>VMRM01000007.1:7511588-8111588 GCA_010277075.1 Poeciliopsis retropinna
TTTTAAATAAATAAATAAAAACGCCTACGAGAACTTTCTAACGTACCTCACTTCAGCAGCCATTGACATGGCTGCTGATAATTTGCCCGTTTCGTGCCTCAATAGATTAGATATTCGGGTGTTGAAGCATAGGCAGGCCCCTTTAAATAGTCTGTCAGATTGTGAAGAAAGTTTAAAATTTAATTAAATTGGCTGGCATCACAGACAAGAATAGAGCAAACATGATATGAGTCGTGTATATACAACGTTCACATGACAAGAGAAGGATTTTGGACGCAGCTATAGCCATTATTTACCTGAACATTAGCCAGGACAAGCTAACACAGCCGGGTATTAGGAGCTGGCAAGACGCCACTAACCAATAACTATGAACTCAGTTTTACTTTTGTTCTTAATTTGGTGTATTTAACCATCAATACAACCATATGCGAGCTTGACTTGGCAACTACATTCCCCTTCATCACTTTAGCCGAGTCCGGCTAACGTTTAGCCTCCAACCCCCATTCTGATTCTTCCACTCCACCCAAACCCCCTCCCCCCACGACACCCACCCAGAAACACACAAAATACGTAAAATTATTTTAAAATGTATACCTGGAGTGAGCCTGTGTTCGCCTCCGATGGGCTGAGGAGACATCGAGTGGCCCGGACTATCTACCGGGGTACGGAGGTTGCATCTTTGCGGGGACGGAGTGCTCGGAGTCCCCGGTAGTGGGTTGCACCTTCTCCGCTTGGGAGACTGGGGACTGAGGAGGGCCTCAAACTCCATCGACCGCTTTAACGTCGCACCGCAAGCCATTTTTGTTAAAACAAACCGGGAGAGTAGCAGTAGATAGAAAAAAAAACACCCGCCGAGATGGGGTTTGACGCTGGCTTTTAAACGTTTCCTCGAATTTCTGATTCGGCTTTCTTTCTCTCCACAACAACGGATTTTCTGCTCTGAGTAGTAACAGCCGACACTGCCTGCTGAATTTTTAAACCGTCACAATGGCGGATCATACCACTGTACGAAAAGAGGGGTCGTCGTGTTATTTTTGTCATTATATTTAATGTTATTAATAATTCTTACTCATAATTAATTTTTAAACATGCTTTTAACATAATGTAAAAACATCTTCTTTAATAAAATAGTCATTTTGTGCCCTTTAATAGTTTTTTTACTTTTCAACTTCCGGTCATGAATATCCTGGTGTTGGTGAATCCTTCCAGTTGAACTTACATCCAGGGTTCATGAGACGTCTGGTGGAGGTGATGAAGTAGAAGAAAAAAAAATATTTAACAGTAGCAAATATCTATGTATTGACTGGCAATTAGAGGTACAAAATTGGGAGTTGTCGGCAAATATAACGGATTATACCATAGTATGAATGTCTGAGTTTTGTGGGAGTTGGAATGGAACGATGAGGAAACGGTAAATGTATTGTAAGAGTCACTCTTAGATTTAAAATTATTTAATATTGAGTTATTAGATGAATTATGACAAAATACATACCTTTTAAACAAAAGAGAAGAATTACAATTTTAACCACTCTGTAAACATTATAATGAGTTACAATTTAAGGTGTTCCAACATTCCAGTTTAAAAATAAATATTAAGTAGGCTTTGATAAATAAGTACAGTTTTGTCATGCTATATTAGTGAAAGCAGGTCAATGTGTGTGATGGTTACATATGGATGTTCTCTCTAGGCAACAAACATTTACAAAACCAGCTGGGTGCTGTGTAGATGTTGAGTGGGTTTCATAGGTCACACATGGGTCCCATTTTTGCCAGTAATTCGTCTGTATCAGGCAGTTAATTTGAAATCATTAAGAAATCTGCAGACAGGTTCATGTCAGGTGCATGTGATCATATTTAATCTAATTTGTACACATTAAAACAATAAATGATTCTTGATTGTTTTCTTTTCAGCCCATTTTCCACCAATGCACTATTATCATGATGTGTGTTGTCAATTCCAAAGATCTGAAGCACTTACAGAAACTAGGACATGATGTTATTGGAGCATACAAAATGCAAGGAAACACTTCTTTTTATATGATGTCATATATGTTTAGACCTCTTGAGGACATGTAAGGCTTTAATTGTAATTGTTTAGGGGTTAAGTATTCTTTGTTACAAGCATTTGGTGTACTAAATTGGGCTTTGCAAGGCAGATAAGCTTACATGGTCTACTCCAACTTAAACAACAACAACAACAAAAATCTCACAGGTGGAATGAACAGGATCTGAAAGATCTAAAATAAAACATGAAATATCCAAAACCTAAGACATATCAGGCCCAAAAAATGCAAAACTTATATAGAAACAATGAAAGACACTCCTAAATCAACACAAAAATCCCCCAAATAATCCATGCAATTTGTAATTTTTGTAACTGTCATTAAGAATACAAAAACTGAAAAATATTTACATTTGTAACTTTTTCAAAGCATAACTACGAAAAACCTAGAAACCTACCCACAACTGTGAGTAGGTTGTGAGTATAGAAGATCAAGAGGTGAAACATTATTCAGCGTAAATTACTCAAACCAATGATTAAGCGCATACTAACACAAAAATCTTTTTCTTTGCTTTTATTGAAGTATTTACAACATTTCTACCGGAACCGTTTTAGTTCCATGGGGCCATGTACTGAAAATCCTACAATAAATAAGAAAAGTAAATGCTTATTAAGTCTTTCTTGAAATAGAATAAAGGTCCACGGTTAATGTAATATTCTAACATTACTGGTATTATAATTTGCTTATATACAAGTTACACAAAATTTAACATCTTCACAGTCTTTTTTTAGGAAAGGCAGAAATGTGAGACTTCAATTGGAATTGTCATTCTTGATCGATAAAACAGTTATCATGCCGATTACAGCAGTGTTTTAAAATGCTTTTTCGTCAGCACCACAAATCCCTTAACTTTTAAATCCTTCTGTTTATTTTCTAACTGAACTGATTTTATCAAGTGTTCTCTTGCCTCTCACTATTTTTTCCAGGATTTCCTTGTGCTTAGTTCTATCTATGTATTGAATCAGTCCATTTGGCTCGAATCAGCTTTCCTGTCCCTACTGAACAAAATATGACCCCACAGCATAACACTGCTACTACTATATTTCACTGCATTTCTAAATGTTAGTTTTCTTTCATGCATGTTTTGTATTAAGTCAATTTTTTTTTTGTTTCATCTGACCAGATTACATTCTCTCACACATTTGCAGTATCCCATATATGGCTTCAACAATATTGCCAAGCATTAGTAAAAATACTGGAGTTTTTTTGCTAGCTCCAGCTAACATTATCTCGGCAGAGGCCTGGTAATGAGCAGTTCATTTTATTCAGGTGGGTTGGAGAAGTAATGCTGCAGAATGGTGGCTCTCGAGGACTGGATTTTAGCACCTCTGATTTAAACCATTTCATCTTGTTGGAAACAAAAACATCTACACCAGTCTATAACCACACACAAATTTTCTTCCAACATTGGTTTGTGTTTAGCATTATCCATCGTCATCAATTCTGTCCAGTTTCCTTCTTCTGATGAAAACAGGTGTTTGAGCTTTTAGTTCCATTTGTGTTCTGTTTTGGTCATATTATATTGGTTTTCTTCTCAGTGCCAGATTTAAATTTGTTTACTTATTACCTTATTAATTATGCATTGCATCTAGGTTCATTGTTCCAAGGAAAATAAAACAATGAATAATAAAATGTCACGACAGTCATTTTGTCTTTCATAAGAAAAAAAAAATCTACAGTAAAATGTAAGGTTGTATTTTGTATATTTCAGTTCTTATCATAGTTTTTAAATCATTACATTGTGTTTATGGTTTTACAGTTCTTCTCCAGCACCCTTCAAGCTGCTAATGTATTACAATGTTCCACTGTGTTTATTTAACTCGACTTATTGTTCACTATTTCACAGACTGAGTTGAGTTGAGGGGTTCTCACCAGAGTGTTATCAGACACTGTAGCACAGTTGTCTTCTGCAGAATGCCCTGTGAGGTTTAAGTCATTTGTAGAGTTTTTACACTTCCAGAAACCACATGACCTTTGTAGAGACTGCAGCAGAGCAATTCTTAGTTCTCTGCACCGCAGGGCATAAAGCAGTGGGTTGACTGCAGAATTCAATAAGCAAAGGGTGCTGCAAAAGGCAAAAGCTCTCTGCTGGGTAAGAGTCAAGACCAAAGAGACATCAACCAGCATGAAGATAAGTACAGGGAGCCAGCTCCCCACCAGTATGAGGAGAATCAAACCAAAAGTACGAGCCAGCCGAATATCCATTCTCATGCGGGCCTGACCGGCACCTGCTGCCCCCTGGAGGCTGGTCATGGAAGATTCATGACGGTGGGCCTTCCACAGGATCAAGGCGTAGGCCACCAAAATTAATGTGAGAAGTATCAGGATAAAGGTAGTCCAGCAGGCCAAGTAGCCTTGGCTGATGAAGGGGAACAAGCATGAGCACGGAGGGTTAAGCACTGTGGGGCACCTCCACCCCATGAGCGGCAAGAAGGAGATGAAGATGGTGATGCTCCAGAGAATCAGGAGACTCAGCAGGGCCCTTCGGCGGGTTAGCAGAACCTTGTAACTGGATGCCTGGTGGATGCAGAGGTATCGGTCCAGCGCAGTTAGCAGCAAGCTCCCAACTGAAGAACTGAAGGCCATGGTAACCCCTCCTAACTTGAAGAGATATGCAGTTGGACCATCACAGCGGCAGAAAAGATGAAAGGCCAGGAAACTTGTGGTGAAGAAGCAACTGGCAAAGATATCTGCCAGGGCAAGGCTGCCAATGAACAGATAAGAGGGCTTCTGTCTCAGCACCGCCGTTGTGGCAATAACTCCAAGGACAAGGACATTTTCCATCAGTGTTATTGGACCACCCAGGAAACAAATGGTGCCAATGGCATTCTTCTCCAGGTCTGTCAGAACCATGTAGATTTGCAGACTGTCACAAATTTCATTGGCTGGAAGAAAAACATTAAGGAGAAAGATTTACATCAGGAATGTTCGACCTCTTTCAACTGTGTAAAGCTAGCATATTAACCTGGACATAAATCTCAGATAAATGTTTCTGATGCATTTTAGTGCCAACATTGTGTCTCTTGATTGATAATTTTTTGCTTTTCTCTTTCCTTTGTTGTTGTTGTTGTTGTTGGTTTTTTTGGGGTTTTTTTGCTTGAGCTTTGAGGGACTAATTTATTATTTAATACTTTAAATGAACTCAAAGGAACATACCTATTTGTGATGAGGCGTTGGGATTCAGAGAATCTAAACAAGTTCTTTCCTTCACTTCCCCCATTTCAGATCTAACCTTCTGATCTGCAGCATATTCAGGTAGAAACATATCAAAGAGTAAGTTATTTAAATCTCGAAATCTTAGCATTTTTATACCAAAGGGAAAGAGGTATTCTCAGAAAATTTAACATAATTCTTTGAAAACAGAAAATTACCTTGAGAGTTTTACATCCAGTTGATGATACCAGCAATTTCCTGTGGAAAAATAAATAAAAAAGAGAATATGCTTGCTTTTTACTTCATGTTCAATATTTATTCTGGAGCTTAAGAGAAGCATTAAGATTTGAGAGTGAAGACAGAGATTCATTTAGAGGAGATGGCAAACACACTGTGATCATTACAGTGTCAGCTGATGATAATATTGCAGAGATAGTTGCCTGGGCTGTAGATTAAAGTGAGTTATAAAGCACTTCATGCTAAAGCTTCTTCTCCTGCTTTTGTTCTGTATAAATATTTTATTACAAAAGTTTCATCCAAATCCTTCCATGCTCTAATATCATCACGGGAATACAATGTAACTTTTGTCATTATTTTATTTATACTTTAGTTACATTCACTTATTGTTTAAGCCAGTATTGGGGACCAATTGGAACTGAACCGCGCAAGAAATACTTAAATATTTTAGTTTTATGTATTGTCTAAGTCTGGAGGATCTTTTATTTTGAATCCTTTAGCCGGATTTTCTCAGTTACGTCTTGCGCGCCAACATTGAGCCCACAAGCAGCAAAATGAGTAAAAAACAGATCAGATGTCTTTGAAAAGTTTCTTTGTGAAGGGGAAAAGGCCCAAAGAAGAGACAGGAGGATGGATTTATCCTGGTAGGTGATTCCCACATTCCAAGCTGCTCTGCATGATATGGTGACCGGCTCGCAATGAAGCCTTCAAACTGTAGAGACCATGTGCATAAGCAACACTTTAGGTGTCATTGTCTCTCATCATTCCCAGATGGGAGAAAGAAGCTCAGGGCTCCCTTTTAAAATGTTTCGTATCTGACATAAAATCAGTACAGCCGACAGAAAAGAAAAAAAGCCTCCTTTATCTGCACCGGCAGATCATTTCTCTGAGGCACTGAGCAGAGAAATCCGTGTTTTGCTCCCGGACGTCACGGACATTAGTCGTTATCGTGAGTTACAATTTTTACAAAAGTAAAATGTTCGTTTTTGTGGCACAACTACATTATATTTTGAAGGGATATGTAAACGTTACTGCGACAGACTGGCAATCTGTCCAGGTGTAGGCTACCCCGCCTCTCGCCCGGAACGCAGCTGGAGATAGGCACCAGCAACTCCCGACCCCATTAGGGAGAAGGGTGAAAAGAAAATAGATGGATGGATGGATGTAAACGTTACGGTAGCGACCAGAGTCAAAGAGCGTTAGGGCAGAGGTCGAGACGAGATGAGAGGAATGAAGCTGGCGAGTCTTTAGACTGGTTCACGCGGCACGATTTAAGGATCGTCAGCTGATTTTCCAAACCTCTGTGATCATACACGACACGAGCCGATTAAAGTCCAACAGGTTCGGTCGGTTGGTGTGTCCAGCCACAAGGCAGGAGCAACACACCACAAGAACCGATTCCAGTCACGAACATCTCGATTCCAGAAGAAAATCCAGTAAAACCTACAAAATACCATACCTGAATTTAGAATAATTAAACACGGATGACGATGCAGGAGCAGTAGTGATAGTTTGTGGACTCATTTTAAGCGATAAAAGTCGAAATAAAAAGAAAAGAAAACTTAATTTTGAAGTGATTTACCCAGCCTAGACAGTAAAATGATTTAGTTTTACTATTTTAGTATCATATAAATACAAAATAGGTACGGTCATGGCTATAGTTTAACTTGTTAGCTGGAAAATGATATAAAAAAACCTAATAACATCTTTGCAAATACTCATAATGTTGAATTGTATCCTAATATTCAGTGAAGAGCTTTTATTTAGTCTTTTTTAAATCTTGTTTGTGCTTTATTCAGATCTTGTGGTGTCCTATCTGTCTAGTATATGCCTCTCCTGTGCTCCTCCTCTCTTCAAGGCTGCTTGCTCATAAATAGGCACAGAAACTGTGGTTACTTGGTTTATTGATTAAATTCCAAGAACACGTCGATTTAATCTTTTGGTTTTGCTTTGACTTCAACAAATACATTTCCAGGTATAGTGGAGGTTTAGCATTTGTAGATTTTGCATTTCAAACTAGTCTGTTCCTGTTAGATTTTTTTTTAAAATGTTACGGTTCAGTGATTTGAACATTTTTGCCAAAATATTCCATGACCAGTTGCTCAAAGCTTCCTTGTCTTCAAAAACACAGTCCTGCAGTCTTAACTGCATCATTCTGAGGAATTATTGAGTAAATATAATTCCATAATACTCTAAACAGACCAATTAGCCATAACACTAACATAACACCCTTCTTAATTGTGTGTTGATTGCTTTTTCTGTTAACAAAGCCTTGACCCCTGGAGGTACGGATGTAAAGGTGCTATGGTGATACCAAGATGTAGGCAGCAGATCTTGAGACTTTGGACTCAAATTATTCTCTCCAAACCATCCCTAAGCCAAACCCATGACCATGTCACCAGTTCATTGTTCCTTCCGTTAACTGGTTGTTCATTGACCAGTTTTCCTGGTCTTAATTGACCAGGAAAACTCCAAACCAACTGGGTTTTGAGAGATGCTCTGACGCAGTCATCTAACCAATCAATTTTCACTTGTTCTGGCTTCTATAACATCAAGTTTATGTTACATATTGTATACATATTGTCAATGAATATGACAATATGTTCATTGCTGCAAAGTAAAATGACTCTCAAAAGTCCCATTCTTTTTAAAATGCTGGTTTGTCTGTGATTAAGAAAGAAAAAAAAAGATTAGTCACTAAAGCATTGTAGAAATTTGACGTGACATGTATCATATAATTCAAAAGAAAAATGCATTTTTATTCGGAAGGCCAAATAATGATCCAAAAATCTACATTTACCTGGTTATATTACTGTGAATACCCTTTCAACAAGACATTTTTCAAAGCATGACCTGGTCCAGATTCACCATTTAAAGTTTTTATATTATATAAAATTATACAAAGAGATCAGTCAAGACAAGAGTATCTAAAGTCTTTTGTTTACATGGTGGCATATAGAGCAGGCAGTTATCAATATTTGGGGAATTATGGGGCAGATTTTCATTAAAAAAGATTGGCTCTTTCTCCAATTTGAATTAAAGTATGTACTGTAAACTGCTCAGAGAGGCAGCCAAGTGGTCAAAAGCAACAATGTAAAAATTGCAGAAATGCTCAAGCTGTGTTCTACATAAGAGCTACAAGACAAAGTAATTTTTATCCATAGAAAGCATTTAGGCTTGGCCTAAATCTTCTAAAACAGAAGTTACTGCATTGTCACTATTAACTGTTGAGAAGGTTACAATGGTTTTCACTGAGTTGAGAGATGCTTCCCCTTGTTTATGCATTTAAGTTAACATTGTGCATGATAAGCAAATATGTCTTTTATGTGGTCTCACCATCTTTTGGTTTTGAAAAATTCATTTAATAAATGAAAGTTTCTAATAAACTTATTTGAATGCACACATCACATCACCTGCAGTTTCATGTTGCAAAAATATTGCATATTGTAATTTTAAGTTGTGTTTATATTTTCGTTGCTTTAAATGTTTTTTCTATATTTTTCATATTTCTGGTTTTAAAAATTACTTACTTCTGATGCTTGCCCCAGCTGTGAACTTAGTGGGTGCCAGAACATCTCATTTATCAAATGTGGGTGACATCTGGTCTACTTGTTGGTGACTTCTATTTTCCAGACTGACTCAGGAAAGTCATTTAATGCAGGATGTGCTGGGTGACTGTGACACATATGATCAAATATGTAGTGCTGTAGCAACAATTACATCGTGATAGAAAGCACCCACGTATTCGTTTTTTTTAATAGTCAGTTTGAAACACTTTATAACATAAAATTTAATTAAGTAATTTTTTAGATTTCTAAGCAGATGTATAGCTATCATCCTAGTACTGAGGACTTTTATGTGGATCAAATAAATATTTATTTTTAAGTATCTATTATTATTATAGTATTTAAGATCTGTGCTTTGAAAGGTTTTTAGTAAAACACTTAAGCTGTCGCAAAATAATAAGCCTACACTCACCAGTAGGCTGGTGAGTGTAGGCTAAACATTATAGGCAAAGTACATTTGATTTCAAGATACCAAGTGATGGTGGACTGCGTTGTTCAAACATATATAAGGGAGTTAATCAAATGAGTTTTCAATAAATCCTTTGTTTTGTTTATAAATGCAAAACCGTGTCAAAAAATACATTTGAACCGATTGGTGATAGTCTTTCTTAAAGTGCAAACTGCTAATGTTACACCACCTATGTTCTCATGAGGAAGAATCTTGGCTAACAGGGGTTCATGTAAGATCCACGCATTCTTGCAAAAGCTGGGTCAGAAGCTAAAACATCATTTAGAGAAGAAAGCTAATAACTGTCAATTTTATTTTCCCCATTGTTGAGACAAAAAAAGAAACATCATTCCAAAACAACTTAGAGAACAACATGAGAAGAATAACACTATCTCCTTAAAAATTGATTAAAGAAAAATAATAAAGATCATTAGATTATATTAAAGAAGGTACAGCATATAGAACTGCTATCGTGATTCATAAAAAAAAAAAAAAAAAAAACATAAAGACACTTTAGAAAGCCATTTCAACTAGTTATCTATTAAACTATCTAAATTCTTTAAAACAGAGAAAGTGTTGGAAACTTACCTTATATTTTTCCCTGCTTGAAAATGTTAAAGTGACTACAGGACTTCACATACGCAGTGCGTGGCAAAGTGAACGCGTGAGAGTGAAGAAGATAAGGAGAGGACGCTGTGGTGACACAAGAAAAAGGAAGGAGGTGTAGCCTGAGAAAGATAGAAAGAGAGAGAGAGATAAAAGACAGGATATTGTCTTCTAAAATATTAAGGCTGCAAAAGGAGTATGCAATTAAACTAAAATTACTTAATTTACTGTGAATATACTGTATAAATAAAGGCTACTTAAAGGTTACTTAATTACTAAAACCATATTTCTGTAGTGATTATTATACACTTGACAGAAGGAGGGTACTTAAGGAAGATTGAAAATTGAAAGCTCTGAAATATAATCAGAAAAGCATACAAAAGCACACTTCTGGGTTTGGAAATACATTAAAAGACTAAGCATGATTGACCTCAAATCAAAGAGCATTTCGGTTGTGCGTGAAGTATTTTTGCATGAAGCTGTGGTTTAAAACCACAAATCACCAGGCATGCAGTTCAGGAAACATTTTTTTTCATTATTTTTATTTTTACATTTAGCCGCTCAGCTTTGCAAGGCTATTATCTTCTATCACAGACTCAACAGTAGCAAAACAATTTAATTGAAAGAGCATGAATCTGCTTTTTGTTGATAAGATTAACTTTGTAAAACACTCAAAAAAGAAAACAGTGATTGGAGGCATGTATACAGAGAAAACAAACATGCATGAACAGGTTTTGAATTTAAATTTTACTTGTTTTCAGCACAGATTTTCCTTTTAAAGGTCAAATAAGTTAGAATACGTTACATTACAAAGGGAAGTAAGCTCATTTACATCAAGGAGACGATGTCATACTATTTAAATTTCAACAGGGGGCATTAATACGCTACCCTTATTGTGATGCTTTACAAAAAACTTTGCTCTGTCAATCATTATCTGAGATCTCATTAGCTGAGATAAAAGCTGTGTTTGCCACAAATTTAGGTCTTTTAATTTAGATTTTGTCCCTTGGGTACAAAAAAAATGAGTAAAAAGTTAAGGTCATTTTTTTTTTTAACATATAAATTAATCGCAAACCTGAGGCACTCCAGATAAATTAGAAACCTACTTTTGCCTCTCAAATAAAAAAAAATTGTATTAAATAGCACCATTGACTGAATTAACAAATACAAAAAGAAACAAGATTAAAAGTACAGATTTTGTTGTAGATCTAACCAGAATGTGTCACCGAGTGGTTTTACTGTTTTCTGTAAGCAAAATCAGGTTTTTAAAAAGTCACCAGCTGTGCTGTGCCTTCTTCTTCAGTGATCCAAGAGATGAAGCAAACCAGAAGACAGAAAATGCAATTAGGAGCTGCAATAAGATTTCCTCTTTGTCTATCCAGGTGGAGCATAAACACAACAGACAACAGGACAGACTAAAGCCAGTAATGTCCAATTATTTGTGAGATTACATCATGATGTTACATAACCCCACTTTTAGAAATCTCTGGACACTAGCAACAGGGCCAGCTTTAGAACTTCAGATTAATTTGGCCTGAATCCATTAATCAAATTTCCTCCCCTCATTTCCAGATAGCCAGACCTTCAGGGAACGGTATCAGATCAGTGATGTGACAAACAGAGGAAATCAAATGACACATCAAACAAAAAATGAGATTAAGAACTGGTGAAGACTGTAACTGTGTTGGATTATTTTCCCCTTTTCTGTACTGACTCAGTGTTTCTACAATGAAATTAAGTAGGACATATTAAAACCATAATTTTTCATAGAGAAATATATTTTCTCTTGGACAGAAAAGGTTAAAAATGACAAAACTCACTTTGAAGTGTCATTCAAATTGGATGATTTTTTTTAGACATGAACTGATAATCTGTCTTCTTTTGAAACAAACTTTTACTTAGATTTACATTAAACAGAGCTGTTTTTAGTCAATTTGGTTGTTCAAAATAACAGGAATTGTGGGTATCTCTGGTTAAAATCATGGGGTGGGTTCTGCTTATAGATGAGCAGCTTGAACTGTTTGGCTATAAGGACCATTGCTTCAAGGAAACAAGGGGAAGCTTGTTAGCCTGAGAACACCATCCCAACTGTGAAACATGGGGGTGGCAGCATTATGTTGTGGAGGGACTATGCATTTCACAAATTAAATACCATCATAAATAAAGAGCATTAAGTGGAAGTACTGAAGCAACATCTATATACTTCAGCCAGCAGGTTAATGCTTGGGTACAAATAGGTCTTTCAAATAGGCAATAACTAGAAAAAACATCCAAAGTGGTTACAAAGTAGCTTAAGGACAAAATCAATGTTTTTTTTTGTTTTTTTTTTAGCAACCATCACAATCTCAATCCTATAGATTTATGGGCAAAGCTGAAAAGGCATGTGTGAGCAAGGCAACCTACAAACATGCCTCAGTTACAGCAGTTCTGGAGGAATGGGCCAAAATTCCTGCCAACTATTGTGAGAAGCTTGTGGGAGGTTATATAAAATGCTTGACTCAAGTCACACAGCTTAAGGGCAATGAAACCAAATTATAATGAAGTGTATATAAATGTTTGGCTTTGAAGAAAGTAATACATATTTTAAAATTATCTCTCTCATTTGCATTTAGCAAATAGAAAAGATGTTAGTAATCAGTTATTGACCTAAAACGAGAAATGTTTATTCTGATGTCAGACTGTGTGAAATAAAGGCATTTGTGTCTTTTTACATAGCGTATGTAAACTTCGGGTTTATTTCAACTGTAAATCCTCCTCTATGCCACATCCCAAGTGTACTCCAGTGGATTGAGATCTGGTGACAGGAGAGGCCATGGAGGTACAGTAACTAAACTCACTGCCATATGTAACAAAACAAAAAAAATGGCTAAGTCCTACTTCCTGTTGGCTGCTTCCTACTGAAGCAGCCAAAAGAACATTATTATATCTGATCATAAAGAACTATATATTGTCTACAACAATACTCAAGAAAACTGTGTTTAAATAATACTCAATTTCTGGGGGACCAATTTGTGCCAAGAAAATATCCTGCTCAATATTACCCTACCACATCAGCTTTGACTGTTGACAAAAGGAATGTTAAGTTCCATGTTTTCAAAATTCTGACCATATCTGAACAATTTAGCTGAAAACAAAACTCACTGGGCCAGACAATATTTCATATTTTATTTTCCAGTTATGGTGAAGCTGTCTTATTTCTAACCTCATATTATTGTTGTTATTACAGTGAGGAGTGTGTTCTTGAAGCTCAGCTGTTTCAAAATTTGACATGTTATTAGTGTCTATTTACTTTTTATTATCTTGACTAATTCTGTTAACAACTACACTACATTCAAAGTACTTATTTTTATGCACTGACAAAATGTTCAGTGTATTCTGTCACTTGAATGCACTGAACTGCTATCATGTGAATGTCTGATATGCTTTTTGTGTTGGGCATTTGTGGGCAAAGGTTCTATGTAAAAACGTACAAAAGAAAGAACCAGAGGAAGAGGGAGGTAAGTATGCGTCATCACTTTTATGATGTTGCACATAAAACACAAAACTCTAGCACAACAAAGCAAACCACGAAGAAAGCAGTGACAAATATAAATAGATATATTGTTTTGGGTGAATCTGGAGAACCCTCTTCACCGGTTTTCACCAATTATCTTTCATGAATCTCAGTCATTCCATCTCTTATTGTGTTTCCATACATCTATTCATTTTTTTATGTAAAAGGCCAGCTATAAAAAAAAAAAAACATCTGAATGCTGTTCAGCACATTTGCTCTCTCCTGCTACTTCACCACTACATGCGATTATCTAACAACCTATTTCTAAGGAATTTTACTTTGTCAGAAAAGTGTGTTAGAAAAATCAAATTTCTGCTCCGAAATACGTTAAAAGTATTGGCTGTATTTTATTTATTAGATTTTTCTAACATTAAAATCTAATGAAAAGTTGCCTTGGTAGTACTATACTTTTCCACTAGATGGCGGTGATACTAGTGATACTTACTTGGCAGTAAAACATGGTAGAAATGTGGTAGTCACGGTAATGGAAAATGAATACTACGATTTTATCTTTTTCTTTTTGCGCATCAATTTTGCGTTATCTTATGAAATTATTGGCATAATAATGTTGAAGCATTAGACTTTATGTAGAATAACAAAGGGATAGCTTTTTTTTTTTTTTAAATACTACCTTAGGGATAATTATGTCTGACTTTTTATTTCACAAACTACATTTTATATAGAGGGCAAAGAGGAAAAAAAAGCAAACCTAATCAAAATAAAAGAAATAAAACTTTTCTTAGTTTCACATATTTTGACAAATCAATGTGCTTAGTCAGTGTGACACTCAAAATTCACTGAGATAAAATCACCAGTAAAGTTTATGGTTTCAAAACAATTGATGTGTGTGTGTGTGTTTTTTTTTTTTTTGTAAAACCAGTTGTATTGTCTAATGAGTAAAATATTAACCTTTTAAAAATTTTCAAACATGGATTGTCAGGATTTTAAAACTGGCTTAATAATGAGTGAAGTGAGAAAAAAAATGTATGAAATCAAATTTTAAGAGAATGTCTGAAAAATAATAGAATTTATAAATTCACTGTCAAAACCAGATGGGAGGAGAAAATTAGAACTTTTAGTAGAAAAGAGAAGTATTTACTTGATTATATTTCAACAAAAGGCCACGTGACATGGGTTCTTTTTTTCCCATGTTTCTAAGTGTGTCAGATATCTGAGAATATTTAAATTCAGTGACTATTTAGATTGAGTACTGGTGTAAATGACCCTTACCAATAGACCAAAACCCAATCCTTCCAGCTACATTCCAGTTTTCAGTACTGTATGGGCATGTAAACACATGCCAACATTTGGAAACGGATATGTTGTATGTGTGACCTGTACAAACCTATCAGTGACCTACTTTCCTTAGATAGCTGACTCCTGATGGGCACAAACCCCTTCAAAGGCTTTGCTCTAAGGCGTTCCCTCCCACAGTTCATCAGCTGGGACTGGCTGCTTGACACAGTGTTGCATAACCCCTTTAAAGTCCAGACTCTTCAAAAAAGAAAGGTTAACTTGATCGTGGACTTGGAGATTAGATAGCCTTTTATGCTGATTGTATTGTATACTGTAGACTTAGCTCTCCCATAAAACCTACTGGAAAATTTTTAAGGTTAGCTGTAATGTCATTAGCCAATGTCCTCCAATGTCCTGGGAGACAAACAAGAGTTGGAAGTTTAAAAATAAACTTTAAAATGTTATTCAGTGACTTGTAAAATCAAAATGAGCAAACAAAATATACCAGACAGACTTTATATCTAGTTTTCATCATTCCAAAATTACAAACTGTCATGTTACAACCACAATTTAGTGTTGCACAAAGTATGAAAGGATCAATTGATTTAATCCATGCATAACTAGAGGTGTTTAGTGAAAGTCTCAGTGGTTTGCTAGGAAAGATTTGTGAATAAACAAAAAAATGAAATCTTCAGAAAAAATGCCTAAAACAATTGAATTTATGTCATGGATGAAACTCCTTCACATTGTTGTCTCAGTCTGAGTTGTGCCTTTGCCTCTCAATTTTCAAACTGCATTATGACAGAAAACATAGTAATAATCATCTGACAAATTTATGAAGTAACTCATTATAAACATTTAACAAATTATGACAAGTGACAACTGTAACAGTCTTATTCACCAAGAAGAATGTACAACAGAGTTTCGGTGTGAGCAAGATGTTTTATCACCTAGATAGGCGTGACTCTGGGGGGATGGGGTCTTTTCAGTCTGTGTTTGAACAGCCTGTTGCTCAGCCTCATAGCAAATTTAACCTACATAGATACGAATGCTGACAAAACACACTTCCTGATTCAGGCATTGGATGAGACACTTTAAAAAGAAATTACAACTACAAATGTATTTATCTTGTTTGTTGACGCCGTTAAAGCATAGGTTCATATAAAGACAGTACATACATGTAGTGGTGTTTTATGCGTCAACGGGGTCTTTTTTTATTCAATTTTAGTATGAAATATGTGAAATTTTTGAGGCAAAAACAGCTGCTCAGCGTTGTTTTTCCGACTTCTCACAGGAAATACCCGAAAACAACCCCAACAAAGGAAGGGGGAGGAGGATTAGCGAATTGACGTCAGCGCTCTGGCAACAGACTCGAATGCGTCTGCTCCTCCGGTCGCCTATTGGTCGTTTGCCTCGCAGGCAAGACACGATTGGTCAGAACTGTTAGCGCAACGAATACATATTTGTGCTACAGATTCCATTTTGTTGCAGTTCAGTGTCGGGAGGGAGAAGTGGCGTATTCACGGCCACTGGTAACAACATATGAGCCTCGAGAGTGACAGATTTGTAGGAAATATAGCTTTGCTGTTCTTCCTACAGTATCTGCCGAAGGATATCCGAGGCTAAGTATATTTTATTCGACGAAAGGCTTCAACAACAAAGCCTGAAGAAGTCGGTAAGCGAAACAGCTTTGTATGCGGTCGCCATGTTGAGTTCAGTTTCTTTGTTTTGGTTGGGTGCCAGACTGACTCAAATATATGTTTAATGAATTTGATTTTTTTATTAAATGTTTATAATTATGAGTTAATAACAACATAATGCGGAATGAAATTCAACTAGATGTTTTTAGATATAAATGTTCTTGCATAAATATCGTTTTCAATTGATTCTAAAAGAATTAAGCAATTAATTAATTTAGTTTTGTTATGTAACCTTTTTAACAATTACCCCATTTTTAATTTAATGTTATATCTAAAATGCGGGGGATAACGGTGTTCAGCTGTTGATGACGCACTTTGCAAAACAGTCGAATAACAAGTAATGAATGCTTTGTTACATAATTTGATGTGTAGTTCAACCGTTATTATGTGCATTTTTGTTGCACATTCAAAACACATTTCTGTACCATGTTATTTTACAGGCAGTCGACTTCTTGGAGCATCGTGCGCCGAGGTGAATTGATGTTCAACTCGGCTTCACGGCAAAACAACGATCATTGGCACATGAAAACCTCAGACCTTGCTGGACACACAAGTGCAGCGAGAAGTAGACAGAGAACTACTTCGAGGACCTGGGGACCGATCGGCGGTGAAAGATTAAAGCAGGATCTCATCGTCTTCAGCCTGACAACAAAGAGGTGAGCTGGAGCTCGTCTGTGAGAGGGGGAGGGGCACAGCGCTCTGGGGTTGCTGCACGTAGGCGCTGTTTTTCTTCAAGAGGGATGAGTCCATTCGTCCCTTTGCCAATTTTTACCCTGATTTCTACACAAATGTCACAAAATAGAAGTCTGCATCAGATGTTATCATGCATTCTGTGATCAAAACAAAAACAGACCCCCCCTCCCCAACTAGAAAAAATAACATGCAATAGTTTTTGTCCATTTAAATTGGAGGAGAAGTTGCGAAATATGGTACTTGCAATGTGGTTATTGTATAAGTAAATATAGTTAAATAAAGATGAATTTTACTCACAAGTCAATAGCAATGCATTTTCACAACTAAAGGGTTTCCCCCAGAAAACTTGCTAAGCCCGGTGGTCGGGGTCCATCGATGGTCCACCGTGTTTTTGTATTAAAGATGTTAAGTTACCAGGAAATGTAAAAATATTACTGGCAAATTATATGTTACGGAAAAACAGCGTCAGTGAAACGCTATTTAAACCCACAACTAGTCTTAAAAACAACAAATGAAAAAATACAATTGAAATGAATGTCAATTATTTGCACTTCTGTTTAATCCAAATTAAGTCTGCAGCTCCATCAGGCCCCTCAAGGCTTCAGGGGCCCCATAAATGCTAATATTTTAACACACACCACAGATATATAAATGCAACACTTGCTTATTGGAATTATCAATGCTGCAAAATTTGACTTAATGGTTTGAGCATACATAAATTAAAAGATTTTAAATTGTTTAACATTTATATGTAAGATTTTAAGGAGATGACAAGTTTACTTTGTAAAAGTTGAAAGAACAATATTGATAGTTAAATTGTTTTGTCACCATAGCTACACTCTGATGCTGTAAGTTTAATCTTAGACTTTGATCTCTGTTGTTCACAAATACAAGTTAGTAAACTGCGATTGTAAGTTATTGCTTTTTAGGTTGGCCAATTAAACTACTCTCCTCTCCTATATTTCACTAAATCTAACACAAAAGCTTTCAGAGATGTTGAGATTTTTAGCAACAAAAGGGGCCCCTAAGTCAAATTCTGCTCAAGGCCTCATATAGCCTTGGATCAGCCCTGCATGATGAGTAAATCCGCTGTCCTGTGCAGAGATGCGCAACAAACTGGAGATTTAATTCTGTGCTGCTAATGTGGTGTATTGTAGCTCTTCAAGAGGACACAGAAACTATTTTGGTTAGTTGAGTTTTTGGGATGAGTTTTTCAGATCTCCGCTCAGCCGCGCACATTAACTCTGGCTGACTAAGTAGACAAAGCACTTCATATGGTTTGATGCTTCGTAACTGGAAAAATAATACTAAAAATAATCATAAAATAATATAAAACCAGCGTGATCCGTGACTGCGAGGCGAGTGTGAAAGCTCCTCACCGGGCTGAACCTGCATGATGAGGTTAGCGCTGGTTCGTTAACCACCAACACTCCGACCAACTTTACAGGGAAGACAGAGGCTGTACGCTGGGCAACGTGTTGAGATGGAAAAGGCTCACAAAATCCTTTGTTCAAAAATATAAATCATTCTCACCACTCACTCAACGCGGACCTCCTAAAGCTCCACTGCAAGTTATTTCTGCAGTTTACGTAGAGCTGTTCAATCAGTGCAAACCCAGTGGGGTTTAAACTCCTAACTTGATCAAAAACTCTGGAGAGAAACATAATTTCTCACAGGGGGTTAATGTAAGTATCCATACAGATACTTACATTAGTGCAAATCGTGCTGCAGCGCGTGAGGCAATGCGAAGAGGCGCCAATGGTGTGATTGGTCCGTCTTTAAATGCATAAATTATAAACCTATCTTCAATAAACATATCTTTTAGGAATAAATCTGCTCCGCCAGTGAGACGCTCAGAGCAACAGAGACACTTGCAATCCAGCTTTAAAAATAAATAAATTTTTAAAAAGATTTTTTATTATTATTTTTTTCCTAAAAACATAAGCAAGAAAGGCTTAGCCTGGCGGTGGGGCTAGTAAAGCATGTCGGGCCGCCAGGCCTATAATACAGTGGGGGAAACCCTGAACTATGCACCCAAATGACGTTATGATCTCCTTCTTTAGGTGACAGGTAGTACAGAAACATGGGAGGTGGAGAGAGGTACAACATTCCAATTTCCCACCCTGAACGCCCCAAGAAGAGCCACCAGCTTGGCAAAGCCAAGCAGAGGAGCCGCGACCAGAGCGGAGCAGTAGTGGCATCTGTGGGAGTGGCGGGGGGCCTTCACCATCATGGTCACCGCCGGAGCGACAAGGGCACCACCTACCACAGGTCTCCGGAGGCACGGCAGGCCGCGTCTGTGGAGAAGAATACTTCTGTCCGTTTCGCCACCACCTACGATCAAAACTGGGAGGGTGCAGTGTCTCACCTTAATACGCTGCTAGCAACTCAGGGTAGCCCAAGTTATGCAGGGCCTAAGTTCAGTGAGCCGCCCTCGCCTAGCGTGTTGCCCAAACCTCCCAGTCACTGGGTGTCTTTCCCTATGGGATCCTGTGACCACAGAGAGATAATGGCCTTCCAGCTAAAGAGCCTCCTGAAAGTGCAGGCTTGAGATAGAAACCTCCACCTCATTTATGTCGAGCCAATGTACTGCGACTCTGATTAGGCACTTGCTTTCCAGGAACACCCCATGGTTGTAATAGATCATTTTTGGCTTAAATCCTCTCAAAGTTGGGCATTTGTAACTGTTTTAGAGTTTTAGAACTGTTTTAAAGATATTACAGCCATGTGGCCTTGCTGGTTGGCCCTGCCTTTAGTGGAGCCAGTTTCTTTAACTGATGACTGGATCCTTTTTTTTTAAACTTCTGTTTTGTTTTGTTGTTTTTAGTGTTGGCTGTTAAAGCAGATTGAGTGTCCTTTTCCCAAAATAGGGGTTATATTGTAGGTCAGGTAAACTCCATCACTTTTACGGTCCATTTCTATGGACAGACACTTGTTCTCTTTTACATACGTTTGGAGGTTGAACCTTTGGAGTGAGCTCCGAAGCTTCAGGTGCTAAAGTAAGTTCACGTTTGTAGCACTTTTTTTTTTTTTTTTTTAAAAGGCCCCCATTTATTTTCCTAGATATTACTTTCCTTGTTTGGAATGAAAAAGGCACTCAACTGCAGTTCTGCAGGGAAAAAGCTGTTTTATTTGACATGAGCTAGTAGCTATGTACAGGACAAGCTGAAAGACTGACCTCAAAGGGTAATAAGAGACCATGGCACACAGGCCTTGGACAACCAACTCCTGTATCCTTTTTTTATTGCGCTGTGCGCACATGCACTATAGGAGTTGAGTGTGTCCAAAGCCTGCTACACTCTATCAAAGCATTATTTTGTACAAGTCCTTTTGTTGCGATTGAAAGCACTGTGTGTAACCAAAGCAATGTTATTTGCTGCATATTTTTCAGACCCTCTGTGTGGTTAATAACTTCTACTCTTGCCTGTGTGTTGAGCGGACATTTCCTTACTGTTCATCTCTACAATCAGTACTGTTACTACCCTTCAGTAGTCTGTCTCTTCAGCACGGTGGTGCAGCTTTAGCATGCGGAAGAGGGCCACGCTTGCGTGTTCCTGTTAGCTGCACCCATTTGTGCTGAAGTGAGAGAGAACTAAGGAGCTTTTTCTTTAGGGATGTGTGTGGCCCAAGGGTCTCTGCGTAGGACAGAAGGCTAATGTTTGTTTACAAGTTCTGTCTCTTATTGACCATCTGATTATCGGCACCCTTGTTGCCTGTTGCCGCTGCCTGATGTTTACCCTCTTGCACTGTAATCAGACTTACCCTTAAAACGGCAGGTTGGGATGCTAGATGGAAATGCAATGGACTATCTTTATGAATTCTCTATTTTGTGATTTTTGGTCCTTTGTTAAGGCTCTTTTGTTTTTTTTTCTTTCTTCTTTTCTTTTCCCTGTGCAGAGTTGAAGCTGTTTATGGCCAGCATAGAAAATAACAAAACAAAGAGATTGTGAATTGTGTTCAGGAGCCATGTATATAATGAAATGTATAAAGTTCTTGTAGCATATGTACATTTACAGGCCATGTTTGATGCCTGTCTGACAAAAGTATTTTTAGTAATAACACTGAATGTATAAGACATGCTAAGGACGTGTCTTAACTTCAATACTGAAGAATATTTTTGTTAAAAAAACGTAAAAAATTCCCTTCCTGCCTATAGCATTTAACCGTACCCAGCACTGTTATCTTTACGGAGATCTTGCACATGTTTTTTTATTGTTTTGTATTACACAGTGTAGGGTGAAAGATGCCTAGTGCAAATTATATGAAACAATATAAAAGTAGTGATTGGATTAAAGGAGACTTGCTTATTTATGGATTTAAAGTTTCAATCTATTTGCATTTTGTAAGCTCAACACTCAGTTGACAAATGTGCCTAAGTTTAAACCCGGTTTTATCTGCAAACTGTCACCAAAACTGTTGCTGTTTTTTGCTTTCAGATGATCTTCCGCCATCTGAAAGTTAAACTTGGCTCGGTACTTTTATTTACAGAATTCTGGTCTTTTTTAAAATTTCCCCCGTTTTCTTTTGGTCACATGACGTAGCAAAGTCTCCTTACTCTAAATTGTAAAACATGGAAACAATTGGCTGCTAATTTCTCCCTTTGATAAGTCACCAAGTATTTTGAGACATGCCCTAATTAAGATTGGTTTTAATTGGTGTTAAAAATGTGAAAGAATGCACTTTTAAACTGACAACAAAGTACAAAAAAAAAGAAAATAAATCCCTTCCCTCCCCCCATGTTTGTCTCTCCTTTTTCTGTTTTCTCCTATTTTACAATTTTTTACTTATTTACTTGTTAAAATTTATTACAATTTTTATTAGAAAATTACACCCAAACTTGTTAAAAAATGTATAAGAATTATTTTTAACAAAAAAAAAAGACTTTTTGGCATTGTTATATACAGCACTGTGATTGTTTTCACATCAGATTCTGAATTCACACATCAAAAACTGTCCAGGTAGTTTAGAAGAGCACAGGATGAAAATGCAACTGGCAGTAGAACAATAAATAATCTCTGGTGCAAAGTGTTAAAGAGGAGACAATGGGAGCAAAAGCATAACGAGAAGGATGCTTTTTCTGAGGGATCTAGATAAGATAAGATGGACCTTATTGTCCTAAAGGAGATTTATCTTGGAAACAGACTCTGCTGCATACTACAGAATCATGACCTCCATATTGCATTCACAAATAAAACCATTTCTGTAATATTACATTATATGAGATATAAATACATAGTCACAGTACACCATATTATTAACACAGCAGAAACATTGTCTTATTTCAAGGTATTTCCTTTCCATGGGTGCTACAGAAGGTCACTGGACAAAGTCCAGATCTATTGAAACTTTGGGTCTGGGAAGTGTTAAACGACCTTTTAATTCCCAAGGGATCTGACAATATTTCTATATCCAGATGTACCTGCCTGATCCACTCAGGCTTATTGTGATTGCAATGGAACATATACTAATAATTTCCTGAAGAGGGTGATATTGTGTTATTTTTTCCAAAAATAGTTAAGATTTAATTTATAAAAACTACTAAAAAATAAAACAAGTGTATTAATGTTTTCTGTCCTGTAACCACTGAAAAACCAAACTGAGGGCTACTGAGAACTTCACTTACTCAAGAAAAGTTATTCTGCATTCCTCTTTTACAAGGGAAGAATAAGTGCACAGGAGAAATCATCAGCTCAAGATTGTATTGCAATATATTTATTGTTTTACACACAATTATTCTCCAAACTATGTAAAACAGCATACTCTGGACAATACGTAGAGAGGTATTTGTATAGAGGTCCAAGAGCCATAAACTGATAGCATCTATAACTTATTTTCACTCATCATGAGGATATTTGTCACACAATTTCTTTTTCAATCCTTTCAACCTATATTTACTTGTTGCTCATCTTTTGAGCAAATCATTTTTTTATTACTTGTTTTTTTATGCTTGTTTGTGTTTTGCATTTGCATTTGAGGGCAATGTTCATGGATTTCAGATCACTACATTTGTTATATGATTCTACATAATGAACTGTGCCCAACTACTACGCTGAACTCAGCAGTTTGCATGGCCAGTAATGTGATTTTGCAGGGGCATTGATTTTGTTCTTTAGACAATATTACATTTATATGGTGTCAGCAAAGATATGCTCAATGCTTGATTTATACATCTTTTTTTGGCCACCACTAACCACGTGTGAACATGACACAATACAAACCACATGTATTACGCACACTTCTTTTTATTTATTTAAATAGACATTGTATCTTTGTCACTGTCAGGTTTAAATCTTTCTGCTCTTCCTGACAAGAGTTGTTGAGCCCACAGTCAGAGTCTAAATAAGACAGAACAAGACACATATTTTAAAACTTATAATCAAACAGTCTGGAAACTTATTGTGCATTTATCTTTCAGAAATATGTGTTTCTGCAAGACTAAAATCTGGATGCACCATACCTCGACCATCTCTCCTCCTTTGAGCTCTTGTGTGTGGTTGAATTTGCCAGTTTTGCAGACCAGTTTTCCTCCCTCCATATTGACAATGCACTGAGGAGGGTTTAGAAGACAGATTTTAGCACCAGCAATCAAGCAAATAACAGATCATTTAGAGGCTGAAAAACAATAATATGAGATAAAATTGAATTCTAAGGAATATTTTTGAAGGGGTGTTGTAGACATGTAGAATGCCTCTAGAAGACCTACATTATTTGTCTCCGTATAAAAAATAAGCAAAAGTTAGTAACCTTTAGCTTCTTGCCATCCATGGTGGTAATTTCAGCCTCTTTCCCGACGGTGAAGGAGTTTGTCACAGTCTTTCCAGGTGTCTTGGAGGTGATGACAAAGTCATTGCCTGTTTGCTTAATCTCAGTAATTGGTTTGATGTCTTTGGCCATCTTGATGACGTCTTCTGGGAGTTCTGTTGAGTAGAAGAGATTTGTTGATATTACATGTAACATTAGACATGAATTACAACCATCTGCAATGCGTTGTTGTGTTGGCCTGTGTTGATGAAAGTAAAATTTGTGAATAATTTTCTTACCCATGGCTCTGAGGAACTCTTCGTAGTTTTCCTGGGAGTACACCTGCCATGTTCCGTTGAGATCCATGTCGTCTAGGGAGTCTGAGTTCTCCTTCACCAAAGTATTTGGAAGCTGAGACAGTTGTGTGAAGCTCAACACAATGTGAAGAAAACGAATGCGAACTTGCTTCTTTTTATACCCAAAGGCAAAGGCCCCCTCCAGTGCAATGCCGACTGAGTAACAAAGTCCTTTGAGGATTGTTTGAACAACCCAGAGGTCAGTTACTCTTTTATGTTTAAGCTTCAGCCTCAGCCAAGGAAATTTTTAAATCACAACTTAAGGTAAAGTGCAACATATTATCTGAAAATTTTGTCTTCAAAACATTCACTCTATGTATGCACTGTTCACAATAATTTGTAATAAAGAGAAGACAAGATGCTAACAGAGCATAGATAATAAAAACATAGAATTTTAATGTTGCTTGTGCTTCACTGCTGTTTGTATGAAATTGACAAGATTAGCAGATATTTAAATTTTATACTTAGTTTTCCATGCCACCTTAAAGGAGTTCCATCCTCCTCTGCAGCTTCTCCTCAGTGTATCGCTGTATCTCCAAATATGGATTTTATCTGACCTCATGTGGCACCAAATATTAGGGTTATTGACACTAAGGACTTTGCTTTTAAACTCAAAGACCATAGCTGTTGCAAAATTGAACAAACTAACCTACTGTCAGTTTTTAAAACATTTTTGATTATAAAGTTCACTACATTGGTTTTGTGTGGATTAAAGGAATGCAGCAAAAATAATAAGTTGGAAATAGCTTTATTGACAACAAAACAGGCAAACAATACATCTGTTTTTTTTTTAAACTCAGGCCCACAGCCAAACTCTATCTTTGCTTCTAAAGTAAAACTGAACTGTGCCCAACTACTATGCTAAACTCAGCAGCTTGCATGGCCAATCATGTGACTGCAAAATAAACCAGCTCAGAAAGGTTTTACTGTTTATTTAATATGTATTAGCATCTATAAACAATCACAATGTTACAACTATTTCTGTAACCTAACTTGATCTATAATCTAGCTCAAATAAACATGCAAAGTAATAGCAAACCCACAGACAAACAAAAATAATTCTGTCATTTTGAGTGGCAAGTATTATTTGAGCTTTGCTAACTTCAGTTTATTTGAGCTATGCTAACTTCAGTTCTCAAAAGTGGAGATTGTAGGACTAAGTTAAGAAAAATGCATTAGATACTCCATGTTTTGCACTCCATGAAGTTTTATTGGTATTTTACTTTATAGACCAACACAATGTAGAAAAATTGGGTTTCACAATCAAAACAAAACAAAACAAAAAAAACAACGTAATTTATATTTAGCCCAAGACGGTCTTACATGAAGTTTAACCAATTGCCTTTAGAAGTTCCTTGTCAATGCTTGAAAACCGATATCCGCAGATGGTCTCTATTGAGAAAATAAAATGTCTGACTGAGTAAAACTGTGGCATTTCTCCAGTTTGCAAGTTTAACCCATCTCTACTGCATTAGCTGGAGGTTTGTCACCCTTCTTGTACACACTCAAGGTCACATCAACAGTTTCAGAGCCATATTGGTTGCGCACAAAGATACTATACTTTCCAGAATCTTCCGTGGTAACCTTGTTGACAGTGATGGAGGTGCGCTTGGACTCCTTAGTAATGGTAAACTGAGTCTGATCAAGAATTTCTCTATCATTGCGAAGCCAGAAGATCTCAGGAGCTGGGTCGCCATCAATGAAGCATGTCAGACACAGAGACTGAGAAGATATCACAACAAAAATGTTTGGCAATAGAGAACGTCTGAGGTATTTCTAATTTATAATTATTATTTCTGAAAACGTTTTACCTTGCCCTCCATGATGGCTACAACATCTGGAAGCCCTTTTACTACTTTGGCGCGATCTAAAGTAAAAATCAGCAGGGAATACCCACAGAAAAATAATTTAAGCTCAAATAAAAACAAAAATATAGGGTGTGAGGGTTATCAAATGGGACTTACTTTTCTCAGCAATAGCCAGTTGCCTAAGGAATGAAATTAGACAGTCAGCTTAAGCTTGCTTGTACCAATTTCAAACAAGCTAACTCCGCATTTTGTTTTTCTTTAGTAACTTGTTTATTCAGACTCATTTGTGTTTTCTGTTACTGACACAGCAAAATGTTCAAACTTCTTCCCTTGAATCAATGCACTTACTTTAACCTTTGGTGTTCCAGCAAGGCTTCAGCAAATGCTGTTGAAAGATACAAGATTCACAACATTGAATCTAATTTCTGTGCCTTAGATTTTCTTATTTGTATAGCATTTTTGTTTTAAACCAGAGCCTTACCTTCTGTGGATAGTTCATAAAGCCGTTTGTGTGTCTCTTTTCCATCAAACATCTCCAAGATGTATTCACCTTTGTCATTCTCTGTTGGATTTAAGATTTCAATCCAGACTTTCTGCATACTGCTGCCTGGCTTTGTCCTGGTCTCTTGATCAATTTTTCTCCCCCTAAAAGCATAGGATGAAGCACAGATCTACTTTTATATATATATATATATATATATATATATATATAAAAGCACATATATAGCACATCTGTGCTATATATATATAGCACAGATGTTTCTGTACACTATGCCTGCCACTTGGTTATGTTGTTCCATGTACTCTTTCCCTGCTAGTATCTTGCACCCTGTTGTTATGTGCTGGACTGTCTCAGGGGCCTCCTTGCACAACCTACACCTTGGGTCTTGTCTGGTGTGGTAGATCTGGGCCACTATTGCTCTGGTGTTTATGGCCTGTTCCTGGGTGGCCAGGATGAAGGCCTCTGTGCTGTCTTTGAGTCCAGCTTTTTCGAGCCATTGGTAGGACTTTCTGATATCAGCCACTTCAGTTATTTGCCGGTGGTACATCCCATGTAGGGGTTTTTCCTCCCATGATGGTACCTCCAGCACCTCAACTTCTGTTCTTTGGGGGAAACACCCCCAAAGGTGGTGGAGAATGACCGAGCTAAGATCCTGTGGGACTTCCAGATCCAGACAGACAAAATGGTAAGGTTGAACCAACCGGACATTGTCGTAGTGGATAAACAACAGAGGAAAGCCGTTGTGGTGGATGTAGCAATACCGAGTGACTGTAACATCAGGAAAAAGGAGCATGAGAAACTGGAGAAATACCAGGGCCTCAGGGAGGAACTGGAGAGGGCCTGGAAGGTGAAGACCACAGTGGTGCCTGTGGTCATCGGGGCCCTTGGGGCAGTCACCCCCAAACTGGAGCAGTGGCTACAACAGATCCCAGGAACAACATCAGACATCTCAGTCCAGAAATGTGCAGTTCTAGGCACAGCAAAGATACTGCGCAGATACTCAAGCTCCCAGGCCTCTGGTAGAGGACCCGAGCTCAGAGGATAAGAACCACCCACGGTGGGTGAGAGGGGAATTTTTTTTTTTAAATATAATTATCACTGCTACAATATACAATTTACTCTCTTCAGTCACTTTACTAGTTACTCTTTGCTAGTACCAATTTAGAGCCTCTTTTCCTTCCAGAACTGCCTAATTATTCATAACATACATTCAACAAGGTGTATCAAGATATCATGTCCCATAACATGATGGGATCACAGTTACTGCAGATTTTTTAGCTGCACATCAATGATGTGAATTAAATTGAGAACCAGTTTGAGATGAAACAAACTTCATAAGACTGCATGGAGACAACAGAATATTACTTTGTGGTTACAAAGGCACGAACAAGGTCAACATGGCGTTAGACTCTCAATTGGTACAAAAAAGGTTGAAAATGTGCCAAGAAAATGTTCCTCAGAATGCTACACAGTTACATCCGGTCTGTTTTTTTTTTTAAGTCAGGACAAATCTATGCGTTCATTATGCCAAATTCTGGCATCACTATCTGCACTTCACAGCTGAAAAGAAGACACTTTTTACCAGACAATATTTCAAAAATATGCATAATGTCCAACTTCAGATTGATAAAAGATAAAGATAAACATGAGTTTGCAAAAATAGATCTTTGCAAACTGTAGCCTAAGCTTAATGTTCCCATGTGACAGGACTGACACTCACTTCTACTGCTGCAGCCCAATTAGTTCCTGCTTCAAAATGTTCTGCATTCAGAAATTTCATCCTGCATACCCTGCATACTAGCTTGATAGCTTGTTCGTATCAAGCTATTTGAGTCAGTGCTGCCTTTGTATCATCTTAAACCTTCCAATTCTGATCTCTGACATCAACAAGACACTTGCATGAGTATTTTTTAAAAATACTCAGACCAGTTTGTCTCACGCATGCCATATTTAAAGTAACCTAAATCTCATCTGGGTGCCAAAATGCAATATATTTCTAATAACAAGGATTTTTGAAGCTTCGGTAAATGAAAAACAACTCAAATTTAATCCATGAGTGTTAAACCTCCTAAAGTCTTCCAGCAGGTGGTGCTATAGCCCCTTTAAGAAACAATTTTTAACCTGTCAAACCAAAACTGAGTGAAAACCAAGGTCTGAAACTAAACTAATTATTTTTCTTTCATTTTGCTTAAAAAACTATAGTCATAATTGTAAAATTTTGAAAAAACTACATCTAACTGAGAACTTTTCCTTGAAAAGTAATTTTATTATGCTGGCAGCAGGATGAACCTGGTGTTTCATATTGGCATGTGTGTATAGCATCAATTTGAGTATATTTTTTATATAATTAGTGGGTGACATGTAAAAAGAATTTTAAAAGTTAAAGACATTGCTAAGATGGATTAAAGAGCGTATATTACCACATCTTGGCTCCTCTACATATTTCTTTTCAGTATCATAGCTCAGTGGTAATCTTATTTGACATTTTTATAGAAATGTCTCAAAATATTTGTATTGACTGAAGGTGGTGGTTTTGGAGCAGGGTTTTTCTTCATCTGCAGCCTCTCAGTTCATGATTACATTATATAAAAGTCATTTCACTGCGAACAGTGAAACTGGCATTCAAGTTGTTTACAATTTCTGATCAGCTTGAGTCTGATTTTAGTCCTTGATATGGTAGCCTTTTCATTTGTGAATGTGAAAATTTGCAAAACAGGATTTCAGATGGATGAAACAGCCTACTATGGAGCTTAGTTCCAGCCTCAAGTGTATTTAAAACTTGTTAGCCAAAATAATAAACTGATTAAGCATTTTTAAATAGCTATACTAATTCTACTGAAAAGGCGGTTGATGGTCCAACCAGGATTATGCAAGAAGCTTGTATTTTGCCAGAAGCAAAATAAATGTGACTGAGGTCCAGCTTGCAAAATTACCATGTTTCTTTGTATGTGTGAAATATTATTAAATTATATTACATTATTTGAGCTATTAGAAATATTTAAATCGAGCATGTGTGATAAATTAACTAACTTAACCTAATACTCATGTTTGTGATAAATGTTTGACAAACAATCTCTGATTAGAATTGCACTAATCCAGAACTGGAAAACACACTGCACATAGAAAACCTATAAAGAAAGGAAGGAAATACAAATGCTGGAATCCAAGTATTGGCTTCTCACAGGATGTTGGTCAGAAAGATGCTCTGCACTCACACTTACCTGAAGTACCAGCTTGTCTTCAGCAAACTAATGTAGTATCTGAGGTTGGAGTAGATCTTGAAACCTTCAGCAGTGCTCTCAATCCGCAGCGGACCAGCTGACAATGCTGCAGTCAGAACGTTTGATTACTTATTTATTGGTACATGTTTGTGTGTGTGTTTTGATTTGTCAGGTTGGAAATATAGCTTTTTGTCTTGCATAATAAATGTAATGAAGGGAGCAGAGTGAATATAGCATAGTTAATTAAAAAGGCATGCCTGTGTAATAACACAGGACACTTTATATCAAATGTGTCTAACTCACCGCATTGTTCACTCAGCTGCTGGAGAAGCTTGTCATACTCTGTAAACAAACAAAATACATCTTCAGAGAGCTTGTTGTACCCGAAGTTGATCACTTATAATTCTAATTGCTTCATTTCCACTACGGTTGGAAGAAGTGTATTTGTGTAAAGAGGTTTCATCGAACCATTGTCTAGTAACTCCAAGGTGCTGACATCTTCTCCTCGACTGTCGGACACCACGGCTCTGTATGAACCGGCCTCTTTCTTTGTCACCTAAAAAGAAGTAAATTTGAAATCAATAATTTAATATATTTGTAGAAAACCAAAATAATTGATATTACATTTAACTTCAGCTCAAGTTAAGTTTAAAACTGACACACTGATATATAGTATCTGTCTACTTTATCCTTTAATCAACTGTGAGTCACTATTATGTTGCTTCTCTGTGTCAGCTGCAGTTTATGAGTGTAATTTCTAATACAGAGAGACAGGGGAGATTAATCTTTTTCCATTACCTGCGAGATTGAGAGCGAGATAATCCCAGTTGTCTGATCATAAGAAAGGTCTTTAATTTCCAGACCATCCTTAAACCACTTGAAGGAAGTGTCCTTATTCGTGTTTGTCACCTGTTAGCGAAGAGATACCAATCATGTTATGGGAAAAAAAAGGGTATCCAAGCACTATTAAATGAAAAACACTTCGTCAGGTTTATTAATACCACATGCATGATATTAAAGCCTACAAAATCTGACACTCGTGAGGAACAGGTCAGTAAAAGCCCTGCCAGACAACGTCAACACATCATTTTTGTGCCAAGGACAAAGAATCAGAAATACACGAGAGGCAGTCTGGTTCCCTTGCAGCTGCAGAAAACAATTTCTCCAGGAGCTCAGACAGGTTTATATGGTGAAAATGAGTAAACATTAGAATATAAACATAACATGATATGACCATCAAATTAATAAAGTCATAAGATATTAACGAGAAATAAAATATATGTCACTGCATAGAACCTTAACGCCAGTCGACTTTCTGTTTTGTCATTATATTTGCCATCTGATGGTTCTTCTTTTCTTTAGGGTATTCAGAAACAGAGGAATTTTTCTTATCTTCAGTAAAAATATGCTGCTGTTTTTCTTCATCTTTTTTTAAAAAACAATGTTTCAAGATCAGACATTATTCAAAGAGTGAGAATAATAGTCTAACTTGCCTAGAAAATTCTAAACAATTAATAAAATACAGAATAATTTCTAATTGCCATTGGTATTTCTACTAAACTAGTTGAATTTTCACTCTTACAATGATCTTAGCAGCACTGTCTCACTATCAGGAATTTTCACACATGAGATATAAAAGTACCTTGCATTGTATAATTAATTCACAATCCTTATTCACACTCCATGTCAAAAATTCCTGGAAATAAGGTCCTTGGAAGAAAAGGAACAAATTATTTTGAGCAACAATAAACAGCATATAAAAACATACATTTATAATGACTAAGTTTTATTACACTAGAATAATCTATCAAAGCACTAACAGCAAAAAGAGAGACACAAAATTATCTATGCCATCACTTTTTAAATCAATGAAAAAAAAATGGTTTTATTTTTCTTTTGCATGGAAGTATTCTAGCCGTATTGAACAAAAAGAGCATCTACACACTTTGAGTTTAACTTGGATTTATAATAGTAAAAAGAAAATAAAAAATCGTGTGAGATTCTTGCACAAGTGTCCACTAGGACATTGGCCTCTGTGCATACACAACAAATGGAGATGAAAGGAGATAAAAACCAACAGATCAGAAGCACAGATTTCAGAACTCTAAATCTATTATTCTAGAAACAACACGTAAATATTTGCCTTTTGGCTAACTCTATCACATTTACTTTTCTCTTTTATCAATATTCCCTCTTCTTGTTAAAATGTGCTTTTGACACCCACGTTACATGGGACAGAAGCATATGGATAATAATCCAACTAGACATACAATAACAAAAGAAATTTTCCTCTTGCTATGTGTTCTTTTAAGTTTGTTCGTGTTGATTCAAGCAATGTGTAATCATCCTTAAGTAAGGAATGATATTTCTTTTTGCTTTCTAAGAATGTCTTACCAGTCTTTCTCTGAATGTCCCTTCGATTCCAGTCAGCCAGGGCCAGTGTCTCACGAAACTCTAAGATACAACAGACCAGATTGTAAAACTGTGCCTTGCTGTATTCATACATTGATCATGTTCACCTTGGCCTTATTACCACATATTAACAGTTTTCTTTTTTAGATTTTAAGTAACAGACTAACTCAGTGAAGTTGAAGAAAACTTATTTGCATCTAGTAAAAATTTGGTAAATGCCTTGGCATGAAACACATTTCAGACTTTTATTTGAAAAGGATATCATTTTTGACCTACTTCAAAATCAGTCACTCTTTTGTTCTGGTTTATCACAAAAAAATCCCAATGAAAAACATAAAAAAATGTTGTTGGAATGTGAAAAACTTAGAGAAGCATGACTGCTGTTGCAACAAACTCTAAAAGCAAGCAGAGGTTAAATTAAAACAGAAAGTATATACAGAAAATAATCTGTTTAAAATATTTTCTGATTTAGCAGATCTGTTCATTTTTATCTAAGAGTAGAATCTTTTAAATTCAACAATGTTTTTCTGTGCAGTTTTTCCCTTTTCATTCCGTTTTTATTGCTGCAATTAATCAGAGTTGGTATTTCCCAGTGATACATAATGCAGGCAAAATGACTAACTCTGTGGTTGGGTGAATTTATGACTCACTTTGATCCACAAAGACCAAAGTGCATTGGTTCTTGGCGCGGCCGTCCCGCAGCTGAGCGGTGTATGAGCCTTCGTCCTCCTGAGAGAGCTGATCAAACAGTATCTCCACCAGACCTTTGGCCTTGTCGAAGTTTATCTTACGGCGCTACAGAAAAACAAATGAATGTCACTGCAAGCAATGTTCATCGGCTCATAATCAGGCAGCTCGTCCCCCAAGCGGTTTGGTATCCTCTGTAAAGATGGCTTCTTGCACAAAGAGAATGGATCATGAGTTAAGAGTGCAAAGGGTCTGGAATAACATCTGCGCTCTGGTGATAAAATATTTCTGTTCTCTAAAAAATGCAAACACACTAACAAGCAGCGACACAGAGGGAACAGACCTCGAGCTCATTTTCATTGCTTTTATGTTCATCAAGTTAAGTGTATGCCTTGCATGTTGATAGGTCTCAGTTGGTGGAAGTGATTTGTGATGTATGGCAAGCCCAAGGGCCCTAATCAGTTAAATGGCTTCTGCATTTGCAAACCTCAGCTGTGATCATTTCGAAATAATGTATAATCAGTACTGTTCAGACGTAGCCCCCATATTGGGAAATAATGGAATAAAATGAAGTCACTGAATGTAAAGCAGTCACAACCAAGAGACACAACAAACATTCAGGGTTGTGTTCATTGTTCTCCTAGCGGCCGCCTCAGAACGACTTTCAATAACACAGACAGAACAGTGGCAGTGATTATTTTCAGCTTGTTGTCATAACGTACATATATGCTAAATATGTTTACATTCAGCTGATATTCACTGATGATTACACTGCTGCTGTCTTTGGATATCTGGATTCTGTTTCTTTTTTAAATACCAATTGAAACCATCCATCTTTCATCTTTCATATGATTAGTTTGTAACAGGGTGAGATTAGTAACTTCTGGGACTGGAATTCTATCAGTTTCCTCTTTACAGAGCTCAGACCCATGTGAGGTTATGTCAGACATTTACATCTCTGTGCAAACGTTTTAAGCTAGATCATAATTTCTTTATGATCACAGCTGAAAACTCAAGACCTTCATTTAATCTTCCAAAGTGATCTTGATCAAAGTTCGTCAGGGTTTCAAATGGACTTTGACTGCTTTTTCCTTCATTTAATATGCATAAAACACATAGATATAATGTTTAAGCCAAGAGCTATGACAATATATATAAATAAACCATGTGTTGCAGTGATGGCTCTGAACATGAATGATTAAATATTGGTCTTACTATAGCTTATAAAGAGAAATCAGAATTCACATACAAGTTGGTTGGGAAATGAACTCAGTTTTCAGGAATAGAAATAGAAGGTCATTATATGTTGAACTGTAAGCTGCTTAGTAGGAATATCAAATCATTTTTAGGTGCTTTATGTTTACATGGCATAAGTAAGTGATTATTATTTTTGTGAAACACCAAAAAAACGTGACTCAAACATTCAGTGTCTGTCCCTGACTATAACTATGATAAAGAGCAAGTCAACAAAATAATAATATTTTTTCTAAAATTGTCTGTTGTTAGAACAACACTGATTCATTTAGACATTTTATGCTGAAATATAAGGACTGCGAGATGATTCAAGACTTTACGCACTGTACAACAAAAAACAATAATCAATGCAGAGGTCCACCTGTTTAGGAAGGACAAAAATAAACAATTTAATTCTTAAAACATTAGTTATTGCCTTACCTCCTTCTGTATTTATTAATTTACCAACTTAAAAATAATTAAAAAACATAAATCATCAATATTGAATGTTTGAGTCTCTCGCAACTAACCAAGTGTGACATGTTTTTTTCGGATGTGAGTGCTATCTCTATCTTCACCTCAGGCGGTATTCTCATCTTCCTCACTTAATTAAATTAACTGAGCTTCCAGGCCTCTCTGCTGCCATACTCACCTGCTCTTCATCTTTGCTGACAGCATCTACTTCCTGCCTTGCAGGATGTTTATTAGAGCACTAATTGCTGTTTTGGGCTCATGCTGACTTGTTAGGAAGACAGATGCACACATAAACTCATTGATAATACAGAAACCAAAAAACTCTTTCAAGCTTGTGAGTGACTTTCCTTGTATTTAAAACATAAAGACAAAGTAGATAACACTTAAATCTGAACACAGGCTTCTGTAATTGAAATGGTTTTACAATAATATTAATATTTAGAAACTATCATACTGACAATGTGGACATCTGGACTAAAATGTTCTCCTAAGTCTCTGATTTTAAATCCTGGATACTTCATATTGTTTTCTTAATAATGTAAACATTCAAATGCACAGAGGGAGAGGGAGGAAAAAAAAAAACGGGATATTTAAATCAGCTTTTCCTCATGTGGCCATTTGCCATCATCATGCCTTTGCAACATTCTTTTTCACATGGCTTCACAAAAATCTATTTGAAGTGACTGTCCATGATCTGCTTATGTGTGTTTCTGACTTCCATAAATAATATCGACAAGAAGGAGATCACAGAGTTGTTTTGTTGTGATCAGAGACACACATTTTTTAAGTGTTAACTAATCCAACCTGGCTTCATAAATTGAATTGAAATAATATGTAATACATATTATTTCCAGAACATAAGTACAAAGTGCCTTGTTTATGGGCACAAAATGGAAGCAACATTTTGGTTGAAACAAAGGGTATAAATTGGCAAAGACGCAAAGTAACCTTTAGCTCTTTGTCAATATGACAGCTCACAGCTAGGTTGAATAGGCAGGAACCAGTGGATCCAATAATCCAAACAAAGTACTTGCAGCTCATCATCTGATAAGATATCTGTCAACTGAGAAAACCTACTGGAGAGGTGGAGATTTCCCGGTCATTAAAAACAAGACGGAGTTCAGCAGAGTTACTCAGACTCTCGGTTTGAAGCCAAAGGCGCACGCTGCCTTTCTCAGACACTCCACTTGCCAAGTTGACTTCAGCGCAATCACTGCAGAGTGAAATCAAAGACAGATCAGGTAAAACCATAAAACTTATAAAACAGCATTAAACCTGCATACTGTAAATAATATACAGAAGGATAACAGATTATCGAGGTTAAGATTTTCAGCACCTCTGCACCTCAGTGATGATACGTACATGGGTTTCTGACCTGCCAGCTGAGATCTTTTAGACGTTCGAGATCTAAAAATAAAAGAAGACAAAAGAATATATAGAAGTAGGTTTGATAATTTTCAATATTTTTCAAAGAAACACAAAACAGAACAGTTAAGTGTGTATCTCTGGTGATATTGTAGAGGAATGGATAAAGGTCTCAGAAACGATAATTAATTCCTAAAATCAGACTGGTTACTGGTGTTCAGGAAGTACCTTCAGCTGTAAAATCATAGCTGGATGAGAGGTGAGGATTATCACTCATCGCCACAGTGTATAGACCCAGATCTTCCTCAGATGGGTCTGTGAAGGTAACAACTGACCTGATAGACAAACAATGAAGTAAAAAAGACAAATAAGTAGACTCAACTTTGTGTTATTGAGTCTGTAGCAAGGTCTGCTGTAGACTCTGTCTGCTGTCAGATTTTGTGCCAAAACTCCTTTCTGCCAAGGGAGCATTTATTCTTCAAAATGAAAAGGTTTTACACAATTCAAAACCACAATTTTATTGATAAGAAATACACCTAAAATGCAATTTAGTATTGAATATAATTTATGTGTCATGATTAATTAAGTAGTAACTTAAAACAAGTTACTTGTTGTAATTTTACCTGTTCTTTGTGGTTTCTGCTTTCGTTCGCTGCGAATCAATGGGATCTGTGTAATTTTTGCTCCAGATAAACTCGCTATCGTCGTTCATCTCAACAGCCTCATAGCCCAAAAATATAAACCCATCGTCATCCACACCGATCTTAATCTCTTTGGTTCCTGAAAAATTCAAAACAGCTGTGACAACTAGGCATGGGCTGGTCAGTGTATTAAAGCTTAACAAGGTTTTAGGAAATGTTCTGAAGAACTTCAATTTTCTTCAAGACATAATACTGCTATAGATGAAACTCTTTACACTTTCTCCTCCCTTTCAAAACCAACGATCATCTTTTTTAAAACATTTCTAATTGCCATAAAATACATCTGGCAAGTTTCTATAAAAGGCTTATTTGTTGTTTAACAGAAAATTTTAATATTTTAGGTAAATGTGCTAGTCCTCTGTCTTCTGGAGAGTTAGATTTAGCTTTAAATTATGAAAATCTAATCATTTCTTGATTTTATTTAACAGGCAAGTAAAACATGCTATTCAAGATCCTCTTCAGTATTCCTATCCATAGACAAATTTGGCCTGATTAGGCTAGTAAACCAATGCCTGCACAGGTTTATAGAAAGTTCTATTCTAATATCAGTCCAGTAAACTGACCTGGTTGGGTCTGAACTGTGACCAGCTCAGAGGGCAGGGAAGCACGACCAACTCCTGCATGATTAACAGCCGATACACGGAAGCAGTAGATGTGACCTGTCTGTAGACCTGTCACCTACATGCCACAGGGAGCAGATTTGTTGTTTACAACTCACTGAAATAATTCAATTAATGATTTAAACCTTAATGCTGCAGATATGAGCAGTTTCTTCCAATTGGGTTATGCAATAATAATACACACTTCTGTTTAATATACAGAAGTTAAATCTGATCCAGGCCCCTTTGGTAAACATGTTTTTTTTTTGTGCCTCTCACCTTGTAATGAGTTTCAGAAACAGGTTTGGCAGTCAGAATCGTCCAGACGTCTGACTGGTTTCCCTGACTCATTTCCAGCATGTAACCACTGACTGGACTTTGACCCTCATAGAGCGGAGACGCCCATCGGAGCACCAGGGAGTCGTCTCTCACCTCCCTGAACTCCAGGTCATACGGGCAACCTGAGGACCAGAGAACTGGATAAGCAACATACAGGAAACATCTGCAAGCCACAAATAAATTGGGAATATGAGTCAAGTTGAAAATAAGATCTTAGATTCCTAATTTATCCAGATTGACTTCAATGCTGCACGTGGTAGTCAATTTGCAGAATATTTTTTAGCCACTTTTAAATTATTGATGTTATAGAGGAAAGCCCATTTGCCAAGATTAATGAGCTGCTCATTTTACCGAGCCTGTCTCCATTGCCTATATTAATGGCACAAAATACAGAACTGAGCAAGGCAAATGTCTTTTCCACTCACTTGCCATATACTTCTAAAGATCAGGTGAATTAGTATGTGGTCGGTAATGTTTATATTAATAATAAGGATAATAAAAAGTTCTAATTTTACATATGAAAAAAGGAAACATGATCTCCTCAAATCCCAAGATTTGTCATATCTAGTTATGTCTGTGACATGAGAAATGTGATCCTATTGAGATCTGTAAGGAGAAACGAGAGCTGTGTCTACTGCTTTCAAACTTCATCTTTTAAAATAATCCAAATTAAAGACGTAACGGTTGCAGCCTGTATGTGTTTTCCCAGACAGTCCTGAATGCATCAATTACTGTCCCTGTAATTGGCTGATTGTCTGCTTCTGTCCTACTGCTTATTAAACTCACCTGTTGCCTCTTGGCCTCTGCCAAATCGGCTGCAGCCCTGTCTCAGCTTTCCAGCACAAGTTCAAGCAATTACCCTGATATCTGTGATTCTGCCCTGGACTGCTTTGTTGACCCTTCCTCTGCCTTTCCCCTGTTGGAGATAGTGAGTTGGATTTTTTTTTTTTTTTTTTTTTATTGTGTCGTTTTGGTGATTGAACTCTGCTCTCTTCCCAAGTAGTGATTTCTACATTCTGGACTTTGATTTGGTCTTTGGATTAAATTGGACCATCAGAGTTCGGAAATGAGGAACTGGGCATTGGGACCTTTTCCTCTACCCTGCTTGCCTGCCCTTTTACTAAACGTTCTTCAAACAACAAAGATTCTCTGCTTTACCACAGTTGAAGGTACTGCAAAACCCAATAAAATGGTTTTGTAAACATTACTCCTCCTTGGAAACCTCTGACTGGAAGTAAGGGTCTGAATTATTTAGGTAATTCACAGAGAATGTTGTTTGCTAATGCTACAAATGGTAATAATTTTAAGATGATAAATAAATTTCAACTCAATGATTGTTTTTGTCTCACAGTATATGGCGAAAATGAAATTGTCCAAACTCTGTCTATACATCTGACAGACTTTGGCAAGTTTCTATAAAAGGCTTGTTTGTTGTTTAACAGAAAAGTTTAATATTTTAGGTAATATTAAACAACTAAACGGGGGAGAGTATTGTGTATCTTCCAAGAACTTAGTGTTATTTTATACCACAGTCAAGTTGGTTCACTGTTTTACCTTTAGTTGTTATAAAAATAACATAAAAGACTTGACTTTGCGTGATGGCCATATTTGAAATTGAAATTGGTCTCTGTCTCTTTAAGAAGATCCTTCCCTTTCCAACACTCCCCCTTCGTCAGTCATCATTTTCTGGCTTAATTTGTTCTGTTAATTTGTTCTTTGTTCATTCATAGATGCTTTTATTCAAAGCTTTTTACAAATGAGGGCATAACAATGCAGATAATGTCAAAGGTAACACAAATTCAGTAAAAAGGGGTTCAGACCCATCAGACTCTGTCAGATGAGTTTGTCATTTTCAACTCGCACATTGGTTTCCCTCCTTACTGTTGCTTGTAGTAAAGGAGTTAAAATATCTTGGTGTTCTGATCATCAGGAGGATGGAGCAAGACCTGGATTGACAGATTAGGGCCTCATCTGCAGTAATGTGGGCTCTGCTCTGATATGTTTTGGTGAAGAAAGTACTGAGCCTAGAGGGAAGCTTTTGATTTATCGATCAGACTTGTGTTCCAATCCTTGCCTACAGTCACAAGATACAGATCATGACCCAAGGACCAAGGTCATGCAAGAGACTGAAATAAGCTCCTTCCAAAGACTTGCCAGGAACAGATTTAAAGATATAAGAAGCCTAAAGTAAAGTTTCTGATCACTATTATCAGCTAAGCATTTAGATATAAACAGCCAATTAAAAACTGAGGGATTTTAATCATTTGGGTCCTGGCTGCAATTCTTTGATGAGATGCTACAGGTAAAATTTATCTGCAGAAGATGTCATTTGAAGCCTGATATTTTTTCTTTGATCTCTAATTTCAGACTTTTTTTCACAGGATCTGTTGTCTGTTCAAGTAGGAGGACATGATTGAAAATGGGGAAAAAACACGTGCGATAGAACTTTATAAGATTATAAAAAGGTTGAAGCATTTATGTTTTTATGCTTCTGTGTTGAGTGGTTCATGTACTTATACAGTATTTAGAAATTACAGTGCATGTTTATAAAAACGAAGCCTATACCCTTTTAATAGTGTACTGTTAGAGGTAAATGATTATTTCTCATTATAAATTTCCCACCAGCAACGATATTCAAGAACAAATCAAACATGATCCACACATGGTAAATAGTTAATAGCTAATTCTATCTCAAGGCTGGTATTTCAACCACTTTACTATTCATTTAACCACTGACCTCAGCTATTACTGTGTGCTTTAATGGTACAATAGGCAGGCAGCATATTATTATCCTGGTATTTCATACCGCCCTGTTTATTTTGCTGCAAGATGACTACATACACCATTAGAGATGCAGCTTAAATAAAAGTAAAAATGGCAGCAAGTGGAAATGGGTTCTGCAAGTGATGGATGGTGTTTATTTCTATCTCCCCTCTCCTCCGCAGCTAGGGTTGATAAACAGATTGTAAAAACTGCAGGGCAGCAGAGTATTGACTGATGCTCAAATTCCCGAAGCTCTTAGGTAAATGAATCACACGGGAATGGCTGATTTTTAACTGTGGAGTTTGTCTTTAATTTAACAATAAGTTGTGACTTTCGTTATCACTTTTGCTTGTGCAAGTTTTGAAATCCAAAACTAGTTTTGTCTGCTAACTCTTTGTAAAACTGTAGCTAACAGGAAATGTTCCTCTCTAATTTTTTCCTATGTTATACTGATGTTTGGTATTAAACATTTACTGTCTTCCAAAGGTTTTTATTGAGAAACACAACAGGTTTATGCAAAGTGTCAATATTTACCGGTTAACATGTAGGACATCAGCATTTGAGCCAAATTATGATTAGTAGTAATCTGTTCTTGGTTGATCATAGCTTAAATAATGACACAATTAGATGTTCTCAATTGAATCAGATTCTAGGACATAGACTTGAAATTTAAGTGTTTGAATCCTGAGCCACTTGCTTAACCATTTTTTATTGTGACATTGTGCTATCCTTTGAGAAAAAACGCATCAAATCATTTTTGTATCATTGGATAAGGTTGGCAGTCAAAGAATCAGATCCCTAAGGAGGAGCTCACACTTGTGAATAATTACCAGTCTCTCTATTTTACTCAAAGTTCTGGAAATTAACCTTAAGGATTTCATCACATTAATTTATGTGTATTTCCTAGAGTTTCTATCTGTCTTTGATGTTATCTTCCAGAAAAGTGACTTCTTTGCTGCTCTTTTTCAATCAGAAAGTCTATGTCCAACTGTGCATACAGAAAAACCCACCCATGCCAGCTGTCAGTCTCCAGCAAACTCTACACTGGTGATGACCAGACCGCTTAGTTGAATCATCTTCAGGAGACATTCTGGACATTCTTGATCAATCTGGATCTTTCTTCACCACAGTAAATTTATCTGTTTGAGGTCCTTGTTTATTCAATAAATGGGTGCAATAGCCTTGCTGTTTGTGTTGAGAACAGAAGAAGGATTTACATTTTTAAAGCAACCACTCTGCTCTTCTAATTCAATCATGCTGTCAGTGATGTCTATCAGCTACTCTGTCTTCAGTAATCTTTCCCCTGGGCTAATGAGAAAATCACTAAAAGCAGGTAATTTTTGGCTGGGCTAAAATGCAGAGCAAATTAGGTTTTAGTGATTAAGTAAATTGTCATTGACTTTCATGAACTTTGCATTGATTCATTTAGTCATTCAGTAGCAACCTTGACTTGATGCAAATTGAAGCCATAAAAACTGAGATAGGAACGTTTGTAATAAACAAAAACATCTAACTACCTATATATATCATCTTCAAATAACACATGTAAGGTTTGTAATTATTGGATGCAACTGTTAAGCATTCAGATAAGCATGGATTTGATAAGAGTTTAGCTTTCACCTGGTTCTGGCATTGTCCACTTCTCGCACAGAAATGCTTCACTGGCTTCAGATGGTTTCCCAACGCCAGCCGCATTGGCAGCAAAGACACGGAACTGGTATAAATGTCCAGCTTTCAAGTCTGATACCTGCAGACAAACAATGCTGATAAGGTGTTGAAAGGTGCTGATGCATGGGGGACATTGCGCATATATATATATATATATATATACATATATATACACACACAATTACAAGAATTAAAATATAGTTGCAATATGCTAAATGTTTACCATCAGTGATATATTACTAAAATTAAAGCCATTTTGTCTTAGTATAAAGTACTGTAAAAATCTCCATGCATTCGGCAAATCTAAGCTTTACTGCACAACAATTTTACTTGGAGTTAAAGTATTGCCTCCTTTTTATTCCAGCAGATCTCCAATGCTGCAGGCAAAGTGTTGACTGGTATACCCAGGAAATGTCACATTCTTCTTACCTTAGCCTCTTTACTTGGGTCTGTGATTTAGAATGGATTTTAAAATCCTTGTTACATTTAGAGGCCTGGATGGCCTTGGTCCATCTTATCTCAAACAACTGATTGTTCCCCATTATCCCACTGGATTTCATTGTTCCCAGATAGCAGGTACACAACTTATCTCAGTGGAAATGTTTTATTATACATCCTTTTTCTTCTAACTTTTCCTTTATTACTTTGTTGTTATGAATTTATCTTTAGAAATGCAATACATTTAAAACAAATCATTTTATTATTTACTTGTTTGTAATTTTTGTGTGTTTTAAATGCGGCTTTGTAAACGGTCATTTTTTTAATTTCAGTGAAAAACTCATCTCACATACTTTGCTAATTTTACTCAGTTTTACCAAGACATAAATACAAAAGTCCAATCAGGGGGAAATGTTCTCCACTTGTACAGCTTCACTCTGCCTGATTCAGAAATTTAGAAGACTATTTACAAGTTATTAGCTCTACTGGTGCTGAAACATGTTTCTGAGCTCCTGAGACATTTTTCACTTGGGGGGGGGGAGAAGGGATTCAGGCCTATTGATCTGCTCATTGATCCTCCTATTCACAGCCACTTAGACTCTAAGGCCCTTATCGCCTCGGCGGACAGCTGCTAACCTCTACAGCCTCTGCCTATCTCAGAGGAACTAATTGACCACAGCAAAGGGTGCTTTTTCATAACAGCAGCAGCCGCTATCTGAAAGCTTCTATGTCACAGCTGCACCTTTCTTCATTAGGTGCAAATCCTTTCCTGCATGATATATTTATACTGAACAACAAATCAATCAGACCGATGTACAGTCCAGCAAGAGAAAAGCATGGGTAGTGTCTTTAAAATTAAACTTCTGCCACCAGGGGGCAATCAGGCTACATTTGATTGACTGATAGATGAACCTTTGTTCTCTGGAAAGAAAAGTTGCCTGTTTGAATACTTGACCTGCTGCTCGAATAATCAAGTGAAATAATCTTTGTTACCAATACATATATCTGACAACTAAAGTTATTCCACTTTTTTAATAACACTATTGTAAACAACCCTGTAACAGACTTGCAAGTTGATTTTCCCCCACTTCTAAAAGTGATCAATAGTTTCATTTATAAAGCCTTGAAGGCTAGAATAAAAACATTTGCAAATTACCCACTGAACCAAGGAACCGAGTGATAAATCAAAGAATAACCTCAACAAATGTTGCTTGCAAAGTAAGTACTCAACGATGGTAATAAATTTGAGAAATCTATTCCACCCTAAACTATCCTTTTTTTGTATAAAAGCCTTTTACTTTTGGAGTTTTTTTAAAGTATGTGGAAAGTTTACTCTTTTTGTAAAGTATCTATATATATACTTTCTACATTTAAGTTTTAAAACAGACAGAGGGTGTACTTTTTCACCATGACCGTAGGTTCCTTCTTGATATACAGAAAATTAAAGGTTTTTAGGCTTAAATCCTGAGCAAAACTCCAATCCAAAGAAGCAAAACTGCTTTGATTAAAAATAGTGGCTCAATTTATGTTTAAATGATTCATTTGATTCCAAGAAATCAGCATCTTGATTAAAATAACACCCCATGCTGGAAAAAGATTGCGCTTCTTGTCATCTGATGAAAGTGCTAAAATGAGTTTTTTTCTAACAATGCGAACTCCAGTCCTAAAAACTGCAGGACACAATATGCAGTTAGTCAGTTATTGTGCATAGCCATTTTCATTCTAATTGGCTTTATCCTTGTTTCTTTTTTTCCTCAGGAGATAAAAACAGCCTCTCACACATTTATAAAATATCTAATTATGGAGCTCTTGTATTCTTGGTGAAGCACTATACCAATTTTACTTTGTTAGGAGTCTCCATGGACACTGCCAGGTTGCCTAGTGGTGCAGACAGATTGAATGAATGATGGTTTGCTATTATTGCAAATTATTTGCAAGAAAAGCAAAAGTGGATTAAAAAAAAAAAAAAAACTTTTCTATTCAGAACATCCATTCAAAACCCTTAATGCTGTTACTAAAAATCCTTTTGGAAGTCTATTTGGACCTTGAAACCTATTATTTTCTTTATACTATTTCACCATGGTAAGGGTATATTCAGGTAGATGTGCAGTATTAGTCATCAGTCAATGTAACAGGTTTCATGTTGTGCCAATCTTGCTCAATGCTAATGTAAGATGTTAAAGAGTTTTTTTTATGTCATCTCTACAATAATTTTGATTTGTTTTATAGTAATAAGAAAACCATCCACCAACCTATGAAAATAGGTATAACCAACCTTGAGCTGCTTCTCTTTGGCAGGTTTTATGTTGACCTCTTTCCAGATCTCCGTGCCCTTCTCCTTCTGGTCCAGGTAGTAGCCGCGAACAGAGCTTCCCCCGTTAGAGGAAGGAGCCCTCCAGCCCAGAACCATCTCTGATTCGGTGCACAGCAGCAGGGCAATAGCAGAGGGAGATGAGGGGACATCTGCAGAAAAGAGGGGAAAACAAACAAAAGAATTAGAGGTGAAAGATATTGGTGAAAGTATCTTATCACATGGCTGTTACAACATGAATGCCAGCATTTCCTTAGAAAGCTTGAGATTCTGTATATTCTTGCAAACTGTTGCATCTGTGCCAGTTTTAAAGCAATTATTCAGCAAATATTCTCTTTGAGAAAAAATCATTTCCTGGAAAGAACTGGACTAATGGTATTATCCACCAGGATATTTCAGAGCTGGCGAGACTGTGATGGATTTTTGATGGCAGTGAACCAAATCTGTCCACATTACAATATAATGCAACCTGCCAAAGCACAATGTGGTTTCTACAAGTGGATATGAAGTGAAAAAGGCCCCCTTTATATTCTCTGATACTTGTTTGCTGAAAGCTAAAAGGCAAATTGTAAATAGGTATTGGGTCAGATGGGTCAGTCTAAATTAAAAAACTTCTATGCCAATGAAAAGAGCCTCAAATCTTTTTCAGCACTTCTTTTGGCTGAATGTGTTTACTTGTATTACATTTAGGGTGCATGCTTTAAATGAAATATTAAAACATACCGATGAGATTTCAGGAACTGTTGCAACATCACAAAATCCTTCTTGAACTTACTAATAGCTGATTTGACAAGGATGGGCTGAGACTCGTCTGAATATTTGCTGTTTCCTGCTCGACTCACAGATTTCACCCTGAACACATATTCCTTCCAAGTCTTTAGGCCATGAACTATAAACCTGAAGACACATCATGTTTGGATTACACACTCATAAGGATCAATGGCAGTGAATGCTATAATTACAATGATTTATTAATTGTATTCAGACACGGTCAATCTTCTTTTTTTTTTTTTTTTTTACCTGGTTGTTGTTAAAGGTTTGTTGTTGACAGTTTTCCACTCCTGTTTTTCTGCTTCACTGTAGTACAGATAATATCCCAGGATGTCATCTTTGTCTTTTGGTTCTTGCCACTGCAGCAGAACTGAGGTGTCTGTGTCTCTAATGGCCATGACTGAGTGAGGTGGAGGAGGCACAGCTAAAGGGAATCAAATGATATTCAATCCATCAAGAGAGGTAATTTATGAACTGATAGAACATTCAATAAGTTCAATGAGTTCATTGAAATTTACCCATGACAATTTCTTAAGAAAAATTAGTTGTAAATTGAAGTCTATTGCATCATTTGTTTTCCAGTGAGAATGAATAAATTAGAGAAAGAGTGAGTGGGGTTTATGTTTTAGATTTCTATACAATGTGTGAACATTTTTTTTAAATCTACAAAGTTCAAGAATATATCAAATTCATCCTAAACTATTTTTATATAGATATTTGAATCTGATTAGTTCAGAATCGTATAGTTATCCACACATAGGGCATGTAACCTCCCCCCCCCAAAAGAAAAACCAAGAGATGGGAAGAATCAATGGGAAGAATCAATGGAATAATGCAATTAAGCACCGTTTTCTGGTACTGTTTATTTTTAAGCATTTTTCTGAAGGCAGATTTTCATAATCCTGTGTTATTTAAGTGTTTTGCATGTGCAAGATGAATCTGACACAACTTCCACACTCATCCAATGAGACTTTGAGCCCCTCTTTTTTCTTTTGTCTGCAAAAAATGTGATTTCTCTGTTGTTTCCTGCAAGTAACCTGATGTAGGACTCGTTGGAGAATTGTCTTGCTTGTCTTTGCCTCAGCGTTAGCTGATAAGGCAAAAATGATCAACCTTGGGTAATGTATAGTTTGTTTGTCAGAGTTTGATTTACTTCTGCATGGGGCCGGAGTCGGTGTCATGTCCATTGATTTAGTTATTGAAGTTTCCCTTCTTTTAATTTTATTTTAATTTTTTTTTAATAAGGATGTAAAATCTTCCAATATTATAGACAACTTTATAATTAATGTAATGGGGATTTGATGTGAATAACTCATTGTGGAATAAGTTGCTAAAAAATATTTTTCCACATGTTTTTATTCTGTTTTTTTAAAATGAGATACTACCTGTTTTGTCTCTTTTTACACATGTATTGTGATTCCAGAATAAAGCCAGTGGTATCTTGGCACAATTATTGCAGGTGCAGCATTGTATAGGAGGTTAATGCTGACTCTAGAATTTAGTCTTAATGATGTAGCTGACCTTTGAGCAGACAAAGTAATAATTGGGCACCAGGATTTATCTTCTCCTACCTTGTGACTTTCCAAGGGAAATTGGTGGGCTCGGGTCGGAGGGGTCGCTAACACCATACTTGTTGATGGAGCGGACTCTGAAGCAATACTGTTTGTCTTTGACTAGATCAAACACTGGGTACCTCGGAGAGTTCACCACCGTGTCCAGACTAGCAAGTTCCCAGCTGTTTTTTCCTGCCAAGGACTGATTCAAGAAAATACATTTTTTGTAAATATATGCAATAAACAAAAGTGGAAATTAAGAAAATAGCTCAGGTATTTCAACCAATCAGACCCTTAAATAAAACCACATTGAAATGAAGACATATAGCTTTGTGGATAATTTGTTATTTTTAGTTCTATTTACCCATCACTGAAAGAGTCTTTCAAGAGACTAAAGCTATACCAAGCAGTCCCTTTATATATTCCTTATTTGCATTTCTATGTTGCTACTCTGTGGGTTTCACATTTCCTTCTGTAAGTCATTGTTTTGTAAGTAGAAATCCCAACAAAAGAGCAGGTATGGTAAAAAAAGAAGAGTGATTATAAAGTGCTTGCTTGAGGGCAAAAAGGATATTTGAATGTTCACTCCATTATATAAGCAGAAGTGAGGCTGCAGACTTTAGTAATTTCAGGTGCCTTTGAGAGATTTGACAGTTTTATTACCTCAGTAACTTATAAAGCCTCAATAAAAATCTATTTCCTGTGGCAGTTTTTTGATTATTGAAGTCAGGAGCTGTTGAGTGCCGGAGTTGATATTGAGGAGCCAAGGCTCTCTATTGTTGCAAAGAACAGGTCAGTCTCACATTTTTGATTTGCTTCTGTCATCACTTTAAACCTTACATTTATAGTTGAGAAAATATTGCAAAAAAGAGGGAGCTGGCTCCATCCATTGATTTTTCATACCTGCTTATTCTTTTCCGGGTCAAAGGTGACACCATAGAGGTGTCACCAGTTAAAGAAACACAACTACCTACCCATCTGAAGCAAACGTAACATATGTTTTCTGATGTCCTCTGTGGCTCTTTGTGTCTCTTCTGCAAAGCTTTAAATTATTTTTGGAGCTTTCTCCTTAATTATATGAATTCAAATATCCCACATAAATTTTACTGCTTGAAATGTTTGTACAAATTGCATAGTGGGTATCTCTGATGTTCTCACACTCTACAATAAAATATCTGCAACAAATACCATGTTGAGCAGAATGTACAATGACAGCATCCATAAAGAAAGACATACTTTAAATGAATCTGGAAAGTGGACAAGTTGATGAATATGAAACATTTTTTAGATACAATATATGAGAGACATCTCTGAAACTATTTATATCCCTAACAGGTTTAGATTTAAATTGTTGTTCAACCAAGAAATTTGTTTCTAACAGGGAGTGATGTAGCCATTTTTCCAAGGATAGGAGTATCTGTTTTGAACAATGTAACTTTATTGTCTTACATGTATTTTAATAATAATAATAAAAAGAATATCAAAAATTATAAATACCTTTCTATAAAATTAGTGGAAATATCTTACTTCTGCATTTCAGAAATCAAACCCTACTTGAAGTTTTCCAGTTGATGTCATGTTTGACACTGAAATTCAGTGGTACTGGTCGTTTCCTGTAGGACTGAAATTCACAAATTCTTAGCAATCACAAAAATATGTGGCCCTGCAACAGTAAGGTTCTGGCTTCCTATTCTGGCCCAGGAGTCTTCCTGTATAGAGTTGGCATGTTCTCACCATGTAAATGTAGTCTAAAAGTATGGATGTTAAGGTATTTGGCCACTCTAATTTGCAATAAGAAGGAAGTGTCTGTAACTTTCTATGATGACCTGGTGTTAATTAAGGACTGGTGGTGCATCCAGTCTAAACCCTGTATTAAATACCCCATCTACTGGACAGAAACACAGAGAAATGGCTCCTAACGTGGCTCATACAAGCTTTGTAAATTGTGGAAGCAGCAAAACATCATCTTTCTATCTCCCTGCTGTGTCATTCAAACACATTACAAGAGAAAACTTTGAAAGCACCCCTGCTTGAAATGCATAACAATCCAAAACGGAAAAAATGTAAATGTTCAACTCTTGAGACCATTTCTTCTTGAAACTTTTGTTGTCAATCAAAAAATATTTAGAAAAAATAAACAGAGTGAACAAACAGATTGTACAGAAGACTTTTCGAAGTCTTACTCCCGATTGCTTAAAAACGGGGCAACATTAATATGACCTGGAGCTAATTATCACAATATAAAATGGAATTACTGTGCAGCTAATCTGCTCTCAGAGCTAATAAAATATAAATCCTTGTTTTGTGTGTGTGTGTGTCTGGGGAGGTGTGCGTTGGCGTAAGAACCGACCCGCTCCACATAGAAGGTCAGCGGCTCCCTGCCTCGGGGTTCAGGCTCAGTCCAGCTCAGCACCACGTAGGTGTCGCTCAGCTCGCAGGCGTGGACGTCTGTGGGAGGAAAAGGAGCTTTGACCTGACCTGCAGAGCAAAGTGAGGAGGAAGAGGAGGAAAACAAGAGAAAAACAAGGTCAATATGAAAAGAGTTGGCTGAGTTACAGCTTTTCTCCTCTTATTGTAAAACCCTTCAAGTTGCGTCTGCTGGAACTGATACAGCCTCACAATGGGAGAGACACTCAAACCTTCTTTGCTTCAGTTTAACCTCCATTCCTTATATGTCAAGTGCACCAAATAGCATTGGACAGGTTGAGTCAGCAAATGTTCAAGGACTCTACAAACCGGTGAAGGACTGTGAAAGTCTGGGCAAATAGTGATCATTGTTGTTCTTCCATCTATGCAAGTTTCTATGTTTGTTTCCCCTGAAGAGTTTGCAGAGCTGGAGAAGGCACAGAGAAAGCTCTCCTCTGCACAAGGAGAGCAAAGATTTGAAAAAAGCTGATCAGGTAAAAAGGAAAGCAAATACTTCTCAGTACAGTGTGTACAGGTAATCAGAATGAATCAGGAGGTTTTGTTTTATACATACAATTACTGTAGAGATACAAGAAGTGTTTTTTTCTGACACAAAAATTACAATAAAAATAAATAAGATTGTCTACAAGACACTGATGCATTTCAATTTGAAAGAGCACCTCACATACTATTCTTATATCTTCTTTTTTTTTTTTTTTTTAAAGAAATCGGAATAATCCAAAATTGGACTGGATAGTCAAACCTTGCAAAAATAAGATATTAAAAATCAGCAATAGCAACTGGCAATCGTTATAGCGAGTGCTGCATTTCTACTATTTAACGATGTGCACAGAAAAATAACAAACCAGTAAGCAAAGAAAATATGCCCCAAAAAAGACAAATAAACACAACCAAAAAGAAAATTTGAGCTCTTTAAGCTGATCTCGATGAAGCTTAATCTCCCAATTATGTTCTAGTCATTACATGAAAAGCCTCACCACCTGGGTAAATGCATTCCACTGTAAGCCTCCATCATAGAGCAAAATCTAAAAGTATGATTGTATCCTCCAGGCTGCAGTTATTTTCTGGTGGCCTCATCTTCTTCTACCCTTTCACCATTCTATGCAGTCAAGGTTATCGGGCCTCCTTTCATAGACATTCACTCTACCTCGAGCCATTATGTGCATTTATTGGAAGACCACTGGGGACTTTTTGCTCCTTTCACAGCTGCAAATGGAGCAAATGATCTTTGCTGCGGCCGTACAGTTACTGCAGCTCATTGTTAAACATAATATGGAGATGCATTAACGCCATGAGCCTGCAGCAACCTATAGATGAGGGGGCGGTGGTGTGTGTTCCAGTGAAAAGTAAATCATGTGTTAGATATGCTCCTTTTGAGACAGAATCAGAACTAAAGTAAAAACACAACAATCTCACCTTCCAGTTCGTCTTTTGAAATGGTTATGGTCCTTCCTCTGTCCACTTGGACCACTGAGATAAGAGAAGATGGAGAAGACATGAGAGAAGACATAGGGGTGATGGAGTTACGCAGAGATAATGATGACACCATTTTCTTGCAAATGTTAGAGGTGCAGACAAAAAGGATGAACAACAGGAAGATGGAAAGAAGACCAGAGGCGAGTGAACCTTCTGTCTGTCCTTCATCCGTGTTTAATGATCCAAGGCATCTGACCACAGCCCATCTGTCCTCATCGTTACACACACAGACACATATCTCATTCTCCCTTCAATACCCCCCTTTGAATCCAATATTTAGCAAGACCAAGAAATGCATTTTCAGTCTTCTTTTTGGAAACAAAGCATTTTTCTCAATGATATCAATAAGATGCTGTCGCAGAAATAACCCCGCGGCTGTGGATGAGATCTAAATCTGCACACCTACATCTGTTTTTTCTGGCACTGATCATTTCTTTGCAGGTATAACAGGGCAACTGAGGCAGATGAGGTGAATAAACAGCAGGAGAGAGTCGTGAATGCATTGCTGATGATCTTTGCAGCACACTGCAGATGTCGATGAGACACAAAGCAAAAGCCTGAATAAATAGGCGGAGAAAGATAAGACACACAGAAGCTTCCACACAAAAGCAAAAGGACCATATTGTGGGACATTTTATGGTTAATTGGAGCCTAAGGGAGAATCGCTTTCAACTCTAAATGTATAGTGTTTTTCAAGCAATTAGAATAACTTTATGGTGGAAGCACAAAAGGCTTTAAATTTTTTATTTCAATATGTGAAGCATAGACCTAAATGCCAGATTTTACATTTGAAATTCTTGTTTCTTTGCTTTTCACTTGGTTATTATAATATTAAAAAGAAATGTAAACACAAATGTAATGGAGAACTTAACTTATGAAAGGTTATTTCCCTTCATAACCATAATCAAACCATCAAACCATTTCATACACATGAATTTAACAAATGTGTGCACATCCTTGAACTAAAACTGTATTGAAGCTAATTTTTATTTTAATTTTACCATTCATTCTTGTTGGATAATCACCTAAATTCAGCTATGCTGGATCTAAATAATCAGAGATAAATCTGTTGGAGCAAAAATCTTCCTGAAATTTGCTCATTTCTATCCATTACTACACTTATTAGTTTTTTGGGGTTTTTTGCCATTCGGCAGTTTGTGAAATTTTCTCATCATTAGATATCCCATTGTCACCCATTGATGATGGTCCATTGTTAATTGTTAGTGGTATTATAATCAAGTGTTAGAAAATGGAAACAACAACAACTTGGTCACAAAGTGGAAGATCTAATGTGCAAAAATATAAAATATTGCTTAATAGCTCAAGAGCAGGTAACTGAAAGCTTCATGGAATGGGTTTTCTTGGCCAAGCAGCTACATTACAACTTTAGATCAAGTCAATGGGAAACAACATGGCAATGGGAAACAATGCCATGACGGATGCTACTATAGGAGGCATGTTCTCTGGAGTGACAAAGCATGCTTCACTGTTGGGTAATCCAATGAAAAGGTCTTGTATTGGAAGCTGCCAGAATCATGATTACCTTGAGTCATGCATAAAATTTGGCAAAGAGATTTGTGAAAAAAATGTTGGTTAATCAGAATTTGACAATGAAATACCCAGATATGATACTGCATTGTCATATATTTCTAATGCCATGCAGCCCATAAGTAATACCCATTGTCCTGGTGTATTCAAGAGGGTCTGCAGTGAGGACAGGCTCTGTGGCTTTGGAGGGACGTCCCACCCCTGCTTTGTTCACAGCACAAACTCTGAACTGGTATAGAGCTCCCTCCTTCAGGCCAAACACTGGAAAGTGGCATATTTTCTGAATGTCCACATTGCAGCGCACCCACTCTCCCTGACTGAGGTCACACCTAAAAAAATAATAACAGAGGAAGTAATTAATCACAGTCACAGGAACATTTAGGCAAGTACAGAAAAAAAAAAATATATATATATTTACACGACAAGAGATGTGAACAATTTATAGCGAAGCAAACTATAAAATAATCCAACCCCCACAACAACAAAGCAAATCAGTAAACCCTCCATGCTCTATAATTGGGAGAAATCAACCTGAGATTATATGTCATGGTCATGTAAAAAATACTGAGGAGAAATAAAAATTCAGAAAAGAGTAAGAAGGAGGTTGCTTAGGAACTGGAACACATCTTTTCTCACCTTATATGAAACTCGAAAACATTGAGGATTTTTCTCTTCTACAATAATGGGAGATTATAATCAGGGGTAAACATAAAAATGATGTACACACAAATGTAAAAAGGCATATTTTCCAGATGCTTAAAACATTTATCCCCTGAAAATGAATTTACTCTGAACCCCTAATCTTTCCTGAACGTTTTTATGTGCATGCTTTTCCAATGTGGTGCTGTTTAGAGAAATGATTATGCTGAGCATGTCACTTCTTCTATAGGCAACACTGTGCTAAGAAGTGCATGCAGCAAAACTTCTGCATGTTGCTGCCTCATATAAAAAAAGCAATAAAAGCTGGTTGTGCACTGCAACCACTATAAGTCCCTATTTTATAAAAATCAATTACCTTCTAGTTCAACAGACATAGCTTACTTGGTAATGCTAACGAAACACATTCAATCTGTCATTTCTATTGCTTCAATCAGCGGAGATGACAATTCCTTTAGGACCTCTGCAGCAAAATGTAAATGTAAGTGTGAAAGGATCATTATGTCTGTTTTTGATGACCTAATTAACAAATTAAATGCTAACCATTTGTAAATTGACTGAACTTTTATAGAATTTTTCATACTGACTATTCAAACTACTTTACATTTGAAAGTGAACCAGAAATTTCAGATTGAAAGAAAACAACATAATGAGCCAAAATTGCCTGAATCTATGAGAGAAGCTGCAGCAGTACAGTCAGTTTAAAAGGATGACCATGTCTTGGTAGGTTTGCAGTTTTATTATTCTGTATTCATTTTTAGATGGTGGATTTTTCTTCAGCACTCCTTCTCTCTCTTACCTGTATGCTGTGTTCATCTGCCTTCGTTGCGCTTTGTTCGCAAATGTTATTTAGGTACTAGAAAAATACATTGAAAGCCATTTGATTTTTGTCAGTATGTCCTGCCTAAATTTATCCTTTGCTAACACAGTGAAATTCAGTTTTAGTTGCCACTAACTGATCAACCTTAACAAATTTGAAGGCAGATTTGGATGTGGATGAATGTCTTCAATTAGTTGTCCTTTCACCTTTTGTTTTAGAAATAACTTAAGATGCTTTTGGATACTTTACCATCAATTTGAATCATGTGCAGGTCATACAATGGGATCAAAACTGTGTTTCTCTTTCTTCATGGTAACGTCGATCTTCATAGCAACTATAAAGGCTTAATGTTTTAAATATAAATTTAACTTCAAAAGGAGAACAAATCAACACTAAATAGGGGGAAAGATATTAATTTCTAGCTTTATGTTGTTTGGTTGGTTGTTATTCCCAAAACAGAAGTGTTTGAAATCCACCATGATGGTGGATTTCAATATGTTCAGAGGTTCTTGAGGAGATTACACAGCTTAATGAAAGTCCACAAGTGCTTAGTGAATTATTAAAGACTTAATAAGGAGAGCACACACTTCTTTACATGAGGTCCTGAAGATGATGGTGTATGTCAGAGTGAAAATGAAGCTGCACATTACTGTCCTTTGAACCAGCAGGACTGTGCAGCTTTGGAGAAAAAAAATATGTTCAGGAGCATTTTTGAGAGAGCAACGAGCCTCTTTTATTCTAAAACTGAAGGAGTTTAAACCTGCAGGCATCATTCAAGACTCTGCGCCAACTCTCATCTGTTTTTAACTTGTTCATGTGCTCAATTTCTGTTCTGCAGTCTTTATTATTACTTTAAATCTTGCATTTTATTTCATGAATATAAATTGTATTGAAATATTGAATGTAGCTACTTAGCCAGACAAAAATGGTACAAACAGAATTGGAGCAAGGCAGAAAGGAATAATTTTTTCTGCATACGAGTGAACCTCCGAGGACAACTATCAGTGCATTTCTCTACCAAATAGCCTTTTATGTTGGTCATACATAAGTCATTCCTGCCTGGAACACACAGACAGCAACCTGCTGTGATTTTGCCAGTGCATAAGACAACCCCTGTGGAGATGTTATTCTCTGACAGCAGACAAATTGGAATGGAAAGTAAAACAGATGCAGAAAATAATGAAACAATGACAGGTAAAAAAATAAATCATAAATAAAAATGCAAAGGCAAAATGTTCAATTTTTAGCTAGTGCATAGTTACATAAAATGCAGCGGTTGTTTGCAAAGTTTTGTTAAAAAACATTGTGTTAAAAAAACTAAAGTTTGAAAAATATTACACAAAATACCTGCTTTTGTAACATAACACAAATTAGGCAATTAGGCAAGTAAACGGCTTATCGTGTAAAGGAATTTATCAATATAGAATACATTATTTGCCAAGTTAAGTTAAAATATGAGGCAATAGATGATAATAAATTGAGTCATTTCGGAGCCAAAAGAGCTACCTCTACTTTGAGAGTTATGCTAAAAGAGTCGGTTCTTTTAGGTAGATTGAAAAGACAAACTTTTCATTACTACCTGATTTGAAATCAGAGTCAAGCATCCCTGAAAAAGTCTGTAGATGAAAAATGTTACTGTTTGTAAATGTTCCTGATCTGACAAATGGAAGAAACTTCAGAAGATAATAAAAAAAAGAAACACAGTGTAATTATTCTCACACTTGGCTACTATTACTGCCAACAGTGATAAAAAATAAGTAGAACTGAGTCAAATGTCTGAACTTACTGGGCATCAAAAATTGAGTGAAGCATTGAACTTTTAAGTGGGTCTCTTTTGCCAAGACTTATCTTGAATTTTAATCTGCGATTTATAAATATTTTAAGTGCAGAACAACTTTGACGTTCAGGTTAAGTCAGACTGATTCTCACCTCTCCACATAATAGCCCTCCACAGGAGATCCTCCATCAGCACTGGGCGGCTGCCAGGTCAGAAAGACGTAGTCCTTGTTGACATCGGACACCTCCACTGCCAAAGGAGATGCAGGACCTCCCGGCACTGCAGCCGACCCATCTAAGTGAGAACAGAAATGAGTCAGAAAAAGAATGCTGAAAGTTAGGACAAAAAAAATCCAACACTTAATTATTATGGAAGGATGGTAGATGCAACAAATACGGAAGAGGAAAAAAATGGAACATTTGCTTATCAGAAAAAGTCTCAATCTAAACTCTTTTATTGATTAGCATTTGCTCTTACATAAGCTGTAAAAATAGCCAAAGAATCTAGATCAAACATGCATGATGTAACAACTACAGAGAAAAGCTACAAAAACATATAGAAAATTTGTCTTTTTATTGAAGGGATTGAAGAAATAGACATATGTTTCCAAACCGGTTTCTCATGCTAGAAATATATTTTTAATTGACAGAAAGAAGTGGCCATCACGTCCATCTGTTTTTATCCCTTAGACCTCTAATTATTTGTTTTTGTGTGCAATGCTATCCACGCTTGTAATGCAAACATGACAACTGAATTAATCAGGACGCTTACTTGCAGAAAAGTTAGAATACTTACTAATTAGTTACTCCAACTATTATAAAGAATCTACTCTTTAATGTTTGCAACCAAGGCCTGAGACAAGATGATAACAGAAGCTTTGCAGAAAGCTGTATCTGTATTTGGAGTCATATGTTGCACACACACAGTTTATGAATGATGCAAAGCATATCAAACTCCTTCTGAGGCACACACACTTGCATCACAATGAAAAACAAACATGAGTCAAGCATCCTCACAAAGCTGAGCGTTTTTCCAAGTGGTTTATATACATTCTGCAGATGCCGTGTCAGAGGTAAAGCTGCAGTCCATGAAGACCATATAGTTCCACAGAATGAAGTTAACAAGCTCTCCGCTGCAGAACAGTTTGATTGATGGTGCAATTTCAGTGTATGAATCACTGCTGTTTGCTGACAGGAAATGAAAGCAAAACCAGAATTTGGTGACGACGACTAGTGTTTGGAGGAGGCGAGGTTGCTCAAACACTATTTATCTAGGATGGGACAGCAAATGATGATTCTACACTTCCAGCTCTAAAGGTGACTCCAAAGCGCCCGTCAGTTTGAAAAACATCGAGTTTGACTCTGTTGAAGAAATCTGGGCTCCAAGTTTTTGAGAGGCTTGAGGTAGTTTCCATGAGCGCCCTCGCATTGTTGGAGAGACTTAGAAGACCCTGAAAGTAAAACTGGGTAGAAAAGTCACAAACTAGAATGTTGTTTGTTTTACAATTTGGTCTTTTCTATTCTTATTTATTTATTTTACTAAATTTTTAATGGACAAAGGGAAAAATTAAAGCTGGCAGTGTCCTTAGATTTTACAAGAAGATATAACAGTGATGGCCGGAATGTTCAGCTTTCTGGCCATCTTTTTAAAGATGTTTTGATTAGTACCACAACATCTTTAAAAAGAATTTGTTGGACAGGTTTAAATTATAAATACACAATACTGTGACTCTAGACATTTGCAAAGGTATTCACACCTGATGAACTTTTGCACAACTTGCCATAATACAATTATATATAGAGAAATTTATAAATTGTCAAAAAGCTCAATTTTGGTCTCTTCTGTGTAGAAAACACTGTTTAACATGTAGATTTTTTGAAAAATACATGTCTGAATCATGTAAGTAAAACTGAAAAAAGTGTATTCCAATAAAATGTTTTCTTTGTATTTTTTTGTGGTTATGTGACAAAATGCAAAAAGATCCAAGGTAGTATGATTAGTATTGCAAGTCACTTTTTTAATCAATGCAAAGTGAAACTAATTTTTAAAACTGTGACCTTCTCCTTCATCTCATTTCTCACCTTTAAGGTAGACAAAAGCCATGTGTTCCTCAATTCCATCCCTGGTCCTCAGTCTGGCACTGTAAACACCTTCATTCTCCTTGTATGCAGCCATCATAGTGATGATGGATTTATTGGCAGATGTCTTAATGTCCACATTGCCGGACTGCTGCAACTGTATGCCTGGAGGATGACAGCATGGCTGAGTGTCAGAAATGTACCATATTTAAATTGCCAAAAATGTGCCACATGCGACTTCAGTTACACTACCATCTCTGAACCAGAGGACATCCTGCTGGAGAGGAAGCAGGTCTGATGTGAAGGTACACTGCAGGGAGAGGCCATTGCCCTCCTTTACCCACGTAGGTGGAAAGGAAATGTCAAACTGGGCTTCTTTTTGTTGCTGCAATCCTGGAAGAGGCAGAAGGTCAAGCAATGCAATGTCATAAAAATGTAATAAAAAAAAGGAGAGAGATGGGAAGGAAAACAAAAGGATAATATTTTGAGTGAATGCTCTTTTGAACTTGTTCTGAACTGATTGAACTACTGGAAATGATCCTGATGATGAGAAATGTAGGTACATTCTGCCATTCTGCCATCAAAACTGATGTGTGGAAATATATCAATATGTTAGTAGTCTGGAGGGAATACACACAGCTTCTTCAACATCAGAAATGGAAGGATATGAAGACAACCAGAGGGTTTTCAGCTAATTAAAAAATATATTTTTATGCTGAGTGGTGTAACCATAAGAAAAAATAAACCCTTCATACAAAAGACCACAAACACAAAAGACCTCCACATGAAGCAGCCTGTGGGAACACTACGTAAAACAACAGTAAAGTTGAAAATGTGACACATTTTAAAAGTGAGCAGCTCCCTTCTGCTATCAGTCATTTCCTGGCTTAACAAGGCATCAATCCATAAAATCTGGGCATGACCAACATGTGTTTCAAGCAACTTGTCAAATCTGGTTGTCTTGAGTGAATCTGTCACAAACAGACAGCAAAATGTTTCTTATGGTAATTATATTCCGCTTAGCTAAATAACCGTTAAGCTAAAGTACATATCTGCTTGTCACCATTCAAACCCTCGAAGACAGGATGACAAAGATCAATTTTCCACAGTTGCACTTTTGTTTATTGGCTGATTTGTGCTGAAGAAGAGAATCATCTTCTCATGAGATAACCAAGTATCGTTTAGATAAAAAAAGAGGGAATGCAACTCTACAAGACATTTCTACGATGAGCTTCTCCTAGACGCTGATAAAACTTCATTCAAAATGATTACTATCTGATTTCTTACTTTGGGGAAATGTACTATATTGATTGTAGAGAGAGAGCTTCTGGGAACATACTATTGTAAACTAGATTAAATCGCATAATCTTGATATGCATTCGTATGTATTTTCAGTCTCCAATTTAAAATAATTCAAAGTGACAAAAACTTTATAAATATACATTTAAAATTAAATTTTATGCCTACAAAGAATGGCCTAATTTAGATTTATAACATAAGATCAGGGGAAATTGTTTACTAAATGAAATGCAATGTCTCCTGATGATATAGATTTACATTTCAGCACATTTAAAGTTGCAAATCAAGCACATCCCAGATATGCCATTTAGGTTGTCTCTGAATAGACATAATATGACTGGAAAACGTATTCTATTTGTTTCTTATAAGTCCAGGCTTGCCCAAATTATTCTTGTTTTTGAAGGATTTGAAAACTATATTATGGAATAAAAGTCTAGTTGATTAAAATGTTCAGCTTCCACATTAAAGCCAAACTCTAAAGTACCAATTATGTATGACCTCATTCCTCAAAGTTTTGTTTCTGATATATTTCTGCCTTTTTTCTACATACATTCACAGGACATCCTTGTCAAACATTATGACCAATCGATCAATTCTAATGACTAGGCAGCCTTGTTATTACTGTAGAAACAGCAATATAAATCAATGAACTGTACATTTTGGCTAAAAATTGCTGATCCCCACACATGGTTGGGGCTATATAGGTCAAAGACTACCAGAGCTGGGAGCAAAATGGGATAAATCTCCTGCTGCTGCCGAGATGAAATATACATGACTGTCATTTCTGCTTAGATATGAGCAAATCATTTTATCCCTGCAGCAACAGGCTCATATCTAATTAACACCCTTACATCCACAAACACCCACGGAGAAACATAAATCCAATGATAAACAAACACCAGCGATGCACTGAACCCTTTCAATCCAACCATATCTTCCTGAAGGAAGCATGGCACACAGCACTGCTGAGTATCATGCCACAGTTTTCAAAGCCACCCAGACCTCCCTCCTTCACAGAAGAAAAAAGGGGAGCTTCAAAGTGTGGCAGAGAAAATGAAAGGGGACACTTTTTACTAGGCCCTGGTTTGAAACTTACCTGTGGTCTGTGAGCACTCTGAACCAGTCATGGCTCCATGATATGCTGAATCACGAAGTAGCAGAGCAGGACAGATTAAAGAAAGGAGGGGAGGTTGAAAAATAGAGAGAGACATCAGGAAGAACATAGTGAAGGAGGCTTGCAGCAACAAAAAAAAATGAAGGAGAAGGAAACAAAATAGGGAGGCAAATCAAACTGGGCAGTGCCACATTTACAGAAAACACAGAATATTCTCTGTAACTGAGGTTATTTTAAAAAATAAAACAGATATTTAAAATATAACCAAAGAGAACACACCTTGAGTAGTTGAATAATCTAATCACAATGCTATATAAAAAAAAAAAAGTTCCCTCTTACAGATAATTTCTATTTTAGCCTTTTTGTTGAACCTAAATGTTCCGGATTCTACGTTCATAAATCAGACAAAAATAAAATAAGTAAATACAAAATCTATTTTTTTTAAATGAAGATTTCATTTCTTTAAAGAAAAACACCAGCCAAACGATGCTGGTCATTTGCTTAAATTGCTCCACTTGTTGTTTTGGGACAAAGTGTTAAATTGCACTGCATTTTCATATAACAGCCTGGAAAAGGATATAAGGCCCCTTTTAAGTCTGGACACTAGAAAAATAGTGAGAACCATTTTTCCCCACTGAGGAAAACATAAAATAGGAGTGAAGCATTTAATGAATTTCTAGCCAATCAAATTACTCTGACAGCATAAATGTTTTATCCAGGAAATCCTAAAATAACCAAAGCATAGCAAATCTCACTTAGGCCTAATTCATTCCAGTTTTATGGCTTCATGAAAGGAGGCCAGTTTCCTAAGATACCAAAAACAGGTGGAGGGCCTGATTACGGCTAAATTGTGTTCACCTGTGATTAGCTGACCATAAGGGCAACACCAAGACCTTAATTCTCATGCTTGTTTCTACTACTGTAACTGTTATTGTACAACAAAAATATACACAGATACACGGTATGACCCATGAACGGAAATTTGGAACGAAAAGTATGGAGAGTGGATTTATATAAACATCGTCCACCATAAACTTACAGTGAGAAGCTAGCTAACTCGGTGATGGTCAATAGAAACATGCAGTTTAAGATTCACTGTAACATTTTAATGATTGTTTACTTGCAGAACTGGAGAAATTGTTGCAAGAAACGCATTGACGGGGTTACAGGCTGTTTGCAGATTTAATAGGAATCTACATGACACAATTCCACGGTTCTGCCACTGGTGAGTAAATGCTCTTTTTTGTTGTTGTTTTTTTTTGTCCATGCTGTTGCTTTGAGTGAAAGTGGGTTTTTTATTGGTGGCAGGACCCATTCGTCATTTTGACTTTAGTGCATTTTGAATTCTCGAGATGCTTTTCATAATCTTGCACTGGTTTTGACTGCTTGTTTTGTTCAGTTTTGAACCAGTTTTCTATTATTTCACAATAATTATATTAAGGAAGTGTAGCCTTCTGTTTTTGTTTGTTTGTTTTTAGGAGGTGGAAGGGCATCTAATAGCCATTGAATTAGGTTTGTGATGCTCTCAAGTATTGGGTTTATCTGTTTTACTTTCTCTGTTTGAAACACTTAAAACACTTCTTCTGTCTCTTGTGGTTTTAATGTTTTTGATAAGAGCTAGGAGCATCTTCACTGTTTATTCTAGCCCTAAGCTTCTTATGTCCCCCCCAGCTGGACTCACTTGTGGTTTCTACTTAGACTAAAAGCTTGTTTAGAAGTTGTCTGTTTGACTAAAACCTGTGTTCACATTTTGTTTACCCACAATAATCTATTCATGGACAGAATATTCTGTGTTCATCTTAATAAATTTGAAAATCAGATGAACTGCATGTATTTCAATAATCCAACTCAGAGTAAAACTCACTAAGATGCAGAAAGAGAAGTTTCAATTGCTTTTCTGTTGTCATAATTATTATGACTCACAAAAAATACCACCACCCAAAAATCAGTGTCCAAAAAAATACAGATTGTCAAAAAAATTATTTCAGTATATAAACATGGGCCTGCTGCTGTGTTTGGCTTTATGTGCACTCTAGAGGTGTTTTCCTTGGTTCAAGCGTTTTACACACAAACATTTGGAGCACCTGTCCTGAAAAAGTTGACTTTTTGTGAAAATCCCCTAAACATTGTTTGACAATCCTCAAGGCTGCACAACATTTCTTTCTACTCAAATTTCTACTGTTGGATACATCATACTACCCCATTAGGGACAAGGGTGAAAAGAAAATGGATGAATGGATGGATACATCATACCGTAAACAGTCAGCTTCTATAACAATAACTTTTTGTGGCTTATTCTTTTTATGGAGGGTATCAATGTCTTCCTGCTGGACAACTATCAAATCAGTTTGCTTCCTCATGGTTATGTAGATCATAACAAGACTAAAGAACATTTCTGCAATATAAATTGTTTTATGTAGTACTATAATTTTCTGAGAAACTGCATTTGAGGTTTTCATTAGCTGTTAATCATTGCAAAATTTAAAATGACAAGAAAACAAAACACTTAATTCTGTTTGTTTTTAAAATATTGATACAGAAAATATTCTCTATTTAAAAATGTTCAATATATTTTTAAATAAGTTTCTCATATATTCAGGTATTTACATTCATTAAGATGCACTTGTTTGTGTTTGAATATTTTGCAGCTGAAACGCAGCCACTAGGAGTCACTGTTGTCAACAAATAACGAAGTAGGTACAGTATGTCTTTTTAATTTAATATTTATGCATTGCAGAGTTGTTGATACTCATCACTGGATGATTTTTATGAAAACAGCGACATGTGCACTAAATTTGTCTGTAGATATTTCACTTTGTTGTGAATCTGAATATTTATTTGCTAGATATTTGCCAAATCAGTTTTCCACTGTTTCAATACGAATATAAAGCCTGAAAGTGAACTCTTCATTATCTCAGGATCCATCTTGGTTTTCATAATAGTTTGGAGCAAAATATAACTTGTATGACATGTAAAAGATCACTCACAGTTTACCACTAAGGTTCCAAATGTCGTTGCTTCACCCAGGGCACTCTTGGCAACCACTTTATACTCTCCAGCATCTGCCGGAGAGCACCTTTTGAAGAGTAAAAAATGCATTGTAAATGTTTGACCACAAAAAACTGTTTATTCCGCATGTAGTTTTCTAGCTCAGATGGCTCATTCATATAAATAAAAAACAAACCCTAAGAGGAAAAAATGTTATTTCATTTTGCCAGTCACATTTTGCAGAATATCTTGTCTTATTCAATTTCTGTTTCATCCATTTATGTCCACTCCCACAATAAGCTTTTTATGCAAATATTTTCAGCATTTATAACACTTTTAATCCTGGACCTACCTTCTGATCTCCAGTAAACTGAGGCCAACATTATGTTGACTAAGGCTGTAATTCCATGGTTGAGAAGATATTATTAGTGGTTCACCGTCTTTGTACCTGGAGAATAAGTAAATAGTCTTTGTTGATATGACAGTCATGCATGCATATTCCTTTGGAAACAAAAGCTGCATTTGGATGCTACATCCTCCTTACTGATTACTTGTTTTTAACATTCTACATCAAGGTAAAGTTTGGATGACTGTACACAGCAGAAGGGAAGCCTTTGATCTTTCATTCTCTCATGTGCCGAGTTTTGTTGAGCACAGACCTTTGCAGCTCATTGGGCTTGATGGGTCCCATATGGGTTGGTTAAACTCAGGAGCCACAGGTTATCTTGATCTCAGTGTTCATGCATACTAAATATCCTCAGCCCTTTTATCACCTAATCTCACAGCAACTCAGGTCTGAGGGTCAACAGTTTGGCAAACTTCCTGAATTTGCACAAAAATTTTTATATTAATACATTGTGCAATATTTTGCTCTGGGACCTCATCATGGGAAGAAAATGTCTTGACTTTTCAGCCTCATGCTCGAGGTCATTGCTATTTTTTTTACTCGTTTTTGACTGTTATGAATGCATGTTACTGATAGGTACATAGTCAACAGCAATTTTCTAATGACTTTATATTGTATAGTATGAGTACCAAAAAGCACATTTCATTTGCTTTTGCAGTAGAAAAAAAATTATTTATTTTTTGGCAAATAAGGCCATTTAAAAAACTGTATATATGCATAACATTAAGACATCTAATTTTCTACTAAATATCTATCTATATTAAAAAGGTATGCACACTGAATGGACCCACGGTCAAATACTTTAACCAGATATGTTGCTTCTCATTTGCATTTTGCCATTGGCTTCAAGTGATAGATTTGACAGTCCAGTCATAGACTGGATGACTAAGACAACTAAAATTTGGTAGTGTCTAAAAAAATAAAGACACTCAATAGATAATCTAAAGCCATAGAAATGACGTGCAGAACAGACAGATGCTCATTCATACCACTGAATCTTTGGGGGTGGACAACCCCGGACACTGCAGGATAGTATCACAGTCATTCCCTCCCAGACTGTGTGAGCTCTCAGGGGGATAGTGAAATCTGGAGCTTTCTGACTCAGTCTCTCCAAGTAGTTCATATAGGCAGACTTCTTATTTTCTGCCTGAAATGCAGATGATAAACAGTATTTTAAGACATTAATATATTCCGTGGAAAAAGAAAATGAAATGAAGCATGACGAACTTTGTATTTGTTAGAAAAGGACAACAAGGAAGTAAAAGATTAAGGTATAAAAAATGAACATTGTGAAGAAATGTGAATGTTCATTATAATAATAGGCTCTGTTTTTCATTCCTTCTACATAGTGAAAAAAAAATATCTGTAGTGATTTTAAATGTGACAATCTTTTGAGTTTTCTGTTTATTGCAAAAGTATTTATACCTCCAGAGCATTTTCGCAAATTTTTCAGGTTACATCTAAAAACTTTAATGTATTTTACTCCGATTATTTTATGTGATTAAATATGTTATTGAGCAATACAGAGTAGTCCATCACTATGAAGTGGAAAAAATATAATTAAAATTCCAAAAACTGTAGCAGTCTTTTCTAGGTAACCCTTTATCACCTCTAAATACACTAAATCAGTTGCAACAAGTTGCATTCTTAAATAATCTTGTGTGTAATTTAATCTCAGTGGAACAGGTGTTTTGTGTTTAGAAGACCTCCAAAGTTTTTTTGAGATAAGCAAATGGCACCATAAAGATCAAGGAACAGGCCAGGTTAAAAAAAAACCAAACAATGTCTTGGAATAAATCTACTTCATGCTTTTCTTTCCCTTAACAATTTCACATTCTTTTATACAAAATTCCAATAAAATGTAGTAAATGCATTGTAAAACTTAGGTGTGAATACATTTGTAAAGCAGTGTGCATCTATTCATGTACATTGTCAAGTATGCATGCATACATAAACTATCCAGGTACACATCTCTCTACCTGTCTCCGGAGCGCCATTTTGTCAACACGACTGCGCAACATATGCTGGTTCCTTATCACATCTATCTCAGTCCTCTCCACCTCATTGCCAAAGCGAGTCCACTTCTCTCTGTGGTATTCTTCATCTGCAGCCATCGTTTCTTGCAGAACTTCCCTAACAAAAAGGAAAATTAAAAACTTTTCTTATTACTTTTTAAAATAAATTATAACAAAGTATAACTGACACCAAGGCAAAACAGCAATACAGCTAAGAGGTTGTATTACCTAACTTGTTTTTCTCTTTTTCTTTTTTAAGTTTGGCAAAGTAGCAGCAGCAGCACCAACAACCTGAGCAGGTTGTGCACCAATTGTAAGATGCCACTGATTGTTTTTTTTGAATGTGGATATTTAATTCTCTCCCAATTTATTTAGACAAATGTTAATTTTCTTTTATGGGTCTTTCAAAAGCTCAGGATCGACCATTGTGGTTTGTTGCTTTGTGCTTCTGTCGTTTTGTATAATGAGCTCGATTTGCTCTCATGTTCCAAAGGGAGTTAGATGTTACTCTTTCAGGACAGGAAAATCAAACCCAGCTGCCACTGCTGATTTGTTTGAATTTAAAAAGATGAGCTGCCTGCTACCAAAAAAATCTGCCACATCTATCTTTACAGGAATTCACATGTGGACAGAACAAAGTGATTCTGCTTTTGGTTGAGTGACACTCTTAATTTCTCTTTTGTCGAGCTCATATCTTTAAAGGTTAAAGGCGATGTATAGATATTCTACAACAAAACACAATTTTCTCTTTTTCGTAGCTGGTAAAAACTTTATATCTGTGCTTGCTCTACTGTTCCCTTGCTTTTGAAAGGGAATCAATTCACATATGTATAGCTTGTGGTAGTTGTGAATATTTCCATATTATGTTGCATCCAACATCTCCTGTGTATAGTAGAATTCATCCATATGTATGGTTTTAAACATGCTTCACACACAGTCATGGAAGTTTCCTTGTATCTTCTAGACATTTTAATAATTACCCCTAAACAGGAATATTTTTTTCAATTTTTGATTGACAGTCCCAAGAGCTTAATTATTTCATAACCTACAACACACATACTTTGCAGCAGCAGAGACTGGAACTTCAGTATTCAGATAATCTCTTCCCTTTGCCTTGATGGCCAATAAAGTAGAAATAATGGACCCCAAATGGTTCTAATTATTCTGTAAAATGCATAAACTGGATGAATGAATATGTAAGTAAACGCACATGCTTAGAATCACATACACATCCAGGCGCTCAAAACACAGCTTTAACTTGAGAGTTCGCTTGATGATTTAATGTGTTCCAGTGTTTTTGATATATTTTGGGTAAAATATGTTAAGCTTTGAGGGGATAAAACACTGAATCTCAATGTCATTTTAACATGAGCTGTTGCTGAAATTGCATCTCATCCTAAAACATGTAGGTAGGCAAAATGTTGGAAAACCACCAAATGCCAGATTCTCTTCAATAAAAATTAAAATGAATGTCACTCTCTCAAATCCTGACAGGCACAGCCAAAGTAATGGTGTCCCACTATTCAAAAGCTTTCAGCCCCATCTTTCAGCTCTTAACCAGCAGGAGTTAATTATACTCAACATTAGTGGATTTCCATCCCTTTGTGTTGAAGTTTCAACCCATTCTGAATAATAATAACTTATCATCAAGATGTCATCATTTAATGATAACTTATCAAAAGTAAGCTTTCAATGTGATAACTTACTAAAAATAAATCTACCATTTGGTTTAGATCAAATGTGTTATTGTAGAAAGACAAAATATTTAAAAGCTGAAATGGTCTGGTAAAGTTGGATTAATTGTGCACAGAAAATGTAAAGGGCTGATAATGTAAAAGTTTAGGGAAGAGAGCACATAAAGATGTGAGACGGTAAATTGGGTAGGACCCTTTCACACTGCTTTGGCACAACTAGAATCTCCCCTTTATTTCACCTCAGTGGTAATGCTGTCTAAGCATTCACCATACTTTCCATTTAGAGGGACGGAAAAAACAGTGGTCCCATTCAGATGTCTTATGTTTTTATTTTTCTAAAAGATCTTGGGGACTCAATATTTTTTCTGGCAAATTTCAAACAACTCTTTGTGCTATATTTGTTTTATAGTAGATGGATGGATTTTATCTGCGGTAATGAGTATTCCTTTGACGAGGCTTCGTTAAACAAATATTAAGATTATGCTAAATAAAATTACAATTACAAATAAAATTACAATTACAAGACCCACACCAATGCAAGAAAACTTAGGGTTTGCTCCATTTGTGGATCAATCAATCAATCAATCAAATTTTATTTGTATAGCACATTTCAGCAGCAAGGCATTTCAAAGTGCTTTACATCATAACAAACATAAAAACACAAAGTTATGTAACATAGAATAAACAATCAAAGCATTAATTTAGACGGCTGTCAAATTTATAACTTCAGTTATTTTTGAATACTTTGTGTTAAGTAGGATCTATAGGTGTTTTTCCTAATATTTTTAAATTTTAGTTCATATATGAAATCAAACTTTCTTTTACTTCTTTTCTGTCCTCTTAACCCCAAATTGGCTGGGAAACTGTGAAAAATATTCCAGTGTTCCAATTTACACTGCTACGTGTAAATTCTCAACAACCTAGAGATGTCACAGATGTTTTGACACAAGTGTAATCACATTCTGGATGTATCAGAAGACAACAAAATAGCTGCTCCACATTTGGAGTTAAGCCTCCAAATGTGAAGAAGTTATTGAATCTCAAGACAGATGCTGCATGACCCAAACGAAACAAGGTGCCCTTACAGTAAGAGAGGGATTTTGATAAAGCAAATCAAGTCACCAGAGGCAACAATTCCCTTGCTTCTGTTCTTTGTGACCTAAACCTCTGTACCATTCTAGGGCTTATTTTTAGATGTGACATCCTCTTTCTGACAGCTGAACAGTAATCCTGTTCTGGCAACATGATCAGGAGACACTCGCAGAGTAAAGGATAGCTCTACACTACATGCTGTTAACAAAGTGCTCCTAGATTCCTTTTCACTAATACTTTAGACTACATGTTCTGGTAGAAAAATTACATTTGGTAACCACCTCCAGCAATTTCTTCTGCTGGAAATTGTTTTAGCTTGTTTGGGTTGTAAAAAGAAGTATTTTACAAAAGTCCTTAAGTGTCATCAAACCTGGTGATGAGTACCTGAATGTGGAAATGTTGTGAAGTAAACCGGAGGTCAAAGCTTAGATTTACAACACCCTTAACAAGTTGGATAACCAATTGTAAAGATGTGTAACTGCAGGAATTATTGAGCTTTTCTGATAATATGCATGGAGTACATAACGCTAAAAAAAGAATAATAATTAAGAAATATTAAATAAAAAATGTAATTAAATAAAAAAGAACAACTAAATGTCCAGATTAGGGGGAAAAAGCTCTGAAATATGCATTTTGACACAAAATAAAATTTAGGATGTTCTTCAATGAATGTCTGTGCCTAAAATTGCTTTATTCTGCTCTCTTTTTGGAATCCCACATTGATTATCCAGAATATCATTAATATTATGTTAACTATCAGAAAAACCAGCTGATAAACCTCTGTACCATTTTGCAGACACTTCCTTCTCCTCTTCCTCTGTATGAAATGGAGACAAAGCTTCTGCTGTATGACGCAGTTGAGTGATTACGGCTCATTACTGGTGTGACATTCTTTAGAACAGCAACTGAAGGGCACCAGCTGGCCTTTATAGACATGAATGAATGAGATGAGGAAGAAGGCTTGACTTCCACTGTCAGATGAGACTTTAAAAGCTTTTACTCTGAAATGACTTGCAAGGCACAGTGTGCGTAGAAGTTGACCCTCTTCTTTTTTCTTTAAAGTGTGAAGGTGAAGGATATGAATGTGAGATCCGATTGGGGAGAGCATTAGAGGATGCATACATCATATAGGGAGGAAGTCCTCAAAAGAAAGGGGGGTGGACTCAGTCTTTAATTCAGTATGAGTATTTTTTAACTTTTTTTTTTTTTTACCATTTTATAAACAAAATGATTCCGACCCCATGAGAAACTGAAAAAAGTATCTTAGTCATGAGAATCAGGACACACTGACTGATGTTCCCCTATCTGGCCTATTGGTTCACAACATCACTGTACTTGACTATTCAACTTGCTCACCTCACTAAAATCACACAGCAATCTATGGAGTATTGTAAAAAAGGAATATTGGAATCAGTAAAGTCAACAAAGCAGCTCTACTGGAGCTGAGTTTGCCGACCTCCTCAGCAGAGGCACATTTCCTTGGAAACTGAATGTTAGGTTTTCAGAAAGCCATAATAAAGATTAATAGAGTCACAAAATACTAATGTGTGGAAACTCTTTGAGTTAAAATTTTTGAATTAAATTACTAAAATTATATTTTTGATTACACTCTAATTTACTGATGTATTCCTGTGGCTATTATTACACTGTACAAAAGTATCACAGATGTTATTATGCAATTACTGCTGTGCTCTCAAAACAATATGAGAGTATATTGTCTCAATTCTAGTTCAAGACAAAAAGATTTGTTACAATTGAGCACCTGAAGGGACTTGCAGCCCTCTGTGTTGTAAAAGTAATTGAGAAAAGCGTCACTAGATGCAGACAGCAGTGTTTGCTGTCACTCTGGGTTGAATTGTCAACAAAACATGCAGCATATACAAACATGGCCAAGATCCTGTCTTACCAAGTCCTGTGGCGGGGTAAATTGTTCATGTTCAGGATCTCTTTGACAGACATCACATCAGCAGGAATGATGGGCTGAACATTAGAGTAGGAGGCATCCTCATCACTAACGAATCCAAAACATGTGGGAGAAGAAAAAAAGATTAACACTTATTTTACATATTATTTAAACACAAACAATAATGTATCTGGTCTTATGTCATTTACTCTTCTAATTGTAAAATTGAGCCTTCAAAACAAAGTTAATTTTAATTGTTCTCATGTACAACTAGAAAGCAGCACCAATAATAGACTGAACTTTAAATTAAATCATGCTTCTCCATAAGTTCTGTTTAATAATAACAAATGGAATGTACATGAGGCTTCAGGTTAGTAAGGACTAGTTTTAAATGGTCAATCTTCAATAAAGAGGCTGATTTTATCCAATATGTTCTCACTATTCTTAGCAAGGTGAATGGTGACACAAGTTCAACCTAAGAAGCAGTCTGGAGTCTTTATCTTTTGTTTTATCTTTTGTTATTTTAAGTACTGTAAAAGTACTACCAACAATTTGGTGATTGTTTGGCAGAATCTTATTTAAAAGATATTATTAAAAAACATATTTACAGCACTGTCTTGAGGAAGTATCACAGCTTACGGAAAAAGAGTATTTTCTTTCACTAACAAAGAAATTCCTAGGGAGGTTTCTGCAGAACTTTGGCATAGCATCAATGGATCAACTATCTATTGTCTCTTTTGTTCTGTTTTTAGGCATTTGTTTTGTTCTTATTTTTCACAAACTCAGAGATTTAGATATTGCTTCCTTGCTGTATTTAGTCTTTTAGAGCCTGCACCATTTCATTCTGTTGCTGACCAGTTCTCAAAGAGACTTTTAGAGCATAATCTTGTCCAGATAATCCCGTTATTAGCAATAATTTTGTCTAATAGTGGTGTTCTTGCAAAAATTTATTCTGCAGTGAACTTTGAACTAAAATCTTCACTCACTGGTTCCTTTTATTAGATACACTTGTTTGTTTTTTTTATTTGCACAAATAGTGAATCAGCCAGTCATATTGCAGCAACTTAACACATTTAGGGATTTAGATGAGATAGATAAACCTTGACATAAAAATCAAGGATCAGAGTAAAGAAGAAATGAAATTTATGAGACTTGTAGTTGCCAAATGGGCAGGTCTGATCTGCTGGAATGTTAATGTACTTGAGTTTACAAATCATCCATGGCATGCTGATAACCGTCTCTGAACTCTGTAGATATCTTGAACCTTGAAGCAGAAGAGCTACAGCAGTAGAAAACCACAGAGGGTGCCACAGTTTGAAAGTTGCCAAGTTTTAATTTTAGCTGCAATGTTCAGCTGGTGATAAAAATAATAATAATAACATGAAGGCGTGGATTCATTCAGGCTTGTTTCAATAGTTCAGCCTGGTGGTGGTGTAATGGTGTAATTTGCTGGCACACCTAGCGCCACACCTTTGCAGAGTAATTTTGAGCCTGACCATCCCTTTTTGGTCATAATGGGAATTCATCTGCTGGTCTCTAATTCCAGCTAAGTAATGTACTATATAATAAAGTTCAAATAATCGCAAATTAGTTTCTTTAATGGGTTCACTGTAGTCAAATCCTGTCCTTATCTGTGCAGCTGAAAAATCTGCAGCAGCAATGAAAGAGTATTGGTGAACATTAACCAAATTTCATGAGGTCTGTTTTTGACACTAGACTGAAAGCGGTTCACAAAGCATAAGGAGACTCAACTTGGCACCAACAGGATATACCTAATAAGTTAGTCAGTGAGTGTTTGTTTTGCAGGGTCAACAAAATTGGTGCATTACATATGTTTTGTGAAAAAAAACAACAAAAACAAACAACAAAAAACAATAGTAACTCAAGTTCTGCTGCACACAGCAGAGCTTGAGTTGTGACCCATTTTTACTCGAGTGTGAAAAATGTCATGACCAGAATCAGCTGCTTCAGCTCTGTGAATGTTCCCCTTTACTTAACTGCTGTAAAAACACATATGCTATTGTTTTCAGGGAGCTTATGCAAACAGGAGGAACAGTGGTTATGGTTGTGAAGTCACACACACCAACCATGTAGGTTACAAGCCAAAAGCTTTTGGATCTATTTAACACTTTACCTATGGTACAGTGGTGATGTTTTTGTGGCATTTTAGCATACAATCATTGGGAATGTTTAGCTTTTGTAATTATGACAGCATAATTAAGAGTTGTTGCCAACTCTTAATTATGCTTGTATGTGTGCTTCAGTTGATGAGTCGGAACATAAACTCAACATAATAAAAAAATAATAATACAAGGCACTAGACATGTACAGTGAAGGTATTTTTAATGAAAACACAACCAGCCATCTCCTTCAATAGAATGTCTCTTTAGGGATCCAAAGCATGTCCAGTCATTTAGATACACACTTGATACTCTTGTACATACTCTTGTGACTGTACAACTGGCTGGTGAGAGGCAACAAGTGTTCACCACAATAAACCGAGCTGACCTTTTCTTTGGGCATCCCCATTTACAGGAGAAGGGCTTTTATTGGCGACATAGTCTCTAGTGGCAATGAGACATGTAGTGGAGGAGCTATTTTTTAATTCACTCCCCTCTTTGGCAGATGACTGCTTTATTAAAACTGAATAATTACAGCTGCAGTGAGAGAGCATTTTAAGTTTCTGCTTTTTTGTTGTCTCACAACTATATTTAAAATATTTGCTCAACATTGAAACAAAGTACTGTAAACTCCACCTGCATTGAAATAATAATAATAATAAAAAAACACTGTTTATCTGTGAGATATGTTTACTCAGGTGTGAATGACGCAAACCCCAACTACCGTTGCCTCTAAGGTCTAGCCTCAGGCATTACTTTCCACAAGCCATCTTACAAATCGCAATGCAAATTTACTTGACTTCTCTTTTCCTTTTGTTTGCCAGTTCAGAAATTTCCCCATTTCACGGTACTCTGAGAACAACTTCTGCTTTCCTGTTCTATGGGTGGTATCGCTAGAATACAGCCACTGTTGGATACACAGAGACAAACCCACAGGGCACAGCATATAAACACACAGGTGCATCCAGTAACGCCAGTGTGTGACTTGTACTGTGTGCAGAAAATTGAGGGATGTGAAGTCATGCGTCAATAAACATGAAGAATGTTCCTCAAAACACTAACAGGGGGAAATAAAAAGAGGAAAAATTGACTGGAACAGTACAATCTGCTCTTATTGTGTGCATCTCAAAAAGTCTTACAGAACAATCTAACCATCGCACACAATAGGGGGGAAGTAAAATGTTTGAAAACATAGTTTGAAAGTTTTTTTTCTTTTTAATATTTATCAATACTACAAACCACCTGCTCTCTCTCATAATTATTTTATACACAAAGAGACATGTCCTCTAAGTTCAAGTTAAACTAAGCTTGATAGTATAATTGCACATTTTTAACCTCTCTAAGTAGGAAAGTGGATCCATTGCTCTTTTTATTCCGCAGTGGAGATTGTAGGTCCACAGGTTAGCCTAATTTAATAACTTGCCACAGTAGAGGCTGTGAAAATCAAGCAAATTTGACTTGAGTGTCGAATGGCAGAGGGAAAGTGATTTTGGTTAAATCTCAGTAGGATTCTTTTGGCTCATGTTTGATTTGTTGTATGAATTTCATTCTTTTTAACAGAATGTGTAGCTATGTAGGCTTTCTGTGCTGTATTTGAGTCAGTGTGAAGATGAGGAATGTCATCTCACAGGGAGATGGGCTAGAAATATATAGGGTGTGCTGCTGAGATGTGGGTGGAGGTGGCTGAGGTAGAGAGATCTGTGACGAGAAAAGCAAAGCGTCATAAATTCCTGTAGTCAGAAATGCATTTTGAACTCTTGCATGCATATTGTGACACTGAGGGAAGATTTTTTTTTATTTATTTTACTTATCGGATTAATTAACAAGTACACATAAGAATATTTTTATGAAAATACTATGCATTGTTCCTGTCATGGTACTTTGTTCTTTGCGTCTCTTACACTTATGGTAATGGTAGTAATCGGGAACCTTGCTGATTTTTGCATTTTAGCACCTGTTTCAGAACAGTGCCAGTCCCACAATTATCTGTAAGTTGCAGATGTTTAAAAAGTTTACTCCTGTGGGTCTTTACAGATTTTTGACTTTCTTAGAAATTCAAGAAAATGTTTACATTGGCTACATTTAAACTGAGAAACATGGTTGACTTATGCAGTTTAAGATCAAGTGGAGCTGTCTGAGCTATCAAACTTGCCAAAAAAGAATCTAAGCTAATGCTCCACAGATTCACCTTTTTAATTGAAAAGATTGAGCAAGCAATAAAAGGTATTTACAATATCTGTAATGGGAATGTCGAAGTGAGCTGAAGTAAATCTCATTGCACCCTCCTGTATCTAACTCAATAAAACAGTGTGCTCCTAATTGCAGCAGTTTCATTACTGGAGATTTTATTAATAGTTTCTGGGTCGCAGATAAGGTAGATGGCACAGAGGAATGCTGTTTCTAGCTGAAATATGAATAAATTTAGGATTACTACATATTTGGCTTAGCTTTTTGCTGCAATTTTGTAGTAAATGGTGCTTAAATTCCAGGACTTCACCAATTTAATTCTTAAACTGCATTCATCCTTATAGCTAAGTCAGAAATCTTAGCAATATCCTTGAGCCCCTGTTTTCTTTTTCCTCCAATAAATCTCAATAAACGCTTTACACCTGGAAGTGAAGGTCCGTTTCTTTATCTGGGAGGAAAGCTGCATGCCGTGAGACATGTGGGACAACTGCTCTTCTTGCTCTCGCTGCATCACCATCTTGGTTTCCATGGTAAAATACCCCAAAAGGCACCTGTGAGTGTGTGGGAGAAGAGAAGCAGGAAGGGGGAGCCAGGTGGGATACATAGTCAATGAGAATCTCACACCATATCCACATTAGTCCTAGCTGGGTAATTTTCTGGTTTCGGAATAAGTTAGACGTGTACCGCTTTAGCAATAAATTTATGTATACATTATTAAAATGTTGAGAAAAAATATTTAATCAAACTTGGTAAACCTTTTAACAATTTGATGCAATTTCCTGAGGTATTGGTAAAATGCATTCAATATGTGATGGCTCTGCTTTCCCATACTCTGTATTTACCACATGATTCTTTCTTTTCATACCATATTCCAAGAGTGATAGTTGAGTGTTAGATGCCACTATTCTCTCGTCTTTCATAAAATCTGAATTTGGAGATGGTATTTGGTGGAAAATAAATGCATAAAACAAATTGAATAGAAATTACAAGATGGAAAAACATCAACCCAACAATTCAAAACATCAATAGGAAAACTGATATCAAACTACCTCACTACAAGGTAACTTATCTTTTACTTATCAAAATGAGTAGTTATTTTTGAAGTGCAATTTTGCACCACATTAGTCCAGGGTGTGCAACCACTGCATTGAAAATGGAAATATGGAAGTAAGTCTTATAAAATATAATTTTAGGAAGCAATAATAGTGAGAACAATTTGTGTTTCCATAATGAGCTCATAAAGCATTCCGTGAGGAGGAGGAAATTCGATTTTTCAGTGTCTGCAAACAATGCTCAGTACTGTAAAGATGTTTTGCAACTTAAATACGTAGAACAAATTTAAAGCACAGGGAAATTAAATGTTATTTCAGGTTGAAGTTGTACTAAAGTTGGGATTTGAGAAATGTGACTGTCATTGATCTTTCTAAAAATAATCAGATTTCTTGCTGGTGGGTGTTATTCTCAAAGTTCTTTAACTTATCTGAAACGTCCTCCATAAGGGTACAGTATGGTGCAGAAATTGTCCAGAAGATAATGGCTTCACTTTGCATCCAAAGAATATGAGTATAACATCAAAAAAACTGTGAAGGGGTGAAATGATAATCACCTCTAACAAAAACATTTACACTCCTTTTGTAAAAATATCATCAATTCTCCTTAACAAGCTTAGGAAATACAGAACATAGCAATGTTATTCACCATTTAAAACATGAATACAATTTAAAGCATTTTCAGATATGCTATATTTGGCATTGCCAAAATTCCTTGATAAGAAATGTATCAAGGAATTTTGTATCCCTGTTTATTGCAAAATTAAAGGTAAATCAACAAATTTACCACACAGTATTTAAAATCTCATGGTATATTATTGTGTAAAAGAAGATTCCCATTTGTTGTGAAATAATTCAAATGTGTCTTGAGCAAAATACCAAGAATTGGGTGTGGGTATGGGTGAAACCAAATAGGTATCATTGGGAAATGAGATTCAGCCTAACTGGGTCATCAGTTATGCCTGCGTCGTTCCTTTATCATGTTGAATATGTCGACTATTTAGTGAATGGATTAAGTGTTACACAAGCAAAATGGAAAATAGCTAAAAAAAAAAAAAATTTGGATAAAAATATCTTGATTCTGGTCAAAGATTTGGAGTCTGGAAAAGGTGTGTTACAGTCCCATGTTAAATGAATCACTCTTCTGTAGGCTGCTGAGTCCCTAATAATCCATCAGTTGAGTTTTGGCATGCTGCTGCCCACACCCTGCCTGTCATTAATCATGGTGCTGCTCTGGGGAAGTGAACGCAGAATGCGCCCAACAAACAGAATCAGGTTGCGCTTGAGTGATAGCTTCATTCAACCACTCCCAACAGAGAGCACCTGTGTTTGCAGCATAATGTGTTATCTCTTCTCATCTTCTTCGATTACACAGTGGAAAACATTGCAGAGTTAGATAATGGGCTAATACACTGGTGGACCAGTTTAATCCCTTGTGTGTATGTTTTATTTTTTTATTATTATTATTTTTTTTTTGTATTTTTATCTATGCTCATGACTCTGATGTACAAAAGCAGACCAAACCATGTGACCCATTAAAATTTACCAATCTCTGTTGGGAGGCATGGATACTGGTGTGGAAGGAAAAGGCAAGCACAAAGTTTCTTAACTGAAGTGCTCCCAAAACTCATATTTATCACTGTATAGGCGGAAGAAAAGTGTATTCGAATGATTTTGTTCGGTCTGTTTGGTTTGCCAAGGAAAGCTATGTCTGAACAAAATGAGAACTTACTTGATGTCATCCCTAGAGAGTAATTAAAAGCTACATCCACTGAGGCCAAGAAAAGATTAGACCATTAAGAAGTTCAACAAGCTGGATAAGCTAGAAAATACACTCAAGAGGAACAACAACAGAAAAGAAACCTCCTTGGCAATCCAAAGACTGTCTAATTAATAGCACTTTGCAGATGTGTTGGAGGAGAATGCAATTCACACAGTCCTAATATTTTTTTTTCATGCATGGTAATGCATGAATTCGGTCTTTATTGACATCAGATAAAATTCTCTTGAATACTGTTTGTAGTATGTCTACAAACAGTGAAAGTAATGAGACCCTACTTACCCTTTCTTCAAAAGGAAAAGAGATGAGGTCTTCTGGCTGTCAATGAACAGTAGGACAAAGCAGGCACCTTTTCCAGCTTAAAGATGTTCGGTCTTGGAATTTCCCTTCTCTGTATTACCAGTCACAGCCTACGTCCACCTCTCTGAATCCTTTGTCTTTTGCTGAAGCGATGAGGTTGACCCCGAACACAAAGTGTCCTCCGGTGCCAAGTATGTGGACCACACAATGCTCTTTCATTCTTAAGTTGGTAAATATAGACTGATGACATTCTCTCCTACCCATAAATACCCCCAACCTAGGTTGCTAAATGTATGCACACAGTCACCACTACGACTATAATCAGTGATCATCACTATCAGCCCTATCGATTTAGAGCCATTTCTTTGGACAAGCAGCTACGACACAAGCAGCAATCAGACAACTCTTCTCTGTAAAATACAACAAGATCAGCTGAAGAGCAGAATTGGAGCGGCCTCATGTTCAACTGCCACAGAAAGAACAAGATATTGTTTTCAACCTTCTTAGCACTATCCTACCTGGATGCAAATGTAAAAAAAAAAAAAAAAATTCAGAGCAGGACTGATATTTAATAGAAAAAAAAAAATAGAAAAAAGAAAACGTGTTATAAAAAGGAAAACAATTGAGGACTGAAAAAAGTTTTATTTAAAAAAAAAAATCTTACGGAATGTAGGTTGAGATAATTTTGTGAAACAAACAACTCTCCACTTCTTGTTGGGTCCAGAATATCTCCCCTTTTGAAATGTTGTCAAACAGTGGTATGGAAACTATTTTTGAATTATTATAAGGCAGAGCATTTCTGTCTTAACCTTTTTTATTGACACATAAGAGTTAATATGCTGCTAGAACATCATGATATAGAAAAATAGTCTCCATGTTCACAATATTTCAGTAACAAAGAACTGCTAATACCATATTTGTTATCAAATTTCAGATTTCAAGCATTGTTACTCTGTCAAAAATATATTAAGTAAGTTAGATTGACTCCTAGCTGTCCTGAACACCCACAGCTGATGCATAATTAGAAATATTAAAGCTCAAGAGAGTGATGAGGGCATTGTTTATAATTGATAATCAGTAAAGAAAACAGGCCAAATATGGCTTAAATCTAATCAAGCAAGACAAGAGAGGCTAGCGATGTATTTATCATAATGAAGAATAAATTATGATATATAGTAATTGTTTTCAATTCTATTGCCCTTAAAATATTTATACATTTTTTTAATCCCACTTTTTCTCACATATGAATCTCTAAGATTGCATTTGAGTTTGTGGCTTGTTGTTGATGATTTCGCATGTCTACAAGTAACTTAAGAACATCTGATGAACATGTGTTGTATTTGCAAGATTCTTTTTCTTAACATGCATGAAGTGCACATTGCAGATGTGACTCACAATAACATACACCAATGCTCCAACTAGAGGGAATCATTCAAGGCCACAGAATGTATTTATAAGCACACCTGCCTTTGAAATATCAACACACAATACAAGCTCGGGTTGCTGTGCCCTTTATTTTCATCATTCGTCAGCATTAGTGTTCGACTAAGAATAACTGAGACGAGACAGCTGAGATGCCTTTATAATTTATATCTTTTTTTTTTTTTTTCTATGACTTCTCAGATTCCGGCTTCACTTGGAATAATTTAACCCAGATTTGTTTGTTTTATGCTGTAGCTAGAGAAAATCAGTATTGATGAGTATTATATCTATATCCATAGTCTAATTGAGGACTCGTAATACTGTAATGTCCAAAGAATTTATGTAAATGTTGTAGGAAGAGTCAGTGGATTTCCACAAAAGCGATCAAACTGCAGATACTAGGAGTGATGAATCCTCTATTCAGCTACAAATCCAGATTATACCAAAATGTCCCTAATAAACAGGCTGACAAAGACTGTGGCAGTCACATGAGGGAGAGCAATTACAAAATACATGTGGTTATCTCCAGGCAGACACCATTTATGTGTTCTATTTTTGGTTGGCTATTTCTCATTTTATCTTCCTCCCTGGTTCCACTAGAGAGGTCAAATGTCAAGTAAAATGAGTGTATGTATGTATGTCTATATATATATATATATATATATATATATATATATATATATACTGCTCAAAAAAATAAAGGGAACACTTAAACAACACAGTATAACTCCAAGTAAATCAAACTTCTGTGAAATCAAACTGTCCATCTAGGATGTGTTATGTGAATGTTCCCTTTATTTTTTTGAGCAGTGTATATATGTTGTAAGATGCACTGTCTGTGCTGTGATAAGCCATGTGTTAGTCTCCTGACATCTGGTCAAAAGATGTCACTCAACTAAATTATAATTCCCACAGACTTTTAGTGAAGATTGTCCAATTTTTGGTCCTTAATAAAACCATCAGCTGTACATGTGTGAACCTCACTCTACTATGGTAATTATCTACAATTTTAAGAAAATGCATTTCTAAATGCTTTTCAAAACTATTCAACTTTCTTTTCTGAGAGACTAAACTTTAGGTTTTCATTAAACCATAATCAAGACTACAATAAACAATCTTGGAATAAGTCAGTCTGTATGTGATAATTCTACATAATATTAGTTTCACTTTCTGGGATAACTAGCAAGAAATATTTCTATTTTATGCAATATAAAAAATTGTTTAACCATATTAGAATGTATTTGAAGTTGAGGACAAATTCAGAGGTTTACAGGAAAAGCTGCATTTACATTAATCAGTTTTGTGTCAAATAAATGTAATTTTATTAAATAGTTTTGAAAAGCATTGAGAAGTGTATTTTCTTAAAATTATAGATAATTACTGTAGTGGAGTGAGGTTCACACATGTACAGCTGATGGTTTTATTAGGGACCAAAAATTGGACAATCTTCACTAAAAGTCTGGAAAAATCTTTCAATAAAATGAAATGGGAATTTTTTTTTTTGGCAATAAAAATGAGATGTTTCCTGGTCATAAAGTACTTAGAAGTGTACTCGCTGGTATGAGACTTTTTCTGGTTATAAAATACTTATGTGTGCTCCCTGGCATTTAAATGTTTTTCCCCTTTTATCAGTGTTTACAGTTCATGCCTTTGAGAAAATGGCACAGACACCATGCAACTCACAGTTTAATATACAACTCAACATTGGAACAGATACAACTCCACTCTGTGTCCAGATTAGGTTGATTGTTTTCCTTCAGGAGAACTGACCTAGTTCATACAAAATATAATTTTTTTCCCATCCTTTCACTGGCTATAAAGCACAGAATACCTTCAATGAACATAGAAGTTTTAGGGTCATTTCTTGGCCAGCTTTGACAGCTGTTTTCATGGCTTTTTCTAATAAAGGCCCATTAAGACATCATTAGAATGCAAGAGAGGAATGGATGAGGAGCAAAGTAATTGCATCCAATTACATGTAGACTTCAATTTATGAAATAATTTGGTTTGGGAGAGAAGTCAGCTTCATCTTCTGAATAGGACAGCCAGCTGAGGGTTATGATTCATTTGTGTCACTGTGCAAAATCCTCTAAACCTGACATCACTGGGAAACTCAAAAGTAGATCTGATCTTTAATTTAATAAGTGGTATCTCATCAATGTTAAGATAGAAATTGATATATTGAGGCCTATTATAACTGACTCTAACATCTTAAATATTCTGATTATGCAAGAACATCTACAAACCTTAACTTGTCATGGGGTTTATTGGATTATAATTGGCAATGGTTAAATAAAAGGGATTTTAAGACATGCACTTTGTGTTTTGGTTATGAGAAAAAATAACATTTAGCTTTTCATTCACTGTTGTTGGCAATCATTGATAGTGCCATCAGCTTGTGCCATCCTCTACAGGGAGTACTAAAACTGTTATGGTAAAAATGATCTCCTCATTGAACAGATTTAAAATCCTATTAAATGGCACCAGTCCAGATTTGACCTTAGACTACTGCTATATGCTGAAGATAATGTTTAAAACGTCTTGTAAAAATTTATCTGCATAGTAAATATTAGCAAACCTTGAAGGTGAGAGTGCACCAAATGCTGTATGTGCTTCAGCTTCTTTTCAGTGATGAGGAAGGAGTGCCACATTGTTTGGTTCACCAAAATAAAGTCTGATGAACACACTTTGAGAATTGTATGCTTTACCAGACCCTGTCATATTGAGGAGCAATCTGAAACTCAGGTCAGAGCTTTTATTGTTTGATAAGCTGATACTGGTGCATCCATTTTAGAGTTAGCGTGGTTTCGCTCATTTTCAATAAATATTGATTCACATAATTATTAGTGATTGTTTCTATAAACAAACTCTGAAAACGTACCTTTTACCATCTTTGATTTCCTCACAATCACAATAATGACATAAATACCATTGCTCTTATACAAGAAGGTCTGCCTTGTCCCCTCCTGTTAAAACGTTTTGCTGCTAATGGGTTTGGCTGTCATCATGTAACATGTTGTGGCAAAACTGGGATTGCAATATATGTTAATGAAAATGAAAGATGTCTGAAGTTTAGTTTTAGATTGTTTGCATCATGTAGCCCACAGTCCCACCATAACAAATTGAGTCATTTTTATCTATAATATGATGTGACCAGTTGTAAAATATATGGAATCATATATTCCACATATGACTACATGTCTAACCATCAAAGCACTTAAAGGCTTTGTGAATGAGTTCTATGTATTTTCAGAAGTATTTACTGAATATTAATATTTTTCTATACTAACACTTATGTTTTTATATATTTATATATATATGTGACCCCTTATGTTCATGTTCATTTTGTTGCAAAGTATAATGGTGTAGCATTTAAAAAAAAAAAAAATCGCTTTGATTTCATGTTTTGATCTGTAGTTCACAGTAATTTGGGACAAATCCAATTATTTTGGGTTCGAATGAGTCTGCATTATTGTTTTTTATGAAGTAGAATGTTTGTTTTTTTTCATCAAAACATCAAGAAGTGTTAAAGCATAAAGAATATTGTCAAGAGATGAGCATATATTTGTAAAAAAGCATAGTAGATGTGAATTTCTGAAGTTACCAGATTGCTATACATTATTTTATTGCTATAATTTCAGACATTCATTGTACTGCTCTTTAGATTAAATGCTGGCAGAAAATAATCTCGACTGTTATAAGTAAAAAAAAAATAAAAAAATAAATAAATAAAAGCACATCCAAAAGATGCTTTTGGTGTTTGAACTTTATTATTGTGAAGAATTTTATGTTCAGAGATGAACCAAATAATTTGAATTTCTTCATCTTCCTAAAGCTGCTACTTCTAAAATAATTTTCTTTCTAGAAATGTCAAACCTGTTTTCTCTAATCCATGTCCTGCTTGTCAAAGAAATGGTTGCAGTGGCCAGACTCAGATTCCGTCAACAAATTCATTGATCTGGGCCAGGCACAAACCCACCGCAGTGATTGAAATTCTGTTTGGGTGGGAAAAAGTTGGTTCATTCAAACAACCACCCCCTTTCCAAAGTTTCATCATGACACTCAAGAGAGTTTGCTCTGAAATGTGCTCCTCAATATCACCCTGACTTGGAGATGTGAAAGAAAAGATTGATGGGTTTTCCACCAAACAGAAAGAATAGAACATGTCAGAGCTGGTAGGCAATCTAAAGAATGATTATTTCTTTCCCTTTTCCAAAAATAAGCAAGATATAAAAACAGATTCAAAGGGTATGGTGGAAAAATTGGCTGCAACTGGCTGGTTTCTACTCTTGTAAGACACCTGTGACAAAAAAAATGTCTTGCCATTAAAGTTTCTCTTTTTTATTGCAGCATTTTGTCTGAAAGATTGATATCGACTTGAACTCTTATTTCATTTGGCTTTTTCTGTTTTTCTTTTTTTGTTCTTTTTTTTTCTTGAAAAAGTATTGTCTCATTTATAGATTGGATATTTTGTTACTGGCTCCTTACATATTAGTTAAATTGCTTATTCTCACCGGAGACATTTTAAATGTTAAATTCCTAACTTTTCTTTCCTGAAAATTTTAAATCTTCCAGTTCTTGATCTTGACTTGCTTTGAATCACACCTCTAAAGTGACCTTTTTGTATCAAACCTATCCTCACTTTAACCTGGAAATCACTAGTTGGAATATAGTAATTCACATTAACCTTATTGGGGTTTGGTTGACAGGTCCCAGAATAATTAGGATTATGTTTTGTTTTTTGTTTTTTTTCCCAAAACTATGAGGAGGAGAAAAGTATCAAGAGAGACTGAATGTCAAGTAATCTGGTGTTTTCTGAAATGAGTGATTATGAAATTGTTTAGTAAAGGATCAAGAGCAAATACTAAACTGAAAAATAGATGTGATGAATATCTGATCACAAAGAGAAACTGTTTAACTGGCCATAGATTACAATTAAGAAAGTTCTGTGAAGCTTTAAACTTGTAATTCTGAAGTTCTGTCTTCTTTTTAAAAATTCAAGTGCATGTGAACAAATGCCTTACTTTCTCCTTATAGGTTTATCTTGACTTTCCTTTAAAGCAGTAGTTTCTGAAGTTTGACTCCACTGGGGTTGCTAAAAACAAATTAGCCATTGATAAAAACAAATCTGGAGTCCTGAGTTTGTCTTTATAAATATAAGTAAATAACCAAATGATGGGAGGTTTGGGGGGCAATCTATTTACACAGTTGATGTTAGAAGTTATTCAAAATGCAAAAACTGTGTCATGGCCATTTCTGCTTATGTTGTTCTTTTAACACAGTGAGCATAAGCATAAATTATTAAAAACCTTAAAATGTATATTTCACTGAAAAATGTAATTCTTTTTTTCACTACAAATAACTGTAAACTTATATCAGTGGTTTAAATTTTATTACAGCTGATAGAAACTTACTTGTGGAGATTAAACTGATTTGACTGCATTACAAAGCAGAAAAGATTAACAATTCAAAATTATTTACCTCTCTCTTCACAAAATTATAAGGTTCCTGGTAAATGTAAAAAGGTATTGCCTCCAGAGCTGGGCCTTTTTCTGGGTTGTGTTTTGTCCTTTTTCTCTCCTTTTTTAACCTTTGTAAATCTATTGGGAACAGTAATGATGGCCTCTGAAAACTATCATGGTTGCTGCAAAAAAGTTTACATGAACAATTATTTATTTTAACCATATGCTGTGAAAGTGAAGAGGCTCTGTTTCTTATTTCATCTGCATGTACATCACTTATAAGATTTCCTATTTGGGTATTGGATATCAGTTGCATAGCAAAGCTAACAATAGCCTTTGAGCTTCAAATTCAAATTAACACCAAGACAGTTGGAAAATATCCCATCAGTATATTTATTTTATTAAAAGCACCTAGTCTAATAAAATAAGAAAATTATCCTGGTTTGGCATTTCATGTTTATTGTAGTCATCCTTTAAGGAAAGTGACTAAAGTGATTTGTTAGGCATTTCATTTCAATACAAATTCTGTAGTATGGAAAAATATAAACACAGAACCATAAATGTTTCATGATCTTAAGCACACTGTGACTGAAAACATTCCCTTCTTGCAAAAAGCCTGTCTAGCTGAACTTTGGATTCTTTGTCATTGTTCTCCCCTTTTATCATATTACAGAGGGATCACTTATCAAACTTGATGCTCTAGATACTTTGACCTCTGTTACTTAGAAACCCAAGACAGTATTCACATTTTAATTGTTTCCCATAGTTGACAATCCCATTTACGTAAACGAAGTTTTCAGTAGTTTCAAAATATGCACATATATATATGTACACTCATAATTTTTACTTTACAACACAGGCATTCAAGAGAAAGCAACATGACATTTTGTACAGCAATAGATATACATTTTCATTGTTTTGTACATAGTTACTCATATCAATTTGAACACACCTCATATTATTACTTTACAGCCGTACATAAAAGATTACACTCAAGCTTTTAAAAGCCAAGCTCTTATCAGTGTGGCTGATACTGCACCTTACTACCTCCTAATATTACTTTATTATGGCACAGGTTATTTTTTCCTTCACTAAAAGAACAGCAAACAATCTGTACAAATTTAAAACAAGTTTGAAAAACAAAGTAAGGTATGAGTTTCTATGCATCATAGATAATACTGAAATATGATTGGAGGAAAATGTGCTAGTTTATAATTTCATCTTCCATCTATTTCAAAAGGCAAGAAACATATTTTCCTATGTCTTTAACTGACAAATGTTACATTGTGGCTAGGTAAACAATAGCACAGGGAGGTTTGATTTTAGAAATCTTTCAGACTGATGGTCTCATCGTGGTAAAATAACAGTGACATGTATTTGAAAACTATATTACATAAATAACAAGAACAGTATATAGTAATGATGCCCTAGGAAATTAGTGAAAATTTTGTCCAACTACATCTGTATCGAAACATAGATAATTAAAAAATAATGTCTTTATTTTGAGTAGTAAGGAGGAGGAATATTTGCATTATATGTGTAGGGAGACTGTTTAATGTTTGAAATGTTAAATCAGTCTACTGTAAGTACTAACATTAGACTGTAAAGAAAGCTTAAAATTTGGCCTTGTGTTGCCTTCCAATAAGATTCTGATCTTCCTTCAATGCTCTGTTGGGATTTCTCCAAATGAGCTCAATTTTTCAGGATGCATTTCATCCTAGCCAATCTGCAAACAAAATTAGTTTTGAACAATAATATGGAACTTTTGGGTTGTTTTTAGAATTGTAGTCTGCCTATGGTTGCACTCTGGCAATGGCACTGGAGGAAGTCCTTGGTAACCACACTTATAAATATTGAGCAGTTAATGTCGGAAAAAGAAACTCTAAGATATTTAGCGCTTTTCTCTTTGCAGATGGAGATGGTTGTTCACAGTGCATACAATTTCCGGTAAGCTTCTTAGCATAGCTTTCTTCATGACTGAGCTGGCACATTGCATACATCATGGTCAAATGTTATTGTCTGGGTAAAATGAGATCTAATCATTTAAAACTTCAGTAGAATGCACAACTGCCTCCAACAATAAGTCGTCTTTCAATAACTGAGGGTCCCGACCATCTGTACAAAGCAAAGTAAAGAGCATGGGGCTGGTTTTTACCTGGCTAGCTTAAAATGCTACCTCAGTAATTATGTCTTCTCATTTTCAAAATAGTGAAGTTGTGTTTACTGTCAAACCTATGTAACACTGACTGCTCTCTCATACACAGGGTGACATCTCCTCTCCTCATTTTATAAATAATGATCCATGAGGACAAAAAGGTCGCTTGAGGCTTATACATGGTTAGAATAAATGAATTATTCATCTAGTCACAAATTTCTTGTGAAACAGTGCACAACTACATTTTGAGTCGTGTGAAAACATTAGTAAGTGAGATGAGTAAATGACATACCAGATATTTATTTAGTATCCTGGAGAAATTTACTGCATTTGTAGATGTGTGACACAAATTGAGAAAAGTATGTTACTTTTCAATGAATAAAAACTCAAACGTTTTGAATCTTGGGTCTTAGGTTAATCATAGTTTTAAGAGAAAACAGAATATGCCTAAAACGAAATGGAACAAACCTTAAAGAAACCTTAGATAGGAAATTAGTCACACTTTAATAGATCTATAAATCTCTATGTAGTTATGGCAATTGCACAAAAATGCATTCATAGTACATGTGTTGGCATTATGTGCTTGTGTAATTTGTGGCATATAAGTTATAAATAGTACTATGTAAAATAATGAGAAACACTACAAACCATCCCTTGTCATATAAAGAAGTGAGAATTTACATACAGAACTGCTTTTAAATAGCAATCAGTATTTTCATACAAATCTGCTGGTTTTCCCCAAGTCCTACATTTTCCTTCTAGTTCCCATTTTTCTGGTCAACTTCTTCTTCCACCACTCTTTGCTTAAAAAAGCTGGGGGAAAGCAGTCCTTGATGGATATTGCTGGGGAAGTGGATTTGTAGAGTAAAAAGAATATACAAGAATTTGTATATTCTTGTGGTGTACAAAAGTGTCATTTCCTTTTCACACCTGACCTTCATGTCTCCTAATATCCTCTTTGTTTTTTTTTTTTTTTTTTTGTTTTTTTTTGACTAATAGAGGTTCAAGTTTCTGTGAATGTCGATGGGTTCATGTGAACTTTCAGGCATCCAGTTTTGTTTGTACCCTGATTGAAATATGGTATCACCAGGAAGCGTGGTCTGACATTCTTGCTGAAAATCAGGAACCGTTGTTTCAGAGGAATAACTGGTGTTGCAGTATAAGCTGGTCGGTGTGTTAACCATGCTATCATAACAGCCAGAATCTCTCCCATCTAAACTGTCTACTCTTTCAAAAAAGTCAAACGGTCCATCCTGGCAGGTTACATCTGATAAGAGAAGTTTTCTCTCTGTGTTCATCTGTAATTCATCAGGGTTACCCTTCAGTCGAAATGCAAATTGTAGTTGTCCATTGATATCTATTACAGTTTGTAGCACCAGTGGCTGCTGCTCGGGATTACTCCAACTTGCAATTCCTCCTCCTATCTGGGGTTCTTCTTCAATGCTTTCAGTGAAAAGCAGCAAAGGAGAACATCTTTTTGTTGGTCTGTATTTAGTAATCCTTTCATTTTCTTCATCCTGGGCCTGGACTCCAACTGCAGCGTAGCTTCCAGAAGACTGGGCACTTGTGACAGGGTTTTGCTGGCAATATGAAGAGTTCTCAACACTGTTTGGAGGTGTATTTTCTTTGTTGTGAACTATTTGGTTCATGTCCTTGATAGAAACTTCAGAAATCCTGAGATTCTTATCTGGATGTTCCACAATGTTCAATTTCTGGGAGGGCATTTCCTGCTTTGAAGATCATTAGAAGAGCTTTGTTAGTTTCTATAAATATTTATACAATGAGCAATGCTAACATGTTTGATACTGACAATAGAAAGCACCTTAGCAAATCAGTTTTTCTTTTACATCACTAAAGTAATAAAACTGGTATGTGAATGTCTCAAGTAATGGCATTCTGTGGCTTGATATTCCTGTAAGGCAAGATTTCCTTATTGCTTCAAGGAAAGACTATGACAACAGACCGGACTTACCAGTGACTTTATCATCTTTGAGTTTCCACCTTTCACATAGTTGCACACACACACAGCTGATACTATGGCTATGCCTGCCAGAACAGCAACACCCAGGAGAGGCCACAGAAAAGGTATATGAGGATCATCTAAAGGAGGAGAGAGATTGTCTTACTATCATGTCATGGGAAAATCCAGATGTAGCTCTAATCTAAGACACCCTGAGGTGCTTAAAAACTTTCGGGGGAAAGAATTCCATTATGACTTATATGGTTAGGCATCTTTAGAAGGAAATGTACCCCTGTACGGCTGCAAGATATACCAAAATGTTCTGGTAGCTGTTTTTACATCTGAGAATTGCTTTGTTGTGAGGATCTTGCATAATGTTCAGAGAAACAGGATTCCCTTCTGAACAAGCAAGAATTGAGTTTGTATAAATTTTGAAAATATTAAAATAAAAAGAGGTCATCTTTGAAAATGTGAAAAAAATACTTTTTCAGTTAACTCTAATGATATAGAAAGTTAGTTTCCAAGTACTTATGTTAATTTTTATGGAAGAATCATTATTTAAACTAAATGGTCAACAATAGTAAGGCCACAACTCAATCTGAAACTGCAGTGTAACAAGTTTTAATTGGTTGGACTTTTTTCTGTGCTGTAATGGTGTTCATAGTGCAGATTGTTTTGCAAAGGATGGTTTTATAGCAATTTATAGAAATCTATTACTGTGTTATTTCCAAGTGGCTGCAATCACTCAAGATTAGCTCAAACTGATTAAAGCAGCATTTGGGAAAAATGCACAATCTTCAAGTGTCTTAATTGGTGCATCATCTCTCCAGCAGCTGTGACTCCTGAACTGCTAAGAGTGACACTGTTGCTTTCAGTTGTATTAAATTTTTGTAAATGTTCTAATGGTTTCTGCTACGTCCAATCAAATTCTTAAAACGCATATAAAGAATTTAAAGCAGAATCTAATTTACTTGAATAATTAAACATATATGATTCATGATTGTTAAAATCAATCAACTCTGGTATAAAACTTGTGATAATCATTTTGCTCACCTGGCAGAGTTACACAGAAGGATGCATTCTCACTGACTGAGCGACCCCATTCTGGAGTAGCTGTGTAAACCACATGGCCGCAGTATTTCGACTGGTTGTACTTTAAGTTGATGTCAAAGTGGTTATTTTTGCTTTTGACGACCTGGAGACATGGCAGGATAGGAGAATAAATTGACATTTAGTTCAATAGAATAGGTCAAATAGACTTCACATTCTTAGAAAGTAAAACCAAAGTGTTTTCCTAAAAAAATAAACATTGCAGCAAATACAGTAAAGTACAATAATCTCTGAAAATGCGCTTATGCAGATGTGTAATTACCCTGGAAAGAGGGTAAATTTGAAAAGGAAAAAAAAAAAATATAAGCCTCTTTATAGATAAACAGGAAAATGTTTGGAAATTATATTTTGAGCTACCAATTGTTTGGAATTAGACAAGGCCATAGCACAATAACTGACGCCACTGCAAATGGCATGCTTCCTGCTATGAAAAACAAAACTGACCTGCTTCATTATTTGTATTTCTATCCATCCGTTTGTAGATCATTGTGTTACAAAGTCTGCAACAAATCAACTTCAGAAAACCAATTTTATAAGTCTAACTGGGAGAACTAAATGATAGTTAAAAGTCAACTCTACAGTTTTAGAGCTGAAGATGGATGTTGCTCAAAAGTCAGACTTAATACTATGTGTGCACATTAAGCTTTGAGCAAGACTGCTTTTCAAACCAATGCTTATGTTGAAATGATCTCCAAAACATGCTTAATTATGATCTATTTGATTTAGTTTAATTTGCTATTCTTATTAACTTAAGATTTAAAAAAAAGATTTAGCTTTTTAAATCCCTTTTTAAATTTTAAGTTCCTTTTTAAATTAAGTGTTTTGTTTTATAGTTTCCCCCCATCTTTTTTTTAGTAGCTTGTGTATGAAATATTTCATTTTAACCAGAATTCCCAGAAGAGTAGTGATTAAACATTCCTGTTTAAAATCAAAAATATATTTATGCCTGCTTTTTACCAAAGTATTTTATCCAGTTTCAATAATATATTTGATGCAAAATGTTTTCTAATACAAGACAAACATGTGTTTATGATGTTTGTTAATGTCAACAAACCTGTGCAGCCCACTGTGGATGGGTTATTTTTAAGGTGTACTCGAGCACAGCTTTTTTGGTGGAGTTGATGATATCTGTAATGGAGACTTCATTTGGCCCATTTGGCACAGTGATGTTCACATGCAGGGTGGACGCTGTTGTACGAATAGACAAAAGTGGTGGACCAAGGACAGCTACAGACAGAAAATTAAAGCATTAAGTGAATGTCATAGGAGAATACATCTGTGATAAAGTACATTAGAAAATAACGTGTGTGCAGTGTCTTACTGTCTCTCAAGGGCTTAAAGAAGGTGGTGATGTCATGACAGCTCCCATTAACCTTTACTTTAGCTCTGTAGTAAACATCATACACTGATGGGGTTTCTGCAGTTAGGTCACATGACAGGCTGGTGATGTTTTGACACTCATCTTTTATCAAGTAGTGCTGATCATCACCCCTGTAATTAGTTCAATAGACAGTCTAGTCAGTCTTTTGGAAATTCACATTAGTATTAATTGTGTAGCTACTAAACCAATTAAATCTTATAGACAAATTTAAAATTAAGTTCCTACATTCTCATTGAGAGCTTGTATTTTTCCAAGCCAGGTGTCACTGCACAATATAAGGAATATATTCTTTCCTTCAATTTAGTCATTCAGTTCTTTTTCAGGCATAAGCACTACAGCAATACGAGTTCATTTAATTGACCAAATATAGGCTATTGGTCATAGGCAGAGTATGAATGTATGGTACTTAATTTATAAGAGCTACCAAAAATTACAATGAAGCATCCTTTTGATTTGCAGTTTTGTAAATATTATTGCAGTGATTGCAATTCATTTTAAGGAGTATTTTCAAATCAAATACATATTTGCTTTAAAAATACCATGAGCATTTCAGCATTGCAGGTGTTCAGTAGGCCACATCTCTCTGAAGGTACAAAATCATGCATGATGACTTTAACATGAGTTGTTTTCTGAGGTTGTAATTAGCAGTTACCGTTAGTAATTAGTCAAAATAGCATTTTTAGTTTGAGCCTAATAGTAAAGAAAGAATTGTTTCTTAAAATTAATAGCTATATCCTATTTTGTGAGAGTATGGAAAAATTCTAATACTGGAGCACAGTGGTAAAGTGGGGTAAAATATGATAAACTCCTGGCCAAAACAGGAGGCTAGACAGTTATAGCTTTTAGTGTTTAGCTCAATAAAAACTGAGATTTAAACATTTAGATGTGACTATGTTGTCTAAACAGTTTTGGAAATCTGTGCTAGACTTGTTTTTGTGTATCGCCATCTGGAGATTAGGTGAAAATGGCATGTTGGGAGACTTTAGCTTAATTAACAATCAATAATCTGATCTTACCTCCAGTACAGCACGCTATAGAGAACCTTTTGGCCTGGAAAAGCTGGCTTCACAGGGTCCCAGTGAAGAATGTTGTAAAAGTTTTTGGAGATGAAATACACACGGCCACTTCCAGTTGAGGGACTTGCTGTTGGAGAAAGGGAGAAAATGTATTTCTGCTTATTTACTTGGTTTGTTTGTTTTAGTATATTCAACTAATTTAATAGTTATTGTTCCAATCATTTTTGAAAAGGTGTCAAAACATTTTTTTGTAGGCATTTTAAAATGCTTTTAGTCTTCAAATGTGATGCCAATTTATCATATGCAGTAAATAAAATGGTCACTTTCAAACACATTTTTATCCTGAACAATAGGTGTGCGTGACTCAGAGCCCAGTGTGATATTACACCCTGGATTCAGGGCGTCACAAAGTGTTGTTGGACTTTGTCCCTGCTAATAGCTGAAACTCAAAACTGCTGTTATTTAATCCTGCCTGCAACCTATTTTTTATACAATACATTTCTAATAATTCAAGACAGGCTTTAGAAAATAGCATGTGGGACATCATACTTTTTGTTACTCTGAATTATCTACATAGAAAGTGACTTTAATGATGTCTTTTTTATTTATTTATTTATTTACTGTCCTGGAGATGGTAGAGATAACACTTGTGACAGTCAAAAAACTTAAACATCACAATATGTTTGTTAAAACATTATACTTAAAGAAGTGTACTTAAAAGTGATACAGACTTGAATTAACATTAAAGTAAACCAGCATTTCCTGTGATTGAGTTCTCAGACTCTCCTTCATTATTGAGTGGTAGTTTTTTTTTATGTGTTGATAGTTGTCATTATTTGCTTTTAATAATATTACCTAAATGAATAGTTCATTGAGTGAAACATCTACATCTAAACATCTTCAAATTAAAAAAGACAAATCTGTACTAGTTGGTTTTACTCACCATAGCAGAACAGAAGAAGGACCACTACGTTCCTATGCCACATTTTCTTCAAGAGTGCATATAAACAGGAGAAAAATTCCGAATTATATGTATATTCAAATACATTGAATTGAAGTCTTCGAAAAAAATTCTCCTAAGCAAAATTAAAATCCTTGGTAGTCCTTTTTAGGCCAACCTCTTTCGTCAGCTAATCAACCATCTCTGAACCACTCCAGACAAGGAGTGGCTTTTCTCAGGTGTACGGGTGTACTTTGTTACATGTTATCACTTAGTTCCTGTTTTTCTGCTTATGAGCACCACCTATGTGTCTGTTCTCCTCAGAATGCTAACTTCCAATTTACCGTGAGTCTCCTCCTCCCACCGGGGAAGTATATCAGGTTCTTTCAGTTTTTTTTCTGTTTACTGGAAGTGATCACACCTTGAAACTAAAATAGGTAAGACTCCACATAATGCATTCACACCAGATAGCAAGTGGCAAGAATAGAATTTGTTCTAAGAATAGGATTCTTAAGTAGTGAATTGCTCTGCATTGCAAAGACTTCTATGGCTTTTTTTTTCTGAATTGATCAACATGTTTTTCCTCCAGTCACTGGATTGTTTACTGCAGGGTTGAATGCAGATTATTGATATAAAGCCATAGTAAAAGAATATTTTACCACCTATTTGAATTCTGTTTACCAATTTAAAGCAAAAGTAAATCCAACTTTAGTGGAACAATAAGACTCAGGATTTTACCGGTGTTATCTAGTAAAATCTAAGCCAAACTGTAAAAGGCCCTTATTTTGTGAGATCTAAAAGGTTAAGGTAGAAAACAGGACTTGATATTCCACTGTATGTTTGATCAACTTTATATAAGTTGAGTAATTTGCATAGCTCATTAAATAGCAAGGCAGTTCAAAGTGCTTTACACCATACAGAATAATACGATAACCAATTATGAGACAGGCAATAAACATACAAGCAGAGATTTTGACAGTAATTATTCAATTTATCAGTTATGTAGTTTTACAACATCAAGAAGAAAATACAAAATGAGTAATATAACACTAGCAAGTCTTGCCATCTGTCTGAAAAAGACTATAAGGCCATTTCAAGCTATATGGAAGTCATCATTGTGGAGTGAAAAGTGTGAGAAACTATTTAAAACGGTTGCTTGTCCTCCTAGCAACCATGAAACACAAACTTGATCATACCACCATATGTATTCAGGACAGAGGTTAATGCAACAACACTCATTCTCTGTGGCTTAATTGACATACAATTGGTATCAGCAGTTGGTTAAGTACGGTGCTGCTGTAGTTAGTGGATTTCAAAGCTTTAGATTACAAGATCATCAACTCTGGCTTTGAGTAGCCATCAGGTATCAAATGTTGAGCTCTCCAGTGTGTTTGGATCTACCTTTTAATTTGGTTGTTTCCACCTCTCGTGGCCTCGCTTTGGGGGATACACAAGGCTATCTTGTCAGTCTCATCCTTTTATAAATTACCTTTTTTTTTTTCTCATGCCAGTTGGTACCATTTACTAAAAGCATGGCATTGCCTTTTTTTTTTAGATTGACATCTGTCAGATTTTTTATTTCCCAAGTGATTCACATTGGCAACTAATCTGTCCAGACTCTCCTTGACTGCCTTCTTCATAGGAGGAAATGCATGGTATTAAATCTTTAATGTTTTAAAGACAGTATGGATGTATATTATTTATAATGAAGTGCACAGAAAGGAACACTTTCATCAACCTTTCCTTCCTGGCATCTCTTATTGAGCATTACTTCAAAATTGGGTGTAAAAATGGATCCCTTAAACTTGAAAGTAAGGTAAACATGCCCTGTGTTTTCAATGGAAGCAGTTGAGATGAAGCCTGATTTGTCTAAAAAAAAATCTTGAAAGAGAAGCCCATGCTTTTATAACCTCATGTCTTGTTTAGTGTAATGGCCCCCTTTTTTTAAGAATTAGCCTTCTGTTCTTTGCTCACATCTTGTACAAGATGAAAGGTATACATGAACAAGAGCAGAGTCCTTGAATTTGTGCTACCCTTCACTGATTCACTTTTTATGTCTTTACCATTGTAAGTCTTAATATTTTTTAAGTATTTTAAGAAGTTTTCTTTCAGAACTCCTACAACCATATATGCTCTCAGGTCAGCAGATGAAGATTTTATCTTGCAGTTGCAGAATGCAATGGAATGCTTAGTCAATAAACATTAACCTGCAACCTTATATTAACATTTTTAAATCTAATTTAAAAACTCTCTTCCATGCCACTCCTATGGCTTTTTACCCAGTGTTAGTTATTGACATTGGACTCATTTTTACCTACTTTTGGTACCATTTGTATTGTATTCCACTTTTTGTTAATGTATTCTTGGGTGTTTTATCACCTTTTATTCGTAGGCCTTTCTGTATCTCCTATGTGTAATTTACAGTATTGTGATCAATCCAGCTGTTTGGAGTGCTTCATAAAGTTGTTTGAAAAAGAGCTGGTGAAAGAATGTTTTGAAATTTTCTCCAGGAATGAGAAGTCAAGCATATTGTTTTTCTTTGCAGACCTATTAGAAGGTTTTCGAGCAACTTTATTAACTTGTTTGCAGTTTTGATCTATAATCATATTGTGGTACAATGTTATTTTCCATGTGTTCCTACTTGTTTTCTTTCTTCTTGTAACTTTATTAAACTTACAGTATGGGTTTAAAGAAATACTTCAGACGGAGATCCAGATTTCTTTTGTAATTGCATCAAGATGGATTAGATTATCACAGTTTCAGCTAAATTTTTTTTTTATATAAGCATAATCTGTTTTAATGCTTTGTATTAAATTTTTTTGTAATTTTATTTAAGGTAACATAAGGAAAATCATATTGTAATGATTTTTCTTATTACCGTATTTCAAGACGGCAAGGACCGTATTGCAGCAATTCATGCTATTGGCATTGCTTGATCTTTATGTACACAATATGCCATTCATTAGATGTTCTCTGTGGGTTATGGTCACTGCCGCACTATTATGGACAACATGCCTGGGATTTGCTCTGATAGTTAATTTTAATTATGCCTGTGTTTGACTACTCTTGTGTAACCACTGTTATTTGCAATATACCACCTGTCATAGAAATGATAAAGTTGTTACCTGCATTGTAAACCACCCAGGTTATTCTACTCTTAACTTTGCTAAAGAAAAGCAGGCACTGGAAGAGTTTGTAGGATTGTAAAACTGTTTTTGACTTGCTGATTCTACAAAATGCAAACATCAGACTTGAAAGAGAGCTCAGGGTTCAAAGCTGCTAATATCCATATTTTTCTCACTTTAAACATATTAAATATAATCTAGTCCTATTGAAGAATCAACAGTTTTTATAACATGGGTTTTTATGAAATACAGAGGAAGAACCAAAAGCTAGCAAAGAAGCTCATGAAGACTTTCAGCTATGTATATTTTGTTTTAAATATGTGGGTTTCATTTAGCAGGCCAGGGAAGACCGCTCATGATTTTTTTTTCAGGTCACCATTTTGTACTTCAGCAGTTTTCAACATTTATATCCTCACATTTTTAAGTTGGAAAAAGCAGCCCGTCTTGTTATATTACAGATCGGTGTGATAATTTGGACACATGGTGTCGACATCCAATACCTGATTAAATAGGTATGTTTAAAACATTTAAGTGACAAAAAATCAAAACCTCTCAATTGGGGAGAATAAACTATATCAATTTGGATATAGTTGGATATCGTTAAAGCAACAAAAAGGTGTAAGCTGTCATAAAGCAACCATGGCCAAAATCATATAAGGTAGTAGTACAGAGAGAGAGACATTTCTGTTGTTTTGTTAAAGCTTGGCAAAAAATCCACATCTACTGTCCTCTCTGTCTCTCTGCTCCATTTACACTTCAAAGCCACTTAAAAATGCAAGACAACTGACAATCTATGACATCTTCAGTTTTCTGCACAGTTGGGCACTCTTCTGACCACAGCAACTTTTTTCTTCTTTGCAAAAGTGATTCACAATAAAGACAGCCCTGAGAGGGGAGTACGCTGTGATACTTTGCTCACAGGAGATATTTCTGTGGACTCTTGTGCTTCGGTGAATCGTTGTCAGCAATTAACTCTCCTTTGCTCTGTCACAGCAAATCAAATCCATCTTGCAGCTCTGACTTCTCCAACCTTTTTGAATCAAAAAGAAAATGGAAAATCTTTGATCTAACTCAATGAACATAGGATGAACAAGACATATTCTTGCCCTCCATCAAAATGAAAGGAAGCTGTGTCTTCTGTCTGAAATATGATCCATCTCAGTTAGCATGAAGGCATTAAAATGGCACCTAGTTTGGATGATTGCTCTTCATTACACTGTTACAAACACTTTGACAGTGCAACAATCTCAAGGTTCATTTAGAGAATTTCAAGGCACTGCCAGACTTGAAATCAAATATTTACATATATTGTACAAAAAGACAAACATTCTTCTTACTGTCTGAAATCTAAATAAAATTAAATGTTTGTGTTCTGTCAATTATCAAAATTATGGCCATTTGTTAAATGGCAGAAAAATAACAAGGAAAAGTTTCTTTAGGTTCAGAAGTCTACATACCCGTCCTTTTTAAGCAGTATGACTTGAGTCTTGTAGAAATTTCAACAGACTAGATCATTAGTTCTCAATCCTGATCCTTTGGGCCAGCTGCCTTTTGTATTTTAAAAGCATCTCTGCTCCAGTACACCTAATTAAAATGATTGCATTACCTCCTTTGCATGTCTTCAAGTGCTGCAGAGGCCTGTTAATCACCCACTCATTTAAGTCACTTGTGTGGCTGCAAATAAATACCTAAGACAGGCAGAACAGTAAGTCCTGTTCTGCTTGGAATGGGACTCACTGTTCCATGCAGGAATGAGAACATTGACAATACAAACATAAAGCTGATGAATGTACACTTAGGTTCCTTAAAACCTTAAACCCTTTGTTATAGTTTTTAAGACCCAAAAGGAATATTGTTTTTCTTTTGGGGTACCTTTTGATAAGAGAGAAAATTGAAACGTATACATTAGTCAAGTTCTTTCAATGTTTAATTTATAAAATCTTTATGAAAAAGAAAAATGAGGATTCTTAGTTTTTCCAAATACTGAAGTTGTCTCATCTCACCGTTATAAACCCATTGTTGTGAAGCGTTTTCTTGTCGTTTAGGCTGAAAGTATTAGATGTTTTGCAATCTCTAATAAATGGAATATCTGATTTTAATATTCAAATTACATTTCCTCTTACTCATTTGGGTTTTTTGTTGCTTTTTTTTATAGTCGCAAGATCCTAGTTATGAAGATACGCAAGTTCTTCTTTCACAAGAGAAACCAAACACCAGCAGAACAATGATTACTCGCATTGAAATGTGCCACATTGATTTACACAGATTAATCAGGTGTAATAAAACCCAGTACCCGAGTTTCACTTGATTTTTCTTTTTTGTTACCCACGTATCATTTTTTTATATTAATGTTTTATGCTGAAAACCAAAAGTGAAATTTAAATAGTTCAAATTGTTTATAAGAAATGAGCAAATAAAGCATTTGAACAGCGATGTTAAAATGTAGATTAATTCTGCTCAACAACATGTTACCTGAGGCCACATGGTGATGTTTGAAATTTGCCCTTTTCAAAGATTGATGGGAAATACTTTTTATGTAAAATTCATCTACAACGTGTCTAGAGGCTAAGGCCCTTAATTTCATTGCTAACATGATTTGCATTGTGCATGCCATGGCATTATCTCAAGTCATCAATTAACATCAAACTATTAGAATTTCTGCAGAGGTGGAGGTGTGTTGTGCTCCAGTCACAGGGAGAGCTGATGGTGCAACATGAATAGATGGATGAGAAAGTACATCAATGAAACATTTAGATATGGTTGCTTCTGCAAGCTTACATAAAATCTATCAACTAAAGCATGTTGGTTGATGTTTGCTTCATCTCTTTCTAATTACATTGAAAGTTTTCTTTGATTGCCAGAAATGGAGATAAAAACAATAAAGATAATTGTATACCCTCCTTTATTTTTGAAAGCACTTTGGCTGTTAACTTAAAATTTAATCAAGATGTGTGTTTTAAGATTTCTTTTGTGTTGAACCTGCCTTTTAAACTAAATACAGTCATATCCCTAATGCATCTTTTGTCCCTTTAATTCCCATTCAAATGTAAATGCTCCTCAGAAATGTTTGTTTGGCAGCAAGTGAAACTATTAATCTTCCAATTTATATGTATAGGATGGAAAAAGTCAACTTTGCACAAGGAATTTTGCTCTAGTAGGTTTGGGTTAGTACCCTAAAAGTTCCCACAGCCCCTTCTGCTATTAGACATTGGAGATCAACACACTTAAAAAAATAAGCAATTTGCAACTTCTAATTTCACAACTTAAGAAATTTGAATATTTTAAAGGTTTCCAAATATGTTTATCACATGACAGGTGCAATAAAACCTTAAATTCAATATTAACTATGTTAGGGCTGAAACAATTAATTTTAATAAAACAAGTATTAAAATATCAATGAAAGTAGTAATTGACAAATCAGTAAGTGTTGTACAAGGACATTTTGCTGAAAGAGCACAATTAAGTCAAAATTGTAGAAAATCTATGCATTTTATACTTTTTCCTGTAAATGTGTTCTACCTCAAACTAAAACAAGTGCAATAGTTTTAGTTTCACCGGCTTCAAATTCTGTTGTGGGGAAATGTCAAAAACACACAAGACAGTGCTCCCGGAGGGCCAGAGTTGGGTTCCCCTGCAATAGATGGTTCCTCTTTGGAGAAATTTTAAAATCGTGTAAAGGGAAGAACTCAAAGATCTGAAAATTTGAACAACTAGGCAGTGACGACTACTGGGCAGGTGTTGAATTGCAGGTGTGGTGACCTTCAAGGAACAATACCATATTTAGAGCTAAGGAAGAAAGAAATGGGAAAATTCCTTTTTTACAAAGACTGAAACTCATTTCATTCTATTTTATTTATTTTTTGATTTTTGTTAATATGGACAAATGCAGGTAAGAATGGGGTCCTAATTAGAAGCAAATGCTATGATTTTTATCTCTATACATAGAGCCATGTCCCTTGATTTGGCTTCCAGGATTAAGATGAATTTACGAAGTACAAAGGTTTCAAATATTACAAAAAGTAAAAAAAAAGTGTTTGTGGACTTGTACACATATACACATGCATATATTCATACATGCACACATTTATGCATTCATTCATTCTAATCAATGACCAATGGCTGCAAATTTTAGTATTTTTTATTGAAATTGGTACCTCAACAATTTCTGGGCTTTGAGATACTGAGCTATAACCTTCCAAGTTCTTTTGTTTCTGTAGGAACAAAACTAAATGAGTAAAAGCTTTGGGTGAATGTAAATCATTGATCAGTAGACAGCAGCCAGAAAACCCAGCTGCAGAGGATTTTAATGGTAGCCTCGTCATTTTGAACTCAACTGCTGAGAGATGTGGATTTTGAGGCAGCCACCTTGGGGATTTTAGGGTGATACAGGCAAAGTTGACAAACTTTACCACAGGGTCCATGTGTCATCCTGGGATGACAACCACCATCAATCTCTCCTGTCTGGGAAGGAAGTATATTGGATGAGTATAAAAGACAGAATACATCACAACAGAATAATGCGTAAATGAATGCAAGTCTCTGTTGGGCTTTCCTTTGGATCCACAAATCAAAATATGACAATTCCAAGGCACAGAGCACCATCTCATCTGTAGCCTGGGCTTACAGCTCTGTCAGTTGCTCCTCCCCCCTAGTCATGGAGCTAGGACTTCAGCCTTTGGCTATGGCTGATGGCACTTTGAAAGGAAACAAATCTTCAGAATCTGTCAATTTCAAAGAGCCACTTGCCAGTTATTAAATAAACATATATATATATATATATATATATATATATATAATGATATATATATATATATGATTTTAAATTAAACTAGAACTGCAAGCAGTTATCGATGGGTTCCAAGTCCAATCCAGCAAGTCCCTCCCCCTCCAACACCCATGAACTCTGATCCCCAGATCTGGCCAGAAAATGGTGTCACCTGCATATTTGCATATTGGCCAAGTAGGGCTTACTCCTCAAAGGTGTTACCATTACAGTAAATTAGCCAATATGCTGCTGTACTGTTCAAACAATTTTCCTCCTGTCCCCACCCTTTCACCAAGGCTCTCATGTCCTGTTATCTTGTTGCCAGGTGTCATCGAAAGTTTACCAATAACTGGGAATTTCAAGGAGAGTGCTTACTTCAAGTATTTACGTGCAGTGTAGTTGATGCTGCATTGTCTTGTGGGAAATAACAGCCAGACAACAGTTGATCTGAAGGCACTCTTAATGCTCCTGTATTCAAATAGTAGAAAATAGTAGTCATAAACAGGCTTTTTCTCATCACAGTGTTCTACAGCGCCTTCTCCCACCAAATCCGAACAGAAAGAGAGTGTGGGAAAACCCTTCATGGACAATAATGGTATGATCCGTTAATTTGTCTTTTTAAACCCCGAACTGACACTCAAAACAACAATCCATGAACTCAATATATTCAATGGTAAAGATAATTCACATTTTTATTCACAACACATTAAATTTGAATAAAAGTAATAATTCTGAAACAGGAAGTTACCTGCTATTTTGCAAAAGATCTGTTGTCTTTTCAAAATAAAAGCTGTCGGTGCTCATATGATTTCTTATTGGAATAGCTTCTTACTTGACAACATAGTATCATGTCACACTGCTACATACGCATTTATATGAATATTAAACATAGGAGGTCTCTTTTTACTGACTAATAATTTTGGAATATTTTAAAAATGCCTAAGCATGCAACATTTTTCAGACTTCCTACCTACCTACCTTCACTAAACTGTTCAGTAGCAGCAGGATTAATCTTGTGGTAGTGGCCACATTCCTTGAGTTTTTCTCAGATTTATAGAACAGCCTGTTCCATCTGCCTTATAACCTCAAGGCAGAGAACAAAGATCTGTCCTAGAAATTTTGTTAAAAGTAAAATAAAATTCATCACAATTTATGGGAACAAATTATATTGAACTGCCTGCTCAGAGCTAAACATTGATAAAATATTTCAAAACTGGTAAAAATGAACTCTAGGTTTATATACAATTTGGAAACAAACCCTTGAAATCTTCTTGTGGTAGAAGTTTTCCTAAAATTTTCTACCTTGCAAACCTTAATTACTAGCTAGTTACTCCACATTTTATCTGCAGAATAAGTCAGTTTAATCCTTTTTTAAAAATAGTGACTGCAACAACCTGCTCGTGTTGGATTATTGTCTTTAAATTTGTGAATTTGACTCCATAAATAGGTTAAACCTTATGCCAAGTTTCTTGGTTTCAACATTACTGCTTTCAGGCTTCTCCTTTCACTAAATACAAGTGATGTACTTTGATTCAACTTTAATCAAAGCTTGTTTATCCATCTTTTTTTTTCAGTCCGACTCAATCTACTTTTTGCCGTTTTACCTCCCTTCTCTGACTTGCTACTCAACTTTGTATAAAAATATCAACATAAAAAATGTGGCCACCAGCAATTTGACTGCAGGCCAACTAAGTCTAGGCAATTTTTGCATAATGTGATTCAAAGTCTTTCCATTAAAGTTAAATGTATTTTATGGCCATTTGATGGTTACAAAAGAGATGCAGCTCTTTTTCATAGTCTGAATCTACAAACTCTCAGCACTTAATGACTGATTGTGCATGTTTTCCCTTTTTTATGGTACCTTGGAGCAATCCATATAAATGTTTTGGAGATGAGGCAAATTGAAATTAGTGTTGGTGAAGCGAAGCAATGGAGTAGAGGAGGAAAATACTTACAAGATGTATATGCTGTGCAAGATTTATGTTGGAATAATCTGTTTATTTAATTGACTTGGGGGAGGGAGAATTAAGAAACTCCCCATGAAATGGAGTGAAATTATCTTCAATTCAAATAAGTTATATTAAAGGTATGACTTTATGTATTTTCCAGTATTTCACTGACACTTGTAAATTCTAGATTTCCAACAAAGGCATCTAAAAGTCAATACATGTTCTATTATTCAGCAAACTGAACATATTAAAATAACTGTTAGGGTTGCCACTTACAAGAACCCAAAACAAACTTGTGTATTAATTTCTACAGTGTGACATAATTTTATCCATTCACTGTTTAGGAGTTTTAGGAGTGTTGGACTGCATGGCTGTCATGGAAAGAATTTGTTTTTCAACACACATAAATAAGTAAAAATACTCTATGGGTATGTGTCTGACAGAATGATATGACATGATATAAAGCTCAAAAAGTAGATTTGTGCATGAAACACCTCATTTAATTCTAGATTAAATGTTTTATTGATCTTATAGAAATCTTCTGCCTTTTGTCTTTTTGGGTTTTCAAGTCACAATCATCAAAATTTACTAAAAAAAATAAAAAAATAAAAATATCTCAATGTATTATATTGCCAAAATTATTCAGCTGCCTATCCTGATTACTGAATTCAATTACTCCTACCACTTTTATGGCTAGTGGTGTATAAAACATGAGTCCCTGGTCATTCTGGCTGATTCTACAAAGATTTTTGAAAGAATGTGTAACAGTAACACAGTAACTACAGAATGGTTACTTCATCATGATTATGGGATATGCAATAAGTTAACTTGTGAAATGTCCTCACTACCTTTCTACATTCATCTGTTTGCAGTAGCATAATAAAGTGGAAGCTATCAGGAAGAACAGCAGCTCAAGAGGCAGTGATATAAAATCAAAGAGCAAATGATGCCTAGAGACCTTCAGAGAAGGGTTTTCGATGGCCACACAGATACTTAGAGAGTAAATAACGCCACTAAAATCTCAAGCAGTCGAGACATGTTCACTGGACTGATTGTCTCTTTGCCTGATAATCTTGTAGACAATTACATATGCACACTGTAAGGCCCTGCTGTTTATGAGTGTATGTTGTAAAAGAGTAGCTTTACTTCAAAAGAAATAAACTTCATTTCCTCTTTTAGCTAATTAAAAGGGAGTAAGAGGGGGATTAGGAGAGAGCTGTGGAAATAAATGAGAGTTAGTGATGACAAAGATTTACATTATCAGCCTCCTATTTGTCCAGCCTCTCTCTGCTGATGAGACAAGTCTAAATAAGGTCTTATTCCATTAACCTTCCTGAAAACAGAAAGGGCAGAGCATTTCAAGCTGTGTCTTGATTTAAGAATTAAGCTGGCTTTTCAGCCGGTTCTTTTTTCAACCAAGGTTTTTCTATTTCTATTTGTCAAAACCACAATTAAAATTTTTCAGAAAGGGCTTACTAGAAGAAATAAGTGAATATTATTTCTTTAGTCATGGAACATTTCACATGTCACACTGGGAAGTCTCTCTCTTTAATCTCAGAAAGGTTAGGATTATTTTATAAATTGACTACACCAAATTTTGACTGTTTCATTTTTGATTTCCTAAAGTTTTCAGCAAAGGTTTCTACAGTTTTGTCCAAAAACACTCTGTTTTTAGGTAGAAGCCAGTGGCTGCAGTTTTTGGTGGGATCCAGTGTGTCGATCCATCACTAGTCGAGTTCAGTGCCAGTCACTAATTGGCTCGTTCTGATTTTTGTTGTTTATAGCTCATTCAAAGATGAATTATAAAAGTTTTGAACTTCTAGAAGTTTATGGCTTCTAACCTTTTGTTGTACTTAGGTGACAAAGACCCCCAAGTACACCTGCACTCTGTACAGTTTAACCACAAGATGCTGAATAAACCAAATTTATTCTTAGTTTTTTTCTTTCTTTCTTTTTTTTCATTTTTTAAGGTACTAAAGCTGCAATGCACCCAGCATTTAAAATATGCTTTTAGTTTAAAGTATGCTAATCTGGGTAAATTTGTATGACAAAAAGCCTTTGGCAAAATATACAGCCTTACTGAAATATCAAGGATCAGGGATTTTTTCGCTGTATAGAGTGAGCAACTGCAACTGTCTTCATTTGACCCAGAAGTATTTAACAACTCAAAAAACCTTGTCAATTTGAACATTTCACATTCAACAAAAACTTAAAACTACAGAAAAAGCACCACAACAGTGCATCATATTCTTTTTTTTTTTCTTGCCAATTATCAACATTAAAGGATTGAGAATCTGCTGGATCATGATTCTACCAAACTCCATCTCCAATAAAGAAGGCACAAACTCAGATAAGATGTGACGGGCTGATAGTGGCTCGCTGGGCTTGCTTCAGAAATCAAGACAGGCTCTGCTTATCTGACGAGAAACATTCCACAGACTCAAAGGTGGTGGATGGTAATGGTGGATGGCTTTACAAAATGAAAGTGAAGAGTGCAGGACTGGCATGTGTGACCTTTAGCAAAAAGATTTCTGTAAAGCTTTTTTTTATATTTTTTGCTGTAGAAACAAAAGGTAATGACTGTGGCATTCTGATCATGTTTCCTTTTTTTGTGAAGATTGAGTATGCACACATACACATATTTTCACACCCACACTTTCATTATTATATACTGTGCATGTGGCCAATTTTCAAAAGAAAGGTCAGTGCTGACACTAGTTTTGTTCTCTGCCAGGCATGAGAAATACATGGCATTACATAAAAATGAAGGGTTAAAGGATGCATGAATGAAAGATGGATTCAACAGTTTAGAATGATGCCGTTACCTGCTGTGTGCTCATGTTTATCATAAATCTCACCTCGGCTTCAATGAAGCAAGAAATGGTTTGGGGAACAGGCAGATTTAGAGTTAAAAACATGCAGTGGTTTATGCAAAAAGTAGAGAAGGAATTGCATGTTTATTTGATAGTGACGACTGTAAACAGGAAAAGAGGCTGCAGAGCTGAGAAAATGCAGTTACCTGTCATAATCTTGACAACTGGCTACAGGCACCACCCAGGGGTTGTGAAGATGCAAACAGATCTGATATTACATGGCAGACAGCTGCCAGTACATCAACACATCCACTAGTTTCTGTCTGATGTTGCACATGTTCCATAATTACTGTTTTCTACACCTACAGAATATTTTAAAAAATTCACACATTAAACACCATTATTTATGGGTTATTTTTTTGTCCTGTCTATATTGACCAGTTATGCTATGGTCCATAAAGCAGGTATTGGTACTTTGGGCAGGGAAGGTTGGATCCAAGTCCTACTGGAAAGTGGCATTAGTATCTTCATTTAGTTTGCAAGCAGAGAGTAGCATTAAGTTCTCTAAAATGTGCCAGTACATGGCTGGACTGACCCTCCAATAGACTAACAGCACTGAATGACAGTGATTTCAAAATTATGTGTAAATTTGAAGACTTCACACTAGACCAGAATAAGCCATTTACATAGTTTGTAACATTGCTAAGGGCTACAGAGTATGACTTTTTAACAGTTAGAGTTGGAAAGATTTTCTTCAGAGGTGTGCTTGTAAATTAACTGTCACAGAAATCTCAGTAAATGTTTGTCTACTTTTTTATTGTAAATCTAGTTTCTACTGATATGAAGTGCCAATGGGAAGGAGAAAACTTCAATATCTCTTTAGAAAAATACAAATGACTTGCATAATTCTGATTAAGGAAAAAGCTAACTGTTTTTTAAACTATGAATAAGTCAGAACAGGATGTGAAGGCAGAGAAGGTTACAAATAACTGTCATCAATAAGTTGCACTTATTTCCTCACATTTATGGTTTATTTCCATAAAGTTTTATACAAATAAAGCTTATTTGGTTTATTATATGTAATTAATTTATCTAAAGGGCAGTTTGCTTTGTGTCATAATTAGCACTTGCTTTGCTGACACCTGCTGGTGCACCCTTTAACAAAAACGATTAAACAACATGTCCTTGCACTGGTACTTATCCATCCCCAGCAATGCTTGCTGTGTACTTTCTCTATCTTTTTTGCAGCTGAGTTTCAGGACTGTAACTTCCAGCTGACAGATTCCACCATGCTCTGCTGCCTTTGGTTGTTATCTGATTAACTGGAGCGAGAGGCCAACCAGGATTCATTTCACTGCTGTCTCTCTTAATTTCATTCCCTGCCGTTTCCCAAACAATGCCCTGAATCTTAAGCTTCATCCCATATATCTTCTGATAACGCAGAGCCGTGAGTTCTGAACTTGTTTTAGCTATAGAATATCTATATGTAATATACACTCTGAGGGATCCTGTTACATGCATACTTTTTAATGCCATCGGTTCAGACTCCAACTGATGATTTCAATGGTTTTTTTTGAAGAATATGTCTATCTGCCTTAAAAAGGCTGCAAAAAACTTTCTAATTTGAACTCGTCCTAAGAACTCATCACCAACAATACCTCTTTCAGGGATACTAAGTTAAATTATTTGATTCCATGAGTTTATCAGGTTCATACATTGCTTGTGAGCACAACATTTTAAATGAAAAAGCTGGTTTCTAAACATGCTGAAGACATTTAATTTATTTGAATATTTTACCAAGACCAATACTCACAAATCTACCATGAACCCAGTTGAGCCCCAAGGCTAGGAATAGCATGTGTTGTAGGAGACTACAAAGCTTTCACTTGCTTTAAAATCTTAATATCTCTGTATTCTCTGTATGAAAGGAAGACCACCAATCGATTTGAAGGGGGCTTCCCACTGAGCCAGTGAGTGCTTAAGATATTAGAGAATTACTTTTTATTTAAACTCTCTGAATCAAACACACAGTTATGCTTCATCGTTTTGTTCTACAATTAAGCTCTAACTCCTCAATGTATTTCTAGTTCACAGTTTGTTTAGAAGTATTTATAACTAAAAAGGTTTTAGAAGTTTTTGCCAGACAAAATGCATTTTTTTGTGATATGTTGTAGACAATGGGCATTTAACCCTCTCCAGGCAGATGTTGCAGAACATATCAGATTTTTCCTGCAACTACTACTTAATTTGAGCCTGAGAGGGTTAAGGTTGGTCTGACACCTTAAATCTCAATAAAATACAAGGAAGTGTTGGTTCTTACCTGGCAAAATTATTTGAAAATGTAAAGAGGCATGAATACAGCAAGATGTTTTGCATGAATTTTGTATCGATTGAAGGACAAAGTTGACAAAAATGAATGTAACCACAGCATCATAATCAACCATGCAGCAGTGTGCTTTGTATTTTACACTGGTTCTTCTGCATAGTTCACTTGAGCAGGAATACATGTCGAGTGAGCTTGATGGCTCAATCAGTGCAAGTTAATTACAGTCGCAGCTGGCAAGAGGTACAGACAGAGATGATAACCTCAGTGCACACTTTTATGGTCTCCTAAAGGGCACATTATGTGAACTCGGAGGGGAACAGAGCTCTTTGGCAGTGACAGAGTATTTTGAAAAACAGCAGCCACAAATGGAGTTGCTCATTAACCGGTTGCCACTGCGGGTGAAATTGGCGAGTGCCGCAAAATGAAAAACAGAATCAAAGGCACATAAAATGGGGAACCTCAATAAACAAAGCCTTTGTGTGACCAATGAAGAAGTAATTAAATTGCATTGACAAAGTCTGTTTGGTCAAAAGGACAACTGAAAGGCCAGCTTTTTTATCTGCATGGCATTCGCTAAGAGAAGCTCAGGGAAATTATTAATTAGTTCCTGTTGTACTGCGCTGTCAGGCTGCACATTTCTGCAACGCTTCTCTGGTTCCTTCTCTCACATTTGTTTGCAGTCTGTTTATGCCTGTAAGAAGCAGAAAACCTTTTCTTGAAAGCAAATTAAAGGTTTTTAACAAATGGAGTTTGATCAGTGCGTTAAGCCATAAAACATATTTTGTTAAAAGCCCTCACTTTTGTTTTCATACACTTTAGAATTGGCTAGGACTTACCTAATTCCTTATGAAACAGTTGATACATAGAGAAGACAAGTGCGACATTTTGTATGCTTATGTTAACTTGTACATTCAGATCTCAAATTTTAAATAAAGAGCTAAACATTAAAAGCTGTTTTGAAATGTTACAGTGACTTGAATCCAAACTTCAAATTAAACTGGAGAGCAGGTCTTTTCAGGCACATTTTTGTTTTGATAAATTATTTGACAAAAACTGTTTCACTATCAAAATGCATATTGATCTGATCTCATACAGTGATGAGCACCATTAGTTTTCATAATTTTAGTAACTGTCAATGAGATTTCAGAGGGAATTTGATAAACTGCACATGGACCAACAATTTTTTTAGAAATAGGTTTTCTTTTGTTAAGCTTAATGACCTATGATGCACCAGTGTCAATTTTTTTTTTCCTTTTAACTACTAAGATTATTCATTTAAATTTTAAATGCATAAGGCATTGGATGTAGTCCAAGAATAACTGTGAAGCTTGATGCCATCTAAGTAAAACTTCCCTTACAATTTCTGAATAACCATTTTTCCTTTTCAATAACAGGAGTCCAGAGATTTAGATTTTTCTGACTACCATCATAAACAATGGAGTAGTCTATGGTCAGTGTTCTACAATATATTTTTTTCTATTTCTTTTTTCCAGTTATTTTACTATACTTTTTTTACTTGGGTTCATAGTTTTACCCATTTCATAGAGAAGGACAGAAACACAGGAGAACACCTACTTCTATTGGTAGAAACAAAACAGGTTTTTACCACCAGGTGCTGGGAAGTTTGAGGGGAAAATGCAAAGGCATGTGCAAGGAAGGTGTGCTGGCTACCTTTGAAATTTGATTGGGAAGGTTTTGGATAATTCATGGTTATACCATTCATAACTTTCTTTTGGGTACAAGACGGAGTCATCTGATGTTTGCAACAACTATTCATCCATACAAATACCCATCATTCCATTTTGATGAATTGATACTGTAACAGGTATCCTTGCATTGCTTTTTCTGTGCATGGTTTTATATTTGTTGCTCCATTTCAAAGTGATGATCTCTGTTTTATGCTGGCTCAAGAAGAGTTGCAAGTTTAAGGTACTTCAGCTATTAAAAGAAATCCTTTCTGCAAAACTTGAATAATTATGGTAAAAAGAGTGCTCCCTCAGTAAACCCTATTTTATTACAATATGAGGAATATGTTCTTTACCAAGTTATAAAATGATTCAACTCTGCTGGGTGCAAAAACATTAAAAATTTTCAATTAATTTTAGTGTTGTTTAACTTTTTGCTTTATCATTATACATATCACATTTTTGTGTTAAAACATTGTGATATAATTTGGTGTAAAATTGTCTGTCTGCACTATGCTGTTAGAGCCGCATGGCTCAGAGTCAACTCCTTGTGTGCTAAGTGAGGCTGATGGCTGATAGTTATTTTGAAAATCAACTAAATAATGGCTTTACCAATCCATGTTCTATTACATATCCCTTCCAAAACAACACGTTTAGCTTAACTCCACTGGGTTTTCCATAACAAGATACATTTTTCTTTCAAGTCTAGTTGCATAGTGAAGAACTGCATCAGAGAGCTTTTACAAACCCTCAAAGAGGCCTTATGGGGATAGCATGGTGCTTTAAAGTCTTTGATAATATAGAGGATTTTACCACCATCAGTGTGCTCACAACCAACAACTGTTACTATACTGCAGGACACAACATCAGAGAGGTGTGGTATTGATCTCCTCGCTTCATGCTGCTCAACAGATGTATTTGAACCAAAAATGTAGCCATAAATCGCCTTCTTCCCTACTGCTCAGTGTCATGCGAGGTGTCCTTCCTTAAGTAAACTAAGTTTAGGAAAACTCTGCAAAGTCATAAAGATTTGGATGTTCCACACCAGAGAAGTGTTGTATTGTGACATGCTAATATGCAGGTGATTAACAGAACCAAAGTTACATGTGAAAGCCTGTTGTTCAGTCATGGGTGAGAGTTTTGTCTGCAAACATCCCACTGGAGTTTTTATACTTAACGACAAATGGACTATATTAAGTTGATGTATATTTTTCACATGAAGGTGTGTGTTGGTGAGACTTTAGGATTAGGGTATTTACTTCTCTCTCATGTATGTCGTAATGGGCCGCGGTTTAACTCACTGTATGAGACAAATATCTGTACTTCCATGAAACTACTGACTCATGCTGGTTGGACTAACCAGGGGGACAGAGTTTAGTTTCTGCAATTGGTTGGCATCAACAAGGCTGATCTGGGCTCATTAAATTCCCAGATGGCGACGGTGCAGGAGCAGCAGAGTGAGGAGTATTATTACCCAGAAGGTTGAGCCATGTACCAAATGGTGTCCTAGCCTGGCTCAGGACCACCAAACCATATCATAGTCCCTCTAGCTGTGAGCGCTAAATGGTTTATCTCTATGGATTAGGCAAAAATAAAACCTTTATCTCAGCTTTTTCTTAGCTTCAATACCTAACAAACTGATTTAATTATTGTACATCTTTAAAAAAAAACAAAAAAAAAAAACATACAAGATAATAAGGATATTTCCAGGAAATTAATCAGTTCCAGAAACTCTTCTCATCAGATTCATTTTATCCTTACAGTAACAAAAAGTACATCACCCTCACATTGACCAGATAATCTTTTAATTTTTGTTGCGCAAATCAATCATACTCACATTCAGATAATTAGTTTCACAGATGTAGCTACCTTCAGAGTGTAAGGTTCAGAATCTGCCAGGGGACAGAAAGGCACATTGCAGAAGTGAGACTAAACTCACAAACAGATGCAGGAGAGCTGTTCCAACTGTGCAGATGGTCCTGGCAGAAAGATGATGCCAGTCAGAAACCCTGCTGTTCCTCACAACCTTATTGACCTCCTATTTAACATCATCCTTACATGCAACAGAAAATAGAGTTGTTCTCAAACCAACAGAGCCTTAGCCGTTTGCACTAGAGCATCTTACCTAATTACTGTTTACCAGAGTGAGACTCACAAAAGCAATAAACCTGTTTATTTATATATATATATATATATATATATATATATATATATATATATATATATATATCTGATCCCTTCTTTGGAGCAAAAATGATAAACAAGTTGTGATTTTTCAAGTGCAGAAGTCTTACAGCTACACTACAAAAAAAAAAAAAAAGCAAGCTCTTTTGAGACAATAGCAAAAAAAAGAATAGTTTCATCTCTTTTTAATACAACAGAAGCTCAGGAAGTGGTAAAAAATTGTTTTCCTACCATTTGTCTTAAGCAGACATGTGAATATGCCACTTAGAAACAAAGGAAATAAACTATTATTCATCAGGGTCTAAACTCACCTGTCCTTGTCATGTGGGAGCTCGGGTCTGTGTTTTTCATTAGGAAAAAGTCAGGGCACATTCTGAGAAAGTGATAAGGCCATAACAAGCAACACAGAGACAAACGGGACAAATAACCATACACACATGAACACATTTGGACTACAGATTCAATAAGATCTTCACATTATGCATCACCATGTGCACATTGCACATGGGTACTGCTGTATAGCATGAGAAAAACTTTATCAATTAGACAGTAATGTATAATACATCCATCCATCCTTCTATTTTCTTACACCCTTGTCCCTAGGTTTTGGTGCCTATCTCCAGCTAACATCTTGGGCCAGAGCTGGGGTCACCCTGGACAGGTCACCAGTCTGTCGCAGATGTATAATACAAAGTTTTTGCATTCTAATATGGCTAGAAATCTTCTTTTTATCTTTATTCTGCCTGTAAAGCAGTCTAGTGTCTTCTAAAAACCTTTGGAAAATGAGGCCAGATAATCTACTTCTAAAGGAAAACTTTTATTACAAACTTAAAAGCAAGTTGGTGATAAACTGGCTTTAAAAGATAAATTTTAATAACTTACATGTTCTGATACTTTCAGCTGCAAGGTTGCCTTTTGTTAAAACTTTCTTTGGAGTTAAAGAAATAACAAAACCTGCTCTTGTGCCTACTTTCTTTCTTTGAATCATGTTGGCACAAAAGGATTTCTTCTAAAGACTCCACATTCAATAATATCAGAAAGACTTCTTCAATCCTCATGGGCATTTTTTAAACAGCAAAAGAAAACAAACAAACAAACAAAAAACAACAACACACAACTAAGCCTTTGATTGAAATCGAGCACAGATGGAGGCATTTCTTTTCACAGATGTCAAGATGCCATCTAACATAACAAAGCACTTGACTAAATATAGGGTATTAAAACAATTCCAGTTTATCTCCAGTCATTTGCAGCCTTTGTGTAAAAACTGTTAATGATTTGGTCTTTAAATGCATTATTCTAATTTTGCATAGAAAATTTTAGAAAACTCCTGCTGCTAATACTTTCCGTAACACAAAAAGTGTGTTGAAGTTTTTCTCCATTTTTCTGGACCATGCAGAGGTCATTCCCAGCCATTCCTCTTTCTTGATCTCTTGAGTCCTCTCAAATATGATATGATATGCCTCCAGAAGAACGTTGAAGTTTTGTCTGGTGAATTCTGTCTGTGGACAATTTGGTCATGCGTCTTCTGTCCATAAACTATCAAGGTTTCTCTGTGCAGTGACAAAGTGAAACTAAATACTTTGATCAAATGTTTTACTCTTGAGCCACAACTTCACTTTCTGGAGCAGGTCTAATTTGAGGGGGGGTCTAACTTAATCAACAAGCTAGCTATTTTTGAGAATTGTGATTGAAAGGGAAGGAGGCATCAAATTGAACGTTAGATAATTCTTCTCATCTAATGTCTAGGAGTATGGGGTATAATCGTTTTAACCGATGATTAAAATGTGCCCTAATGAATATTTTTACTAAAATCTGATTGAGTTTTGTTTATTTAGTTCATTAAAAACTGTCCTCCCTTTGAAGATGCAGATGATTGAGAAAGTTCACTAATGAGTTCCGTAGGCAATTCTGACAACCTAAAAAAGAAAGCATTAGGTCTATTTTACTTTCACCTCCTGAAGTAGGATTGTGTGACTTTTATGTACATACATGTACAGCAAATATGGATATAATGTGCATTAATATTACCTCTGTTTACCACCAGCTAATACACTATTTACTACTATATACTTTTAATCTGACAAACAAACTTCATGTGAAAACATATTATAGTTTACTGAATGACTATATTGTGTGGATCTACTGGGCAACATTAATTTGCCTAAAGAGGACTGGAGTTCTGTTTCACCGCCATTAATATGTCAAAATTGATTTCTCCTGTGTTACACGGCACTATTTTCCATGCAGCAATAGGAGAATTGACACAATGACCATGATGAACGACCTCCATTGATTTCTTTCTTTTTTTTTGTAAGGTTATATGACATTAGAGGTTGCAGAAATTCTGAAATCAGGGAAATCTGATTATCCTATCTGTCCCTGTGGACTTATGAAGGTCCTTCTGGGAGATGCACTTAATCATCAAGTTAGCCATTTCATTATGACCTCAAAAGCTGGACTTCCCTGTATCTATTTTTTCAGATGTTGCTGAAGAGAGTTTACTTTAATGCATCAAGAAATGGGAGAGAGTGTCTTCAAGATTTGCCTACAGGTGGTTTTACTCTGGAACATTCTGGAACATTCTTCTCATTTTCCCATGATAAGAATGAGCAAAACGGGATTTTGCTCATTCTTATCTGAGCAAAATCCCAGATAAGAATGAGACAAAATACATAGACAAATGGCTATAATGAACCTCAGAAACATGAGTGATAGAGAAACAGAAAGTAAACTAGGGAATCATGGAGCTACCATGCAGGCAGAAGAAAAATAGAGCTATACCACATAATGTGAAAACTTTCTTCAATATATCAGTATACTTTCATATTAAAAAATAACATTTGAACAATGTAATATCCATCCAACCCGAATCCTAGGTCCTCCAGAGGAATCCCAAGGCATTCCAAGGCCAACCCAGAAACATTGTCCCTCCTGCATGTTCTCTGTTTTCCTCTGGGTCTCCTCCCGTTATGACACCCCAGGAACAGCTTACCATGATGCATCCTAACCAGGTGCCTATGCCACCGCAACTGTGTCCTCTTGATGTAGAGGAACAGCTGCTCTCTGTAGAGTGAACTTCTCACCCTGACTCTTGTGTTGCTCATATCCGCTATCTAGTTGTTTTGGTTCTGACCCAGAGCTCCTGACTATAGATGAGGGTATATTGACCGGGAAATTGAGAGTTTTGCCTTTCAGCTCAGTTCGTTTTTCACTACTACAGACCGGGACAGCACTCACATCACTGCAGACACTGAACCAACTCATCTATTGATCTCCCATTCCATTTTTCCCTCAATCATGAACAAGACCCCGAGATACATTAACCTGTCCCCAGACCGAAGAAGGCACTCAACCCTGCAATATCATACAATTACAACATATATATTTATCTTAAGACAAACTTTTTACGTTCCTACAATATGTTTGTAGGAAAATTATATATAAAAATTTATGTAAGGTAATTTCACCTTCAAATCCAAAATTTATCATTTTGGATTTGAGCTCGAAATCCAATGGGAGTTCTCAGCTTGTGCATGAAAGTTTGAACTTGAGAAAATCGAGTGGTGTCAAATTTATTTTTGGCAGCACAAAATTATGCTGTCAGTCCAATATTTCAGGCAATACATTTATGCGTTTTTATATTTCATTTTTATTTTCTCATCAATTTGATTATTATCTGGGTTATGTGTGATTGATTAGCTTTTAAAAGCCCAACTACAAAGATATGAGCATTTGAGATTTTAAGTCTCCCATGAGATAACAATTTTTTCTAAATGTTTTTTTTTTTTTGTTTTTTTTAGCATGACTTTAAAGTTATTTTTATTTTCCAATGCATGACATTATGAAATTATGACAAAGTCCAGAATTCACTTTTAAAGGAGAGAAACTAATTTGCCAGTAACCATATTTAAAGAGCTGGGATCTGTAAGAAAAATATCAATTTATTTCATAAATTGATATTTTATCAGTGGTCCAAAATACTTTTTCAGTGTTATCAGGGTATGACCACAAGAAGCCAAGACTGTTTTAAAATCTGCTTCATATCTGTGCTTCTGAGTGACCTTAGATTATGTGCAGTATCCTCTGATCGTATATCAGTGGGTTCAAAGTAAAACTGTCTTCTATTTTTATTGTTGTGCAGACAGAATAAGACCTCTGTGGACTCTAATTTCGACCCTGTCATTTTGATTGACACTTTTAATTAGTCGGCAGATGAAATGATAATGAAAGTAATTGTATTCTACAGCCCTAACAAGATGTCATGACTATTATGTTGGTGCTGACACAATTAATTTATTAATTCATTAGGTACTAATAGAATTGATAAAAGTCAACCATTTAGTGTGTATATATATATATATTATATATATATATATATATATATATGTATATATATATATATATATATGTATTATATATATATAGTGTGTGTCATTTCATCGATGAAATTTGGATTGATATAGTCGGACATAATTTATTGTACATAAAGCAGTATGGCGATATTGGGGAAAAACTGGGATGATCAGCCATGATCAAGTCCTGCTGCGGATCAAACTAATTTCAGATCATTACTCTGAGAGCACTCAATCAAGTTCTTTATTCACTTTTTAATTGAAAGGAAAACATTTTTAAATCAGACGGGCTGTCTCATGTTGAGATGTTGCTGCTGACACAGTCTTTTCAATTCTGAATGACACTGCGGATACCTGGCGACATGGGCTGTATAATGGAAGCTGGCAGCTCATCTGGTCCTCCTCAATCACTTGCCGCAGAAGTTCAGCCCCTGTATAGCTTTCAGATACCAGATAGGGAAACATCTGTCTGGGGAGGAAATTGTTCATGCTGATTTCAGAAACACAACAATGAACTTTACAAAACTTTGCTATGACACCAAAGATCTGATTGTGTTACATCAGAATGGAACAATTAATTTTTTTGTTGTAGTACTTTTACAGAGATGCACAGAGATCAGATTTGGACCATTTCCTTCGAATGTCTGATTCGATTACCAAGTTAGATGCCATCTTTTTCCTCCAAGGGTTATTTGTGGCAGTCACTCAAAAACTAGTAACTCTCAGTAAGGTTCAGGTCTGGTGTGAATGTTACTTAAAAATAGCAATGCTGATGTTCATTGATGTACCTTTTGTCCTGTAAAACAGTGTGAAGAAATTCTTATGATTGGCATTGGTTGATTTGAGTCCATCTTGAGCCTGAAAATGTCAAACTAGCTTATCATAGATAAGACTGACCCTTATCATTACCCCATCTTCACTTTAAGTCAAAAGTAAGTCTGAGTTAAAGTGAAGCTCTGTGCCAATTACTGATCCAGCCACAGGCCAATAAGTCCAGTCTGTCAAGAGTCACTTTCACCTTATCAGTCTATAAGACCTTAGAAAAATCTCTGTTCACATATCTTTTAACTCAACCTTGGCATTGCAATTACATGTGATTATCCTTACCTTTTTTACTTGAAAACTATACACACCATTCTGAAGGGGAAAAAAAATGCTATTCACATTAAGAATCTAGAACAAATGTCCACCACCACTGTTTTTTGATACACTCATTCTCACTGGCTCCAACAAGGCCATCTCCAGCCACCCTCTAGCAAACTCAACTCATAAGTGCAACATCTATTAAACGTCTTCAAGTGCTGGTGATGGTGTTTATTGCTGTCAGTGTTGTAGACATCACTGTATGGCTTTCATTTACTGTTCTGACTGACTGGATGCTCCAGCAAACGCATACATCTAACACATTGCTCAACTCAAAGCTACCATCAATGCCCTCTGGTACCTGCAGAAGATGTGCTAGCTTCTTGCTTATCAAGCTATTTTTATAACTGTATATCTTTTCATCATGTGAATGAAATTCTGACCATTTTTTTTCTGTCTGTGTAACCTGAAGCCTATTTTTTTTCTTGTCAGTGTTTTTATTTTTGGTTCTTTCGACCGATGTTCCTTTATACATTCATTATTTTTCACCCTGACTGAGATCCAAAAATCAAAACATCATTCTGCTACATAGATTTAAACAAAACTGAGGTTTTACCAGTTGTGTTGTTATTGGCTGTCATCAAGCAGTGGGGCCATTTATACAAAGCAAACAAACATTAACCAGGAAAGAAGCAGACACATTAATCTACAGGATGTTGTCTCGCAGAGCTATTCCCAGTCCATCTGTTATGACAGGTTACACTGCTAATTACATCTGAGGAGTGAGTGTCTGCTGCATTATAATGACTATACAGTCATTTCTGTATGAGTCATCTAGCCTTAAAGCAGTTCAATGTTTTTGGCTCATATCAAGCAAATAATGAGGCACACATTTGATGTGTACCTCATTATTTGAGGCACACATTAATTTATTTTAATGGTCTGCTTCTGGTCAAACAACTTTTTGGAAATATTCAGTAAAAGTTTTTTTTTGTTGTATTTTTTTCTGCAAGGGTTCATTCACTTTAGCTTTCAAAAGCAAAGCACATGGACCAAAAATGCAGTGCATATTCTGGAAATAAACAGATGAAAACAAACAATACATAAGTAAATAGAGTAAATGCTACCAGAGAATAGACTGCAAAATAAATACAAAGACAGAAATGTGTTATCACTAGTAAATGCAAAATTCATTTATATTCTGGAAGTCATTACAAATGCTGGAAATGGCACAAAATAGCTATTGACATGTTTACAAAGACACAAAGAAGGGAAGGAGCAGGCAAGGACAAGCTTGTTTTTTCTTAGTGACTCATTGAATTGTGAAGCTTTGTCATTGAGGCAGAAAAAAATGTGGAAAATGAGGTAATATACAACAGAGGAGATTGGTGGTACATCTGTCAGAGCTCCAGCAGCTAATTAAAAAACATGTCCACTGTGTTGGAAAATAAGATCTGATGTCTTTGCTGCACTATATAAGTCAATGCTATAAACTAAAGATTTTTTGTTCTTCTACACAAACAACTTTGTTTGACATTGATGCTAATGAGGATTTAAATCTTTCAACATCTCGACATTTTCTACAGTCAGACTGTTGAGAATGTTTTACCTTTGATATATATGACTTTGGTCAATGGGACATATTGTTGATCAGTCAGATATAATCTTTTTAACTTGGGGCATGTCCTGGATGAAGAGTTTTCTTTTTTTTCTGTCTTAAATTGTCTGGATTTCTTTATAAAATAAAGTTTTCCTGGAAACATATCTATCTGTGTAAATTATATTGTCAATCCAAATACCACACACATTATGTCCCAACAATGATTTTGAGTGGTTGTGACTTTGTGCATGAATACATATATTTATACCAGCATAGTTTTTTTTCTTCTACATGAAACAAACATAACCAACCTATTTAGAAACATAATTTCTCAGCATTCAACATTCAAACAGTCTGTTAAATTATAATTTTCAGATTGTGTATAAGTATGACAGTTGAATACACAAGTGGGGCTCTTGTGACACAATGGCATATATGAAGAGTTTTAAAGTAAGCAATTTAATTGAAACATTATAGTTTCATCATTAACTGGTAGTTTATTGCAAGCATCCTATGCTAAGCAGGGGAATAAGACTAAAGAATGAAGGCCTTCTCAACTCCTTCTTTCTCCCTTTCATTACAGAGCTGAGAAATAAGAAGGGAGCTGCTGTTTATAAACCTTTCATCATCCTTTTATGGTTCAAGTTTCAGAGTAGAGGAAACCTCTAATGAATTTAAAGGAAAGGCATTCAGTCTAAAATTGTTTTTTTTAAAAAGAGCATCTGATTGCACACCGTTCTTTCCTCATTATTTCTGATTTACTTTTAACATTATGCATGTGCATGGCAAATATATTTCTGAGTAGATATTTATACCCAAAAAGCTCTCTTGATTACAAATTACTGTCAAAGTGCTCAGACAGGGGTTCTGCCCTTTGGGTTCACAGCCAGAGACAAAACAAACTTAAAAGTTTAGAAAAAGGTTTTTATAGAAATAAATGTTTGAAGAAAATAAAAAAAAAGAGAGAAGAGAAATCTGTAAAGCCACTAAAGTTTAATTTCTTCTAATTCAGATTGCTTCTAAGTCAAAGCAAATGATTTGACTTCCTAGGGAAGAATAAAGTCACATGGACCAATGTCATTTAAATTCTTTCTTGATCAAGCTTCAAATACATTTAATTTTTTTAATTTTTTTATTTGATTTGATGAAATGGACTAAAGACTCCCTGCATGTTATCAAAGCTGTCATGTATTTGAAAAACTGAACTTATGAAAAATATTTTTCTGTGTAAATAAATGTTTGGCTGAACTCGAAACCTTTCAGTAGTTTTTCAGAGGTTCATCTAAGAATTACTTCCCACAGCACAACAGATGTTAACTCATGAATGGACTGACTTTGAAAGGTTTTTATAGCCTTTTGAGGAGCTGGTTTTAGTTATGCTTATTTTGTTTGACAATGTGTTGCTGCACAATTTAGATCAATGGTTTTTAATTACATTATTGCATAAATATGAGTAAAAGTAAAATTCCACTTATCAGAATAACTCGACAAATAAACTTCAGTGTCAGAGTTAAGTGATTTTTCATTGGAAAATATGATCTGGAAATTAATTGAAATTTTCTTTTTCTAGAACAGATCACCACAGTAAAATTATTTTAACATTTAAAAGTAGCTGTGTGCAGAATTTAACATTCAAAATATTATATAGTTTAGTTTTAAAATACAATTGTACCTGTTGCCATATTAAAACAATGGATCACACATTTGCAATTGATTTTAAACTATGGTTTCATTTTTTTCCACAGCCACACCTAACATTTTTCAAACTTCACAGATTTTTGAGAGATTTGTTTATTATAAAGAGCTAAATATAAGCTCTTTATACTGCAAACTGAAAGTTTGCAGCTCTTAGGCTGTCATTTTCCAACACAATAATATTAAATCAAACATGCTATAAAGATCAGAGGAACACTCTGGCAACTGAAGCAGAAAGCTGCTGGGGACATTATGGTCAGCGGTCAAATGGAGCGCATAATTGCTTAATTGACTCTGCTAAGAATCATATTTGAGACTGTCCCGATCAAGGCTTTTATGATACACACCACTGGATATGCATGTACTAATACTAATTGCAAAATTTCAGCTCTTTTTCAACTTAGTGTTTTGGAGCATTAAACATGAATTTGCTACATTTGTACTGCTCTGTACAAAAAGCAATGACAGAATTCAGACTGGTATATATGTAAATGTTACCTTTTTAGTTGTATATAGACTTTTGACATAAATCGGCATGTAACAGAATTATGGCTGCCACAAGTAACTATTTTCTAATTAATCTAAAAATGGTATCAAACTATTTTGTTTTTCAACTTTGAAGAATAGAATTTTCATGAAAAATAGTGAATAATAGCCTGAGAAACACTAGCACTAATAAAATTAAAGTGGCTACAAATCTTATTTGTAGTCTTTATGTTTGATATTTCGCTGAATAGAAATAAGCCAACCAATCTAAGCTGTACTGCGATCGAGTATATAAATAAAAGCCTTAAAATATAATTAAAGTCACCAATCTCCTTTTGATTATTCCTGCGTGGCAGATAGACTGCAACAAATAGGAGAAAATGTTTCATTATCAAGATGAGTATAGGCTGGTATTGATAAAATTTTTCTTGTTTTCCAATGTAGTGAAAAGGGGACTTTTTCAATGAATACTTGAACTTAGAATTTAAGCTATTCTGGGGAGGCATACTTCTATATTGCAGATATTTCTCTATCAGTGGAAGTCAATCAGTTGAGAAAGCTGACAGGAATATTTGTCAATTTGTCATTTAACTGTGCTCAACTGATGGCACATAATGACCCATTGAATAAATGAAAATCATAAATGGCCTGTACTTCTCTAACGCTTTATCTCCAAAGTGCTTTACACTACATTCTGTCATTCACCCATTCACATGCTGAAGGTAGTAAGCTACACTGTAGCCACAGCTGCCCTGAGGCAGTTTGACAGATGCGAGGTTGCCATGCACCACAACCCCAGCCCCTCTGATCACCAACAGTAGGCAAGGTCGGTGCTTGCCTAATGAAAATAATTTATGGAAAGTATGTTTAACACCTACTTGAAGGTTATTTTTAAAAACCCTTTAATCTGACAAATGAGCCTCAAAGGAATGCATTTTCTAACTTATTGAAAATGACTCGATGTCAGTAGTTTGAAACAGTTTTAAACAAACTTTATAGAGGCAGTTAAATTTCTTGCAAATAGTTCATCCATTCCCCAAGACGGTTATCAAATTACATGGTGAATGAGTTCACCTAGCTAATTCTGAAGATGAGTAAGGTAAAGAGAATCACTTTAAACTCTGAAAAGAAGAGATAAGATTCAAAGGATGATAAATAGGGCTAAAGAAATTACCAAATTAGTGTTTATTACAGTAACAAAGTATTGAGAGGAGGAATTGTTGATCATGTGAAGCTTTTCAGACTTCTAAATACCAACTTCAGGCATATGATACAGAACAATCAGAACAAGAACCAACCGTTTTAGAGACGTTTTTTACCCCAAAGCAATAACAAAACTAAATGCAATCAAAAAATAACAATCAATAAATGAATGAATGATGTGTATTAGCTATTTGTTGTTTGTTACCATATGTTGTGTGTGTAAATTGTGAGATAGTTTAAGTGTATGCACTGACTGATGGCATTTTTAAATTTCGTTGTTCCTGTGACAATGACAAAGACTTTTATCTTAACTGAGCTGTCAATCATAAATATTTCAATGTTTTGTTTTATCAACTTATTGTGGCTAAGGCATGCAGCATGTCCCTTAGAAAATGTATCTCCCTGATTAAATATAGGAAAATAACTTGGTTCGGTATAAATGAGAAAAAAAAACTGATTAGGACATACCTCCTAAGATGCACTTCACACAGACTTATTAATTTGATTCTGTGTTGACTTTTCAAACCAGGTCAGAGGGGTGATGCTAGCGGGTAAACTTCAACTTTCATTCATCACCCCAGCTCATTACACAGGGCACAAAAGGGCATAATTATGTTAATGAGGAGTTCAGGTTTTTTTTTTTTTTTGTTTTGTTTTTTCTAATCTAGAGTAGAGATTAGTAAGTAATGCCTGTTGCTTTTTAAATCATCTTCTATTCCCAAATGTGAGAGATGTCCTTCCAAATATCAGCCTTTTAGTTTAGGTCACAATCTATCTTATGTTAAAAGGTCCAGATACTGAAACAGCTTGAGATTCTCCTTCATCTTGGTCTTTGTGGACATGTACCAGGTTGTCTCAAAGCACTGCTCTCAAGCTAAATAAATTTGAACTGCTGTGCAAAGCACAGCTAAGTGCTATTTCTTGGGGCAGCCCTGCTCTACTGTCAGGAAACACGAAGAATAAAATAGGTTTAAAAAAATAACCATGTGCAAGCAGCCTAGTCCAATCACATTTTCAGTACCCTTTTATGAAATACTTAAAGCGGTCATGATCAAGCCTTTTTTTTTCTTCATATTTGATACAGGATAGCAGTGCTTGTAAAAAAAATATTTTGATTTGAGGCAGCTGCTGAGTATTTGGAGTTCCATTATTTTTGTTGTTGCCTGTAAACTCATATTCCAACTACTTTAGGTGTTATGTGGTGATTTTGTTATTTGAGTAGACTCACAGTTTGTTGTGTTGCAAAGGTTTCTTGGGTTTGTTTATAATTCCCATTATGGACATCAACTTGTCTTCATTTCCAAAGGTCAACAAACTTCTAACAACCCAAATTTGCAGATTGTAACGTTCCAAGCATCTGAGCGGTAAACTTCAGTGCTGAAGTAAGCGCAAGTGTTTATTTACTTATTTACTTATTTTTTACTTGCTAGAAGATGGTCATTTTACCAGGAATAGCTGCCATACACCTGGCCACATTCTTGTTTTATAATTTGCTCTAAATAAATGTAATTCACATTTACAGATTAGTTTCCTGCTTACTCAGATTTTTCCTGCACAAAAATCTATCTTTTTTCTTTTTCCAAGCTTGCCTTAAACCAAGTTCCAGCAACTCAAACATAACATGTGTTTTTAAAGTCCTTTTATGTCCCAGTGCTATAAAACTATTGCACGTTGTCCTTTGTATAGTAAAAGATGTTGTGATTGCTGTTGTTTTTAGACAGCTTCTGTGAACCTGATAAAATTGAGAAGAATGGCATTTCATTTGTTGGCCTCAAAAGAACAAAAATGTCACAGAAAAAAAAAAAAAAATTGCCAGAGCTGTGTGATTCACCAGAAACACGCTGGATAACTTAAAAACCTTATAGTAAACAAAACCCAGTGCTTTTACATCTTTGACCTAGTAATGACAGATTGATCCAGAAACTTAATGCAACAAGCAGCTGAGCATTTTCCATCAGTAAAATGTGTTTACATTAAAATGGTATAAAGAAAAGATGAAAGGATGTTCTGTTTCACTCATCTGGAAAAAAAACCCCCCCAACAAAACCATACATCTTCAAAGCTGTAAATCTCTGCAGAGTAAGTGCTGTGTGGCATACCGCACATGTTTTTGACAAATTAATATTTATGCTACTGGAGCTGTAACAGTGAGTATTAGAATTGAATGAGCTTCTAGTTTAAATTACTCCCCAAGTGAGATTTTACATCCTTTAAACATTAAAATAGTTAATTGACAGGAAGGCTGGGCCTCAGTTTAAAGATGATAACATCAGCATGGGCATATTAAAGTTTTACTTTTACACCAACACTCTGAAAATATGTCCTGTTATTTTTTTTAAATGGATAATAACATGGTTCACTTAAATCACACATCTCTGATTTAACAGTCAGGAACAATGAGCCTGCTGCCAGTGCTTACTGAGCACTGAAGGCTTTTAAAATGCTTCCATTTTGTTATTGGAACTTGAAATCTAATTCTACCTTTGAATAATTAGAATTAGATCAAACTTGGAGGAAAATTAGATCAAATTAAATTAGATCGAACTTAGAGAAAAAGTATGTACTTTGCATTGACTCCAAGTGAATAGGTGACGTTTTCAAACCACCCATTTAAAGTGCATTTGACTGTTTATATAGTTTAATCTGTACATCAGATCTGCTCTAAATTTTACTCATCAATTTTACCAACAGACATATTGAACCTTCATTGTTGTTGCCTTTGGTTTTGAACAATGCTACGCTAAAGTTACCTTAAAGACAAGTGTGCAGAGCCATGCGTATATGTATTTTTAGCATCAATAAAGTTTCCAAACAGCCAGTGATTTATTAACATATTGCAGATTTTTACAGGAGATCAATAACTTAGACCATAATACACAGCTGACTGATACCCAGCAACCACACAATACATCTGAAGGATTCTGAATGAAGCTAAAGGAAACTCTGCACAAATAGTTACTTTTTAAAAACATTATCAATGTATGAACAATAACTGAGTTGAAATTCTATTAAGTTTTGAAGTGACTCAGTTCTGGTGGGATGTCAACAAAGCCTTCCATCCTCAAACTCAAATACCAGTGGAAATGTGGAAATCGTAATTTTAATGAATACGTTGGAGAATAGCAAAGTTTGAGAAAGATATAAACTATTGGATACAGGATTTAAAAAAACACAATGCAAGTAAAAACAAAATAATATACACCTTTGTGTAATAATTTTTAGAAATGTTTCAAATCTAAGTTTGCCAGGAGCTATGACTTATTGCTGTGTCTCAAAACAACTTTGTCACAGAAACAGTATGAACAGAATTGTTTGAATATTGGGAAATATCTTAATTATGACCGTTTTTGAGATCCAGTACATGCATCATTTGGAAGTTTTGAATAAATAAATATAAATTGCTGTGTTTCAGGGTTTCTGGATTTTGACAATTTTGTTGTCCTTTCACACATTGTCTGCCCAGTCCTTGAATCAGTTTTTTTTTATGCTGAGACTTTATTCTTTTTTCTCATTAAAACCTTCCAATGTGTTGGTTATTTTTTTAATAGCAGCACTAGTGAAATGTAAATCACTCACCTCTGCTGTGACCTTTACGTGAAAGCCTTGAGCATAAAGTTCATCCAAACCAAAGCTACAGTACAACATTTTCATGGATGTGTGTGGGCTGCCTGCTTGTCGATGTTTTTTCAGCCCCTCTGCCTCTGACCTCTGAGCTGAATGCTTTATTTTTAGCTGGATTAGCAGCTCATTATGCAGTTGTGTTCCCTTCTGGGCACTAACAAGGTGTTTGGGGTAGCAGATGAGCGCAACCTGGAAGACCTTCATGTGTTGGCAGTGGGGAGAGGAGCCGGATGTTCTGACAAAGCCAAACTAGAACTGCACAGTACTCTTTCTGAGAGTTGAGGCAAGTGTTCAACATGGACAGGATGAGCAATGTTTGTCTAATAAAAAAGCTGAATAAACATAATCTGTCATTCAGCATTAAGAGAAAAGTTTAGCAAGATTTATGATAATGAAACCAAGATTGGGCAATACTATTAGTAATCTAGTTAGTCTATAATTGAATATGAATATTAAATGACAGCATGGCTTGATTAAGCAGAATCATTTCCATTAATCAAATTTGAGGTAATGGTCACATAAGTTTTAATAATCATAAAATTAGATAATAACATGGGACATACTGCTACAAGTTTTTATATGGCCTGGAGTAAATCTTTCAAGCCTGTCTTTGTTCATCACACATTAATGGTTATAACTTTCTTTAAAAAAAAAATCTATTACAGCAAGCAGTTCACTCTTTTTTTATATATATATAAGAAAAGTCTGAATTTCTGGAAGACACCAGAGGTGGATTTGTGATGCTTCAGGTTTTTTTCCTTCCACGTTCCCTTCCAGCAGGATTACAATCCTCAGCATGCAACCAGAGCTACATTGGAATACTTAAGATTAAAATATATGCATGCCCAGACAAAGTCCAACCTTAATCCAATTGAGAATATGTGCAAAAGACATGAACATTTATGCTTGCAAATGCTGCACATTCAGTCTGATTTAGCTTAAGCCATCAGAGATATCTATGTGTGTCCAAAACTCCTAAAGACTTGTAGCTGTAATTTGATTAGGGGGCTGAACACATCGAGATTTCAGATTTGTTTTGAAAGTTCAAAGCGATGTATAAATAACCCACTTTGCAATTCCACACTGGTTAATTGTAGGATTTCTATTTTTATATCCAACACACCTTAACTTATTCCTTTTTTGTTTCAAACAACTCTCAGAATTGCCATTAAACCATAAAAATGTCTGTGATCTGCAGTTGTCAATTTCAGGGTTTTATTCCTTACCCTGACAAGTTCAGCACTCAGAAATTAAGCTGCAAGAATGAGATGTTCTACTCAATAATTGTGATATCATTTACTAACTTTGTGTCACATAACAGTATTTCTTAAGAGCTGTTTGCTTTGAAAACTGTGTGATATACTTTTTTTTCCCCCAGAATACATCTGAAGGATTCTGAAGGAAGGTGTATGAGATCAGTCAAAGGTGGAGGTAGGAAGCTGAGAAGCCAGGGATACAGAGACTAAACCTGTCACATCACAAAGCAAAACGTCCTTGTGCCTTTATCTTCTACTATTTTTGTCTCTGAAGTGATAAAAGCTTTGATTCAGAGATGCAGCTAAGCAAAGACGTTGAAGTTCTTCTGATTGAAAGCAGATGGTGATGGCTGAGGTTCTTGAACAGCTAAAGTGAGCACAGGGATGGCGCCAAGCAGGTGAACTTTGAAGAGAAGATTAAGAGATCTTATCAGATCAAATGTCAGGTTAAATCCAAATCATAGATGCACTACAAATTTTTATTGTACTTTGAACTTTTGCCACAGTTTACATAAAAACCCAGCAACCAAGAAGTTGAAATGAAAAAAAGATATTACAACTCAAAAAGATGTGTTTTTGAAATATCAGCTCAGGTTTGTGGATGAAAGTCGGAAATGTGTCAGTTTTGTATGTTCTTTTACTTTAATGCTTTTATATTCAGGCATTTTTCTATTTTTCTTTCCTCTTGTCAGATGAATCATCTCCTTAAGGGGATCAGCTTTTTTGTCAAGGCTGGTAGCTGTTACTTGTGGTAAAGTCTGAAGATAGAACAAAAATGTGATGGACTGATTCTTTGTTCTATTAGGTCAAATTACAATTTTGTAGACACAAAGACAGCAACTGTATTTATTTCATAGGCTAATATTGGAATGGGTTCAATAATATATCAAGCCTTTGATATAAATATTACTTTGTAGTCATGAAAATCAATCACATTTTTCATCCAATTATAATTGCAGAAAATAAAATAGATATTTTTACTAGTATTAATGTTTTGCTTTTTTTTTCAGTAATGATCTCAGTGGAGGGTTGGAATTAGCCATTGTTGTTAAAGCAAGAGAACATAATTTCTAGATTAAATTGCTTGTTTCAAAGACTTTATGGATTCTGTGGTTTAATGTCACTTTTGAAAGAAATTCTATGGCTATCCAGAGATACACCCTGAGCTCATACTGTATAATATTGATGCACCAATCAGTTCAGTGGTCAATTTCTGATCTCTATTTTTTGTAAAGCTTTTCCTTGCTTGATTTCATTTTAGCTAATTCCCCTTTAACATGTATGGAAGATGGCATTCAAATTATTTATTTTGGGCTTTTTCTTGGTCAGTTAGCCTTCCTGTTTTAATTCTTGTATTCCATACAAGCTAACACACCATATGAAAAAATCCCCCCAAAAGCCTGAGAATACATGTTATCTTTGAGTGGAAATGCTTCATTAATGTTTATGAATACAATGTCCAAACCTTACCTGTAGCTTAATTTATTGTATATTTTTGTTAATGCATTTGCATTCATTTCAGTTGATATCTGCATTTAAACCAACTGATTAATGACATTTAAGATTCCACTGATCAAAGTGAAATAATGTTGTTTGATTAAGTTTGTGGACAAAAATATAAAATGACTAGAAACTACTCCAAATAACATGCTTGGTGCAAACTGTCCAAGATAAATCAGGAACTACAATGGTGCAAAATTCCAAAGGAGTGAAAACACCAGTAGTACCTTCTGCCTCAAGTGGAGATTTGAATTTATTAAGAAGCAAAGTCACACTATATGTGACAAATTACTGTATAGAAGGATTTTACCAATAGTTTTTTTTTAAAAAAAACCCAAAAAAACAATTTTAAAGTCGACATGTTAAAGCGTTTAGCATCTTGTTCTACATTTACAACAGACGTTGATTTTAGCTGTAGATATGTCTCTGTGTTCCTAAAAGAATATGCAACCTTACCCTGACTGAGGATGAAACACCTTAACCCTTCCTGGTGTCTGCCAAAAGTGTTGCTCTCCCCAACAGTCTGAATGAACTGCAGACATGCCTCCTCTGACTTCTTTTTTTTTTTTTTTTAATTCTTATATTGCTAATTTTTATTTCTGAGTGTTCACTCAGTAGAAGCACTCACACCCAACAGTTGTAGAAGAGATTTTAGAGTGGCTTTAAGGCACTTGTGTATGACAGATCAATTGATCAGAATAAGACTGATATTGAGTTTTCTTTCCAACTGAAAATTGCCTGATTGCAGTTAAAGGCATAACAGGAAGTGAGATGTATTATTTTGGATATTGAACAATCAGTCCTTCTAAAGAGGCTCAGTGCTGCGTTGACTCTTATAGAAGGCTCATTAAACCTGATATCTAGAAAATGGAAAAGTGATGGTAATGATCAGCATCAGATGAGGATAAACTTTTGTGTCTTTCAAACGTAGATGTGATTTTTGACAAATTTTGCTTTGGTTTAATGAATAATGTAGGAACAATGCCAATCTAATAAGAGGAAAGAATTCATGGTGGTGGGTGATTTTAAATGGACTCATTTGTGTTGTTAAAGATCAGTCAAGTTGTGTAATGATGCACATTACACAACACAACTTGCCCCATCGTTCCATTAGCATAGCTTATCTGATGGAGAATATTGTAATCATATTCTGTCTGCAGGATGTAATGTGGCTAGTATTTCCCTAATAGACAATTTGAGCTTGTAGCAGCTAAACAGTTTATACAGGATCCATGACATTTGAAAGGTAACATCAAATTACAATTAAATGGCAATAATGTATGTTTCTAGCATTTAGAGGGGATGTGAAATTACCTGAAGGTATTACGATGAAATTAGGATTCAGGTGACAGCAGCTGCAGCTGAATCATTTGGAGCGGATGATATTAAGACTCGCTTTGTTGACTTGTCACACTGCGTGCGGTGCAGCAGCTAACCACCCTTAGTCATTTTCTGGTCATGATTGCTGGAACATTCCAAAACAACGAGAAAAGCACCTTTTTAATTAAATCTACGATTAGTTTTCTGGAAGCAGCTATAAATGGTGGCTGAGTAGCACTTTTTTCTGATTGATTCAGATTATTTCCTGCTATTAAACACTAACAAAAAAAAAAATGCAAGCTTAAGTATACAATCCGGTCAATATTAATGACACAACAATTATGATTGTTTTAAATGTACAAAGTTGCACAGTTTCTTTTTAATCAGTATTTGAAAATATTGAACAAAGTAAAATCAAACAGTAAGAATAAGTAATAACAATAATTAATATCAGCAATAACTAGACTTAAAATTAGACATTTGTAGATTTTTCTTTTTACTGAAACACCTGAGGGAAGCAAATCAAAGAGAACCCAGAACAAAAATAACCACTGAAGTTTTAGAAAAAGATTAAGAAAAAAAGAGACACAAACTTAAATCAAGACAAGCTCATACAGGTGCCACTCACTTCATCTGTATATACAGCACATTCACTCCACAACTGTGCAGAAGATCAACTGTTAACAGAACAGTGATAGAAAGCAAAAGCTTGTCTCTGCAGACGAAAAGCCTGCAACATCACTATGGATGTACGTGAAGGCAAAAAATTCCCAACAGAACAGACATCCGAAGTTGGCTAACAGATGTCTTTTTTTTTTTTTTTCCCTTGATGCTTTGTTTTTACAGTGAACAAATGGAGAGTGCTCCATTTTATTGTGAAAGGCTGAGCAAACGTTCTGTTGAAAATAAAATTACCACAGCATAGACAGGAAACATATATTTTTTAAATGTGGTCCCTGGATGCATAAGACAAAGCCTCTTTCCTGACATCGCTGTCCTTTAAAAAATTAATTCAACCTTGTTTCAGTAAGAAACATGACATCAACATTAGTTTCGAGGTGGATTTGAGAGTCACATTTTGTGTTTTTCTGTACATTATTTAACTCCCATCCTTTCTTTAAATTTCACCAACACACTTGACTTTAAAAGAGGGAAATAGAAATGCAAAACAAAAAAAATAAAACAACCTTTGGGCAACGTGTTCACAAAGGAAAACCAGAAATAAGCCTAAAGGGAAAACATCATCACTAAAGGTAAACTAAAATGATGAGCAAAACTCAAGTGGTTCTGTAGCTCTCTGACAGTATGGCCCATAGTTCAAACCTTCTCCCATACATTTGGGTCTGTAAGTTATAGTGGTTTCCTCACAGAGGAAAGAAGGAAAGAAAAAGGTATCTCTTCATGAAAGTCATGTTTGTTTTGATTGTCCGCAAAAAAATAAGTGCCAGTAGGAAGGAACCCCGGCGGAAGGATATACAATCACAGCATAAAACGACAACATCCTTTTCTGGAAAGGAACTGAGAGTCAACCACTCACTCCTTAAAAGACCCTGAATCTGCACTGAATTGGTGTTTGCAATGTGACTCTGTGTGCACATGAACTGTGCAGATTTGTCCGTAACCGTCTCAGTTGTTGAGTGGTGTTATTCAGAGACAGTTTTTTCCTCTGTTACTTCATCCTGCAGACAGCTTTTACGGATGATGGGCAGCGGATGGGCTTCGGTGTTAAAGACCCAGTCTTCCAGGGAGAGGAGGTCATCATCAGAGAAAAGCAGGTAAAGATACCTGAACAAACAAGAAAAACAGTTGCATTTTAAACTTAATTTCCCCAAACACAGCTTCCTTATTTTTTGACTGTTGATACTTTTAACATTTTTAAAATCAAACTATACTAATGTCAGAGAACAATAACTTGAGTAAATGATAATTTAAAGGAAAAATCTAGCTAGCCCTGTAAAATGAAATGGGGTTTAAAAAAATGCTCAACCAACACAGAACAACCTGATGTAAAGAAATTTACCATATCAGGCTGTGAATTAGCAAAAAAAAATGCAAAGCCTATAATTTACTGTTAAAAAACCTCTATTGGTATCGAAGTTCCTCAATCCTGAAAAATGTTGAAAGTTTTTCCAAATTAATGTGTTCAAATTTAGAGCCGTTGCTTCTAGATGTGACATTAGACAAAACCTATTCTTTGCAACTATTAATTCATGTGGACTTAAGAGTAAAGGGACAGCCAGTGTCTGCTGTTGTCACTTTGTGTCTGCATCATACAGAGCTATTTTGTTTTAGCACTTATCTTGCTGATAGTTTAAGACAGTTAAATGTAATTATTAAAAATGTTGGACACTCATATCTATGAAAAAAAAAATAGCTGAAGACAATACAAATCATCCTAAACAAACAGACAATTGTATGGCCATTTGATTTGGTCTTGTAGAAAATGAAAGTGACTAATAACAAAAAAACTGTGTCTCGAGAATTTATGGTTGGCTTAAGTGGTTTGTAAATGTAATCCCATGAAACCTTTTGCACTGGTTTGTCATTCTTTAACTAATATGCCCCTCTTATTCCATGACGTGAAGAAAAAGCTCTTGTTGCAGCAGCTCTGTCTCATCTTCACAGCTGAACATTTTCTCAATGTTGACCATGTTTAAAAATCTCCCTCCCACCTGATGAGTTGCAAAGCTTAGACTTACTTGGAAAACATTAATTATTCATCATTTGTGATTTCTTCTTAATCTAGATCAGTCACTTAATTTTCAAAGGAGCATGTTAGAAGCAGTGTAGCACTGAATAAGGCAGTGGTGCTCTGGTGACCACTAACCTGAATGATTCGCACTGCCCCTCTCTTTAGAAGGATAAGCTTTTGTTAGCTACATGCTGGTGTAGACTGACTGGTTTGTGTAGTGTAATATCTGCAGTGTAAGAATAGCTGAAACTAAACCTTCGTTGATGGGTAAAAAGTATCTGATTAAAAGTTAGATTAACCTCTGAAGCAGACATTGTGACTGTTTCATTCAAAGCACGATCGCGCTTCGTAGGCAGAACAGATAAGAAGTAGAGATGAATCCCCAGTGTTCAGGATCTGACCCTGTATTACTTTCATGCAGATGAAAGGTGGTGCAAGCAGATCTTACAATAACCTTCCTCCCAGCAATGGGAAGTTAAAAAGCAAGAGAGACTTACTTAAGTGTCTCTGACAGGAAGAAGCTCTGCTGCATGTTGTCGTGGCTGGCTGTCAAGGCGTAAACATCACGAATCCCAGAGAAACCAGACTCCACTCTGCAGTGCTGCTCCAGAGCCTAACAAAAGGCAGGAAGAAACAGGTAAATGACAAGACCAAACTCTCATGTCTTTAGTGCCTTATAAAGGTTTTTACACCACAACCAGAAACCTCTAATAATGTTATTACAATTTTATGTGGAATACCAACACAAGGTTGTGATGATGATGATGAAAAAGAAATCTGAAAGGTTTGCTGGGTGTCTGGATTCAGCTTCCTTGAATCAATCTATTGTATGACCACACTTTCACATCTAGAAACACATTTTGTCCTGTTGTTCTTTACCAGATAGCTCAAATTCAGAATAGAGTGTCTGTGAAAATCAATTCTCAGGTCTTGGGCTCAGCTATTCAGTCATAGCTTTGTCTGTATGCTTCAGTTATGTTGCTCTACTGAAAGGTGAACTTCCAGCCCAGTCTAAGGTCTTTCTCAGTCTTGCTTCATGTTTTACAGCAGTAATAAGTTTTCCTTCACACAGCCCAAAATGTTTAATTTCTCCTGCATTTATACCTACATGAAATAATGCGCAGGTTTATGATTTCAGAAGGTATTTGGTAGCACTTTATATCATTTAGGATTTAAAAGGGGCTGGGTACAAATCTATAACACATTTTTCAGTTTTTCTATTTTTACAAACATGTAGAAAATTATGCATCCTTGTTTATTTCACTATTGGGTGTTATATTATGTTTATCACATTAAATGACTAAATTACCTTGACATTTGCAACTGTCTGTAGAGTAAAACATGCTTTGTTATTATGCTGAAGTTACTTGAAACTAAATTTAAATCCATAGGCCAATATAACAGTATTCACACTTACGAAAAAAAAAAAAATCAAGAATAAAACCTGACAAGCACCAAGCCAGCAACACAACTAAGGTCCAAGTAATGCCAAATCTGACAAGGGTGAAAGGAGAGCGGCTAGGCTAGCCAAGCGGATTAGCTCATTATTATCCCTGCTACAGAGAGCTTGCTTATACGTGCTAATTAACAAAGACCCTGACGTGTTAATGCTTGATGTTCCTGAGCAGAAGTGTTGCACACAGCTTTCAACCTTTGTGCCTGATAATTATAGCTCTGTCAAACTCGTCAGCCTGATCTTTCCTCTTCTTGTGAGTGCTAAATTAATGCTAACTCTCATGCCAGCGTGCTACGGTTTACCGCAGTTAATGTCCTGCCTATTGCCACATTAATAATGGTGATTCCCTGCACAGCTTTCATCTCTTGGTGGCAGAACTGTCTGCTCTACTCCCTAATGTATAGTGCCACACAATATGAAGAAAGCTGCTGGATGATAAATTAGGGTGTTGAAAGGGCTTGACATAATAAGCGAGGAGAACCATGGAAATGATAATGCAGGTCACCAATAAGACAGCACTACAGATAGCAAAATTGCACTCTGTTTCATCCCCCCCAATTAAAAATAAAATGAAAAAATTACTAGTGTGTAGCACTGGTTAGAGGTGTGTTTTTCAATTAAAGTTTGAGCAAGAGGAATAAACTCAGTTGTAATTCCAAAATAATTTATGCTAACATTTTAGAAAAAGTAAAAAAATACAGACACTATGTTTTAATGAGAATGCATATCCTCCATCTACAAATAGCAGTTCATAATTGTGAGGTGAAGAAAACAGAGTTTTAACAAGTAGTCCAAACAGTGTGGTGGACATTTATCCTGAGTTAATTTAACAATTGATTACAATCAACTGAAACTGACAGCCTTCAGAGTTCAATTAATAAGTACATGGATTCCATCTGTGTATAATATCATCTTAGTATAAATAGAGCTCATCTGTGAAGCTTTCAGCTATTTTTACAATGACGTTTATTGCATTAGTACAAATCATAACCGCACTTATTCAAAATAAGTACCAGAGAATTCCAAGAGAATGTGATGGTAATAATAATACATACAAATCCTGGTCATTAACAGGTATTTATCCTAATTTACTGGTCTTACCTCTACTGCCTCCCATCCCCAGTCTCTGTATTTAGGGTCATGGGTCAGTCTCCACATGTACATGTAGCTCTCAATGACTTCTGGTCGTAGGATGTAATATCTGTCACTCAGTCTAGTAGCTGTAGCTTCAGCTCCACTGTCGAATCTGAAGGCCTCAGGTCCCAGTCTAGTGGCTGAAAAAGACGGAAACAGAGATCAGACAAAAGATATTTCTTTGCACAAAGTTTTTTTTTTCACGTGATCCTTAGGGATTAGTGTTATTTTTGTCAAAAATCAAGATGAAGCATGTGTTGTTGTTTTTTTTTGTGGTTTTTTTCCTATTGGCACAGAGGCATTGGAGTTGAAATTTTTTTAATTTAAAAGATTCATGTGTGCACCAACTGTTCAGTTAAAAAAAAAAAATCCTCATGCTTTTCAGAGATCTTAGATCCCCACAGAGAGGCTGTTTGTTACAAAAGTTTTGTAACAAACAGAATTGCTGCATTCAGACTGACAATCTGTGAAAAACGAAACGTCTGAGTCACATGCAGTACTCAGTTTTCTAGTCATCTGGCTCATTATGGTGTGCATGCATAAAAAGCAAACATCAAAGCAATTAGTGGCTTAGTGCTTTTCTCAGAATAAATTATGTTTAGTTGAAAATATCAACAGGTACTGAAGGAAAACAGATAACTTGCTGAATGCTGCAAAAATAATAAATTACAAGTTTAAATTAATTTAAAAACATACTAAAGAATAAAAGTTAAACACAAAAGTCACATTTTAAAGCAAGAGAAGGGATAGACAGCACAGAAAAAAGGGAGAAAGTACTTTAAATGATTCAATACATCTATGTTTTTGTGTGCTGTATGTTGAACAGCACAGAAAAAATACTTTTTACTGACTCCAATTTCTCCTGTGTTATTGATTTTGATTCTAATTGACTAACTCTATAGAGGCCTGAGAATCTTTGTTAGGTCTGCTAATGATTCCCAAGATGACAATATAGGCTGGTAGAAAATAAAACTTTGCAAATCAGAAATCTACCACAGCCTGCCAATTTAATTCTAAACATGATTTTTTTTTAGAAGTTAATGTCTGCTATTAGCTGTTGAAGCTCAACAAAGGCCTTCTTGTAAACAAATACTTGAATGAACACAGCTCTAATTTGAGCTATATTTTGCAGAGATGGAAAAAAAAATACCCACAGTCATTTTGTTCATAACACAGAGGTGTATGTTTATATTTAAGTATGAATGTTTATTGGCTTCGCTACCTCGACTGTATATATTTGAATACTGACAAATGCAAAACTCACAGCAGCAATTTTAGCTGCAATCTTTCTGTGCATGGTTTGCAAGTTCACCTCAAGCTATGGTGATTTTTTTATTTTTTTATTCTAGGTACAATGGATTTCTCCCATCTTTCCTAAAAATCAACAGCATTGAGGTAATGTGCCAGAAATTACTTCATGTCCTCAGGCCTGCATTTCTTGACACATGTCTTGAAGGTGAGTGCACCAGATGGCAAAATCCCATCAACTGTCGTTTCCGATGCGGAAGAGTAGCAACTCTAATCTAAGGCATCCTGTGCTCCTTACCTTAACCCTAATTATAAATCCAGCCACATTTCAGGAGGTGCTAATTTTAACTTTACTTATTTAGGATCCCAGTCCTTTTTACTATCTATGGTTTATGACTATAGATGGTAGGTAGATCTGTAGGTAAACTGGTACTTTTGGCTAAGTTCCCTCTTTAACCATAACAGGTTGGTCAAACTAAACATCACCTGGAAGATTTTTTTGCTAAACACATTAGATATTTGTGAATGTAAATTTAATCACAATAAAAGTTTTTTGTATTTATTGTGACAAAGTTCATTTTTCTAAAGGTAAATTTGCTAGCGTTTTTCAGTGGTTGGTTACTGCTGCAGATACTGATATGGTCTGCTGTATTTCACAGTTTCCTTTTAATAACATGGTGATAATCTCCTCCACTTGCTGCAACAGCTTACTTCCAACTACATTATTGCAAAACCGTAAATTTATTTTTATGAAAAGTTTCATGGTGGCTTTTAAAGTGTAGTTTTTGTTTTGTTTTCAAGGTTTCTGTGCCTCTTGTGACCTTTTTTTGATGGTTGTACAGATAATGGAGGGAGCAGAGGGTGAAGGACAGCCATACCAAGGAATAGACTGTGTACATGCGATGCACACATCTTAAATTTTAACAATACGGGAAATACACATTTCATAGATTTAATTTACACATACGTATACTAAAGTATTTATCAAGAATAATGTAAACATCTAAAATGGAACAAATAAAAAGTAATGTATACTAAATATTTGGCTGGGACTTCTTCCTCATGACTACCTGCATCCTTAAGACTGAGCACGGAGGCTCTGCTGAGGTGTTAAGGAACCCCAGGTTCCTTTAAACGGTTTTCAACAGATTGGCATTTCTGGGTCTAGTGTCTTCCTCTTGACAATACCTCATATTTTCATTATGGTAAGCCATAATCATCTAATTTAACAAGTGCTGGAAATATATCAGCTTGTGTTATGGATGTGTAAAACTGCTAGAGAAGTTTGATATGCATAGAGATGGAAATGTATATCACTCTTATCCTTCACCTCATGTCTTAAGTGATCATAAGATTTTTTTTCATCTTAAAAATTTATTAAAAAGAAGCTTCATTGTATTGCTTAGGTTAGATTAATTTCTTTTTTAGTTAAACTCTGTAAGAACATTATCAGTTTCTCAAAATTTGCTATTAACCTTAATTTATGCAAAGCAATTTTGTTGAAATCTTATCAAAATCAAGCACATGTCAAAGAAGCTCACAAATTTTCATTACATGTGCTTAAAAATTCTCAAGACAATGGTTCAGCTGGCTACAAGCTTAAAATCTATATTTTTAAAAACAAATTTGAGCTTCAGACAGTTCTGGCTTAGTAAGATGAAGTGGCTGTAATTTAAGTAATTTAGTTGATTATTATAATTGGTACTTGATGCCAATATTTTCTTTGAAAAGGTCAAGACTGAATCAGTCAGTGCTGACATATTTTGTGAAAAATTTAAACGCTTTAATATAAACTATTATTAATATTTCCAACTAAGAATGAGAAGTTGGTTTTATGTTCATTTTTGCACTAGGTCCTCTTACCACTGAAGAGCGATGTTTATTGAAACCTTCTCTCTGAATTTGATTACCTTTCCCTCTCTTTGCTGATTTTTGCCCGTCAGTCAGTAGTTGTGAAGCTGTCAGAGATTTAGAGGAGCAGCAGTAAGCCTTCATAGTATCAGAGTTTAAACACAAATACATGTCAGCCACTCTGCACAAATTCAAATCTCTCTTCTCTGTCTGATGCTGTCTACTAATCCAAAAGAGGCTAAGCACTACCAGAGCCCAGTAAGAGAACCTGGTGGATGATCATGAAAGAGAAAGCTGGAGAAGCCGTTTGGATCTTAACATCAAAAGTATTCAAAGTGCACCATAGAAACTGTTATATGATGACTTAAATTACCTCATTGCTATAGCAAAAATAGAAGATGAATCCATTAAACCTAGCAGTGGGGGTGGGGGCAAACACTTAAAATTTTGCCAAAAGTAGGACAGATGCCAGGGAAGAGATAAAACAGTAGTCTAAAAAAACAGATGGTATACATGATATACATTATTTTTCTTGTTCTCATTTTCATCCTGAACAAATGGAAGTTTTTTTTAAAATAATAATTAATGTCTCAATTAATTGCCTTTTTTCTACTTTAAATACACAACTGGGATTTTTAGTTCACAAACAACAAGGCTATACTTCTGTGGCGACATTTAAAAAAAACTCATTTGCTCCTTTTTAGACGTGTTCTTTTTTCAATCCCATGAGGTGCAGCCACTTAGAGAGCTTCTTCATTTCACTGAGGATAAAAATTAAAAACCCTGAGGCCCTTTTAATTTCCAGCATTGCTTTTCTAAAGTCGTTTTCTTACCAATTTCCACATTAACCTCTCCTAACAAGACAGATTTTGTAAAATAAAAGTATTAATAAAATCTAGAAATTATGGGCTCCTTCATAGGTTTTAAGGAGTTATACCAGACATAACTTTTATTAATAATATTCTCTTCCATGCTGTACCAGTGTAAATTGTGTTTTGGGAGAATATAATTTTAAAAAAATATTTTCCAAAGAAGATAAGAAAAAAAAAAAGTAGCTAATTAGCTCTTCTGACCTGACAAGCTGATGGTAAATAATGGAGCAAAGTCTGGTAAAAGGTAAACACTTTTAAATGAAGGAACTAAAGTATAATGATACTTTAAAGTATTGTTTCTTCCCATCTTTTTCACACAGAGAATAGGGAATTAATCCTTGTAATATAACTATAGATAGATACTCATTTGTCTTTAGCATGATAGTGCTAGCACTATCTAGTGACATCAGTATATAGCGCGAGCATGATATTACCACTAGCACTAGTGATGGCATGAGCATCACTAAAAACTCAGTCTTTAGCATGACTATGTAGGCCACAACATTCTATGTATTAAAAAAAATATTTATTTTATTTGCTGTATGCCATAATAATTAGAAACACAGAAATAAAGGCTTGAAACGCTTTATGATTTAACATAAATGTCAGGTTTTTAATTATTTTAAAAAACATGTTAAAATTCCAATTTACTGAACTGCATCTGTATGTGCAGATCTTTTTTCAGTACTGACACGTCACTTACTTGAGCGAGTGTAGCTCTCATGGCAGGTGTGTGTGATCTCAGCAGCGAGATCAAGGTAGTGCTGCCTCTTTTCTGGTGCTCCGTCATCAGCGCCAATGCCAATCATGCCTCCAGAGAAGCAGGCCAGGTGACCCATCTTGTGGTCCAGGATGCCCCCCCTCCACTCTGCCATGTAGGTGAGGCCACCAGGGGACTTCTGAACCAGGTTAGCTTCAATCGCCTGCAGTACCAAACAGAATGGAATAATATTTTATCTTTCAGAGTGTTGGCTATGAAATGAGAAACCTTGCTGCAGATTCTATTCAATCCTAAAGATCTGAGATCTGAAGCAACCTTCAGATCTCACATCTGCTGTTTTTTAATCGGCTCACGGAAGGAAGCTGATATTCACCTAACTGAGTACTTTCTATTGATTATACGATTAAAAATAAAATGTTACTTGCAGTAATAAAATATAAACGACAGTGAAATACTAATTGGTTTGGTAATCGACCAGAAATTGATAAAGATATTTCAACAAAACAGCAAAAGTGCGTGTAAAACAACCTTGTAGAACTACAAGTAATTTACTGGTTTTACAGCTGTGCATCAGATAAACACAAAGAAACTGTGTCTAAATCCTTATTGATGTTAAGGTGCCAATAAGCCAAACTAGAGGGAGAGAACAGACATGCTGCAGGTTGTTGTTTTATATGGATTTGCTCTTTGAATCCATGACAATAGGAAGGAATTACTAAATTAACCCTCATTTGTTAACCAATGTGTATATTGATAGATTTCAGAGTTCTACCAGAAATGAAGGACCTTATAGATCATATTGTATCCATCTATAGAGATAAATTCTTGCTTTATTTAAAACATTTGTTTTTCCCCTGCTGCTGTTTTTCAGTTTTTAAGTATATGAGGATTTTTATGCAAGTCTCTTTAAAATGCTGACGAGCTAGCAGCTCAAGTTGAGGTTTTAAACAGGTTTGTCATTTCTGGGAACAATGCAATAACTTAAGGTAAAGAAGCTCCTGAAAAAAGAAAACTCAAATTTTTAGTCCTTTATTTAAGCAGAACATTTCAATATCATCTCCAGAATGTTCTGTCTTCATATAATTAATTGATAGCAAGCAAGCCCAGTTTTATAATTGCAAAACTGTTGCATGTTATACATAAGAATGTTGTAACAAAGATGTAGTTCTGGAAATGGAAAATACATTAATATATTGAACCAAATATTATAGATATCCTGTTTTAAGAAAGTATATTTTCCTCAGGGTTTAGACTAATAATTTCTACACTAATTAGAAGTTGCAGAGCATTATTGGAAAATGTTTTCTCATTCCACACTGTTTTAATTAGCTGTGCTTTGCCCTCACCTTCAGATTTCTGAATAAACATGTAGCTGATATTTAACATCATGGTCTATTGCCAATAAATACCAAGTCACAATTAAGAAGGAGACTTTGTAATTAGTGGTTCAGCCTTTAGCTTGACCCCTTCATGAGGAAGTCTGAATAGAAGCTTGAAGTTATCACACTGAATAGGCAAAAATTGTATTATTCTTTTCGGGAGGTTTTAAGCTCTGTCACCCAGAACATGTTTATTGTCCTCACTTTTTTGTCTTTCTGCACTAAATGTGGAGCTCAAAGGTATATTCTATTTACTCTGATTATTATTTCAGCCAGTACCCACCAGGCGCCTACTGTACATTACTTGATACTGCATATTGGCTAAACATTTTTACTGTGCTTTCACTGGTTATCATTAATAATAACTGACTATCTTGAAGACCCCTGTCATTGACTGGAACCATATTAAGATGTTATATCCAGTATTTAGCTTGGAAAACTCAAAAGCATAATTTTTGGGTTAGTTTCAGCTAAGAAGAACTCTCATTGTTATTGTGGTGGTTATAACAACATTTTGATTTCTTGTTGGTCTTTTGGGCACTGATAAAAGCTGCAAAGCAAAATCTGGTGTTAACTGGATAAGTGTGATTTCCAAATTAGTTGACCGTGGCCAATAAATGTTTTTTTTTTTCTTTATTAACTAAAATTTTTTCTGATCAATGAAGCAGCCATGTCTAGACACCACTGCTGATGTCACTTGCTGAACAACACTTTCTGATTAAGTTTTTTCTGTGAAAGAAAACTCAGTTATTATCTATTATATTAAGTATTTAAAATAGAAAATTGGTTTACAATATGTCAAGATATTTTGTGGCTTATTTAGGCTGTGAGAGAATGGATAGTTCAGAAAGCAATAAGAAAAGATGAAAATCAGACACTTCATCATTTTGATCTAATATCAAATCAAAACATTTATGATTTGGAAAAGTTGGGATTGTTTTGGAAGTTTCAAAACACTCCCAGAAAATAGGAATGTATTTTATTTGAGCATACACAAGAATACTACTGTTTTAGCAGTGCTTATTGCAAACAACTCTTATAATTTTGTCTCTGTAAAACCTTTGTTTACTTGTTGATATATTGCACTCTCTCACATATGTTGTAATATGCATCTTTTCCTGATATCAATAACCTATCATGGCAAAAACACTAGAAAAAGATATTTAAATTTCTCTTTTTATCTCTTTTGTTTTTTACCTTTGTTTAGCACAAACATTAGACATACATAAACTCAAAGAGTTGAACACTTAACAGTTCATTAAAATAGTTAGTTTTACTCTAATACCACCAATAAAAAGTGGTTAGGAGTTTCACCGGCACTTTAATATCAAATTAAAGCTGCTAATAGCAGCTGCTAACATGTGTAAGTTTCAGTGGTTATATTTAGCTGTTAGAAAGTCTTTGCAAAAAGAGAGTACTCCATGAGCTTATTAACTACATAGATCTCTGTGTGTCTATTACAAGATAACATTTTTCAAACCTCTAGTGCACTGTAGTACATCTTCTTTGCTTCCTCGTCGGTCTTGTCTGACATCAGGTAGGATTTAATCAGATACTCATAAAAACTGTCTCCAAGGCCACCAATGGAAACATGGTCTAAAGAAAATAAATGAGGAAAATAAATTGCAGCATTACAAACAAGTCTTATATAAAAATTTTCCAATCTTAAAAAAACAAACATTGGACCATATTTCTCTACACAAATAAAAAATAATTTTCACTCTATGGTTTTCAGTTTAACTGTCTAATTTAGCTAAATAGATTTGGTTTAATCATAGAAGTACTGGCGGGTACTTCTATGATTAAGAAGTACTGAAACTTACACAGCTTGAATATGTGTAAGTTTCAGCAGTTATATTTAGCTGTCATGATTAATTCATAGTGTGCTGCATCCCACACACTCCTGCCACCTACGTTTAAAATTAGGTTTCTCCATACAAAAACCTTAAAATATTCAATGCATCAATTTTCCAAAAGGAAACAGAAACCAAAATCAATTATCTGTTCTTGCTCCTCTTGCTGTTCTATGTCAACATTCAATAAAATATTAAAGAATATAGTACCATAGGAGTCTTTATCTATTCTTTCATGCTTCATTCAAACACAAATACCTCTGCAGACTCCTTCACAAGGTTATCTCTGTGCTGCTGTGTCTGTCCTTGACACAGACAAACGAGGGGAGCCAGAGCTTATTTTTCCTTCTCCTGATATTTATGTACTGCTCAGCTACCCTGCATGCTCCTCCACAACAATTAGCTGCTGTAATCATAGAGATTAGCACCATTTCCCTCCCAGCGTCATCTTATCACCCTGATCTTCCCCACCCCCACTTCCTCTGAGGTAAATTGGAAAGATCTATTTTTACAAAGCAATTTAATTTATTATTATTCCAATAACCCAGAGCTAGAGTCATCTCGTCACTGCTACTCCACTTTATGGGAGTTATATTTAAAATGAAAAGAAGCAGACCAATGGGAGAATGACAGACGAGCACTGAAAAACACTTTTGACATAAAAGGCGACTTACTGTCACGTGTGAAATTCAGACAAAGGAGTGAGAAAAGGTAAAAAGTGTGATCAAGGTTCACACTTTCTTGTAATTCTGACCAAAACTATGAGATACACAACAGAGGTTGCAAAACCTTCAGAAGAGATTGTCATAAAATCTCATAAATTAGTTTGCCTTTAAGATTAAAGATATTTAGAAGCTTAATTTCAAAATTAGAAACATTATTACAGAAAGTACATAAGAACATATTTATTAATGTTTACAACATTAAATATCATATATACATTGGCTACAACACTTACGCTGAACCCAGTTGCCGCTGACTGGACTGAGGAAGTTCGGATACAGGCCGTGAGGTTTTTCAATTTTGTTCAGGAGCTTCCTGATGCTCATCACCTGCAATAATAATTCCTCAGATTTAGGCAGTGTGGCAGTTTCAGAAAGCAAACTTTTACTAAAGTATCATTTCAAGGCAAAAAACTTTTGCTAATAAATTGTGAGGGGAAAAAATGGTGAAAGTGAAATACATAGTGCTATATTTCTAATATTTATTTCAATTTTTTCCACCAAATTCACAGTTAATGAAGAAATCTGGCTCTCTAGAAATTATTACACAATATCAATGACAAAAAAACATCCTGAGATCCACTGCAAAGGTAAGCAAAGCTGCAAAAGCCCACTGCTTAAAGAAGTTTGCTGTTCACAGTGCCAGAAGCTTTGGGAGGTCAGTGAAGCAAAGCCCAAGAGTTGGGGGGAGATTCATAAGGTGTACGCTACAGCTGTTTCTTCCTTATGTTAAGTCGCTCCTAAACCAGAGTCAATGTCAGAAGCATACTATCTGGATTAAGGAGAGAAGAGACTAGACTATTGCTTATTGGTTAAAGTCCTTCTCTCAAATGGAAGTTTTTTTTTTTTTTTTTTTTAGTTCACATAGTTTTCAAGGCCCAAGAGTCTGAAGGAAACTGACAACCTCAAATAAGTAATTGTGTATGTACATCTCTCTTTGGTGCCAATTCAATTGTTTAAAACTTCAACAAAGTCCACTCTTTCATTAAGTAATGGAATCTCCATAGCCGCCTCCTTATAAGCGAAGTGTAAAACAACGGACTAGTCTTTGTCAGGCTAGCACTTTTTAAATTGTACTGACATATATTCACCTTTTGATTTTATTCTAATTTACAGAAATTTACTTCTAAATGAAAAACAAATTCAGTCTATAAAGATTGTAATACTGTATCAGTTTATAGTTAAGGAAATAACTAGAAATATAATAAAATGTTTGCTGTATTGAGTCATATGTACCTTCTCTTTGAAGACTGGATTGTTTGACAGCTCTGTCAGATGCACAAATTCAAGGTGAAGTGTCCCAAACTCGGCCAAGATGCTGCTGCCAGCCGAAGCCCAGCCCCAGCTCCAACTCGTGCCACTGCAATAGAGAAAAGATTCAGACAAGTTGATTCTAAAGTATTGAGGCTTCTGAATACTAAAACCACAGACAGATTCAGGTACAACATCAAAATCAACCTCCTCTGAATGTAAAGGATTGCACTGAATTAATGTGATTACGTCTCTGGATATTTATTGGATGTATTTGTCTTGTAAAATGCATTCACTTTATGTTTGTTGTAAATTGGGGCTACATAAAATTATCATTGTAAAATAAATAATGGAAAAAAATACCGCTTTACTCAGTGGATGATTTGTGATGCCCCATTCTGTACCAGGAACTAATTATTATGAAGGCCAAGCACCTGGTTTTATATTATGATGAACTACAGGTTGGAAGCAGAGCACAGTGCAGTGAATTTGTAAAAACTAATTTTACACCTGATGTATTTTTTAGACATGCTAAACATTCTGAATTACTATTGCCTAAAAATAAACTAATTTTAAATTCCTGAAACATAACACATGCTGCTAGTGATTAATTTAAAGTTTAATAAAGTGAATTTGAAACTCATGACTGATTTAAAAGCTTTAAAAAAATGGCCAAAAAATGATGAAAAGAAATGCAGTAAGTGAAAAATGTTATCAGTAGCATCACTTTGGAAATCTGAATTTATGTAAATGACTCAGACAGAAATGATTAGCGAAGGCAGAGTGGACCACAGGAAAATCTTAAGAATATCAGATAACATGTAATGAAATGAGCTGGATTATTCAGGGGTAGCAAGGATATATGGAAGAAAAAACCAGGGCAAAGGCAGGCATGTGACTCTGTGCTTTGATGAATGCACCCATTAAAGCTTTGTATGCTGTATCATTAGTCGTGCTGGCTCAAGTCATCTGTGATTCCTTGTTTATGAAGAATCAATCAGAGAATCTACACAGAGGTGCAGAACAGCAGGTGCTGTGTTTGGAGAACAACGTGCATCACAGGCAAAAATCCATCAATCTTTTTACACTCTGAGGAATGGAAGTTGTTTTAATGGCTATCCAGAATAAAATTTTAGTTTATTGTAGAGACAATTCATGTAACGTTATGCATAATGAGATGAGAAAATAACTCATTCATTTTAAGTAACCAACTAAAATATTTTCTGAGACATTTTTAATGAATGACAACGGCTAAAAATATAAATAAAACATTAACCAATTTTGATTTAGCAAGCTTAAATCCAAAGTAAATCTGGATTTGACTTTCACCGATGAGACTTTCCTGGCTGAAACTGATTTTCAATTTTCTCAGGGATCTGATCTGCCCATTGTGATTTAAACATATCCATTTTTTCTTAATACCATAGCAAGAAAGAGAAAAAATATGTTGTTGTGATAGAAACAATTGTTTTGTATGCAAAAGAAAATGAGGGAATTACAACATGATCGATCCCCCTTTATGCATCAAAACATTTGTTCCAAGCCTTGTTTTTTTTTTTTTTGGAGGGTGGGGAACTGGTTTCCAACTTGAGCTCAGTGTCCAGAATTATTACACATAAAACAATTGCAGGCGTAAAAACTCTTCTTTGTATTTCTGATGGTTTGAAACATAATACAGAGGCACACAGTACAATTTGTCTGTTTTTGAACAGCTTTCATTTTAATTTCTGAATGCATGACATGGAGAGAAAGGTGTCACATCTGCTCATATTAATAATAGTGGGTAGCCTGTTTACTGACCAACAGTTTGTAAATACCTCTAGTTTACCACTTGCAGTCTGATGTCACAAAATTCTAATATCTTGGTTCTGTTTACCAACATAAATCCAGCATCATTAACATTTCTCATGGCTTAGTTTAAATTCTGCGTACATAAAGTTAGCTTGCACTAGTATGAGATATTTTCATTTTAGCTCAACATGAAAATAATAATAATAATAATAATGATCTGAAACAACAAGCCACACAGCAGAAGCTGGTCCTAAGTTTGAATTTATATTTCCTATTTTTATATTTGTTTCATAGCTCCTTTTTGCTGTGTGCCTCTATTCTTCCCTCTGAATTTTTTACTCTTGTTGGGTTTTGTCTCTTTGCTGTCACAGCAAAGTGAATCCCCTAGCCGAGGAATAAAACAGGTTTATTCTATTTCACTCAAAAAACATAAGAAAAACTCCCTGTATAGCTGAAGTCTTTGTATATGGTTCTACAAAACAATGTGGATGCATCTGTAGAAACTTATATGCATGTGCTTTGGTTTGTTTTTGTGTGAATAACCAGCATGGTTCTTCCTGTCCATCTGTGCCATCAGCACATGTTGGTGATGTCTCTGAAATTAACTGGAGAATAAGGTAATTAAATCTGCCAGCAGCTGCCCAGTTTGGCTGCTAGTGTAATTGGTAGCAGGTGGATGACAGAGGTGCCAGAAAGTGTCTTATAAGAAGATAAGATTAGGAGATGAGAGGAGAATGACTAACAACTGTGGGATTTACAAAAGAGTCAAAAAGAGAGAATTCAATCAACCATTATGGAGGATTTTAAATGAATTCTCAAAGGAAACATTATGTCACAAATTTTGCCTTGTGCTCATGCATGGTAAAATTACAGCAGAATAATCACACTGCAAGACAATAATCTAACAATTATAATTTGATTTCACAGCAAAAAAGTGTTAGTATCAGCCCTTAGTGCTTTATCATTTTTCTTATAAGTTTCTTCTTTATCCGATTTCAGTTTTACTGTGAAAATAGCAACATCTTCACTGTGGTACAAAACATCCTAAACTCAGACAGCAAAAGATGCAAAGTAAATAGCTTGAAGTTGTGCTGCGTGACCGTGGCATTAACAACACTGTGTTAATAAAGGTTGAGATTAGAAAAGCAATGACGTGGAACAGATAAAAAAAAAAAAAGCAGCAGCCCTAAAACCATGCTAATATAATTCAAAGAATCAACCAAAGAACATATAAACATAATAATTGTCAACCAGCTGTCATCTGTTATTAAACTCAGTCTGCAGTGAAGTCTTTGTGCATTTTGTTTAAGATTGATGTGAATATGAAATACTGTCACCATTATGCAGATTAGAATTGATATGTTTTTTCTTTATGGCCTTTCTGACACTTAATGAAGCAAACCATCTTCAAGTGCATCTCAATAAATAAGTAATAAAGTGTAATAAAGACTTATTACACACATTGATATATTCCAGATGTTTACTTCTATTAATCTTGATGACAATGGCTTACATATAATGAAATTAAAAAAATAATAATTTTAGAAAGTAAAAATATTACACAAGATAAAAACAAGTTACTTTTATTGCATGACTGTATGCTATAGACAGACACAAATACGATAAATCACTTCCTAGAGAATCTGTCTGTTCACAGTGATGAATAAAAGCATTATAAGGGAAAGTAAAGTGGAAGAAAAAAAGTCTAGAAGACAATCACTTCCAAAGTTATTTGAGGGCAAATGTGAAGCTTCCACAGTTGGTGATAATTTGAAGAAACCGGTCATATGCTGGTGTGTTAGTGCCTATAAAGAATCTATTAAGTATCGTCAAGAGAAATATTACAGACACCAGACCCAATAATGTAGATAAGATAAAGGCCCCTATTAAAACTTCTACCTCACTGGAGCCAGTGGGGGATAATCGCCATGCCACGCCATGCCACGCCACATTGATGCAGTAATTCATACAAATGAGTCAAGTGAGTGAATGAAATTTACTGGTCCTATGTAATATAAAAATTTTCTGGGAAGCTGAATTTTAGTTGATCATTAGCTGTAAGTGGAGCTGGGTATTAACAAATTGTATTTACTTATTAGCATTAACTTGAGTAAAAAAAAAAAAACCTTCCAGGTGAAGTTTTATTACACAATGTTTTTTTTTTTCTATATGAAAGATATTATCAAGTAACCATATTCTTGCTTGAGTACAATTCTAGATACTCAATCATCTTTAATTACTTCTCTAAAGCAGACATATGTGCATTTAAGTGGGACTTCTGGTTTTATACACAAACAACATTTTCCAATGTAATCTTCTATCTGTTGGAAATGTTCTGTCATCCAGAGGTTTGGTGAATACACATTAAACATTAGGCATTGTTACTACAAGTTATCTTCACTGTTCTAACATACACATCAGCTGCTATGCTTGTTTATTACTTTGGAATGATGTGATTTATTTTTACTATATTTTTATTCTATTACTTCAAGTATCAGAATATGCACATGACATGATTTCATATTTTGTCTGTATGGTTGCATCACATTACCGAAATAATCCAGTACCTGGTACTTAGGGAGCATTTTTACCAGATACTTTTTTAATCAAGATTTTTAGGATTACTTTTTTCTTATTTTATTTATGTATGCAATTGTTGAAGTAGTTCTACATTTGAGTACAATTTTTGGCTTCTCTACCCTCATCGAGCTAAAAGACACCATCATCAAATTTACCAGAAATAAAAACTTTAACCTGTGGTTCTCTAGGTTCAGTAATACTCTCGGTAGAGACGTACCTGTAGAACTTAAAATGTGGTTTTGCTCTTGTATCGAAACTTATTAACTACATTTTTCATAAATGGACTCAGGCCATGACTGATGCTAGTTTTCCTAATAGCTTGTCAAAGATGAAGGACAATAGGAGGTGAAGACAAATGCTGAGACTCACCTTCCCAGGTTGATGACTCCTCTGGGGATCCCTGTTGGCGTATTAAAGGCAGGTAGCAGCTTTTCTCCCAGCTCCAACGCTTTATTTCTGAAAAGCTAAAAAGAAAACACAAAGGAAAGCACCTTGGTGAGCCGACCTGCACATTTTCAAGTTGCATACGTTTTATGTTTTCATAAAAAAATATCAATATGGCTCTCAAAGAATGAAGACTCATGGTGACAGAGTGAGAATCAAAAGCTTTGAGAATATCTCCCTCTAGTTTTACCTTTAAAGCTAATTATTTAAAGCCTGATGCAACAGAACACAGTGAGGAGTAACCGAATGAACGTCATCTGTAGTAGTCGTCTTCCTAATCTCTACTGATACTAAGACTAAGGTTGAAGCAATGTTTGTCAGATCATTTATACACTGGGTTGTCAGTCACCAAATCTCATTTTGCTAGTGGGAATGACGAATAAGAAGAGCAATACATTGAAATTCTGACAAAGAATGAGACGTCTGAAGAGTTTCAAAGACAGCTGAAGTGAAAAGAGAAAAATTCATGTGAGAAACAGAAAAAAAACCCAAAGAGGAAGTGAGTGAGGAGAGCAGTGTATGCTGTGAGAGGGGAAAACAAAGTGAAGACATGAAGAATGCAACAAAAATGTCGAGCTGTGACTCAGCAGAAAAACTGAAGAAGAGGAGGAGAAAATTGAAAAAATAAATTGTAGCCAGATGGGAGGAAACCACTGACCTTCAGGATAAGGATTATTATGGTACAAGTAGTCTTTGCTGTGTGCAGTTTGTACTCTGCAGTGATTTTGATAGGACTCTGTTAGCTTGAGTGAATATCTAATACTGCAACTCTATAGGAGCTAATGGATTCCGCTGTAATATTATTCTTTGTAGCAGAAGTGTTCAGGGATGTGAGGAGATCACATAATGCTACATTAGAGTTAGCAATTGATTATGTGTGCTACAATTTAAGCCCCATTTAGTTTTTCAAAATAAATACAATCAGCCAATCAAATTATGGTGATACACTTTGTAATCATGGATCTGCAGATGTCTCCTAATGGATTGCAGCAGTGAGAAGTGGCTCTTCAAAGTATTCATAGGAGGTTCTGGTTAAACCCAGATACAACAAATAAAAAGAATTCTACCACAATTTTAAATATATATATATATATATATATATATATATATATATATATATATATATATATATATATATATATATATATATATATATCAAAAATACTCAGAGATGCAGCTCTTGCATATCTGTAAATCATGCACAACTCCAAGATTTAACTGCAGTATATTAGTAAGATATTTTCCCTTAAATTTAAATAACGTTATAAGTAATCGATATTTTTTGTTTTGCAAGCAACTTTAACACCCAGTCAATAATTGATTACTGCTTTAGTTCTTGGTGTTTACATCAAAATACAAGGCTACTCTTAGTGAAAATATTTATTGAATATGAAGCACATATTTTTAAAGTACATTGCTTTCATTATCTAGGGCAGCTGAGAGTGGAGCATCACAGCCATTTTGAGGGTTTACATTAAAGATATGTGGATAACAGAAACATACACTACTAAAACTGATATTATGTTCAATTACACAGCATAAAAACAGTTTACTGTTCCTCTCACTTTAAAAGTCAGAAGATACAAAGTCTGCCTGTCAAAAATTCCTTAAAATTTTGTTGCAACTCCAACTTTCAATAAGTTTTGCAATGACTCAAGCTAATCGAGACATCTCATAATCATGGGTTAAAGTTTTGATACTAAAATTCACATCTTTAACGATAGGGACAGGAGCAAGATGTTGATGCAGGATCCTCTCTGATTCAGTTTCTGCCTAATTTCCCAATTAAAATGCATAACGGCAACATCCAGTGTGAAACAGGCTGATAAACATCATAAAGATTCAGAAAAAACATTTAAGATAGAAACTAGTTTGTGTTGCCAGAATCTGTATTTCTGGGTGTTTAAAAAAACAAAGAACTGCAACTTTACACATACTAGCACCAGTTTAACATGAATGGAATTGGTGGGCAAAAACACTTAGGGAGCACTTATCCAGAGTTCTTTTTTCTATCTTGTAGCAAACATAAGGCTTTCAATTTACCGTGTTTTTAAAACCTTTCCTTAAGATTTTGAAACTCAACCTTGCTACTAGATAATCATATACTGCTGCTTTCAGACACAGAAATAAACACTCTTGAATAACATTAGAATAAATGTATTCCGATCCATGCATGGAAAGTAATGAGCCCACTGTTTTTTCAAGCTGCATGGGGTATTTTTTTTTTACTTTTCATAAAGTGCTTCAAATAATAGTCATACAGACAGTGTCACAGGTGTTTATACAGCTCTAAACACAGGGGACCATGCTGAACAAGCTCTTTCAGTAGACTCAAACATTTCAAAGAGCTCAAACATAATATTATAAAACTTTGGCACTCCTAAAAATGTGCTTTAGTGTTTGCCAAACAGAAAAAGCCTATCAAGGATAAAAAGCTGGTGGTAAATACTTGCTATTGCCTTCTTCTTTGTTTAAATATTTTGTAGCTTAGACCATGACATTTTTTTAATAAATATATAAAAACAACTCATTTCTAGGTAACAAAATATACGATTACTGAGAAATTACATCAACTTACTGAATTTTTTTCAAGTAAGTTCAGTAAGTTACTGAAAAAAATTCTTACTTGTGATCACTTTTCGAAAATAGGTTTAAAAGTTTGAGCCTTGATTTATTGAGATGCCCCTCTACACCCTACACAGAGAAACAGAGAGCATTTACTGTCTTGATGTGTACAACTAAGGTTTTGTTTGCTGGTCCCTGATCTATCAAAGTGAACATTAATGACCCACCGCCCAGCCTCATTCCTCTTTATTTGTCCTTTTCACCACCGCCGCCTGCTGCTGCTGCTTCACCAACACACAGATTAGTAGGTTGTATGTTTATCATAAACTTCATCGCTGTAATGTAGTTTTGTTCTGGCAATCATTTATATTTAAATAAATTGCCTCTGCTACATTAAGTAACAGACAGGCATAAAGGAAAGGCTGCCAATTACCTTACACTCATTTACTCTTGTTAGCTGGTTTGTAAATTAGTTGATTGATTACAACAAAGCCTCTTCAGCTGCTATCTGCTCTGTGATTTACTGTATGCAGCACACATGCTAAATGAAACGTTGTGTCCATAAATCAGTCTCTCAGACAAGCTGGTGGCCTCCTTAGCCACAGTGATCCTCCTCCAACGCATGGGCTTCATTATTGAGATAGCACTCCAAATGCATTTTATGTGTTTGGACCTCCTACTTGTCCATTCAGGAAAGCTAGACTATTTATACATTCCTGGGATGGATATTTTTATTTTTAGCATTCTCCCCCTGTCTGATGGAAGAATGGAGAACCTCTCTAAAGAGCAACATTGATCGAATCAGACAGCCGATGGGTCGCTTTCTTTTCTTTTAGTTTAAATTCACAGTAGGTTTGTGGATGGGGGCTCGACACAAATGGCTCTTCTATCAGATCCTAACTGCCAAAAGCACTCATCGGGTATGCATGTCATCTCTCCCACAACAAACATCATCAGAGTCCACAGAAGTGAAGCTTTACTTTTTCTGACACTTCTATTCATCAGTAAAACCTCTTCAGGCCTCAGAAAATGGGCCCAGGCCGTCTTATAAACCCCAACCTGTTTGTATTTTACACAGATAAAACACAAGATTGTTTGACTTGATGGAGATAGAAGTCCTTAGACTGCTTTAAAAATAAAAGCTTCTAGGTGTCAAATGTGAATGGAAAAGCCTCAGATAGAACTTGCTTTTACTGAAAATTAAAATTTATATTAAATAGACCAAAAATGTTCTGTTCTAGAAAGCTGGCTCTATTCTCCACTCTTTGCAATACAGTTATAGATTTGATTATATCACAAACTAGAACATCAATTTCTTATTCCCTATTGGTCTAAGTAGTGTGTAAAAATAGCCAGACGTTTCTAATTGTGTCCCAGTTACATAAATAAATACCTAATTGGCATTAAAAGTTAAAATTAAGTGAAAGCATGGCTTTTTGTTAAAAGCATACTGCCAATAGCTTACGGCAATAATTGGATTTGTCCTGTTGTTGTAAAAGTAAAATTGTTGTCAAAGTTAGGATAATTGTCAGTTTGTCTTATAACAGTCCTTGATTTCTTTATTGTAAAATAGAGTTTTAACATTAAGGTGACATTTTCTACTTTAACACCAAAAGACACATAACTTATTTGTCGCAGAATTGAATATTTCTTAAAGTGAGATGAGATTTATTACCAGTTTTTGATGTAATCCAGATGCAAGTGAATAAAGCAATGGCTCATCTATCAAAACAATATCAGAATAGGAACATTAAAAAAATGCCAACCAGCACACCATTTCGTTGGCTTGGAAAAAAAATAGTTATCTTCAAGTGACTCAAACCAAAACATTGATAGTAAAACTCTATACTGCTATATGATGAACAGAAATGGAAAATAATGATATTCTGGGTATGCTAAACTCTTGAAAAGACAACTGGGAGTCACAAATAAAAACTATTTTTGAAAGAAAAGTGCAACCAGAACTAAGTTTTAAAGAACTATATATTGGATAAAAAGATTACAGAACTGTTTGATTAGTTAGGGCAAATGTTGCTGGGAACAAATATATCACCATATTAACTTAAACTAGAAAAATTGACTATTAGGGAAAAATAATGACATCTATTCACACATGCGGGTGTTTATAAAATTTTAAAAGTAATCGAGTGAACCTTTTAATAGTTGTTAGAAATGTAAAATTTCTAAATCCCTGATATAAAATGAAAAACTATGCAACCATTTATTATCCAGAGTCAGCATCTTAGTCATAAAACTAGTGATTCCACTTTTTTAGCCTGATGGTTAGCTTATACCAGCAAGCCAATTCAGCTGTTTTTCCTCTATTTTATTTTTAGGACACATTTTCAAGTCTTAGTAGAGAGGTGACAGGCACAGAGAAACTGAAATGCGGCAATAAAATTGAAAAACTGCGTGTCTGGCTGCTGATGGGTTTTGGAAAATGTAGAAGAGCTTTTTAGGCGACTTGATTCTGTCATTCACAGTAAGACAGTTTCTTTCTAAAAAATGGGAGCTTTTAATGAGAGAACAAAGCTCTGTCTCTTTAATAGCTGGCATCACCTCCACTTTACCCACATTAAAGCGGTAACACATGAATCTAGCTGAAAACCTGATCTGTTAAAGATGAGAAAATGGCTGGTAAGCAACAATGGAAAGCCTGCCTACAGTTTGAAGACATATTTCATCAGTTTCAGAAGACTGCATGAGGTCTCCTTGATTCTGTCCTTTAGTTCTGACAGCAAAACTCATGCAGAGAGCATGCATAATATCTTAATAAAAGCAGGTGTTTTAAAGCTACCAGTGTCTCCTGTGCAAGATGTGCTCTGAGGTCATATCAGGTTCCAGAGGTCTGCAAACAACAACAAAATGTAAAAAAAAAAAAAAAAACAAACATCTTGTGTTATGAATGAATTGCGTATTCTGCCACAGATGTAATGTTTTCTCATCAATTCCCTTTGGTCTGAATGTCTGAAGAAAGTTATTGGACCTGTTCAAACTATATTGTATAAAGCAAACACACAAACTTGCAAATTAACAGAGGCACCTCCATAACAAAGTGACACAAACCTCATGATGACATAGACTACATGTGGAACAGCAGGGTAAAAGAGTTGTACTTTATCAAACAATTTCAATCTTTAATCTAAATTAACTTGGTCATTATAGAGTGTTTACATTTAGGTGTAGGTTGGATCGCAATGTTTCCGAAATAGATGGCGTAATTAATGATACATGCCAAGAAGAAATTGTAAATCTTTTTTTTCATAAATTAATTTTAATTCCCAAGAATTTCTCATTTAACAAATAAATCATGAGACACATAATTACTTATTTTATGTCACATAAGTGAGACAATTCTTTAACATTTTTAAATCTAACAGTATTTGGGTTTATTTTCTTAGACTCTTGTTCAACAGATTTTTTTTTTAAGTTAGTGAATGGATAGCTTCTTTTCAGCAGGTCTATGCATTTTGGTGTCTAGGCTTAAAGGCAACTTCCTTAAGTTAAAATTAATTGTCAGAATAGGGAGGAGAGAAGTTTTAAGTGACTTTGAGTATGACATGGTTGTAAAATGCTTATAATTCACTTCCAGAAGGGGATTTAAGCCAAATTTATCCACAGACTAATTACTCATGTAGAACAAGTTGTAACAGTGTACAGACAAGGAAGGAGAAGCAATCTACATGTATGACATGTTTTATTGTAAGTCAAGTTTGTGCTCACACCCAAAAACATGCTAAAATTTGACTAAAGAACTACCTCAGGCGAAGGGATATTGAAGTGCCAATTATGCTGAGGTAATAATGAGACAGTAATTTACAAGGTGTCTGGATCAAAAAGTTGATTGTTTGCAAGCAGGTTTGTTTGGTTTCTCTCTTGGTAACACCAATCATTATTAGGGTGTTTTCCTGACTCTTCATGAGCCTCATGGGCAGACACAGGAACACTGAAAATGAAACAAACATTTTACAGGTGTCTCAGACACACGCTGCGGATGTCGTTGATTGAAAGGAATATTACACGTCTCCGCTTCAGTTGACTTGTCCAATATATCTCCCCTTTCAGCAGGATCTGACAAGTCTGGCAGGTGGAGACCCTTTGTTGCGCATTGATTTCTTTCTTCATTTCACAAGCTGCTGGTTTGAGCTGACTGAGAAGTTGAAGGCTTCCACAGGTCACAGCATCATCACTCAACTAAACTCTGAAAATCTACACAATAAAACTATTATTTTCCTTATGAGTGCTTGTGATACATACAGTATTCATAAAAAGCTTGTAATTCTTTAAGAAAATGAAGATGTTAATTTAACATCTCACTTTAGGTTTCTGTATCTAAACAAATATTACATCTGAATCAGCTAGATGCTTTCTGCTGACTTGCAGCATGCAGTCTCAAATCCGCCGTTTGTCCCTGATGCTAGAAACGAAAAGTTCCCTGCATAAATTATGCAGCATAGCATTGCCTGAAAGTGATGCTAAAACAGATCCAATAAATTAGACATTAGAGCTTCTCAGGAAGCAAATCCAGCTGTAAAACTGAAGAGCCCACCAAAGCCCAAATTGGCAAACAAACAAGTGGCGGCTGCTCAATTAAGCTCCTGCTGAAAGGGAGCAGCTCTAAATTAGCTCACATTATAGCTATATTGTTAAGTAATGTACAACAGCTTAAATGCTCTTCGTTCAAACACATGAGCCACCCATGTACTGCCTACCCCTCCTTGTGACCCACTAAACTGGGCTTACACAAATGTTTTCAGCATTCCAACTGTTCGTCTCTGCATTATAGCAGCTGCTGTTATTTTTGTTTTGCATACACTGTCAGCCTTTCACCTCAGCCTATACTGTGCTCTGTAAATAAATTAATAAGTCTGGGACTGGCCACATTTCACTTTTATCTCCTTTGTAAAAATTTGAAAAACATGCAGTTTGCATCCCCCTCAACTGTTAAGCTCTACTTTGTGTGGGTCTACGACTAAAAAAATCCAAATAAAATGGTTTGAAGTTTGTGGTTGTAACTGGAGCTGCACAAAATAGTGACTCATAATCACTTCTGCAACATCAGTGTTTGCATAACACCGATCGCAAAAAGGTTGCTTAGATCCAGTCTTTGATGGGATGTTAAATATTCAGAACCTTATAATTAAACTCAGAATATCAATATTGTATTTGGACAGTTTCTGGTACCAAATACTGCTGAAGCCTGCAACAAAAGTGTGTTTCTTCTGCCCAAGATGCGACAAAAAATCTGACACACAATGAATGTGTATTAGAATGATGACACACAAAGAATCCCATTGAAACCCATTGAAAATTATGGGTTAATCATAATGGTATCACACTTTTGAGGAATAGTGCTAAATTTACAGGTTTTCCTAAAATCATGCAGCTCTAGTTGTTACATGAAAACACAAGAAAAAGTTAAGGGAATTTTAGTACAGCCACTATAGGATTGTTCTACCTACAATACAATCTTTATTCGCTGCATGGCAGCCACCGAGTGGCACTGTATGTCTCTGTTTGTGTGCCTCTGACTGCTGCGTGCAATAGCACATCTGCATGAGTGAATAGACAACTCAGTGGGATGGCATTTTTCTTTGTGTATTTGTCAAAAAAAAAAAAGAAAAAGAAAAAAGGAAATTGAACAAGTTAAATCAGTGAACGACCTGTCTCTGAAAAGAATCAGAGTCTCTGTCTTTAAACTTACAGAGATGATTATAAGAATGGCACACTGGACCTGATCAGCTGCTGCTGTGTCATACCAAATAAATTAGATTTCCCAGTCTCATAGCAACACTCTGTTTACGTATCTAAGGATGTCATACATGATCAGTCCTCCGTGTAGCAACTGACCAGACGTACTCTGTGGCCCATCAATAATACAGCCTACAATTTTCCCAGTGCCACAACCTTTCTGCTGTCATTACTGCGGAAAGGCGAAGGAAGAGGTGGGTGCTGAGGGGAAGCAGAGAGGAGCGCTGTTCGGAGAGCATGTCACATCCACTTCTCATTAGGGCCCTGACAAAGTCTCCCAGGCCTGGTGTAGGAGGACAACAGGCATCTATTGCCCCACTCAGACGCTCACAGGAGCAAACAGTTGCCTTTGTCTGTAGGCATCAAATGACAACACACCCAGAGAAACTGCTAGAAATCTGAGGTATCAATTAGCATCTCCAGTATCTCTGTGCCTAGAGATACTGGGGAGGCTAAGTGATGCATATCATTACAAAAACCACCATTAAGAACATTAAAATTATTCAACCCCAGACAAACAAATGCAAGTTAAAGAGAAACTTGCTATAAAATAGTAGTACCAGAGGAAAGCTAAATGAAATATAAAATATGGTACTATGAAGGGAGTGACTGTTTCCAAAAAATCTAGAGGTGGGTTCAAGCTAGGGTTGTCTCATCTCCCATAATACACAATCTACTAATATATTTACAACATTATCAAAACAGGACAAGAGGGTGACTTACATTTCCAAAATGTACGTCACCTTTTGTCACAAAGAAATCAATGTTTTGTTGATTTGTTTGTGAACAAAATGTCAGAAACAAATCAATATATGAAAATGTCAGTAGAGAATCTGTGAGATGAAAATAAATGTTTGCAATTACAAATGTACAGGCATAAGTGGAGCAACTCAAATCTGTTAATGGTGTGAAAGCTGTAAACAATGTTTAAGAGGAAAGTAACTTTTTGTTGAACCACATGGGCCTTCCAGAGAATTCAAGAACCAAACACCTGCTTCCCAGCTAGCAGAGCATCTCCTGGTGCTACCTGTGGATGGATGGGCCTGCTAGTTCAATCATCACACTGGTTAAGGTACTACAAATTAATTTAATTGGAATCAGTAAAAAATATTGAGTAATGTAATCATTAAAAAAAAAATCCAGCTTTTTCTTTGAAATTATTCCCTCCAGGACAGTTTCTAATGCAGGACCACAAATGTCTTGAAAATAACTGTTGCTTATTATGAAAAGAGATGAAGTTAATCAGTGAGAAAAGCCCCAGCAGACAAGAGTTGTAATGAGATTGGAGGAACTAAGTGCAAAGAGAGGGTGAGGATAAAGTGTGAGGGATAAAATTCAGTCTCAGTGGGAGAGATGAAGGAGGAGGAAGGAGGGCGGGTGAGGTTTGTGTCTGAATCCCGAGGATGAGACGAGGCGAGGCAAGATGAGAAAGATTAGATTTGGGTTATCTGTGTGGCCTGGCGTAGATCTCCGCTTCAGTTGGTGATATCAGCTTGTTGTCTGTCGAGCAAGAGAGGAAGGGGAGGAGAGGAGCTCCTGACAGCAGAACCAGGCTTCAAAGCATCAAAGACTCTGTGATGTGAAGAATATGGAGACTGTGATGGTATGGAAGGGGGGAGCCATTGTGAGTATGCATGCTGAGGACTGAGAGAGATGGATATATGCCAGAGGGTGTGCTGTAAATTAAGATGCCACGTAACACGCATCCCAAGGTTAATGTTTGTGGCATGAATCTTTCATTGGAGACAGCAGAAAGTTATTATCTTGTCACAGCAGACCACAAATAAGAAGGCAGGGACAGTCATACAGATGCTGGATATAACTTCACGCCTCACTCAAGGGAAAATTTAACTCTAATGACAAAAGCTTTGTGGAAGCAAAACTCCTTACAGTGAAGGAATAAAAGCTTAAATTATCCACGTAGGCACCACAGAGTTCAAAGGAAAAGGCAATTCAGCTTCACATAATATACAAGCTGTGAACAGTACATGTTTTCAATTCAACTCAACTCAACTCAACTCAAATATAATTCATCCTCCAATAAAACTGAATAAGACACTTATGAGACTTAGCTTTTCGAGATCCAAAAAAGAAGAAAGTGAAACTGACAGTACATTTGAACATTAAACTATTTGCAAGTTTGAAAGCCAATAGAAAGAAATATGTACTCGCTTACTTACAGATTTTCATGGGGGTACTGTTTCTTATAACGTACATGTTTCAGATCAATCAGCACATTTTAATATAAAGGAAAAATAACTGAAGTAAATGAAAAACAGCTTTTCATTTCAGAGATTTAAGGTAAAAAAAAAAAAAAAAAGAAAACCAAAAAAAAACTATCCAAACCAACATGGTCCAATCTGAAAATTGTATTGTATCAACAGTTGTATCTTCAAAAAATTAAATCCAGACACTCGTCACAGTCATCTAAAAGACAGGAGCACTGACTCCACATGCCACATTCAAAAACACACTAACTTCAGTTGAAAACATTAGGTTTTCATCAAGTAAAATTTTGACTATTCAGTAATTTAAATGTATGACAGTAAGTCTTGCTTTTAAATCATAAATGTCTTTTAAATTTCACTTAGAGCAACAATCAGAAATCTTGTTCAGCTGTGCTTTTTCCACTGTCACCAGAGCAGATGGGTCAGAATACAAAGCACCCGGCTTGAAAGAACAGGTTCGCACAGGGGTTGTTTTGAGCTACACAGTAAACCCTGAGGAGGTTCTATTAAATTCAAGTGGACCTTGAATTTAATAGAACGACAGATGGTTTTTCGGCTGCACACATTTAATTTAAAAAGATAGATTGTTCTCATTCTTCTTTGGATAGCATAATGACATTGTGCTTGGCCTTACACAGTAAATCACATACCTCTTCTCCCGATGAGGATACGGTCGAAAGTAAAGTTTCTAACAGGGAAAACTTGTCCTATTAGGCATTGTAATTTTACTACACTGACAATTTTCCACATATAAGATGTTGCAACTTGTGCAAAGAAAAGTAAAATACATTTGAGTATTTTGCAATTAACGTCACATCTACTGAGTATAAATATGCTCCAGCACGTATTACTTTAGATTCTGAACTATCCAGGACAACTGAACTACAGACTGAAATTGAAATGTCTAGAAACAAGAGAAGATATATCTTTGCAGTCCATTTAAACACATACTGAAAGATGTTCAACCATTTTTGAGCAACAAATCTCCAGAATTAAGGGTCTATTTATGAGCAGAGACGCATAACAAATTTCATATGAGCAGCAGTTATAAAGGTTTTGTAAGATCATTTAGATGTTCAGAAGTAAAGATAAAGAGACATTTGTATCTCATTTTAATCCATTAATGTATTCTCAAAGGTTTTTCCCTATGTCCACAGACCTATAACTTGCAAATAGGTGAAAAAATACACAGTGACAAGTTAATTTCAACCTCGGATTGCTCAAATTATGTTCTAATGTAAACTATCGAAATAATTTTTACATAGAGAGCTTGTGAAATAAAATATAGTTAGTTGTTTATCTGGTGCAATTTTATGTTTTGAAGAATGAAAAAGACAGTAATTTCATCTTATACAATTTTATCTTTACACTGAAATGCATCTGTATCAGGTATTGGATGTTTTTCAAAGTGACCCCACCTGGACAGTCATCTTGCACTTTGCACTGCATGTGACAGACTCACAATTTTGCACAGCTGTTGGAAACATCAAATCGATGTTTCCACCGATGAAAGACAAAAAACATGGCAGATGTGACTGTTGCTCCATTTTCTGTATACTCACTCCAATTTTTGGAACAGCAAATTTCAGCAGTGACTCTTATTCCCACTTCATCCAAAAAAAACCCCAAAAAAACTAAATTACAGGCAAATTGTATTGAAACGCTACCTTCTATTACTGCAGTCGATCCCTTCAAAAGAAATCTTTTCAATAGAAAATGAACACCCTGAAGTTAGTCATAGAGTTGTACGACAACTTCAGAATTGATCCATGAATACCTCAAATAATAAATAATTGTCCTAAATAAAATAAATAAATAAATAAAAATAAAAGGAATAATAATTCTGGGTTTATTAGGTTTACCCAGTTTTGGATTTGTGGTTAACACCCTGCAATCAGTTTATAACTGCTATAAATTGCATCAAAAATTTTAACAAATGCATTTTGCATACTATCAGCAACTTCTTATTGGCTAAAATAGGAATTTTAAGGTCGGCGCTTACGAACGGGACCAGAGTGTAATCTGTCCATCTTAAATGCAGTCCTTCTTACACAGTATATATTCTGTAAAAGTATCATCTGTAGAGCTGCCTTCTGCCTTTGGTTTCTTCCAGTTTAACTGGCTTTGATGATGGGGTGCCATTTTTGCCTGAGATTCAACATACTGCTAAAAAAAAAATGTAGATATATACATGCACTGCTTTGGGATAAAAAACATGGTGGTGAATTGCTCTCGGTGTTCCACTATTGTTATGACGGATGTGCAGATTCTTCAGGCACCAACCTCTTTCCATTAGGCCACCATCCTTAAAGAGTCTGCCTCGGGGACCTACTTAGATAGCACTGCGTTCCTCACTGCGATTGGCCTGGCAGGCTTCCTGTAGCCTCACTGTTGCCATGGTTTTGGCGGGGGCTGTGCTGCACTGTTCAGTAGCTCCATCTGTCTTTGGTTTCATCTGGGTGGAAAGCGCTGTGATTCCACTCATTTTCTCTCTGTGGGGGGGCAGCATCCATCCTGTTGTCAGTCTTCTGTCTGTGTGCTGGCAGCCGCACATCAACCCAACTCCTGACTTGAGTTTAAAGACGGAGCTTATCGGTAAAGAGAGAATGCTACTTTGGGTTGGACACGCTACATCAATTTAAAGGGGAAACAATATTTCCAACATTTAAACTGAAGCGCTAACGGCTTCAGTTTAAAGACCCAGGTGCAGGATTCAGGCAACGAGTGAGAAAAACAAATAAATACAGCCGGGCTGTATTCTGAGTTGAAATGAAGGTCATGTATCAGGAAAAATGTTAATTCATGATAAAATGGAAGGCAAAGCTGCTGAATATTACACACTTCAGTCTGCAAAACTCTGATATCCTGTGCTGCCTGAATAATTCACACTGACTACAGCAGAAAAGTCAAAGTGACAAGCAGTCCTAAAAACAAAGACACTGAAGTGACGTGTGCGCTAACAGAAATAACACCACAGGACAGGCGCGCTTGAGGGCATCCTGATTTTAGGATTTCCCATCGTGAGATTGGGCTGATTGCAACTCCTCTTCCAAAAAAATGTTCCTGCACCGATTCAGCTCATCTAGACAGGATTCATTTCTACAGAATCACACAAACTCAAAAACACTGAACAGAATATGAGCCACGGCAGTTGGTGAAGTCCAGCTACAGGCACAAGCGACAACATAAACAACAATGAATCCTGCTGACACTCCATCACAAGACGAGCGCTCAGAGTTGTGACCTATCAAAGCAACTGGAATATCTTTGGGCTGGCGACACTGAATTGAATATTCCTACAAGATGGTGTCTAATGGTGTCTGATATTTCGAAGAATAGCCAACCCTCCCTCCACATGAAGGACTCCTGGGGTCATCTCAGGGATTTCAGTCTTGTCATAAATTCCACAGCTCATAGATATTGCATGGGCTTTTGGTTTTTTGATGCTAATTAATTGTTACTGTTCAGTAACAGCCAAGTTAAAGAGGAACAGCAATAGAAGGAGAGAAGTGCCTGGTATAATTAATTTGTTGCCCGTCTCTATAAATGTCAAATATTTATCTTTGTTCATATATAAAAGTTTAGAGATAACCACGTTTTAACTTCAGGTTCTGATGACATCATAATGTATAACTGCTTCTTTTAATGAAATTCAGAAGAAACTGGTTTCTTCCTACATTTATTAAAATCTAAAGATAGAGTAAGATCTTCTAGGTATCTGAAATAGAAATACCTGCTTATTTGCATTTTCAATTTTCTCATCTATCATGTTCCATGACAAATAAATTTAGACTCTTCAAAAGCAGAGCAACTAGCATGTTGAGAGTTCTAATATTTAACAATGAACAACTGCCTATAGTGGCAATAAAGCTATAATAATTTAGTCTCCAATTTCTACACTAAAACGTTTTCCTATCAATTCAACCTAGTAGTCAAAAGTAAAACCATTTGATTTTAGTAACTAATTGATTTCTCAGTTTATTTATATTAACTTTTAATATTTTGTATTTACTTTTGATAAATTGAGGATTTGATGTTGTATTTCAGAAAAAAAAAGAGTCTGCAGTGTCGCTGTCTAAAAAAAAATCAAATCTACAACTCAAAGATATTGTGACAAGAAAAATGTGAGGTTTCTGACAGCAACACCTCTCACACACATGCTGCCATTTGCACACCGCCCACCGCGTGCGAGAACCATCACAGTGACTACAGCTCAGTGAATGCATTTTTGTGGACACAAAGACAAATCATGATGGGGCGGCTAACCTTGATGGACAGCAGTGAGGAAGGACACCGCCCAGCAGCTATCAGCTCGCCACTCGTCTAAGACACAGATGCTGATCACATCAGGAGGTCCTCAGATGATGAGCCAGCAACCCCGAGCTGCAAAAGGATTCTTCTTCAGGGTATTCGACTCTGTGTGCTCCGGCTGGATTTGTCACATCTGAGCGCCTGTGCTCTTGTATGAATCAGTGATTGGGCCGTGGGATGAGGCTCAAATGTTTAAGCGTAAGTTATTGGTGCATGCAAAACAATCAGCTTAACGTTGGGAATTGTTTGTTTCTCTCTCCGTAACAACAGAAAAAATCCTCACCAGAGGACTGATGATGTGTGCAGCAGGTTAAAATACAACCCACTCTGACAAGCTTTTCTGTGAAAGTCACCCTGATATGGATGTGAACTCTTCCCAAGCGAAAGTCAGCTCAGGGCTTCGTGCAGGAGAGGAATTTCGTACTGCCCCAGCTTGGTGAGGAAACGGGGGCTTGCTGGGGCGAGTCACGCTTCCTGCCATCTTGAGTAAGCCACAGTGTCCCTGTTCAGCCTTGGAGAGCAGACCACCGGTCAGCTTGTGTTAATTTCAGAGGCATGCTGTGTCCGTAGTGGTGACAGAAGCAAAGCCAAGGTGTCTCTCAGGGAGTCACGCAGCCGCTGCTGCCACAATAATATCCACACGAGAATCCTAACATTTTTCATTCCTTTACACCAGTCGCTGGCTGAGCTTCAGTTCATTTCAAAAAGCAGCGGCATGTGACACAAGCACGGCTGTCACTGTGGTGGTACGTGTGAGAGAGAACCAGCAGGACCCTCTTTCAGGTGCCAGATGTGTCACATTATGAGGGCAGCTACCTGCTTGGCAGCTGCAAACCATCATGTTTTGGCTTTGTTTGTCACATCTCTCCATCCTCTGTTTGTGCCTCACAGAGCAAATTCTCAGACATTGGTTCAGTCACCTTAAATAACCCAATTAGCAGGAATAGTTTCTGCAACCAAACTGTTAAATGTCTGAATTTAGGTTTGATTTTAATCAAAAATGGACACTGAACAGACTTAAATTATTTCCTTCATATATATGAATGTAAGGGAAAGGCCTTTCATCTTCATTTACACTCTACTATTATTTCAGTAGTTAGTTTTTTAAATTGCTGTATTTTAACCTATTTCATGAGAGGTCTTGAATATTTTTAAATAGTCCTTGGTTTCAAAAATAACATTTTATAACTAAGAAAAACAGCCACGTTATGCACAGTGTTTTTTTACAACACTGTGTAAAATATGCAGTTACAGAATAAAATTTCAGGAGAAGCAAATAAATAGCAATCTAGTTAGAGATGTGCCATTCACAGCCAATTTTCTGTCTCCGGGTTTGTAACATTGTTCCTTTCAAACACAGATTTTAACAAATTTTGAATTCTCTTTAACTTTAATAATATACAATAACATAATTTAAAATGTTTATTCTAGCCTTCCAGACATTAATTGTTGATATTATGAGGAGTGTTGACATCATACTGATACTATGATGTATGAAAACTGTGTTCTGTCAAACATTTAACCTAAAGCAAAGATGAAATAATCTCAGAATTGAGATTTTTAATAGACTTCTGCATATTATGTGCTTTTTGTCTAGCTTAAAAACAAGTGGTCTACAAGAAAATATGTTCAAGAATGAACATTTTTACATATACTCCTGAAGAGACCAAACGCTACTTGAAGAACTCAGTTCAGCCTTTCTTTAAACTTGTAAAAGTTTCATTCTCTTTCACCCTTTTCTTGTCTGAATTTCCAATTAATTTACTTTTACTTAGCTTTATATGCATTTATATTGATAAAATACTAAAATGGAAGGCTCCTTCTTCACTCAGAAATAACTAAAGCTAAAGTCTGTTATCAGCTCAAGTGAAATAAACATACATGGTGCATTTACTAATTGGAAAGACGTACACATTTTTAGAAATCTTCACCCATACAATCAGTGGTCAAGGAAAAAATTGCATCATTTTTGGTCAAGTTCAATTTTGTAGTGCATTTGTCTTCAAACTCTAAAAACTGTTTTTCTCAATAAAATAAAAATAAGAAAAAATATATGCTATTTGTTTGCCAAAGCTTTTTATTTCAAAATATAAAGATTATAAACTGCATATTTTGCTCATTATATTTTCACTAGTTAAAATAATATTTCTGCTTCTTAGCTTGTTGATCGCCAATTTTACCCAACAGGATTTTCACTCTGTGCATGGTTAAGAGAGAGAGCCTGCTTTTGCATTTAAAAAGTTTTTTGTGTGTGGTTTCAGAAACTGACTGTCTGACAGGAAAATCACCTCCGCTTCCTCGGTGTATGACCGTGACATTTTCCATGTTCCTCCTGAGCATCGCACTAAGACTGTGGCAGGGTTAACTCTTCTAAAGACTTTCCTCACACTAAAGAAATTGTTCTGACATAACAGGACAGAAGAATGGGAGCAAAGACAGATGGAATTATTTTAACAAAACACAAAAGAAAAAGAAAATCACACCACTGGAATACATTTAAGTGAATTAGTAGTTTCTAATGGCATTCAATCAAAAATAATGACCAAACTTTAACACTGTCATTTAACATTACAGCCTAATAAATATTGTGTGTTGTAGTCCTTATAGTTACAATATGTATCTTATAAATATAAGACCGTTCTCACTCAGCTGAAGTGATAATTCTGCTAGAGCACTCTGTATTTATGTAGAACTTCCAGTTTTCAGAGAAAGCTACAAAATGAGTGATGGATGGGATCAAAAGTTTGAAATCTGGAGAAACATGAGAGAGAACCTTCACTCAGTGAAAACCTTTAGCAACTGCCAGACTGCATGTCCATTCTCTCTGAGCGATTTGCATCGTGCCAAAACACAGTTTGGCACAGAAAGAAAGCCCTTTCCAACCTCACTACGCTGGCCTTATGCCTAGTCACTGCTAGCCTCTGCCAGTTTGAGCCAGTGTCTCAACTTAGGAGAGAAGGACATTCTCTCCCCATGAATGTCTGACAGGCTAATCAAGAAACATCTCCCACTGAGTTACAAAGCGTGTTAAGTCGATCAATGCAATCATGGAGCTGGCAACAAAATCACACAAAGAGAAGGTTCATTAAGGCCTAAATTAGTATGCAACTTCAAAGGAGAGCACTGTGATTGGCTCTGATTGATATCATTATGGAAATGTTGATTGTGAAGCCACAGCTCTGAAGACAGCTGGCTGCAAAAAAAAATAAATAAATAAAATAAAATACCTAATCTCAAAGAGGGAAAATAAGTCATGACTTTATGTGGGGACAGGGAACTCAGCTGAGGTCACCATGTTCATTTTTTGGCTGTAATGAAATGTCATGCTGGCCTGAATTGGACCAATCTCAACTCGCAAAAAATAGTTTGGATGAAGGAAGAGGAATTTGAGGCAAATGAGCTCAGGGGAAGCAAAAACAGTGCAGGAATTGGCCATGGAGAATTGACATGTTGTGGAATCACTTTGAGGCAGCTATGTGGATGAGCAGGTGAAGTCAAATGGAACAGTACGGACGTGACCCATCATCTCCTGGGATGCAATTAGAGGTTGATGAAATCATCAGGTCCAAAAGGGTGCCCACACATTTTCTCCTTAATACGACTTAGGACGATCCACTTTGTATGCATCTGCTCATCTGACAAAGTTACTTGAAGCTGAGAAGAACCAAGTTAATTCCACCTCAGCTTAGAGTTACACACACTGGTATTAGCTTAGATCTGAAGAACAGGACAGACATTTGTGATTTGTGCACAGCAAAAAGTAAACATAAAATTATTATTGTAAATTCTTCTAAAAACTAATCAATTGAACAAGAGAAATAGCAATTACATTACAAAGCTACATTGCAAATTACATTGCAAAGCTACTATTTTTTCACAAAAAATGTGTCCAGAGATTGCACAAATCTATTTTAATGCTTTAATCTAGTGAGTCTAAATTGAAGTGAAATTAAACCTTAGATTAGCCAGTCTTTAAACATCTGCTATTAAAATGTGACCGGAACTATTAACAGTTCATTAGTTCTTCAAAATAGGTGTTTTTTGTAATCCTCTTTATTGTTTGCATGGATTTAAATGTTGCAAAATGACAACATTTTACAGGGCAAGAACTCAACAACTTCCAAATGCAAATTAGCCAGGAGGATTTTACTTTCAAGCAATTAATTACAAATCTGCACCAATTCTTTTCCACCTAGACTTTTATTTTGCATCTTCTTAAATGAAATTACATTTTAGACTTGCAAGATTTTGTCAGCATATTGTATGTTATGTGACAACTTTAGCATGCACTATTTTTTTTAAATCACATTGAACTTCTCTTCTCCCTTTAACTCTGTTCTGATCCAAACAATCAGAACAGATTCTCCACACCATCATGTTTTCATCTACTGGTGATCCACGTGGAATACTTTTTTTCCCAGTCTTGTTATTCCAGTCAATCAACATCTTTTAGAATTTGGATTATATGATTTCTGGTTCTTTTGTTACAAATAATACCTCAAGAGCCTAATTTTGACAATTGGTGTGACAACTGTCCACTCAAAGCCTTCTCTATGGATCACAGAAAAATCCACAGAGACCTTGTTTTACAGGTGGCCAATAAGAGAGACGCTGTGAAGAGGGTCAGTAACCATAAGTGCCTCCGGACTGCCACTGACACCAGGCTGACCTTTAACAATAACAATCGGAACATCTTCAGAAAGTGGCTCCGGTTAATATACCTGTGATCAAGGCTGAAGGAGCATGACACATCTTCCACACCCTGCTGCTTCTGCAGTTAGCTTATAAAAAGCCTGATTATATTTTTCAGGGCGGGGTATTAGAGGTTGCCTGAGACCAAATATGTGAAATTACAAAAGGTGTTAATATTGGAGACAAAATTAAGAAGCTCTGTCTTGTCAGCAGAACTGTCTAGAACAGCTATACTTTGAGCTTGACTGAAAAGCAATTGAAAATCAGTAGTTTTTTGTTTTTTTTCCCCCAGCGATGACTCCATTGAGAAGCACTAGTTTCTGCAACAAATTCAGAATGATCAACATAGTTGTGCAACAGAAGTTTGATGTATTGTGTTGGCACTTGTTATTTTAATGGATAGTAGACAAATTAACACATTAAAATAACCATAATTTCTGTGTATTAAATGGTATTTTAAGTGATACAGTAACACAAAAGCAAACTGAAGTAAGAAACATGCATTTCAATTTGCAAATAAAAATAAAAGCATTGTTATTTATACATTTACACAATCCAGTAATTTTTTGTTATTTCACATTCATTTAAATGATTTACATCAACTAACTTGATTAATGTCCATAACATAGCCCTGGTTTTAATAAGAATATGTTTAATATTTCTGTTTTTCATCTATTGAAATACCAATGCATTTATAATAAGACACAAACATCAACAGGTTTCATACATTATAGCAGGGAGCACAATGATTTGTTTTTGTTTGAAAGCCAAATTTTTTTCTCAGCATTTAGTACCAATTTCAGGATAAATAAATGTGACTGAATTATGTCAAGTGCAACCTGCTGCCTTAAGAAGCCACCTACATATTTGCATAATTCATTCTCACTGTAAATACAGCTGTTCTATGTAGGCCTCTGAGACTTGTTGGAGAACAAACAGCATCATCAAGACCAAAAAACAAACCAAATACATCAGCAATAAATAGCAAAGCTTAAAGCAACTTTGAGCATCCCACAGAGCACAGTTAAATGCAAAATCATACAAAAATGTAAATAGCATAGCACAACAGGGAGAATCTCTTACCAGGATGGCCGCTACTCCATCAGGATCCTGCTATGGGGATGCCTTTCAGAGTTTAACTCAGAGCTATTGCTGGAAGGAAACCTGTCACAGGCTGCAAAGGATTTGTGACAAATATCCTGAAGATCCAACCTGAGCTAAAATGGAATGGCAAGATTAAAGCAATTTTATGTTTCAGAATGGCCCAAAGTCCAGACCTAAATCAATTGAAAATTACTTGAAAACTGATGTTCAAAGATGCTGTTCATCTAATCTGACAAAGCTTCAACTATAGTTTGTGAGGGAAGAATGAACAAAGTTTTCTAGATGTCTCTAAATGTGCTAAGCTAGCAGGACACGCATCTATAAATGCAGCGAAAGGTGATTCTGCATGATCTAAATCAAAAAGTTTGAATAATAAGTAGAGCACATCCACATAAAAGGGATATGCTTTAATTTTCTTTAAATTGATGTGGTAGATGTGGTAATTTTTAGGGCTCTACAAGTCGCAATAAAAGATCCTCAAATTTGAGGTCTCAAAGTGTCACAATGTGAAAAAGTTTAAGAGGTATAAATACTTTTTATGAGGAACTATATTGAGTAATACATATAGCAATATTGATGGTGCTATAGATCAGGAAGAGAAATTGAATTCTCCAAATATCTGAACAGAGAATTTAAAGCTTAAAAGCAGAAAAAGGTGAGATCATTGCATCTCTAACCACTGAGATCTATCTGTCATCTAGCAGCACTTAAACCAGCAAAATAGCTGAAAGAAATCCATTCTGGGAGTGAAAACCCCATAACTGCAGCATCTGATATGAATATTGTCCTTATCTAGTACATGTTTTGCTGGAGTCCAAACTAATCTCCTGTTTCCAACACATGTATTAACTCAAACTTGCAAAGTCATTAGAAATCATCTGACATTATCAGTTAGTTGGCGAAATACACTCATAATACCTGCCACATTTGTTTATGTATTGTAAAGATATCAGGACAAATATACCCCTTCTCTCAACTTCCAGATTTATTCATATTTTATGCTGCCATTGGGGTTGCCATGCATACAAATATACCATTTGCTGATGATAGTGAGAAGGAAAAGGGATTGCTGGTGAGTGTCGTTCCACTTCAATATTATTGTGTGGAAATGTACAGTTCTTGGCTCAGTTCTTCTGAGAGTAAGAAGAACTGCCGCCAATTATCAGCTATGATAATTGGTGGCAGAAGTTCCTTTTTTCCTGCAGTAACTATACAAAAGTCAACTGTCACAAAGGCGACAGCTGCTCAAAAATATCTAATTATGGCTCCAGAGCAGACAAAATACAGAAATAACAGCTTTTATCAATCTTCCAGATTGAGCAAAGTTTTTTATTGGTTAAATTGTCAGTACATCACCTAAATTAATAGTAAACCATGTTTGGGGCGCCACATGGCTTAGTTGTAGAGCAGGTCCACACTATTCAGAGGTAACACAGTTGTTACTGGATTGATTCCCAGCCTGGGCCATTTATTGCATGTCTCTCCCCTTCTTCTAGTCATTATTAAATTGCAAGAACAGTATTTACAAGAGTCACACCAGAGATTTCCCTTCATGTTCTAACAATCTGTCTGCAGCTCTTTAGGTTCTGCAGCTCCACTCTTGGTCCAAAGAGATTCTGCAGTCTAACAAGCTGAGACAAACAGGTAGAGTGATGAAGAACTCAGCAGATGGTTTTGTCTTCATCAGAGACCAAAGTGAATGCCAGAGAAATTCTCTAAGAGTTGAGAATTAATCTGTCGAAAACGTTTTAGTAATGCAAACATATTTTCTAAATATCTTTAAACTCTTCAATACCTTTTACTTTGTATTTACAATAAAAATATTTAGTCATTTGTTTACTTCCTGGGAGTAATGATTAATGCATGTTGCATCATGATTTCAATGATCATGTTAAAGATCATACTTTGATCTCAGAATAATCTTTTTTAAAAGCAAAATGTAAGATTATTAATCCATGAACTGCTGACATGAGTGGTGGATTAAAAACCTGAAGAGTCTTTAAAAAAAATTGCAGATTTAGAAATCCTAATTTTAACTTTTAAAAAGTTTTACAGATGCCAAGTCTTTCAAAGCAGACAATATATTGCTTCTTCATTCTACGTCTATATAAATAATAATGGTCCTAAAATTCACAAAACACCTATGTACACATGTTCACAGTTAACAGGATTTACTCTAGTTTTTAAATATAAAATAGTATTTTATCATAAAAACCTCTCTTCCACTCTTTGACAATGATAATGAGCAACTCCAAAAATATGCCTTTTTAACCAAAATCACAAAAGCTATAAACTTGCGATTAATATATAATCTGCAAATCAATGTTCAGGTGTTGTTTTAAACTCTAAATGGACTCTACTGAGCAGACAAATCCAGCATGACGAGTCTTAGGCCAAAGATAGAAAGGTTTAACAATTTGATAGATTTTTTTTTTTCTGCCAAGTGCATCTACCCATCTACGCTTGTCAACGCAGATCCACAAAAGGCTGGTGCCTGTTTTCAAAGATCATTGGGCGAGAGGAGGAGTGCACCATGGATGGGTCGCCAGTCCGTCACATGTTTTGTGTCACATGTTTTGTGTCACATGCCAATATTTTAAAATGACATTTAAAATATTAATACAGTTTATTTGTTGAGCAGAAATGTTTTAAGCTTTGCATGGATTATACTAACTTGACTTAGTACAAAATGTTCACAAAGATAAATGCACTTTTGAAATTCACTTTTTGTCTGAGTAAACCTTAATTTAAGTGGCATGGGCTTTAAGCTGAATCATCACAAGTCACTTATGAAGCAAATGCAAACCTTTGTAGCTGAAAACAGGTCTGTATTAAAAGATATACAAAGTTTAATGCTACTTCCCACTTGATTTAGCCTAAATTTAGCAAAGATTAAGAAAAACAAGAAGAATCAGAGCCCATGTGGGCTTTCCTAGAGAAACTTCAAAAGCACAAAAACAGGAAGGGTAGCTTTGTGTCCACACTGACTTTTACGAAATGACGCCTAGGATTGTCTGTGTGTGTAGATATGTCAGTATTCACATGCCTTTGCCTTAATCTGAGCCTCTTATACCCAGAGCTTTAATTCAGTTGTATCCTGTAGGTGTTACAACCACCACCTGTCTACTGTCACCCGATGATAAAATACCCCTCTGTAAAGATAGCACTTGTCCTATTTTTGAGAGCACACTACTTCTGAGTCTTCTGCACAGTTAATACCAGATCTGCACTCTTCTCCCCCATGGGAACAGGTCCAGAAGTGCCGTTATAAACCTATATGCATATTAACAAGTGTATAAAACTGCTTTTCACCCCCACCTGTCACACAGGACTGTAATCCTGTTTCTAACCTACACAGAGAATCTGTTCAGCAGGACTAGGCCACTAGAGATGGCTAATACAGCATATTTTTTATTAACTCAGCAATTATCTAAATACTGTACATATTGGTGAGCTGTATTAAACAGAAAGAGACAGAATGCTTTTGAGTTTGTAAAGGTCACCAAGTTACTGTTCTGTTCTTAAATTTTTAGAAATGTCAATTATGATTTTTAAGCATAACTCCCAGATTACTTTTGCTTCTTTTTAGAAGTCTTGATTAAAAGTTGGTTCAACATGATCTTAGGAGAAGGGGGAGTTTATGAAGTAATAACACCTATTCCTTTGATGTGGGACAGCTTAAACAAATCCAGGGAATGGAGAAGCAGTGGACAACATGTAGCAATAGGACCTGTTCCTTTGTTGTGAGTATAATTTATGAATTCTAGTGATAGTAAGACTCTGCTAGAATGGTCAGTGAATATTGACAATAACACCTGCTTTTTGATGTCTGTCCTTGAACATAATGTGAACCTCATTATGCTGTCATCTCTTGAAGGAACTGCACATTCTGCTGCTTCATTATGGTATCATCTCTTGAAGAAACTGCACCCTCTGCTGCCTCAATAGCCTTAAAATAGAGTTGCACTGACCTGAGATCTAGAGGTCTGTATCCACCATATATTATGTTGCCATTAAACAAATAATATCATAATGTCATGTTTATCTAACCCCTTGGAGTATTATTTCAATCTTCCAAAAATAACAAACTCGGCACGACTGTCAGAAAATAGGATTTTAGCAGCAACAGGGTGATTCCTATAGATTTGGTATAAGTAGATCATTACATGAAGGAAGAAGGGGTTGTACTGTTTTTAGCTGATTTATTATAATGTGTCACAAATGCATTTTAGACAGCATTCATCCAATCCATATACATTCTGCAGGCAATTCCAATTTGTCCTCAATTACTCTACTTTCCTTTGGTTAGGAAAAAGCACTTGACAGAGTGAATTAAGTTCAGAGGAACTTTGAAAAGCATTTTCCAGTCCAATCAGAAAGTCCAACTATGGTAGGATGATTAAAAAATCCTTGCTTATTGGTGTAGCTACTTTTGATTGTAGCTACACCAGATGAAAGACCAGCTGCACAAAACAGGGTTTTAAATTTTAACATTTCTGGCAATGCAGCTTCATACATGCATCAGAACATGTTTTTGTTCAGTTAGTTATTTTTAGATGTGCCTGTGTAGCCTGTGGAACACATTAAGCTGCAGATTGTGCATTATATGTTCCTATAAAAAAAAAAAAAAAAAGGCTTAAAGAAACATTTGTACTCAACATTTTAAGCCTTCCTTGGAACCATGCACTACAGAGACCACAGATATTGTATTTCCTGCATGACTGGGCAGGAAGACTAGTTCAAGGTTTAAATGTGACTGATATGTGGATTTCTTTAAAAACATGAACCCCGAATATTACAAAGCAGAACTGTAGAAAAAGGTTGATTTTTCTTCTTTCTGGTTGGATGGTTTTCCTTGGTGATCCCTTTTTTCCCCACCTACCTTTAAAGTGTGATTTGACGTTACCATGGCTACATTAGTTTTCTGACTTCAAACAGACCTCCGAGAGAGATGATACAGCAGCATACAGTAATACGGACTGATCATGAGCCACATGACACATGCTACATGTCAGCAGCTGTGGTGAGTCAGCTCGGGCATATTCTGCCTTCCTGTCTCTCCGAAACACAAACTATGCCACAAGAGCTTGAGTGCTAAAATAATTCTGTGCAGAGAATCAAATCAAGTGGATGAATTCACAGTAGGAATCACAACTCCTTCTGTGAACAGCCTGAGAGCAATCAATCAGTTGTTTCTTTAATCTTGTGTCTTCATCCCAATGGACTGCACCGCTTTAACGCACAACTGATTAAAAAAAATAAATAAATAAAAATCATGAGCTCCACATTAATGGAGAACGAATGGGGGAGTCCCTTAAGAAAAGTCAAAATCTGATAGCAGCTCTGAGTTAGTCATCGTTGGTTTGTTTTGCTCTGAATTTAGAAAAGAATGTGAACATGCTGAAGAAAAGAGACACACAAACCCTGCGATCTGTTGACTTTTTTATGCCAAAGGTGTGCTGTGAACAAAGGCTTCTCCTCAAGCCTACAGGCCATTTGGTGTTTGTGTTCTTTCCTCACACAGACAACGAAGCGTTACTACCTCGGGTGGAGTTTGTGCGTCGACTCCTGTTTCCTAGGGCAATCTCCCTTTTGTGTGCATCTTTCCAGGAGGAAAAATAGGGGTGGATAAGAGAGAATCCATGTATTCAGAGGGCAAGGACATGAATTTACAGGACAAACAAGATGAAAGAAATAAAGACGAGGCAAGAGCAGAGGCAGCTGTGAAATATGCAAAACAATAAGGAGTTGAAACACTTAGTCATGGCCAAAACCTGGGTAAAAACTCGCTGTGATCAACCCACATTTTTGCCATATATCCATATATCCATCCACCCACTGTCCACATCATCTAATCTTTGTGAGGTTTAGGGACACTGTAAAATGAACGTTGTAAGTTTACTTACAAATGGTTTGAGTGAAACACAAAAGAGCTAAAACAAATATAACATAGCAATTCTGTCTATCAGAAGCTCACTCTGAAAGAGGCAAGTGTTAGCTTTCTCTCCTAGTTTTTTGAATGCTTAAGAATACTCATTTTAGAACTATGTGATGCTCTCAAAGAAAGCCACTCATGGACACTGGGCATGCTGCAAGTGTAGAAGAAAAATAAGACAAATATGGGAGGAAATTCATACAAAATTATCTTGTAATCGGTGATCAGTCCTGGTTCTGGCTCAAGTGGGCAAAATGTTTTTCTGGATTCTTTTTTTTCTGTCTTCTTTATAAGAAAACCAGGATTCATTTGTCTTTATATTTTTCTACCACATTGAGGAATGAGAGAGGCATGAGAGACCAAAAAATTTCAATAATTTATCACTGTACATAAAGTTCAATGATAAATTATTGTACATGTCCATGAGTTCACATTCAGTTGAAGGTTCATGGACGTCATCAGCATAAAATTACACATTGTGACTAAATATAAAAGCCCAGAAAATTAGATGAAAGAAGTTTTTTGTGGAAAAGTCAAATCTATGGTAATAACTGTACCCAAGCAGTCTTTGGTGATTGTATTTAGGATTTCAATTTTAACATATATATTGTGCCGTTTCATTTTTACAATGTTATAATGTTCACAGCTCTCGAGAAGTGGTGTCTTGATTCTTCTCTTCTATCGACTGCTGAAGGATGCCTGGACAGCTGCAGGCCTGGGCCCCATTAACCACAAACGGAGCAAAAGGACAGGCTCTTCGACCATAATGGCACATTTCAGTCAGACTGGGGCTGTTTCTTGGCGAGGAAGAACGCTGCTCAGCAGACCTGACCCTGAAGCTCATTCATCCTCCCTAATAGTTTGCGCCAAACTTCTGTTCATGTGGTCAGAGAGAGGCCTAGCCCAACTGTGTTAGAATATATATCAAGAAACTAATCGACAGCTGGGTTCTTGTGTCGTACTGATGTGTCAACATGTTTGGCAGGTCTGTGACTACACACAGAAACCTTCAGTCATCTGTGGTGAACGACACTAATCCTCTGATCCACCTGAGCTGTTAGACACACACAGCAGCTCTGCTGATGAAGCAGTGAGGGTGAAAAATAATTGAATTTTCCCAGGACACAAATGGGGAAATTTTATTCATTCGTTATCATCTAATTGTCTACTGCGTGTAGACTTTCTAACCTGTCTCCCCTATTAATGTGCTGCTTTTTATGTGCTTAATTAATGACCGATGCAACTTCATAAAACCACTCAATTACATGTGGAATTGAAAAAGCCACAGAAGCTCTTGCGCTATGCTACACCGCTGGGAATGCCAAGGAGATATTAATCAGCCAAATGGAATTCAGCGAGACAGACTTAGTGCTCAGGACCGAATTAGATTATTTTTTTCATGCTGTTGTCATTCTCCTTCTGTGACAGTATTGCAGTTCAACTTCTCTTCTTGACCTAAAATCCACTTTGAATCAATTTAGCTGTCAACAATCTGCTGCTCTACTCTGGATTCTTGTTTCTTTCCCTCCCCCCCATTTTCTGAAACTGAACAACCCACAAGGTCTGTCTGAAATGTGGGAAGTCATATTCAATGTGCTTATTTATTGAAGAGCTAGTGTTTTGTAGACAGACAATCGGCACACACACACATAGGAGAGCATGTTTATCTCTCTAGCTCATGTTTAGAGAAGGCTGCCACCCAAACCAATTCCACAGGGTCTTGTTCTGAATAAAAAGCATTTATGGCCAACACAGACTGAATCCAAAATGTCTCCTTGGCAGCGGAATCCATACTAGGAGCTGTAGGGTTTGAAAAAATAATCCCATCAACTCAAACATGTATATTTTCAGTTTAACTCTCAGGAAAGCAATAAGGAAGTCATCACAAATTCATTTTGACTGTGAGTTCATGATACACAAACTTCACATATGTTTTCTTCTAACTTCTGTGCTTCAAGAAAACTCATGAAAACAAATGATTTTATTAAAAAAAACTGAATAAAGTAGAAGTCTGTGGGGTTTCTGTGAAATCACATGCTTCAATCTTCATAATTATTTCTTGTGAAGTAATTTGACTGACATATTATTATATGTTGTCAAAAGTTTATGTTACTGTGATTTGTATGCAGTACCAAATGCAGCAACAAATCAGCCCCTATTCCCATCACACATAGATCTTCATTTCCTGAAAGGCATTGATTGAATCCAAAGCCATAAGGATCAATCATTTATGGTTAAAGTCGGCTCATTAACTTCTTAAAAAATCCTAAATAATGTGCTCGGGCAATACAAGTGCATTCTTTAAATGAATCAGATTATTTTCCAACAGGAAAGCAAAACGGCCATAAAGAAAGGATGCCTAGGGTAAAACAACAATCTCAGCTTAAAAATCTGTTTTCAAATCAAAAGTATAATAGGACTACTAGCAAATGGGCTGCTTTTGAACAGAAATGTGCACTGAAGCTTATAAAATGAGACCCAAGGCTAAGAGCTATGGAAAGTCTCAATGAAAAGGCCCTGATGCCACAAGGCTGACATCATTAAAAGCAACCTAACAGTCTGCCTGGGTTTGATTCGTTTGACCTGTGTTACATCCTCTCAGCCTGACTTAAAAATAAATAAATAACTCACCAAAGCAAAACAGATGTTTTATCACTCTCTCAATAGGAGTGCTATTTAGGTATGTGCTAATTTCAGTCTGTCCCAAAGCTTTTCCAGGGTAAGTCTAATTACTGCAGTAAGAATGCTATGTATAGCTACAAACACTAATTTAACAGCTTTTATATGGGAAGAAAACTCACATTTACACAGAGAAAAAGTGGAAGCACATCAAGGTCGACAATGGAGAAAGAGAAAAAGGGCATGAATTTTTCCTGCAGTAGAAAACAGCAATTGTTTTCTTGATCATGTAATAATTCAAGCAGTCACTGAAATGAACCCTTATAAGCTCAGCTTGGCTCCAGGCCTAAAAACCTAAGCCGTCTTCACTCAGTAAGTTATTATTAGCAAGACACAAACAAATGCTAAATAAGCTACGCATGTAAACGTTCCAACAAACTATAATGCACAATGCGTGAGCTGCTGGTTTTGAGATGTAGTTTTACCCGATGCCTCTTAATTCCACAGTAAAACTGAAAGCAGGGAGCAGAGTGTAGCTGAGTACAGTTATTTTAACTCCGCACAAATGGGATTAGGTGTTTGTACACAGAGCAGAATGGGGGGTTTGGGAACGGGAGCTTTCCTTTCACTACTAAGCCTGCGGCAGAGGCTACAGAGCGAAGCAGGTTACTCTGCGATTATGATGATCCACTTTGATCTGAGGAAATGAAATTTCTTCCAAGACCACTTTTCAGCTCTCAAGAAAAAAGGAGACAAACAGATAAAATGCAGAAGTAACACAGGCAGAAGAACGCACATACTTTAAATGTCAAACATTTACTTAATTATATTTGCCTGGCAAGACGAGGACAATTTCTAAAAACAATCTGTGTATTTTTGCTTAATATTTATTCTCAACAAGACAATTTTCCTTGAATGAGCTTCATAAATTTATCATATCAGCTTCCAAACAGCAGCTGATTAGAGAACATAAAATTATTTAATACAATGTTTCAAATGTATTTAGAGAAACAAGAGGTCTAAACACTCCTACATATTTTAATGAATATTAAAAGCTCCTACATATAAACAATTTACCTTCATGTTTTCTTAATGAAAGGTTTTCACCTTTCACCACCTATCAGTTGATCTTGTGGAGGAGTCAAGTATTTGACAATAAATAGCTTTCTTCTCATCTATTTCGAATCGTTGATAATTTAGGTCAAGACATGTTTTTGTACTTATTCAGATAATTGTGAAAGTATTTCTATTAAATGTAGCACCTCTGACTTTAACATTTTCTATCTGCGCATGTTACTTTACTGGGATCTCCCACACAAACAGCCATGTTAAGAAAACAGGCAAGAAACTACAATGCCCAATAATCTCTCTCCATCAGTGTTTGTTCTTGGTGAAAGTCATTCTATTGAGTGGAAATCATGGAATTGTTAGATCTACATACTACTTTATTTTTAATATTTCAACCATAGGTGAAAACATTTTAATCTTATATTTAATGTAAGGATGTATCTGCGTGTTTTATATGACACAGTTACTATCTGCATACCATCTAAGATCATTCATTTCAATAGCATTTTGACACATTTAACCTACCCTCACTCCTAAACAAGGTTTTTAGTGAAACAGTATTCCATTAAGGCTATCATCTCCAACTATTCCTGTCACACTCCAAAATGACTAAAGAAAAATATGATGAACAGAGCAATAAATTCCTCCACATCTCATTTTGTGGGAATCTGTGCTGGAGTGTTAAAGCTATGAATGACCCACATCACAAATCATTGAATCTGCTGGCTTATTTTCATATACCACAGAAGACCTTCACACATCTTGTTTGCATCAATGCCTGTGACATAGGGGTCTTTTAAATCGTTTTCAGTAAGTTACTTAAAGACAAAGTGTGAAAATTACCAAATTTTATCCCAAGTTTTATGTGCTTTTTTTTTTTTTACATTATTCGAAGGACTTCATCAGATGATTCCACAAACTGCTACAGATAAATTCTAATGCTATACATGCTCATAAATCACAAGAAACACAATGGTATAATCACTATAAAGGCACACGAAGCATCACCTCTGCAATATTTCTGCTCAGTCTAGTCTCCCCCACTTGCAAAGGCTAATTGTTTATTCCACGTTTCAGCCACAATTCATTTTTATATTTTTCTATTCCTCTCGGCTCAGCTTATGTAAGAGACAGACAGAATGTGTTGGTGGATGGAGTGTGAGTAAAGGCTCCCCTTCAACTGGTTAGAGTATACCCATGTCTCTCCCCAAAGGACGGCTGAAAAGTGATCTTCTAAATGCATATTTTGGTAAATACTAGTGCTTCCTGGACCACTGAGACTCAGATTTATTTAACCCACTCCCTGCATACTGTAGACATACTGTGGAGAAAAAAGAAAGTATCACTGTTTTAAAGTGTTTCTACAACAACCAAACACTTTGCCCAGTGATGCACAGTCATGGCAGGGAGGATGAGATGTTGGTGGCTGCTGCCATAGGTGATGTGAGAGAAATGAAAGTATGTGACAGAGACAAAGGACTGCAGATTGACTGCCAAAGCTCAAACACAGGGCTTGTTTTCCACAATCGGGCTAAAGCAGCATGAATGCTGAACTTGATTTCAGACCGACGGAGAAAAATGTATGCTTCGGTGATTTTAACCATTGTGCTCAAAGAGAAGGCCAAGACATTTCACAGAATGGCAGAAAGTAAACTAGACACCGACTTTTGTTTCATACTCGGCAGAGCTGCAAATCCACAGGAAACATTTGGGGAAAAGATACTTCCGTAATCCAAGAATAGAAAAACTGCCAAAGTACATCAGCAAGAAAATCATATCACAATATGTTGAATCAGAGGCACAGAGTTCAGAGCACACAGTCACTACTGAGTGGAGCTGACTTTCAGGTAATATTATGCGACTACAGCACATTTAGAAAGGAGGTCAAATGAGGATGAAACATTACCTGGAGGACCTGTGTGGCCAGGCATCAGTCATGACTGAACACACTACCTGTTTTCTCTTCTTTTAGAAGCAGAGTGCTTTTCACACAGTACCACAGATGTTTCTAAGAGGGCACAGCTAACACTGGATATCAATTATCAAATTACCTTGAAGTAAATGTTTTAATGACTGCATCCAACTATATGTATCTTACAAAGGTGTTTTTCCAGGAATACATGAACTGAAGAGGAATAGGTCCTCTTCAGGACTGGTAATGAATAAACTGAGGTTTTAAAAAGAGACTGTTTTATAGCAGCTGAAATTCTGTCATAACATCTCTAGAATATAAGTCAATTTTAATTACATGCAGAAAAAAAGTGATTTTGTCTCCATATACACAGAGACAGAAAGTCTCTATGTACATAAAGCATAAAGTAATATAGATCTGTACTTGATTTGGAATCTGTCATTATGATCAGAGTGAATCTTTTTTTTTTTCTAAAGATGAGACATTTCATATGAATTATATATAAATTTAACTGAACTATAGCTTAACTTTTTCCTAGCTTATAAAACTAATTTGAAACAGGCAGCCATGTGGGAACTATGGCCACCCATCATTCTCAAAAAAACATTGTTTTCTAATTACTTTTGGAAAGGTACAATGAGAATGGTTGTGAAGCAATTAAATGTTGTAAACTGCAGCATTTTCTACTAAAAGGTTACATCATATCCAGTGTCACTTTTCAAAGGACCACTACTCCCACTAAACAACGTTATTTACTATTGTGGTCCTATAGGTGCCAACAATAAATATTTCCGGATGTGCCCATTCTGCAGAATCTTCAAGTTAGTAAATCTAAAAAACAACATTCATGCTAAGGCATGTTGTCTTGTTTTTTAAGAGAGACTAATATATATTTTAGACTTAAAATATACACACTCAAAATAGTTGAGCTTATAGTAAGGTACCCTGATGAAATGCTCTAATTTTCACATAATTTAGTACACCTGCAGAACAGGGATGTAAATGATCCTATTTATGAGCAGCTGGCACATCTACAACAGGTACCAAATGTGTGTAAGTGATGGCATCATGCATGGAGTATTAGTGGCATCAGGCAAATGATACTAAAGTCAAAGCAGAAAGCTAGAGATAGAAGATGCACTGTGGGTTTTGTAGGATGCCAGGTGGTCTTGTGCAATTGGTCACCCTGTGACATACTCCTTGATTGCAGGATGACATGTGGTGTATGAATGCCCTCTCAAAATGTAACTTATTTCAAGCTGTTTTCCTTCAGCAGGAATAGCTTTCTATATTTTTATAATATTTGGTATGGGTCTCCCTTTGCACCCCATCCAATTTTGAAGAAGTAAGTTGAACCAACACATTTAAATGGTGGTTCTAGAAAGTCTCTGGTATTTTACAAGTACTATGGTTTCTAATACAGACTTGAAGTAGAGAATGAGGATTAATTTCTTGGCCCAATCTGCAGAGTGAGTGGTCTGGAAACACACCGACTTAAAGACTTTAATTCTGTTTGACACAGTATTAGAAAACATTTCTTCTGACTTTCATTTTGCGAACCTTGTATAGACAGGTATAATTTGCTTGAAATAAACATTCTTTAGGTTATGATATGCAAACAAAAAGTTAGACTCTGGGATAAATACAGCTCCTGACAATTTGACCAGCAAGCAACTGAAAAATGAAAATGTGTAAAATACAACAGAACTGTATCATGCAGTAAAAATATATATAAAAATAGGATATTTTGTTTATTCAAGTGAAATTAGTCAACAGAAGTTCAACCAGTCACTTACCTCTACTTCATATCAGTCACCCTGATATAATAAAATTTGAAACATTTAAGTGTGACAACAAAGCAAACAGAAGAAATATTTGCATTTCATCACTGTAAAAATATCCCAATATTACATTTGTAATAAGTTTTGTATGTTGACGGCGTCAACAAGGCAAATGTATCTAACTTTAAGCAATTCAAATTCAGATACATTAGTGCAGAAAATATAAAGAGAGGTAAAAAATTTCTTGCAGGCACTCTTGGAATGAGATGCAAGGAGAAAAAAAAAAAGAACAGTCATGCTGGGATCATTATCATATTCTTTCAGTAGACAAAGTTTTTTATTGAGCTTTAAGGCATAAGGGCTGATGTTGGGTGAGCTATGAATATGTTTAGCCAGCGTGATCCTCTGCATGGTGTGCGAAGGTCACATCATTCAGTCTTAGAGACAGCTTTGTTTCCTTGTTAATGCAGGCAGCAGACACACTGCAGGTAGGTGAACATGACAGAAGAGTTCCTCCTGACACTTAATGATGGAGCTTTATGATGCAAAACTGACAAACTTCACATCTGACAGGGATCCAAAACTCATTGTCTTTTTCTCAGCATGATATTTGGATATTCTGAGTGTGTGCAAGTGCTGTGTTGTCTTACGACCCAAAAGAAGATGAAATTTAGAGACGGAAGGGGAAAACAACACGCACTCGTGCAAACTGTTTCCTTCAGAAACTAAAAAAAGCATCTAAGATTATAGTATTTCTAAGGTGTTGCTGTGGAAAACACTGCAGGACATAAATAAAGGCATCTTTTAAAAGAGTTGCAGTAAGTAGGAATAAGGAGGTTTTGCTTCTCACATTTCAGGAGCCATAGGTGAAAGTCTTTGACAGGTCGATCCGTTTGTCCCAGAATAACTATAGGCAGCTAACACAAGAGGAAAACAACAAATATTTCACTTTAAGAAAACACCCGACTTTATATCAGGAGGTATTTATTTTTAGAGTGACAGTTTTGACCTTTTTATTTGTTGTTTTGACAGGATTGTAAAGAGCAAATTCATTATGTGGTTGCTACAATTTATTGTCTGGTTCTTTATCATTTACCTGCCCAAACCCCAAAAACAGAATAACACTATTCTCTCATTTTTTTCTCTTCCTCAGTTGCTCTCTGACTTTTATTCCCATCTGTTTCTTATTCTCCTGTCTATCCCACATGGACTGAAAAGGTCTGTCACACATGGCAGACCACCAATTATGTCTGGATTGAGAATACTTTTCTAAAACCACATTCCTCCAAATCTTCCTAATTTCAATTCATGGGATTACTCCAGCTTTAGAATATGAAAAAAAAAAAAAAAAAAAATCAATGTCAGTTTTATATACCAGAAATTATGCTTCATGTTCAGATTGGTGTTTATGCACACAATACTTCAAAGCAATAAGCCCACTTCTGCTTATTTTTCTATAAACATGTTATAGTATGCAATTCGACTTTCTATACATGTAAAAATATGGCCATCATGCATATGAGAATTGGTAGCTGTCTGTCACCCCTCTGGTGCAATTTACATCTCTGTAAAGTGAGACAACAGCTGGAATCTCTGCCTAGATATGAAGAAAAGCATCCAAAAACTGATGGATCAAACCCTTCTGCCAACCAAAAAAATGAAAGGAATATAGTCATGTCAGATTTTAACAAAAATATCAGAATAAAGACCTCATGAATTACAAATAAATGGTACTGAAAAGACAGTTTAAAGCTGCCTGTAATATCCTTATTGGCATAAAATGAATGCAGTTTAAACAAACTATTTCTGTATCCACAAATTAAGCCATGTCTTAATTTGGAAGCAGAGCACTTTTTAATGTTAATCATATTCTTTATCATAACTGGTGTTTTTCTAATTGCAGTGAAAATTTACAGTGAAAGATAAATTTTACTAATCATCTATCTGTATAACACAGTAATATGTGAAAAGACAGAAAAAATGCTCAAGTCTATGAACAGGTTTTATGTCATTTTATCTTTCAGGCAAAGAATAATTGAATAATGGCTGTTATTCTTTGCCTGAAAGATAAAATGACATAAAACCTGAATAATGGCTGTTTGTCACCAATGATAATTACTCCCGAGACAAAAAAAAGATAGATAATACTGTTTAAGCATAAAACAAACTCCCAATATGTGCAATCTTCCCCTGCATGTACTATTTACTGTATCTCATTATTGATATGGAGCAGAGAATTTCACTTCTTGCTCCCCTTGTGAATTCTACCCATGCCATCTCCCAGCGTGTTCAAACTTTTAGACTTTCTAACTTTTTCCTCACCCTGCCTCCATGTTTCACGTTCTGAGACACTCTTGCACTTGCTGAGCAGCGGATGAACACGCAGCCTTCCCATCTTTCTCACCTTCAGTAATCACCCTTGCTTGCTTTCTTCGTTTCCTCTTTTGCTTGCTGATGATCATTTGAGCCCTCAGCCCGGCTGCTACCTGCCTCTCTCCCTGCTGCCTCAGCTCAGCTCACGGTCAATTTTCACACAAGGCTGATTGAATTTATTCTTTTTCCTTCTGCAAGTCTGCCTTCACTGTTCACTGTTCTTGCTAAAAGAATGAGGCAACAAGATATCATCGCCACGCTTATACATGCATAAAAACGGACAGTGACAAATGAAACACATGAGGCATGAACAGCTGCTAATAATACTGCAGAAATCACACAGATTTGTGGAGAAATTGAGAGTTTATTTAAACATGTCCAGGTAACAAAAGCCTCAAGACTAGAATCTTAACATGTAGAATGTATGGAGATGAATGCAAAGCCACAGAAGCTTAAGTAGATTCTGTATACAGAACAAAGGAGTGTTGCAGAGGAAAAAATCTCTGTACCTTTTCAAGCTAAAACTGTATTTAGTTGTTCAAACCAAAGGGTTGAACCAAAATTAACAACCCTTTAACAAGTTTTTATCCTGTGATAGATTACAAATGTCAGTTTATTTGGGCCAATGTTATGCAAGTGTTACATCTATTTATGTTTTTAAATTAAAAATGTTTATTAAGGTCTAACAGTTCATTGGATAAAGCACTTTAAATGATTCACCTGCTTTGACTGAGTACATGTATGAATAGCAAACAGAATAAATTTCCAATAAAATCCGAGGGAAGAGGCTGGCCTTTGAAATATTCTAGAAAATGCTTTTAGTATGGAGACTAAGTACAGTTTCAATGAAAGTAAATTTGAACAGAAAAACAATTTTGTACAATACCCAACCATTTGCAAATGTAATAATTTTAAAATTTCAAATGACCTGTCCTTCCTAAGTAAAGCTTATCACAGATGAAGCAGTACACCAATGAACCCTGAGCTATTTCCAAGCAAACTGAGAACATTTAATTTAATTTACAAGATTCTCTTACAGCGAATGCTGTGCATATGTTCATAACTGCTCTAAACAGCAGTTCATAACTGCTCTAAACAGCAGTTATGAACTAGGAGGGCATGGAAAAATATATCTTTAAGCATTAGTTAGTGAGTTATTGGGGAAGAAAAAAGCTCAAGTGAGAAATACATGCTGCATTACTGATGAACAGAAATCCAAAATCCCTTAAATTAAACGCAACATTGATTTTTTTTTCTTTTGCTTCCAATACAGATCAAAATAATTTATCGAAGATTATGTGTAACGTGTTTTTACGTCTGATCAAATGACTACCTCTGAATTTATCTGCCATTAATTAAAGTTTCTGCTCTAAAACGCTTAAACAGTCGATGCTGTGATCGGTTCTGGCTCTACATAAGCCAACAGAAATAAACCACTCAGACGCTGTCAGTTGTTCCCCTTAATTTTTGGCACACATCTTCAAGTGGATTTTTAAATTATCAGTTAAGGGAGTTCCTGAAAAAGATCCTGACAACTGTTACAGATCTACTGTCTGGGATGGAGTTGGCTGGGGCCCCAAGCAAGGTGTGCAGCCAAGTTTTAACAATAACAGTATGTTTTGAAGTGCACCCATTACAAATCAGTAACTTAATTTGTGCACATTATCTTGCTTATTGAATCTGAGCTTAAATTTCAAGGTGATAGTGAGCTGCTGCTTCCTGTCCATGTATATAGGCTATACATAATATTTTCTGGTTACTTTGCTTAGATATCCACAAATAACATTCACTAATTAAAATACATATTCACTTTGAACATAATAAAACTTCTTAAGAAGTTTCTATCTCTTACAGTAAATGCTGTGTATATGTTACAGTCAATATGCTATTATCAAGATAAACATGCTTAGCCTTTTGCACAACAGAAAAGCAGCAGGTGCAAAACATGAGTTGATGAAGACTGTAGTTGTGTATACCAAGTCAAATCTAAGATTATAAATCAATGATAAGGCTATGCAAGACTCGGGTTGTGCGTTGCAAGAAAAAATCCCTCCAGCAGAAGCTGGATGGAACAAAATATATCTTCCTGACAAAGAAAAGTAAGAATAAGATGAGCTGGAAAGGCCACACAATACGCATCTCATAGGCAAGTAAGTTGTGACTCACTCATTATTTTTTTTAAATTTTATTATTTTATTTAAAGCCAATTTTAGAATGTTGTGTAACTCTGTATTAGCCAATGTCTGTTCTGAAATTATCATAATGAGGTACAACAACAATTCTGATGTTTGTCTGCACTGTCTTAGTCAAAGAAATAAATATCAAAAACATTATGAACTATTAGGAAGTGGGTGAGGACCAGCACATTGGTCCTCAGAACAGCATTTATGCATTATTTTTTTTAAGATACAGCATAAAGTACTTTGAAAAATACAATTTAAAGAAGCCTTATTGTCTTTGCTGGCCAATTACTCATAATTGGTTGAGACACTGCACCATGTGTGTATATTAGGGGAAAACAAAAACAAACAAACAAACAAAAAAAAAACAACACAGTACCACCTACAATAATTGTCTGTTTTGTGCACATTTTTGGACCTAAGCAGGCAGTTGTGATGACAGAAGACAAACGAAGTGGCAGCAGCAGCTGGACCACCTTGAAAAAGGCGGTGTAAGGACCGTTTCCATAAGACCGACCATTAATGCCTTCTGGGGCTCGAAGAAAACACACACATTAAAAGTGCATCCCACATGGTCAAAATAAAAGAAAGTTATTAATGGTCAGGTGTTTTTGCAATTCTGCTTGAAGCACTTCTCCAGCAAACTGTGTCCCACAAGGAGTCATAATCATCTTCTGCTCCCCAGCAGTCATTTACAGCAGCACCAGCTGCCCAATATCCTCTGGTCAAACGTGATCCACAATCTCATAATAGTCTCCTGTATGATGTCTCAGCAGATTTAAGTCTCAACAGCAGCAACAGACCTTCAATCTGCTGGTTTTATCATCCAAACTGAACACCAGACTGCAGGGGGAAGTTTCTAATGGGGGGAAATCAAGCAGAGGGTGGGCGATCTGGTATAAATCTGGCTCTCAGTTAGGACATAAAAATGTGGTTGATATCTGCACAGGGCAAAGGGTATTGACAGATTGGTTAGTAAATTAAGACTGGAAAGGATGTCATTGTGCAAATAAAAGATGTAAAATAGAAGAAAAAAAGTACTCGTTAGTGGACAAACATGATTAACCAAGCAAAGAAGGCAAAAAAAATGAAGGCCCCAAGTAGGTTTTTATTCAAGGTGAAATTGCCGTCAATGACTCCATTTATAGAAATTTCCATAGAGCTGTGAATAAAACAGAAGAATATATTCTGCATGACTTTAAAGGCAGGCAAATGTGAAATAATGGATCCGACAATATATTCTGCTCTGGTAATGTATTCAGATTTCACTCATTCAGCAGCAGTGAACAATTTTACCCCACTCTCTCCTCAACTCAGCTGGCCTGCAAATCAATGTCCATTAAAGCAACTGAATGTTCATATGTCACTGCATCTTCATTCCACTAATGTTGCTTTGGCACATATCTCAGTCTATTTCCTCTGACTGCAGTGTTCAAAAAGTGCAGCTGCAGAGGATAAAATGTGCACGCTCCAAAAGGCTGCAGATACTCATTATGGCGACATGTTGACCTCTGGTGACTCCACAATATTCTGATAATAAACTCGACCATTCGTGCTGTGTAGTCGTCATGGGCAATTTTAAGCAATTATTTATCCAGGCAAAGCATACAGGGTCATCACGCTTCTTCTCAAACAGAGCCAGCCTTAGCTCACGCAATGTTTGTCGGATTCAGAACAACAGGTTGCTGCTTCCATCAGCTTCTGTCAAATGAATGTGGCAGACTCAAGGACATCTCTTAAAATCAACGTACAAAGCTCGAGTCTTTCACCAAAACCTTAAACTACCCCAAAGTTTGTAGAAATATAAATTTTTTGAAACTTCAGGGTTGATTTGACACAATATTTTTGTAAAATGGAGCTAATAACGGTCTTACAAAAAATGATTTATTTCAATGCCACTTTATATAAAGCAGAATGTAAATAGAAAGGTTCTGTGGTGTTAAACTCTCATAAGAGTTAATCCTGGTGTATTTTTATCAAATACAGCTTACATGTACAAATCCTGCTTTACAGATGTCTAATTTTATCAATCACAATTACAAAAATGTTAGGTTATTTCTAGTTTTTTTTTAAGTAATTTCCATTTTTTCAGATTACATTTAAAGACAAATTTTGTATTTTTTTCAGAATATATTTAGAAATATGATTTTTTTATTTTTTGGAAGATAAAGCATTTTATTTTTTTTTAATTACTGTGTATTTACGCAAGTAGCAAACCATCCAATCACATGGAAGCAGCCAAATGCATTTAGGCATATAAATGTGGACAAGATGACCCAGTGGACTTATCTACTGGGGTTTTCCCACAAAACAAGTTTAGCGAAAATAGTCTTAATTTGATAAGAATATTTCAGAACATGCACCAGGTTAAACATGGAAACAGATTTGCTGCAATAGTAGAAGACCACAGCAGACCCTATTCTAGTCAAAGAACTGTGTTCAATTCACAAAGGTCAGTGGCAAACTTTGGGCTTTTGTATTAATAAGCATTGTTTAACCGCCACAGCCTGCCTGACTATTGTTGCACACCATGGCCAGTCTTTCATAACCACGGTGTACCATCTACTAATTTATCTCTCCAGTGGGGTAACGTGTCATGTGACGAAGCTTAAATCATATTAAACTGGTTTCTTTAACATGGAAGTAAGCAGTCATCAAATCTCAATCCAGCAGATCACCTTTGGGATGTGGTGGATTGGATGTTTTACATAATGGATGTGTAGCCAGGAAATCTGGAGGAACTGCACGACACTGCTATGTCAACATGAAGCAAAATCTGTTTGAGACAACTTGCTGAATTAAGACAATTCTGTAGAAAAAACACTTGCAAGATGCCCCTAATAAACTGAGCTGTGGGTGAAGATTATTCCTAATAAATGCCTTTGTCTAAATTCACATCATAAGATGGTCTCATGTCAAAAATGAATTGGCCAGGCTATAGGTGGTCTCTTGGGGAACATTAGGGAATATATGGACCCAAGAGTCATTGCAACTTCCACAGTGGCAGTGATGGTAGTCTGTGCCTGACATGCTGTTACTTAGTGGTTGGGAATTTTATAAGAGAACTGACTATACTGAACTGATGATTAGTGTGATCCTACAGCATCTGGCCTCACTATGATAAAACCTGAGGTGTCTTCCTGGGTTGGAGGATAAGGAAAGGTGTCACTGTAGATGTATTCAGTGGGATTTTTGTAACAAGGTGTTGATGACATACAGTGCATGCAGGCGAGGTGCAGAAGTATGTTTATGGGAAGAGGAAAACAGTAAAGAAAAAAACAGATCTGGTGGCAGTTTGGTGCATAGCAATAGTAAGGTTGCATTCACACTGTCAAAGATTCTCCAAATTTTCCGTAAGTTATTTTATCAGTGTAAAAGTAACACCTTCACCCAGAGTGAATGAAGCAAAGACAAAATTAATTATTTTTTTAAGTTGTCTCCATTGACAATTCTAACTATTTTATCTCTTTGAGGCTCTGGAAGATTTCTTTTTGAATGTATAATGTTGCATCAGCTCTTTTTGAGTTTTACAATCAAGATGTTTCCCAGCAGCTAATCAAAACTGAACACTTAGGCCAAATTATAGAAACATTATTTAAATCACTAACCACATAACATCACTGGAAGCACAATGATATCAGCTTGAACATTAATCACAGACTCAGTCATTTGAAAATTTACAAGCAATTAATTTATGAGCAAATCTCTGCAAATTTATTTCTATGCAAATAAGGATTTAAACAGTCAATCACAAATCTATGTTTATTTAACTCACTTTAGACAGGTTGATAGTTTAGAACTTGAGCATTTGAATGAATGATTAAGAGTATTACCTAATTAAAGATAGATCTAAATTTCCTTTGACAAACTGTCTTTTTTTATAATCACACAACCCAACCTTGGCTTGCTAATAAAAACATGGGTGGTTTAGTCACAAACCAAAATTTAATTAATATAAGAAAAAGTAATTTATAACTTAAACATAATCTTAAAATCTTAGATTTGGTCAGCATTTGTAACTGTTACTGTCTGGTTTTTTTTTGTTTTGTTTTTTTTGTCTAATTAGACAAAACCTACTAAAAAGAGGCTTCATTAGAAATTTCTTTATGGTAGTTTGGGGGGGGGACATTACTTCTCACAAACACACTCTACTGTTACATTCACACAGGATGTTCATCATTCAAATTCCAGGTCTGGTTGGAGTTAAAGGAAGCAGCAGATCTCACCAGAGAAAAAGGACAACAGATATATCTTAATCTTACCTCCTCTCCTGTCAGGTAGTATGCCGAGAGCAACCCACCGACGTAACGAATGTTCACCTCAAAGAGTGATGCCTCGCCATTCTGTTGAACCGAGAGAGATTGAGATCAAATGATCAAATATCATAATTCAGCTAAGACCTAAAGTCAGGAATAAAGTTGTGGAATGAAAGGAAAAATGAACACACTACTAAGCCTTTCCATGTAAACTCAAGCTTTGTCGAGTTTACATGGAAAGCTTTGTTGTTGGTTGCAGAACTCTTTGGGTGCACATCAGTCCAGATGTGAAGCTAAATATTTCAGTCAGTGAAGTCTCTGAAATGTCTGATGATGTGTGGAAGTTTTCTCTCTTCCAGGTGTTCTGATTTGCATTGCACTTCATTTCAAAGATGCATTAGGCAGCTATAATGCATGTAAAGGAAGTCTGACACTGAAGACAAATTTCACAATTCTCTTTTATAGTTTAAATTTGAAAATTAAAAAAGTCTCATGGACAGAATCAGCTACTTTCAAGACAGTTTGCAATCAAAAAACATGTTTCAGAAATCTAAAGTAAGAAACCAAGTATCAGTAGTGTTTCAAAATACAATGGATTGATGGAAAAATTAAGAAGAAAAGAAAATAAATTTGGGAATAAAAATACAAATTTAAATTTAGTTTAAAATACAGTTTTAAATTTATTTGGGGGAAAATATATTGTAGCATAATTTTGTCAACCAGTTTTCATGTAAGAAATCTAGATGAATACTGTTCCTCAGTCTCTGGAAACTTATTAAACAGTGATATACAGCTGACTTGGTATGTTCACAACAGAAAGAGTTCAAGAACATTTTGCAACACAAACTCAGTGGCTTTTGCAACACATGAACACTGCAAACAAAGTATCACTGACCTCAAGCGTAGTGTCCATGAAAAACTGGCTATGTTTATCTTTAACTGGTGCAATATTTGGGCATAAAATACTTGCATAAAACGAAATAGCAACCCTGAGCCTGTTCTCATCATACATGGGGTCATGCATTAAAAATACCAACACTTCTTCCAAGTCAACTCTGTTAAGAAAAACTTAACAGAGAGTTGTTAAACATTTTTGATGATATGAAATTACCTTCTTTTGAGATTTTCACACTTCCATTAAGAGAATCATTCATCCGGATTTTTAGACTATTACCAACTCAGTGTCTGTACTCGAACTTTGATACCAGGTTTTTGACTGTACAAAAATCTAAATATGCCACTTTTATTTTGGATGTAAAGAGTGCTTTCATTACAAAAGAGACATTTTCCATTTCCTGGTATCAGCTACTCTAAGAACCTAGAATCCTACAGCAAAGAGGATCTGCATCAGTAAAAAGAGATATGTGTTACCACAACAAATTCCAGCTCATAATATAAACTACCGGTAACGTGATGCAGTTTTAATCATGGACATAAAGGTTTAACAATGAAAGTCAAAGTTGTTTCTTGTAAAGGATGGTAAAAGTTTCAGTCGTCAGTATGGCGGGTCACATTTTATTGTTCAGCTGCAATAACAATAAAATGTGACCCACTAGTCCCCAACTGTTGGGTCACAGTCTACTGTTGTCTGGGGATGATGAGAAACATATGTTCATACTTCATAAGCTTGGGAAAAAGTTTGTTTTCTTTTGTTCTTTTTTTAAACAATGCAACAGAAAAAAACTGAGCGCATTGAATCAAGTTAATTTCTATTCAATTTCCTTTCGATTGTCAGAACAACAGCATTGGTTATTTATAAAATCTGGCTCTGTTTAGCACTGATTTTAGAGAACACCTGGGCTGCAATGGCTACACTTAAACTTTTCTGGACAGAAACACCTGAAGGAATACAATGTTCAGTATGTTGGTATTACAGACAAAAGGATAGTTCCTGCAGAATTCCCATGACAGCAAATGTTAATTAGAAAATTCTGCTGTATTTCTACAAGCACACAATTCGACCCAATCCTTAATCATTAGTCACTGCGGGGATAAGACCGGCGAGGTGAACCTGTGCTTGTGAGAAAGTCTCTCAAAACACCAGGCTCTCATGCCCTCGCTTTCTCTTTGTGTGCTTGTTATAAAGAGATCTCGCTCTCCAAAGACATCTAGAGGCAAGCCAACTTTAAAAAGTCAGCCTAGAGAGGCGAATCCATGTAATTATGTTCCCCAGTGTTTTGTCTCCTCTTTTGTCTGAGTCTCCTGCAGCTGCAGGGTGGTATTGATTAAAGAAGAGCAAGATCACTAGTTAAAACAGATTTTTTTTCCCCCTCTGTTGTACAACATAAAATTGCTTTAAAAATGTTTTAACAGTGATTCTTGAGAAGAGGGACAAAACAGGTCCTATGGCTGAAGCACAAAATTTGAATAAAATATACACAAAATATATTTTTCTCAAATATCTGACTAAACTAACCTGGGCCATGTGAGCACAACAATGTATGTTTTCCTGGTTGCTGAAATTTTTTATCTAAACATTGTATAGGTGGAGGGTGACTGTAAAATCCCCTGTCCTAGAGCAGAACTCAATACATTATAATAGTTTAAAACAAATAAAGGAATACCAAGATAATATATTATGACAATTAAGTATAATTATTCAGATAAATAATTATAAAAGTATCAATAATTTGAATAAAAAATCATTTTTATATATTTTCCAACTTAATTGAAATTTGTCCCAAGTTTTTGTCAACACCATAAAAAAATGCAAAAAAAAATCTGGCATTATTGGGGGGCATCAGAACTTCTGAGGACTCCATGACCTCTTCCTTTCTCTTCCTTTGCTAAGAGGGCTAGGCAGCTCTGGTTAGTATATGTTATTCTATAGTTTTTAATTCCATTTTATTCCTAAGTTGCTTGTCACAACCATGACGAGCAACTTACAATTTACAACACTTTCATAAAATTTTGTGAAATAAATGCTTAATTTTAGTGTACTGTAAAGATTTTATAAACCTGATGAGCTACATTTTGGCCTCCTTCAGAATAACATCATATAAATTGAGGTAGTTTGGCATTTTGTTAACTCCGCCAGAGTTTTTAACTGACGGTGTGACTCAGTCAGTGATAGTGCTGACAAATATTACTTAAGTGTGCAGTTAATTAATTTTAATGTATTTTACATAAATGGCATTACTTCACATGTATCAAGTACTTCATTTTACTCACTAGTAACTTCCGTTCTGCATCAACTCCGTCAGATGGACTTTATGTTGTTTTTTGTTTTAAATGATATTTCTTTTGTTTCTTGAGAAGCATTTGTCTGTGAAACTGAGTAAAAAGATCAATAATAAGGTCATTAAAAATAATTTTATATTTATTTTTGTCAGATGGTGATGACAAAGTTCTAGGTGAGGTCCATTACAAATTTAATTTAAAAGAAAATGTTGCAACTGGGAGCCTGCACCTTAGCATATTTACATTTCCAAAACATTATTTGTCATATTTGTATACATAAGCTTGAGGAATAATTTTAAAAATTTGGGGGACAATTTAAACCCATTTTCTCCCACTTCTCAAGAATGACTTGAGAAGTGAATGTCACAGGGAAAAAAAGTACTCCAGTTGTAATAAAGTCAACAATTTTTTGCATCAATAACTAATCCTATACATTCTAGAATTAGGGACTCTTTTTAAGATCAGTGCAAATCTCTAGTCAACTTCACTTATTCAGAACCTTTCCACAACTTCCAGTAACCACATGTATTCTAAAATCTATGAAGCGCACTGCCTTGCAACTTTAAAATGACATCCGTGTGGCAGATTTCTTGTTCTAAGCTAAATATGAAATAACAGGTAGCACTGCATGTGTCTCCGTATGTCTCCATAATCACTGTCTCTTTTGATCGCTGAGAGGGTGAAGCAGAATGGCACTTATTGACTTGGAGACCCATTGAGAAGGAAATTGCCATTTCAAAAGTGGATGAGAAGAAAACTGTAATTGGGTGCCAAAAGGGCAATTTGCTTCAGTTCGAAACATATGATCAAGATGAGAATTCACTCACATCTGTTCATCTTCTCTTAATAGTCTCTATATACATGTTCACTTAAAATAAATGCTTAAGCATATAATACAACTTTTTTATATGGTATCTTTTAAACGTCAATGTTTGTTATTGCCGTCTCACTAACAAACTCACAGAGTAATGCACATTGATAAAGTCAAACAATTTTTTTAATAAAACCTTATAAAACTACAGAATTGTTGCAAAACTACCACTTAAAAAGGTGTGGAAAAAGCTGGGTTATTACCTGGCAGATAAAACTCCTGTACACCATTAGACATGCAATGTTTATTCAGCAACATTTTGGGCTCAAATCAAATCTCCATTAATTGTATTAAGTTTACAGTTCCTTGTGTTTATATTTATCAACCTTCTATTACTTGAACTGTAATAGTAAGAAATGTAGCATGTTTCTGTGTTATTATGGATATATCAAGCAATTGCAACAAAATCTCCAAACTCAATGGATTTCTGCAAGTGTAAAAATATGTAAATAATACATGTTTTTACAGTAAATGTGAAATTTGGATGCAAAGTATTGTTTCCCCTTTATGCATTAGTGTTCATTGTAAAAAGGCCTTTCAAAACCTTTAGTAATTAAGCACCTAAATGTGCCAGTAGGAACATATTTGAAACCTCAGAATCACTTTTTACATATTGAATTATGATGGCTGATAAGAAGGTTTTAACCTATATTTCTTTCCTATACATCTTTTATGCACCTCTGTTATTCTGGTGAAGTAGCAGGGCTTTTGTAAAAGTAAGGAGCTATAAAGTCCACAGGCTGGTGACACTTTCTCAGACAAAGCACCGCCGCCTCTGGCAGGGCTGCTGAGCTGTCTTGCCAACCTAAAAATGAGTGGCCGATTCTGTAATGGCGGCCCAATGGCAGTGATTAGGGATAGAGTGTCTATTTATCATCAGTGATTGTGGCTCTCAGCAAGATATGCAGAACGTACAGTGAAAGGAAATGAGTGAGCTGACAAAGGTTTTGTCAGTCAGGCTTTCACTTCCCAGAGCAACCTCGATAAATCACTAAGCATTGTGAAAGGCTTCCATTCATGCAAGGATTTCTCTTGTGTACATTTAAAGGTAAAGAACAGGCATGGTAGCTGCTGTTTGTGCTTTTATTTGACTCTAATATGTCTTTCCAGGAACAGCCAGAAAAAATACCTTACTGCAAATGGGGTAACTGTTGAGATTAAAAACCTCAAAGCTCTGACAACACAGTAAACAATAAAATCTGTGCTGAAATAAATCGATTCTTGTCATGTCATGAGCCAAGCTACCCAGAGAGAGGATTCAAAACAATGTTGAAATCCTCTGAAAGGATGTTTTATGTATGATTAAATGGAATGCTATATTTGTATCTGATGTGTAGAAAATAAAATCCAATATATGTACAAGAAATTGAAGCCTAAGCTACTTTCCTAAACAGTCAAGTGACATCCAGATGTACTGTCAGCATTTTTAAATATTGATTGACTAAAATAGAAAGTGAAGTCAGACCTGTCTTCCTGTTGCTAAATAAATAGAAAATGTGAATGAAGCTCTATAGTTGAAGAATTGAAAGGTGCAGAATCCAAGTCGCTTGAGATCCATTGTGAAGTTTCCATAAGTCTTGATTTCCAGACGAATGTCATCTATTGGTATTAGTCAAGACAAAGTAAGGACATCTTTGAGAAACTGTAGAATTTTATACTTTTCTCTGCTGATAAATGTTGTGGAGATTTGATTTTATTTTCTAACAGGAATGGGCAAATAACAAATAATGGTAGTCTGCTAGATTGGCTAGTGACCTGGCCTGACTTAAAACTCCATGAAACATATATAGATTGTTGTCATATTGATGGAGATGAGACATAGCTGAAGCAAACAACAACTTCAACATCTCAGCAGAACCACAGGTTGAACCCTCTCCATTCTTTGCTACATCAACTCAGAAATTAATGGAAAAGGAGACAGAGCCAATCACTGAGTGCAAATGTTGTATAATACATGAAAATTCTTGCCAGTAAGCCCACATTTCTTCTGTTTTATTAATCTTGTGTAATACCATACTTTTCTGAAAATGCTACTTTGTTTTGTTTTCCATTTGCGGAAAGCAAAGTTTGAAATATATTTCTCTCAGTGTATTGCTAAATTCTCGCTCTAGTTTATTAGGACGTAAATCAGGCACTGCAGCTCTCCTGAGAGTAAAACTATAAAATTTGATGAAGTGGAGAAAAATACCTTTTTTTGTTTAGTCCCACTCATGGTGAATAAGCATATGGAATAAATAATGACAGCTAAAATAAAGCAACTGACTTCAGAGTAGCTAGCTACTTAACAGCTTGTTAAACTCCAAGTGTTACTCAAAACAGCAACAGAAAAAGAAAAAACATATTCCACATAATCTACACAATAAGGGCATCAAACTACAAATAAGTTTAAACTGATTATTTTTTTGCCTAACTATGCATCATCATAATAAAAATAAGTTGAAAAACTTTAAAACATTTTTATCCAACTGTGAAAATCACATACTGCAACATGCATTCTCAGCAGTATAACCACTTGTTTAGTAAAGCTGAAATAAAAACGCTAAACAAAGCCTCCCCCGTTACTACAGTGAATGATAGTCTGGGATTTAACTGTTTACTTTGTGTCCCTCATCTCCTCATTTAGAAATATAGAACAAAAGCAACTGGATACTACTTTTAACAATGCTTCAAGTATTTAAATGAACCAACTAATGAAAGACAAATTTGCATTTTAATGGCTCAACATAATGTAATTGCTGTGCAGGAGGAGCCACAGCAGAAAAGAAAATTGATTAATGAGGGTAATGACTCATTGGGTACACTGCTGTCGAAGCTTGTTGGTGTTCTGCTTCACTAGAACCCCACAATGAAGCGGACAGTCTTTGCCGCTCAGCTCTGAGCTGATGAGCGTTCCACAGTTGTGGCAAAGATATCTGCTGTTGCTCAGCTCAGATCTGCCTGCGAGCCTGATGGCATGGCTGGGTGTTGCGCTGCTGTGTGCCAAGGAGCTGACTAGACTCTGAGCCTGGTGGGACGTTAATGCAATGATTTACTGCTAATAAAGAGGCATAGTTGTCACTGGGCAGATGACTCTCAGCATTGCCGGCATCCAGGTTTCCACAAACTCCCACAGTTCAAATCCCAATTAGACCAATGTGACAGAAAGAATGACCCAATGAGCCAAGGCTGAAAATTAAGCGGATGATTGCCTCTCCAACCAGAGCTGCTGATTCATACTTAGTTGCTGTGATTTAACTTAACGCTGCTGATTAACATACAGAAATCATGAAAAGGACTAATCTGATCCCGTTACTCTAATCTCTGCCCGTGCAGCAGAGCCAACTGCACACTGCTGCCTCTACTAACTGAGTATCCCAAGTCTGACTGTCCTCTGTCCAGGCTATGTTTTTCTCTTAATGGAGAATAAATAGGGTAAGGATGGGTGAAAAAAGTCCCCTCCTACCATCAAGATACAAAAAAGAAAGAAAGAATAATACAATTGTTAGAAAAGAAACAAGCTGAAACCTAATCATGGAAGCAGCCAAGAGGATCTTGGTATCAGTGGAAGAACAGAAGATTTTTAATTTGTTAGTGAGAGAACCATTACTAAAAATCTCTTGTTTATAGAATATTGTGAAGAAGCTTTGTAAAATGAAAGAGTAAAGCAGTCGTGTGTAAAATGTGAGCAAATCATTTGGGGACAGGAGTCCCCATTCTCAATATATCAAATTGCAATAACCTTTGCAATATAAACACCCAATTTTGTATTGGGTGTTATAATTTAAGCACAAACTCAGTAGAATCATTGAAAAACCTTAATTGTCCACAATGCCAATATTAAATGCGTTTAGTGCAAAAGCTCACAAAGAATGATGTGGAAATTGAAATGATGGAACAAAAACAGGAAAATGTTCTTTTTTAATCTCTCTCCCACGAAAGCACTTGGGTTGTATAAAAATATTAACATTCTATATGTTCATATACTGAAAGTGCAACACTGAAGATCATCATTAAAGTTCTGCTTCCAATTCTAGCACTGATAATTTGTTGAAAGTTGAAATGTATAATTTCTTTTGTATTTTATGTGTAGCTCTTCATCTGTTGCAAATCCTGCTATAAAAATGGCAGCCATCTCAGAAATTATGTCTGCTACTGTAGAGGCTAGATGAACTGAGTGTAACTTATCTCAAAATTAATTTCACCAAGCAGAGAAGCCCAGCTTTCACACCATAAACGATTTATGAGTATTACGTTGTTAAACTGTTCAGTTCATAGCCTGATAAAATAACAAAACAGTATCTATAATAAACAAATGTAAATTACAAAACTCAAAGCTAACAATGTCATTTCAACCTGTCCCAAAAATGCTATGGCCACAGGAAGAGAACCTGAATATGAGAAGAATGCAAACTTTAAAAAGTAACAAAAACAATGAGAATGAGAATAGCTTTTGGGGGGAGGCCACTTACCAAATGGACACTGTTTTTTTCTAGAGAGGAAGTCAATAATCAAGTGGAAATTAAACAGCATCTTCTGTATGTAATACTCGTACAACTTTGGATAGAGTGTTCTTATTTACAGTCTGTTGCAACCATTTCCCAGAGCTAAATTCAACTCATGATTTAGCTTTACCTAGTGTTAACTAGGTAACCCTTTGGAGAACTTCAAAATTAGAAATACTATTTTCACTCGATAGGCTTAAGGCAGCCATAGCTCTCCTGCATGTGATTAATCTGCACTATTTGAGAGCGAATACTTTTGAAAACCACGTCAATTTAGACCAAACTTTGCAGAAAAGACATGAAATGTTTTTTTTCATCTGGAAAGCTAGAGCTTTTGTAGAAACTCTTTTCTTTTTTCATCAACAAGTACCAAATCAGTGAGATGAGAATCTTTTCTGAAGTGTTTTTTAGTGGGAATTGAAATTAAAGCGAGCTACTTTCAACATTTTACACAGAACATTTTAATTGACGGGCGGACAGTAATGGGTATCAGCTGAAATACATCAATTTATGTGCTTCAGTCCAGTTAAATTCTCATGACGCATTTTTAAAAACTCTGCCTAGCCACAGTGAATGCCTAATTTTGTCTCAAATCAATAGTGTGGTTTAATGGTCTGAGCATCGAGACACTAATTTGGGCCACTAGCTTATGTTGAAAATATTCAAACGTATGATTCAGTTTATTTTTCTTTGAAGGTATTTATCCTTAAGAGCCCAGTAATTAACAAGCATATAGGATCTCCCTAAACATTATCAACTAAGCGCATGGAGAGAAAACTGTATTTACACCATAAACCTCCACTAAATGCTTTACTTTGTGTAGTAACAGCATGATGAATAATTAATCAAATACCACAAGGGTGATAAATTATAGCTGATATATGACCCAGCCCAGGACTCCACATACTTCTCTTTCAGCCGATGTTCTCTTTTTATATATTTGCAGACGCAAACAGACACAAACACAGAATCACAGCAAGCACCTCGGTGTGTACATGTTTCTGCTTCTTCCTGGGGAATCCAGCAGCCTCCCCACCACATCATCTATGATAATGCGCACACCTCATGGGACTTTGCTAGGCTCTCACTCCGGAGTTATTATTCACCCTTCCGCAGTCCGTCCTTCTTCATGACTCTGTGTGCAACTACCTGCTTCCATCTCTCATCACATACTGTACACACCTCCCACTGTATCCGGCCTTGCTGACTGAGCAGCATCCTTCACTTTTCCTCTCCGACGCTGGAGTTCTGCTGGTTTCCAAACTACAAAGATGAGAGGAGGACAAAAACTGCCTTCTGACCTTCTGGATTTATACTGATTATATATAACACATGGCCATGGATAACCAAATATGTTTAATCTTTTAGTAACTCTTATCATACAAAGACAGCTCTGTATATGTGCTAAATCATTCCTCTATCAAAATAAAAATATTTATTTTCATGAGGTTTATTGAAGTTGATGCAGCAACTTCAATAACTTCCTTTACATTCTTTGCAAATTTCAGTTTCTTTCCATGAATAAGCAAAATTATTATTCCGTAGAATCCATTTTTGTTCATATCATCAGAGTTGCATCAGCAGCTGCGTCTACATGCAAACAGCTCCAGCTCCTGTTTTTTTTTTTTTTTTTTTACAATCTTTACTTGTGTAACTTGCTGCTGTTTTGATGTCACCTTCAATCTGTTACTTATGCAGAAATGTTCACATTTAAAAACAGTGATATGCCAAACACAATTTTTTTACACTTATAGCTATTTGTATTTTTGAAATTATGTGTACAAGTGAGAATCAAGGATATACATTTGGTATATAAGCTGGCAGAGGAGTGCATGAATTATAAACATGTTGTGAGCATCCACAACAATGCATCATGCAAAACGTCCTCTGCCGCCACATTCCGAGACAGAATGTCAGCTCAGCTCGACCTCAGCTCAGGGGCGCAGTGTCTTTGCAGAAACAATCACTTGACGCTGCAAATGACACAGTTTCTCTTCAGACGCCTTCATGACTCGGAGCAAGTGCAGTCTCGTTTAAGGCAGACAAGAGGTCAGGAGGGGTCAAAAAAACAGTTCCGTGGAGGTAAACAACAACCTGACTACAGGTCTCATTGCTACCATTTCTTACGGCACTAAATCACATCCTTATGTGGGAGCACATTTACAGAATATCTGCTCATATAGAGTTAAAAATGTTAAAACTGGTTTGATTTAATATAGAAATCAAACCAGTTTTTAGATAGAAAATAAGAAACGCTGAAGGTCTTTCTCAGAAATGTGATAAATCTTTAAAAACTGCTGCCATTCTGTCAAGATGAAATCAGACGGGCACAATGGATTTACAGTGGCTGTAAATCAACCAACATGAAAGGTTTTTGTTTTCCTTAAGAACATTTGGAAATGTCGTACACATTCTAAATTGGTTGGCTAAAAAAGGCACCAGAATGTTTCTCTGCATTGCTGTCACTGGCGGGTTGGGATTTAGTTCCAACACATCAGTGACAACAGCATTATGAAGTTATCAGACAGATTTTGTCAGGAATCTGAAATCTCTTAATACAATCTCACACCACGCATCCACTTTCTTTCTGAGAGCTTGTCCAGCCTGAAAGCCAGCTTTTTCTTTCTGGATAAATAAAAATACAAGTTGGCCTCCTGCTCCAGCATTCCATTTTAAAACAAAATGACAGCAACAACACAAAACCCTACTGGGATCATTCTTCCAAAAAGGTCAAAGATAACTAGAGTCTAAGAATACTGCTAAGGAACAAACCTTAGCTGATCTTTGGTGCTTTTGCTGCTGCTCTTTATCTGAATCTAATAAAACACTTTTTACTCTAAAGCAGATGTCTCAAGCAAAGTTCTTTACTTCTGTTAATATACAAACACCACCACAATTTGACAAAATAGACTCAACTCTTGTTACTGCTTTCACTATCAAACTTTAGCAGATTTCTTTAGCAATAACATATTTTGTATGCATATATATATATCAAATGACATCTTTCGCTTTATCACTGAAAACCATAAAACTAACCAGTTTGGTTCAGTTCAAATTACCATCATATGAGAATAAAACTAATGAGATATTTCAGGCTGAACCAACCATATGTTATGCTGCAGGTCGAGCTGCAACCTTTTCACCAAGGACATCCCAACATTTCCCTCCAAGAAAGGAAACCATTTTCATACTAGGGTTAATTTGTATGCAAGTTTTAAGTGCTATGAGGTACATTCATTGTTGACAACGTTAGGAATCCCAAAGAGGGGAATTTTTTTTTTTTTCTATTTAGATTCAATTCAGTCATTTTTTCAGATTAGAGTCCCTCTTTAGACTTTCTTGACAATAAATATAAATGTTTTCTTTTAGAACACATTTCACCAGAAAAAACAAACAGTAGATCTCCATCCATCCTCAATAATACTCAAAAACACCCATGAGATTCTTTGTTTTTATAATATACACTTTTAGTTTTCACTAGCAAAAAGAAAGAAAAGTACAACCATTTCCTTAGAAAGAAAAAAGTGTAACAGCAGGGCTGCATGATATTAGTAAATTCAGTTATTCCAATACTGTTGTTCAATATAGGAATAACAATGATACTTCTGATAAGTCCAGCTATTTTCCTCACTCCTTTCTGTCTCATTTTTTTCTCATGATTCTTCCATTGGGTTTTGTACTTTTACAGTTTTAGGCATTTTGTGCCAAGTGTGAACCAAAGTTTGCCTTTTAAACAGCAACAAATAATATGAGGTTAAGTACTGTGCCCAGTTATATAGCAATAACAATGCATTTACAATATATTATGCAGCCCTAACAAATAGATTTCATGAACAGAATGGAAAGACCATTAGGACGCAAACTTTAGCACTGCTATTTAGCGACAGTGGCTAAATAGCTTACAACATTTTAAGTCATCTGTCTCCCTATCACAATTTCACTTTCTAACAAGACAGTATAAATTATTTCAAGGTTTCTTCAATAATTAAGACAAATTAGGTCATTTTACATGTACCTGAACAGTGTATTGGGAAAAAGACAGATATAAAAAACTGCATTTCAATCTGACAAAAATCTCATGAGTTCTCATTACACCACTAAGATTTAGGAATAAAAATTAGACAAAGAAAATCAAATTTCTAGCTAACATTCATTTAGTTATTGAATATATTTACTGACAAAAAGAAAATAAGATCCCACAAATGCCCTGTCTCTTTAAGCTGCAAGGCTTGAACACAAGCGTCTCGGATCCTAATGAGCTTGTTAAAGCAGTGGCTTTTTTTTTTGCAGACTTTGTTATGAAAGGTTAAGATGATGAAATGTCAAAGCTTTAAAAATACTCTGGCTACTACAATATTGTCCCAGCGTTCAGTCGCCTCATGTAAATGGCAGCCTTTGTTATGTGGTTGTGGTAAAGGGAGGTTCCAGATGCAGGGAGCAGACAGGAGGCAAGCGGATTCAAAGCAAGAGTTACTAAAATTACATGTGCAACAATAAAAAATGCAAAGAAAGAAAACCATAATCACTCCGAAAGTATTTCCAACATTAAGCCAAATCCAAAGCTGATGAAATTGAGGCATTAAGAGTTGAACAGATGGCAAGAATAACTGTAGGGAACACTACGATCCAACAGTAAGGAGGTAATAAATCAGGAAAAACAAAGTAAACCTGAATGATTTAAAAAAGCAAGTGTCAGAAGGGGAACTGTCATAAAGAAAAAAAAAGACTTGACTTGAATAGATTATAAAAAATACACTAAAAACAAAGGGTCACTGAAGACATCTCCTTACCGTCCTTAATTGGCAAAATAGAGCAAACCTAACAAAAATCCAAAACATAATAAAATACCCAACATCAAGAGAGGCTCTAAATACATTCAACAATTTTAATATGATAAAGTTTAAATAACTACCAATGAATGTTAGAAGCAAATGTTAAATCATTACAAAAATATGAATATAGACTCAATACACTATATACATTTGTTTTAATAGCCTCCTAACCCAAATTTATTAAAATGTCATAGCATTAGACAATTATTACACTCAGACAATGAATGAATTGAGTTTTTAATATGAAGTGGGGATAAAAAAAATGTTCTAGCTAAAAATATTTCCACCCTTGTCTTGCTTTTTACAATTTCCTCTTCTGACCCGCTTACATGTTGCTTTCCATTGGATTAAGACCTCTGTGAACTGAGTCTTCTCAAACATTCATGACCTCAAACAACTCACTAAATGTGTGATTTCCTCTATTCTCTGTAAATTTGAGTTGTTTCTTTTATTTGATAACTAATTCGTCCTTTTGTAGCAGAAAAGATATGCATGATAAATGGTAAAAAATAAAATAAATTAAATTAATAGCAAAATATCTTTAGTAAGTGATAGATGGAATCCTACAAATGTTAAGTTGTAATAATTTGACTCTACTGAAGGGAGACACTGATCAAATAAAGTTCACAATGAGATGAGAAGAGCTGAGTCTTAATGCAAATGAGTAATAAAATCTGAATGGAGCTATAAAGTACAGTTTTAGAGTCTTTGTTAAGTTTTTTGTTTTTTTATTTAATAAGATCAAGTCTAACAAGGTCCGAGAGAGCATCTACTGACCCAGACTAAAACTTTTAAACTAAAGTGAAAAATTGCTCTTAAAGCATTTATTATTAATCAAATAAAAGTTTTCTCTGTAATGATGCTCCCACACAATTATCGAGTATTTATGCAAAAACAGCTTGTTATAAAATCTGGCAGAAACATGCAGTAGCTTCTTTTGTTCTAATAAGAGGGTCAGCCACCAGAACGATCTGGTTTGTATACACAGCTGCTCCTTCAAATTCAGCAACAGGATCAAGCTGACAATCCTACAGTCCTGTGGTCAGGATTCATCTTGATGCATTTTATTTGTACATTATGTAAATAATTTAAAATCTGTTGTTTTGTCTTGCTAAACACTGTTTCACAAGTGGGAGATTATCAGTTTTTTATATTTAACACTTGGATTAAGTGAGATAATAAGCAGAGGCTGATGTTTAAGCCCCAGCAGAAAGTGAAATACAGACTGAAACCTGCTCCAAATACTCGTATTTCTTTACTACTGTAACACTGTCCTTGTCTGTTATGTCCTTGTTTCACCGCTAACAAGTTATAGACTGGCTGTCAGTTTGTGTCGAGCTCTGGATGACAGACAAGCTTGAACAGATGAATCAAGCTCTACAGTCTGGCTCACTGCATCCTGTGACACTGTAATGTAATTACGAAGAAAAGTCTACACAAAAATCCCTCCATATGAATGTTGCTCTGCCACTTCATCTCTCATTATGCTACTGCGTATGCCTGCAATGCTATAGACTTAAGTACTCTGGGTATTAATACTTTTATTCTAATTCCTGAAATAGTTTCAGTAATAAAACAGAAGTTAATTGGCAAGATAACCATATAAACACATTATTTCATGATTGCTAGAAAAAATTATTATCCCCCCAAATTTAAGAAATGTGGGAAAAGAAACTTCCCACAGAAATATGAAAGGAGTAAAACACTTTATAGTTTTAACACCCAAGTAACCTAAGTAAACAGCAAAAGCATCACTAATGCTTCATTAAAAATAAATAAATAAATAAGAATACAAACAGCATGACAATTCTGTTTCTAAAAGACTATTTTTACTGAATCGTCTTAAGCTATGTTTAGACAAAAATTATAATATCGCAGTCATCTTGAGTGGTCTTGGAAAACTTATTGAGCCAGTAGTGCTTCATGCCATTTGTGTAATAAACATCATGTTGTGACATCTAATCAAAGATCCAGAAAATCTTTGGACAAAGGCAGCCATGCTTGACAGCGTATGTACGTAGGTTTGCTGAGGGTTTTGTGTGAGACACAGTAAAACTGGCTCATCCACTGAGAGAAAAAACAGCAGCAGCTCATATTTATCCACTGTTTAGAGATGCCGTCATAGGATTTTAAAATAATCCGACATGCAATCACATCTTGCAGGGCCCTAAGCAGCCCCTAACCCGGCTCATTTATAATAGTGTGCCTTCGAGTACATACATATTTGGAGACTTAATTCATACTGTCATCGGTGAGTTGTATCCAACTTCCCCACAGCAGAGAAAGTGGAAGTCGTTCTTTTAGTAGTGAAGGAATGAGGGGGTGAATCTGATGGATGGCAGATGACACTCGCGCCATAGTTCACTGTGAACTGTAAATCTGTCTCTCGGTCTTTATGATTGGTGACACTGCAGCTGTTAGCGGCTGCTTCAGCACGGGCTGCAAGTGTTGCAGATCCCACTCACTAGCTTCTAGCCACCAGTTAACAATCATAAGTTTACTCAAAGATGAATCATAAACCGCATCTGCCTTTCTGTGTTCTTCATGAGAAGAAATAAAATGTAAAATGCTCTGGTGTGTGATAGAAGCTAACATGTAAAACCTGTCCCTTCACGACCCAAAAACTGGCAGTAATCAAGACTGCAGAGCTCTCAAGAATAAGGCACAAACAACATACTGTCAGAGTGAATAAAGATTTGGACTCACAATTCTTACACTTTCATTAAATTCTCCCGACAAATTCTGTAGTAGGGTCAGTATGTTGACTGCTATCAGTTGACTACTTCTAACTTTTTGAATAAATTATGAGTTTCCCTTTGTCATGATAAACACCAATTTGGGATAATTAAATGTTTCATTGACTGTTTTGAAAAAGCACAAAAGCAACAAATATTCGTATTCTTGTACAGAGAGAAGCAAGAGGAGAAATATTTACTTTTTACTTAGACTTAAGTAAAAATATAGAATAAAGGCCCACTAAGTTTTGTTTCAATTTAGTCAAGTGCTTATTTTGTATTGTGAATTTTTGCCATTCTGATTTCTAGAAATTAGCTCTTAGCCAGACGAGCTGATTTCAGTCAGCAAAAGTTAATTAATCCGGCACTCAGCCTGCAGTCAGTTGCTGAACAGACATGTTGCTTCCAACTCGTAGGAGTGATACGAATTTCCAAAAATTAAGTGTTTCACAACAACAAGAAAAAAAGTGCCTTTTATTTTTTTTTTTTAGAAAATTCTTTCCATAAGCATGTTGAATTGAATTTTACAGATTTTAACATAATCAGAGATTAATTAGAATGTATGTATTATAGTAATTGTATATTTCCATATATAAATTGGAACTGTTTACCTTGCAAAGTAGTTTGACTTGACATTTGTTGTGAACTGGTGCTTTATAAATATACTGAATTGCTCAACTGAACTTAAAGCCAAAAAAACCTGTATAATCCCTGTTTTAGCTGACTGAGTGACAGTGGACAGTAACATGTGGGGAGTGGGATGATGAACGTCTCTGTGCTTCAAATAACTGTAGAAACCCCAGTACTGGAGTTTCTACTGTAGAAACTCCAGTACAAACTCCAGTAGTTTCCAGAGAAACTACTGGAGTTTCTATAGTTATTTGAAGTCTCATTAAAGTCTCATTAAAATGACTTCAAACTGTTTGAAGTCATTAAAAAGACTTCAAAGTGTTGAAATGGTATATGTGAAACCACATATTTGAAACCTGAATACACTTTGATAGAGTTAACGCTCTAAAGCCAACAGAAAACGCATCAAGATAAAAATGAAAGCTAAAAGTAAGGAATATTTTCTCAGCCAGCACAATCTAAAATTTGGAGTGTATTGTTGTAAGATGCTGTGAATAGATTGAGTAATTGGCCTAGATTTAGAATACTGCACTCAGCAATACTATCGTGTCTCCATGTTTGTCATAATTACACATCACTGCCATGTTTTATTGCATTCTTTAACCACAGCCCAGAAATGACCTCTCTGTTCTACTAAACTTAAAAAACCACGTACAAATGACCCGACACACTTGACTGGCAGTGCAGAATCACTCAAAAACCAGCCTTGTTTGGTACTTTCTCTGGCCTCCACTCAAACCAACATGGTATCTGTACTGGCAACCCTCAGCTACTCTTAACCCGGTCTCCAGAAACTCTCTCAATGAAAGTGTCATGGCCTCTTCTATCGTTGTCTCTCCCACAGTTTTTCTAGCTATGGTATCCTTTAAACCCCTCTTCCGCAGTCTTTGTGGTATTTATCACATTTTCTGCCTTGTAAAGGCCTTTCAGTGACTCTCAGAATCCTATCAGTAGGTAACGCGGCGTGGCCTGTGGCCACACAGGACGCTGTCTCAGATCTCTGCTGAAATGTCCTGAACTTTGGAAAACTGTCAAATGCAGTTAGAGAACAGAAACACAGCTCAATAAAAACTCAATAGAGCCACTATCAGGCTCACCCATAAAAAGTTCATTAAGTTTATGTAGTGAAGGGCAGCAAGTCTGTCACATTGAAAAAAGAAGGAATTACTCTTCATTGCCAACAGTTTGTTAAACTTTAAAAATAAAATGATAAATGTTAGCAAAAAGCATGTTAAGCATACAGAGTGGAAGAAAATGTATCAAGAGCTCTAATCAATGAAAACCTAACTCATAATATATTCCTAAATGGTGGGCAATGGGCATTTTAGACTTTGAATTGCAGTCATTTAAAAACAATAGGACACGCCTTTCAAATTTTAGAACTTTTTCTAAAATTCTAAATTCTAAATATTCACATATAAACGTACAATATTTTTATCTCTGAAAAGAAAATCATTAAATACAGGAAAATGCACAATTAATAAAATATAATAAAAATATATTTTCTCATAATGAATAAGTGAGGACACTCCACTGCCTAATACAGACACTTAGCCTGTTTGGCCGAAATAATTTCAGTGAGAGTCTTCTTATAGCCATAAGCCAGCTTCTGACAGTCTGATGAAAGTTCACACCACTCCTTGATTTCACCTGTAATACGTCTGCTTCAAGAAACCACAGAACATCTCAATGAGGTCAAGATCTGGGCTTTGACTCAACTCAAGACTTTCTTAATTCTCAGTCGTTCTTTTAAATTTACTGGCATGTTCTGAGTCACTGTCGTTGTTGCACAGTCCAGATCTGCTTCAGCTTTATTTTATTTTTCATGAGCAGTTTCTGATAAACAATAAAAAGTATTTTTTATGCATTATCTAAAAAATATTCTAGTCTTCATGATTTTTCTTGCACAACTTTTTCTCTAGTATAAAATTTCATACGGTTTTTGGAAACTTCTTTTAGCATCTTGAGGCCTGTTGCCAGGGTGCCTTGGACTCCCTGATCTGTGCCTGGTGATGGTTGTATGTCCTCCACTTGATCACTTTAATCCATACAGAATCAGGTGATGTTTAATTCTTTCGAGACCTCATCAAATTCCTCACAAAACTCATTAGGTGCTACAATATTTTTGTGGATGGCCAAAGATAATTTTGCAATATTGTTTTGCTTACAAAATCTGGATGCTTCTGATTAAAAGTGTTTTATTTTTTTTATTTATTTATTTTTTTTGCTACAGAAAATTATTGCCATGGAATAATTTTAAGAGTAATATAGTTCAACAGATTATTGACCATTTCCTCCCAATGGAAAATCAGTACTTTAACGTTTTAAAATGTTTATTTGTAGGTAACCGATGATATACAATAGAAGGACTGGAAATATATTTTTGTGGTGCTTTGTATTTCTGGTAGACAGTCCATTCAAACACACTGGGAACAACACAGACAATAAGTGCAAAAGCCACAGCTTTTTGTCCAACTGTGTGGCTTTTATTTTTTATTTATTTATTTTTTATTGTTCTTGGATTTTTTCCAGGTGGGCAAACCATAAAAGAGTGCTGTCAGATTTCTGTAGACATGTCAGTTCTACAAAACTAAAAAAGCCTGAAATCTCATATTAGAAATTTAAAGGTTGACTAACTGTGTAAGCAGGTGATTTATTTTTTCTTTGCATTTTCTGGTCCTGTCTCGCTTCAGAAACATTAATGAACGGCACAGGCAAACCTTGTTAATATGTTACTACCCTGCATATTTCCTCTACAGAATGAAGAGCCATAACCGTACCTTTTTTGGGGGGGTCTATTTAATAGACCCTTTGGAATCTTCAGAACATGAGCTTAACTTTAAAATTTGTACGAATTAAACTTTCAGGATAATTTTTCTTCCCTCTCTGAATTAATGACGCACTCCAGTCACTGATACAATATATTTAAAACACAGATAACAAAGCAAATTACACAGGAATTTATGTCATTATTTGAAACTAAAACCTTTACCTTGAAGTTCTTAACTTCTGTTGTTGCCAAAGTTTATATGTTTAACATGTATGAATGTTAAGTATTCATACATTTGTGAAAGGGAGCAAATGTTAAATACATAAGCTTCTTTTTTTTTCTGATATTTCACTTGATAAACTGCATTGTGTTGTCTTAAATGTGTTACAATCAAACATTTTTTTTTTTTTTTTTACATTTATTTCAAAACCTAGGTGAAAATAAGGATTTTGAACTAATTTACCACACTAAGATTGTGTCTACATACATTAGCTTGAAAATAATTAACCCACACAAGGTGAAATATTTCATCTGACATTTTCTGTAAAAAAAAATAAAATAAAATAAAAATTTGGGGTTCAGTGAAACCCATCTATTAACTTTGTAAACACTATTAAATCTAAATCCATGGAAAAATAATTTTCCATGTCTTAAAAGAAAACAAAAAAGTTCATGAAAAATGTCATAGTTAAAATTACATAGACTTGCACATTGATTTTTATAAATTCTGTTAAACTTATAAATTATACATTACATTATTCAATGGTTCTACAAAAAGCACTTTATTCAATACTTTTAATAAACTACTGAAGACACTGAATACTTTTTTCTACACTTTTAATAAAGCAATCTCATTATTTATAGTCACACAGAAATGTATTTATAGACTTTGATAGAATTAAAACGAACTAAGAAAATATACTTTTTGAAAAGAAAGAAAAAATGACTCACCGAGTTTAGATCCAAACTAGTCTGCACCCACTCCTTGGCATCATTATATTCGTCCATCAGTCCCATAATATACAGCGTGTCCAGTGAGTCCACAATAGAAGCTCCTCTTAACCCACCTGCAAAATACAACAAAGATTTTAGACAGAAAATTAAAATAGAAGAAAATCACACACTAAAAGCATAAACAGTGACATATAAACCAGTACAAATGTTTGAAACTGGCCATTTGTCCTTGAAAATTAGACACCCAGCTTCTTTATCTGCTTGCAAATCCTTTCTGAAACCCATCTCCTCACTCTGGCCTTTGACATCTTATGGGTTTTTGGTTCCGGCTCATTTCTTATATATTTGTTGTTGTTTTTTTGTTTATTTTTGTACAATGTTTATTTTATTTTTGCTAAGATGATACAGTAACAAACCATAAGATAAGCAATTTAAACTCTTAGTTCAATGATAATCAAAATCATTGAAGTCAATCAAAAGCTACTGTAACAGTCCAATGCAAGCAAGCGATTATCGACTGTTGCAACATGCTTAGCCAGGAAGAGTAAATGCAGCAAGTCAATGACTCAATGCAATCTGAAGGGTTTCCTTACACAGAAACTTTTGAAACCAGATTGAATAATAAAATAAACTTAATTGTATCAGTAGGATGAATTGGATTGAAAAGATTTATTGTTGTAAAGTGACTTGAGATGACATGTGGTGAAGTGGCGCTATATAAATAAACTAAGTTGAAAGTTTAATTTGAAACTTGTGTTTTTATTGTGAGTACTGTATTTTATTTTATTATTTTTTATTTTTATATATACAAAGGTCTTGGATTGGAATAATTCCTGAGGTTTCTAAGGAATTCCCTCAAACTGATTTTTCAGTAAATTTTGAAGAATGTTTAGTATTTACAACACAGGATGACATTTGTTTTCACTGTTAAGGGGGAAACATTCATTTAGGTGAACAAATACTGAAGCTCAACCCTTAAGTGTTAATATTTTGACTATCAGCAGAACTTTTAAGAAAAGCTGAAAAACGGAAAAGTCCCTGAAGTGTTGAGTTCTCTAATTACAGCAGTGATGCTTAAAGATAAGAAAATTGCTTGGTGAAGCCCAGATGAGAATCATCCTCTCTCGAAGATTATTAAGCATCCATAGCAATACATCAGTCACAGCCACATGAAAGTCAAGTTATTTAGGAATCAACCAGCAGAGCAGGAGAAAGGAGTGATGCACTGGATCTGGATTAGAATGAGCTGAAGAATTTCCTTCTTTATCTCTGTGTGCCACCATGTATGTGCATTTATTTTTATGAATCTCATTGGTTATTTCTTTTTAGAAACTAAATGAAAAACACAAAGAGGAGTTAATTTAATCCCGTTCGGATGCTTGAACCAATTTTCCTCTAATAACACAAAATGTTATGCAAATGCAGCTTAAGTTCACAAAAATTGTCTGGTACATTTACTCATTGCCCTGACTGAATAACTGAACAAATTATAAATATTATCGGTTTAATAATAAAAAAATTGGTTAAACAGATTGATACACTTGGAGCCTCAAACTATAAATTTCTAAATACAATAGAGTGGAAATTGACCTGGTTAACTGAGTGAGGTGATGGAAAAAGAATTTGCTCATCCCTGAGAACAGGCAAGCCAACTTAAGATGGCTGGATTGAACTGATGCAACCATTCTGCAACCTGGGACATCAAAGACTGTGGCTTTTATCAGGAAGCTCACCGAATATGCAACCGGTAACCATACCTTTGGGCATCAGAACCCAAATCTGAAAAAATAAATAAATAAATCCCACAAATCTCACTACTCATTCTGGGCTGATTGCTGAAGCTGGATTTACAATGAGTACAAGTGTGGAATAAGATGTGATCAAACAGAAAATGTATTTTTGCTCAAATGCTCAAAATTGTTGTAGTATTTTTGTGTATTTTCTTTTATAACACTTTACATCCACAGTTTATGAAGCAGGAAACAATTAAAATTGATTGTTCATCAGTAATATTTGTAAATTTAGCTACAATATTAGTTGCACGACCTAAATAATCTCATGTACATCTAGTCTTCAAACAAGCATCATCATTGACGTCTATCACATCATTAAAAGATGTGATAGACGTAGGCCAACATAAAGACCAGTTGATAACTCAGAGTAGTATTTCTCATTTGTAAGGACCATATATCTGATATTGTAGCCAAAAAACTAACAAATCTTGAGAAAGTAATGTCAAAATCCACCACAGCTCTTACTTTAGTTTTCTAAAGTGTATAACTACTAAAAATAACACTTCAAGAGCAAAACTAAAGAGAAAACAGGTATAACAATCAGACCTCCAGAGATCTTAATCAATATCAATACTTCATTTTATTGTATCATGAGCATTTTTATGACTGCACAGCTCATTTGTAGCCATAACTCTGCCATAGTTATGGGAAGGGCTCAGCTTTGCAGTTTAACATGAACCACAATATGCTGTGATAAACTTCTCTTCTATCACAAGTCACTGAAAATTAGAGAATGTCATGGTACATAGATGGTGCACTGGCTCGGGTTTCACAGCCATAATGCTGTGTTACTGCAGTAACATAATTACAGTCGGAAACTAAAATAAAATATGCTATCCTAACAAAGTTTTAGCTATAATACTGCAACTATCATAAAATTCTCTACTTTCTGAGCATCCGTGTGTTTCCCTGATGAAAGAGCATCTCATAAGAGAGCATCGCTAGTTGACAAAAGACCATCTGTTGAGGTTACTGAGCATAGCTTGGCATAGTGAGCTGGATGTTAGCATCATGCATTAGTAATGCGATTCTGCCTGCACTACTTTTGCAGAGAAAATAATTTAAAAAAAACATTTTTTGATGCATCTGACTTGACTTTACTTATCAAACGGTCTTATGACTTCTAAAAACAGAGGTAGCACAAGTAAAAGCTGAAGAATGAGGTGCGATCAGATATCTAAAGACCTCTGGTTATCCTAACCCAGGAGTACAGCTCCGTAGCTTGAGGCAAACTGGAGGAGTGTGGAAAATTCCTTTTGAAAACAGCAACAGAGCTTGGAAGATTGATTGACTCCAAGGATACAGGGAGCAGATCAATCCATCATCGTGGACTCCTTCAGTTTCCTTGTTCTTAGACTTTATTTCTTTCTGTGGGCCTGAGCTAAAAATGGAAGCACAGTCAAAGATCCTTTTGAAGACATAAGCAATTGAAGTGCCTTACTATATATTTATTAAGTCAGATCAAAACACGGTCACACAGCAGAATTTAAATGCTGCAGCCATACAACCATGAACTCTCCTTTCTACAGCCTTCTGAAGCTAAATCAACAAAAAAGTTAAATTATAATATCATTGTCCCAACTCCTCTAGATTTTTAAGTCATTAGCAGAACCCAGCTCAATTTAATGTAGAGGCATCACAAAACAGTTGTTAAAAAGTTTAAATTTATTAGCCAAGGTGCTTTTTTCTTCTGTTTTTTTGTTTGTCTTTTTTAGATATTTTCATCACATTGTCACATACTAATGCACAGCCAAGAATATCCTGCAATTTCTAAGTCAGGGATATTTCAAGAGTAAAGTATTTTAATTTCTCTTTAAATCAGTGAAAACAAAAAAACAACTTGTAACCATGCGCTTAAATCTGCTTATTAAATCATCCTTGACAAGAACCTTTTGAGTCAACAACATATTATTTTTCAATTAGTTTGCTTAATAATAATAAATAAATAAAAATTAAATAAATAGCCACAATATAAATCCCTGGGTGTACAATTTTACATATACCAAACTTTACATTTCTCCTATTTGCTGGAGTACCACAAGAAAATAAAATACTTGAAAATATTTATTAGCAGGTTAAAAAGAAACATTGTAGACTTGAAGGTAAAAGGACCTTGCCAACAGTAGCCTCACAACTTGGTCAAATGATTTCTAAGCAGCAACTAAACACTAATCTTTATAAAAATTTCCTCTGTCTAACTATTTGGATGTTTGAAGTTTTCTTTTTTTTTTTCTTGTGTTTGGTACTTTGTGACATACGTCTGTAAAGGTTCCATGCAAATAAGGTTTTGCTTAATATTTTCTGTGAGGTGTAATACATATGTGTTTATTCTAACTTAAAACGTTTAAAATGATCCAATATTTTATTGTACAGCATTTTGAGGGAGATTTCAGCTTCCATTGAACTATATTGAACCAGTTCGAATAATAAGCGGAGGACTTTAAAACAACTGCCAGTATACACAGATTTGACCATCATAAAAGTTTACCCTTTTTATTATAATTTTTAATGAAAAAAAGCTTCTGTACAAAAAAAATCCTGGCAGTTTCTGGCAGATGGATTAAAAAAAAAAAAAAAAAGCATTTCATGGAAATCATTTAAACAAAGTGGGATAATATTAGGTAACGCTCTACCTGAAACACTAACTTTTTCTACAGCAAAACTATTTTGTGGATTATGTAAAATAAGGCATAGATTAGACACTGAATGTGAACATCTCTTTAAGAAAATAACTGAATATTTAATGGGGCCATAGTTCCCAGACTTTATGTGTTAAACATCAAATAAAAAGTCATTAGAAAGTCTTGGGTTTTTTGATGTTTATTAATTATGAGAATCACAGTGGAGTCAGTGAAGTTATAATAGACAGGTCAGGCCCACATGATAAACTCTAAAGCTGGACTTTGTTTCATGGTCTTACTGGCTTTTCTCATTGAGTGAATATGCAGTATGGCATTTAATCCCTCAGAGGTTTGATTCAGAGGCAACATTACCCTGTAATTTAATTTAGCTGGCACATTCAGTATGATAATGCATACAAAATATGTGGCAATATTCTTAAAAGGAAATCCTGTGCCTATTTAAAATTCAACTGGAACTGGAATTAAAAGTGCAAAGCATTAAGTAGATAAGAGGATTCAGATTTCAAAGATGGATTGTTTAAATTCACCCAGGGGAAAACAGAAAAGTCAGGGTTATAGTTTCTCATTTTAGCAGCCAACTCATAACATTAATTGATAGTTAAACTTTAAAGATGGGATCAATATGTAAGGCACGCCACAAACATCATAAAAGTGAATCTAATTGGTACAGATGTAGGGAATCACCTAATTATATTGTCCTGTTATCAGAGTTTGGCAGCATCCTATTATGAATCAAAAGGCCAATCAGTGGCTTGTTAGCACTACCTGGCAATACAGAGGGTTAGCAGACACGTCTGTGATGTTAATAAAATCTAGTTGTTTGTTATTAGAAGAAAAAGCACAAAAGGTGCACAGATGAGGGGACTGCATTTCAGCGGACTTTTGATGGAGAGCAAAAACAGAGCAACTGCGAGTGAGAAGAAAGTGGATTTAGAGGGAGAAGGATTAAGTTAGGTTACTGAACAGAACACGAAAAAAGCCATGAGAAACAATGATTGAGAAATGCCAAGACCATCAGTCAACTCAAGCTTTCGCAGGAGACTGGAATACTAACGCTGTCTTTCAGCCTCCTTGGAAGGAAGGCGATATATAAAAAATGGAGGAGGAAGCAGAAATCCAGGTGGACATTTTTACAAAAAGGACCTTGTCTTTTAGCTCAGTTTTTATCCAACTCCAGAGTCAAACAAAGTGTTTTTAGAGTAAGAATAAATCTGCTTACACACCAGAGGGATATGGTTAATCATCTCATCCCAGCCATCATCTTCTGCTGCTTAATCTGGAATCGGGTTGTGGAGGCAGCAGCCTAAAGAAAGATATGTCCACTTCCCTCTCCCCAGCCACTTGGTCCATCTACAATTAGACCCAGATCTACACATTGTCTGAATTTTATGCAGTGTGTTTCTGTTTTGCCACTGGCTATTAAACTTGGCTAGGTGTTATTTGAAGAGAACTATTAAAATTTACAGAGCTTTGTAAAATGGGACTAAGATAAATAATATGTGATTCTCTATGTCGGTTTTGCTGAAATTTCCCTCTCAGTCTTTTTTTTTGCTAAAAAAAAAATATTTTTTTTTAGCAAAAATATTAACACTAAAACAATGTCCTATCTTGGACCTTTTCCCAGAGTTCAGGTCAATTTCTCAGTGAGCTCATTCTCACTGAGTTCATTTCCACATTTAGTCATTCCATCTATTCCCATTTTTTCTGTATCATTAGACTAGCTCAAAGCTGATAAATAATTTTATTATGAGTTATCCATATATTTGTAAGTCTGTTAAAACCTTAGCAAAAATATTAACACTAAAACAATGTCCTATCTTGGACCTTTTCTCAGAGTTTCTATTTTCTTTTTTTTTTTTTTTCAAACACAGATGTCCTTTGTTTTCAGGCACTTGCTATACCTGGGTTGATGAAGGGTGGCATTCTTTTTCATGAAAGTTGATTTATAGTGACATCTTCAATAGTGATATTTCTATAATAATGATTCAGATTTTGATTAAAGTTTGGAACTGTTTATTATTTTGAAATAGGGCAAAGTATGATCGGACCTCTTTTAGGTAGATAATATTTGTTTAAAGTAGCCTAAAACAGAACAGAAAATTACACATGGCCATATATTTTTGAAATCTGGTACTGAATGTTTCCCTTGTAGGCGTGGTTGGTATGGCTGCATGATACCAGGAGTTGATATAAAAATAGGGATGATACAAACTGAATATATTGAATACTTTAAACCCATATTTTCTCGACTCTTTTCTTGTTTTTCCAACAGTACTCCTAACCTGTGAGCTTTACCACAGCTATTGAAATTACACAAGTGACGGTAGCAGTAAACGTCTGTTCAACACGCAAATATAATATATGTATATAGGATTTGCATGGATGGAAAATATTGCCATCCAACCAGTTCTTTGCAAATAAGAGATTTCACACGTTGAAATGAAACAATTGTGATTTGATATATTGTGCAGTTCTAATGGCTGGTTTGAAATTCCCTGTGGCAGACAGTCTTATTACCTGAAAAAGTCAGGTGTGAAACAACCAAAACTGCTCAAGCACAACATGGAGCAGAGGCAAAAATTACTGGTTCCCTTGGCACTTGAATATTTCTGCTGAGAAATCACAAACACTTTATAATACTTTTTTTCTTGAAATGTCAACTTACGTAAGAAACAGTCATTTGTTTCTTACGCAGTATGAAACACAGTATGTTGTGGTATTTATTTCTGAAGAATAAAAATGATAATAAAAGCCTACCTAAAATCTGAATAGTCTTTCTGGGAAAACATCTGTCACTGCAGACCCTATCAAAGCAGAAATACTGCTATGGTGGATAAAGTTTCAGTAGCTAAATTTGATAAAGTGGTTGGAAGTTTTTTCTTGGCAAGTAATGTGTTACAGTAAATTCTGATAACAAATAAGCTGAAAGTGTGACATCCAAAGTACTATACAGAAAGGGATATAAATAATTAGGAAACTTGAAAGAAATATAAAACTAACTTTATTTCCTTATTTTGGTAGTGTCACCACCAATCAATCTGCTGAACTTTCTGATTGCGTCATTGTTTTTTAGTGGCCAACAAAGGAAACATAAACTTTGAAAGGAGAAGATTCAATTAACTTCAAACTAAGAAAATCTTCAAGGATTTTGTTTCACTGTATTTAATTCATTTTTTATTTCAGCTTAAAATGTGTAGAAAAGAATTAAATATAAGTGACAAAAGGTCCATCTATCAAGGTTTATAACCTCTGAAAATGTCATGCATTTCAATGGCATTTATATTATATTAGATTAAACCAGTGGCAGACAAAATTCTGCAAAACCTCTAATTATTTAAGTGCATAAATTGGGCGTAAATATGTGGTTATTTGATTCTATCTGTAATAATAGCTAAAACCATTAAAATTAGCAATCCCACAGATTTTATGCGTTGCAATTAAAAGGTGGTCACCTTTGGTGTGATATCCTTGCCTGATCCAAGCAATAACTTCCCAGTTAAATAAAAAGCAGAAACAATATCAAGTTAAATATCAAAATACACATTCCCACCTCCTGAGAGTCAGGTAACAATGTTTCTGGAGCTAAAGAGAATAAATCAATCTATTCAAAGAATATAGTCACAATTGCTTGCCAACTGTTTTAAAGTAAAAACATCATCCATAATCACAGTTCTGGCTGAATCAAGAGACCTATCACACCTAATATGTAGCAGAGGAACATCAAAATTGTTATATCACTTTAAAATGTTCCACTTCACAAACTGCAGCAATTTGCTGCCAACAGTTTTGAAAGACACAAACGTACTAAAAACAAGAGTTCACTAAAATTAAACAAGAACCACCGCAAAAGTAACTAAAACAAATGGAAATATGAAATTCATAAATCATTTGGCACCAACTGAAATATAGAATAAAAATATTTAACTTACAACGCAATTCTCGCTGAGTAATGACACTACTGGAAACAAGGCAAATTGAGCATACACTCGAGTCTAATAAAGAAATGAAACTGATTAACACTATAAACAATTCCTGGAAGTTGTGTGTGGCTTTATATGCCACACACACTTTTTGCAACAAAATCTTCTCTATAAATACACAATTTGATGCCTTCTGTACACCATACTATTCGGTCCCTTCAGACTGGACAAATGACCCATAAATCACACTTATGTTTCTTATTCTCAACAAATTTTAGCCTCAAGAGGAATTTAAGTGTGCACCTCTAGAGTGTATTCAATCTGAACAACTCTGAATCAAAGCAAACACATTTTTTGGGTCTTGTGTTGATTTTTCTTTATACAGACAAAAGATGCATATTTAAAAGGTGCCTTGAAGAGTAGGTGACAACCACTGAGACAGAGCTGTTTGAAGTGCTCTGTTTACTGAATAACATTGTTTAATTTATAAAGCAATGTTATTGCTTTATGACATTTCTTCAAGCCATATGAGGAGCTGTGTGTATTGTTTGAGACCCTGATGTAGCACCACTGTCCATGAGGGTACAGCATAAGATGAAGATATGTAGGCGGTTCAAAAACTAACAGCTCTCACCGAAATGATAAAAACACAGCAGACAAGCTGCATGACTGCTGACATGTAACATGCTGTGAACTCAGAAACCCAGAATCTTACTAGTATTCTAGTTTCAATTTCTGATACTTTTGACTATATAAGATTTTATCTGCTAGAAGAGTTGCTATGCTGTAAATCATTAGATGTTCAATCACAAATCAACGTTATATTTTATCACCTTTCATATATTTTCATACCCTTTGCCAGTAAAAATACTGAGTGATGCCCTAATCATTGAACAAACATCACCTTCAGAGATGAGCAGCATAATCAGTGCAGAGTATTCAGAAACATAAGCAGAGTGCTTCCATATTCTGTTAATACATTTATAAGGGCCATGCTACCATGGTTACAAGAAACCTGCATACAAATAATCTTCTTAGCATCTGCTTAGTATATTACAGCAACTACAAACGCTGTTAGACTCTCTGCATGAATTATTACCAGCAAGGAACCACATGAACAAAATTTCAGTCAGATAATCACAATCTCACCCCCTTTCAGGGTACACAGGCTTCCCAACGTCCCTTCAATGTGTCTCCATTTTCACCATTATGATAATCGCCCCATCAAAGTGCCCTGCAGAGGAACATGTATCAGCTGCCGCTCTGTCCCTGCCAGAGCAGTTTCTTGGCAAGACAGTGGAAAGGACAAAACAAATTGATACATAAAGGGAGATTAGAGCCAGAGCCAAAGTAAAGTTGATCAATTATGAGGCCTGCCGAGCAAGAGACAACAGAGCCATATTTCTCAGATAGAATTTAGCAATAAGAACTTAATTTTTAAACAGATAAAACATAAAAATGCTGAATCTAGCATAAAGTCCAATATACAAGTGTGCTGTTTTCAAATGGTTTTATATTACCGGTGCACTAATAAATCAGCCCAGATTTCCTTAATTTAGGGAAATTAGTAATCAACTTATACTTATATGTGAAACCAATCTTATCCACTGATCTTATCTGCCTCCACAAAAGCATGAAATTCAGCCATCATTTCATTTTGCGCTGCTATTAAAAAAGGGCTGACTAAAACACCAGGTAAAATCTGCACGTGCGTGGTCAACAACAGTCAGTGCTTCAGCCAAAAGAAGTTTTGGCCAAAAAACATTGGTATTGGCCAAAATCAAAATTGACAAGTAGGGATTGTTAAGGATCAGTAATCAGCCAGAAAACTCCAATACATCTCTTTATGTATTACACCCTATTCCTCCTTGTTTGTGATTTGTTCTTTTGTAAGTCGACTCTTGTGAAAAATGACAGATTATGATGCCCCAAGGAAACTTGAATATTGCAACAACTTCCTGGTAGCAATTGTCATTTGCTGGAGTCATTGAATAGGCACATTTATCCTTAGTAGACTATGAGTTGATACATGGAAATGATTTAAATCCTTACATTTAAAGCAATTATGAAATCTAACCAAAGATGGTTAGAAATAATCCCTGACATGGTGAAAAGTCTATTTTAGCCATAGGGGAGTTTCAGATCAGAAAAGCTTGACCTAAGGTTAAAACCTTTTTTAAAAAGTAGCATGTACATCTTGGAGCAAAAAATTGCAGCTTAATAAGGACAATTGGCAACATTAGACAATCACATTCTTTTTAGGTAGAAGTTATTTTGTTTATTTTCATTTCTGAGGGATATGTAGCACTAAAACGGAGAGTAACAACACAGTATAATCGGCTACTATGTTTGCAGTATAAGTGAATCTGCAGTTTCCCCAACTCCTGCCTTCCTTTTGAACATTAAGCAGAACAGCACACATGCTTAATGTTGATTTTAGTGTTTGGAATTGGGCTAAAATCTGGTACAAATGGCTTTCAGAAGGATTATTTCAAAACTCTAAAGGTGTTAAATTCTAAGTAGCCAATCAGCACACTCTCACATGGATTAATCAAATCACAAACAAACAAAATGCTCACTGTCCAGACATGATTAGTGAGGCTCCAGACTTCAAACTGCATGCTCATGCACACACAAGCGCACACACACACACGTCAATCTAATTGCAGCAATTTAATTTGCAACTCTGGGAGAGCGTGGCGTGTCAGCGCAACAGCCCTGTCTGATATGACAGCCGCTCAGATGAGATTACATATTGCATTCAGTGCAGTATCAAACCCCTCTCCTCCAACTTTTCCAGAAAAAAAAAAAAGCCTGTCTTGGACTGATCAACAGACACAGCGGCATAGTGAGAGAGGAGGAATCATACATCTGATGCTCTGTCAACCTACAAAACCTGATTATAGATGACATCTAGAGACTCAGATTAAGCAGCTGATAAAGATGCTGAACACATCACATTTAGCTAGCTTCAATGTCATCCAGTGTACAAGTATACACAGAGAGCAAATAACTGTAAAAAAAAATGTATATATATAATTAAATTGAGATCTGATGCCTTCTAATTATTCAAAAAGAATTAAATATAAAAACTCTCTTATAGTAATTTGATTTTTTGCACTATCACAACATGCAAATACTTCCCATCTAGAATAGTATACTCTAGTTGATCTGAATGCATCTTTCCAGCTAAGTAGCTTCACACGGAAATAGATGCAGCCCAACTGATTTAGCAGAGGTGAAATAACTTGTTGACATAGAGCACCTGTCAGATGGAGAAATTAAATCAGCCATCGTAAAAGAGTAGTGGCTGCACTTCATTTGTGCAGTGCTGCAGCCATTTAAAGGCAGAGCAAGAACCTGGAACAACATTGACAAGCGAGTTTGCAGAGTGCATCCATAGTGGATGTTCAAACGCATTGGTATGCTTTGAGCATCAAGGCAAGACTCATTGGCATGGAGAATTAATAATAACATAGAAAAATATTTTAGTTGAGGTAGAAACATCAGTATTTTTTTAAATTAAATTAGAAAGCATCCTTACAAATTTTCACAGATACTTCTGGAAATTCTTATCCAGCTGAACTGGAATAAGGTTATCTTCTACCCCTTTCTATCTGCTACTGTTTCCACTTTGCCACCGGCTGTTGGAATCTTTCAACTACATATAAGCTCCAACACCACCAGTGAAGTACTGCTCAGAAATTGTGAAGTCTGACAAAAGCGTTGGAGGACCTTTCAGGCACTCTGGGTTTTCTAGTGTCTGTAACAAAAGAAAAGTCTTTCACTAGACTTAGAGATGCATTGATCACAGATTTGTGGTCTATTTCGTATCTCCTGTTTTGTAAGGCTTTTGACATGCAGATTTTTCATTAAAGTCTTCACTAAAGATTGTTGTTCAGGTTACCAACAGTAGCATTTAGGTATTGTGTATTCACTATTATCTATTTTGAGTCATGCTGAAAATTTTACTACTTCATTGACTTGCAGATTTTAATTTTAACCTTTATATAGTGCATTCCTTGATGGTTAATATGTTTTTGGGAATGATTTTGACTACAAATTAGACTTTCTCCAATCAAAGATATTTAGGTTCTAATTTGACTGTCTGCCTGATATTTTCAGCACTTTTACTCAAACATAATGTCTTGTTGTTCTCCTGGCTTTGTATAACCCAAGATTAATAAAGGCCCAATTCACTGCTACAGTTCATAAACACATATTAATTGTAATTGTATCTTAATTGTATTAATATATTAATTAATATTATGCTGGTTTAAAACAATTGTCTGCATGTGTTTTAGGAGTCCTTACATGGGCAATGTATGGGGAAGTGGGACTTGTTCCATGTTTCAGATTAAAATCTGACAACTCAGAAAAATAAAAATAACACCCAGGCAATGTTAGAGCCAATCCTTAACATTCCCAGGTGTTAATGTTTTGTGCACATAAGATGAAAAATTATTTACGCTTTGAATATTTTTTAACGTCTAAATAACGTTCTTACCAAAAAAAAAGGTATTTTAAAGGTAAATTCAAAAACAACAAATATTTGACTAGTTACAAGATAAGTTAACTGTATGTCTATATTGTACTTTATTGAAGTACTGTATATTTGCTAAAGTTACAGGGGTATCTTTAAAATCTGAAACTACATATAAAAAAATAAAGTGAAAAACAATCAATGTTGACACTTTGAGGCTTTGATACTTCCAACCAATAATAAACAAACTGCATTTTGCATATATGATATAATAATTTAAATCAAGTTTAAACATTTTAAGAGCTAATTTCAGAAAAAAACAACAATATTTGCTGGGTAGTTGATAGCACAGTTGCATTGCAGCAATAAGGTCAGAGCTTTGAATTTCAGCCTGGTGTCATTCTGCGTGGAGTTTTTATGCAGTCCTTGTTCATGTGTGGGTTTTTTCTGGGTACTCGATATTCCTCCTACAGTACAAAAATATGACTGTTAGGTTAATTGGTCTATAAATTGACTTAAAATGTGAGTTGTTTGCCCTGTGCATCTCTGCATTGCCCTAATAAACTGTCAATCTGCCCAGGCCGTAACCTGCCTCTTGTCAAGTGACCACTGGAGAAAACCACCAGCACCCCCACATCCGTGCAAAGATAAATATTTTGGACAATGGACGAACATTTTCTATAAATGGTAAAACTGAAGGTAAAGAGTGTGGTTTCTTTTTAAACACACTCTGGCGCAGTTGGTAGCACTGTTGCCTTGCAGCAAGAAGGTCCTGGATTCGATTCCCAGCCAACTCCGTCTTTCTGCACGGAGTTTGCATGTTCTCCCTGTGCATGCGTGGGTTCTCTCCAGGTTCTCCGGCTTCCTCCCACAGTCCAAAAACATGACTGTCAGGTTAATTGGTCTTTCCAAATTCTCTCCACTAAGTCTGTGTGTGCATGGTTGTTTGTCTTGTCTGTTTCTGTGTTGCCCTGCGACAGACTGGCAACCTGTCCAGGGCGTACCCCGCCTCTCGCCCGGAACGCAGCTGGAGGTAGGCAACAACTCCCGACCCCATTAGGTACAAGGGTAAACAGAAAATGGATGGATGGATATTTATTGGAACATTTTTGTGCACTAGGGCACAAAACCGTAAAGTTGCAATGTACCATTATTATTTAAATAGCTGCCTCTACATGCCATGATATTGCTGATGTTTAAAAAAAATACAGGCTCACAAAGGTAAAAAAAATAGGTAGTAAAACTATGTTTTTGTTATCTTCAACAATATGGACTGCAGAGGTTGAAATGTCCTGATTTCTCTCGGGCTGACAACCAATAGTTTGGTATAGTAGCCCCAGTCTGCCTTTGTGAGGGACTGAGATAACAACAGTGCTGAGAGGAAACCGTAAGTCAAATGTCAGTAAATATAAGCAGTCCTGCATTTATATAACACAAACAGGATTATCGCATAAGTTACTGCAAGCATAGACATAAACACAATAATCTCTGAGGATTCATGACCGACTGAGTCCACAATGATAAATGGAAACAAAGTGCACTGGTGAGCAGGTACACACAGAGAGGATTTATTCTGTGACTTTATGAAAAATTCAGGTCGAGACATGATGCGATGAGCTGAAGTTATTAAAAGCAATGTGTATTTATAGCAACCAAAATAAGTGAATGAAGAAAAACAACTAATGCCGACATAAGCTTAAAGGCTTGGCAGAGAGGGATTGCGATTAAAATAGTCAAAATCTGATTACTTCAAGCCAAACAGCATGTCTGAAGTTGTAGTCGCCTCCATGAGAGACTCTTGATTTACGTCATCAGTGATGATATAAACACAGAGTGTAAAAATCCTACAAGCAAACACTAAGAATAAGTAATCATTATAGCTTGGAAGCTTCATGATGATGCTGAAAATTTGGCCTCATCCTTGAATTCATCAGTTTATGAGCAGATCCTTACAGTTGCATAGAGGACAATCTTTTATAATCCTCTTGCTTCGTCATACATGTTTTCATCATCTTTACTATAATCTGTGCAAAAAAGGCTTGATTTATGTTCAGTTATTTTTTTATGTCTAAAAACAGAAGAACTGAAAGAAATGATAATAAGTGCTATTTTTGTAACTTGCTTTAACAGGTGAAGAGAGCAAACCACACCAATGAATGGCATACTGAGCAATGAATAAATGGGAAAAAAGAAAATTAGAGTTTGAGTTCATTCTTTATTCTTTTGTTTGGTATCTAAGCTGCTTTTCTTCTTTTCCTAGATCTTCTAGCTTTGCATTCTTCAGCGAATGAGTTAACTTAGGCTTACCCCTTTATGATATTTCTATTGTCATAAATTTATAACATTGCAACAAGCTGTTGGGTAGAAGTGCTGAATCCACTCTTGGCGTTCTGTGATCTTTAACTGTTAATTCATAAATTAGCACAGACACTGAGGCAAACATAGCCAAATCATTTTATATGCAGAACAATTAATCATCACAGTAGGTTATTTCCCACAGTACAGAGAGCAAGCTGTAAAAATTTTAGATTCATGCAAATGGTTCAGAATATAGTCACAGTTATCACAGGGGTTATCAAAAGTTTAACTAAGCTGATGATGTTTACTGAAAAAGTTTTGCTTTTAAATTATTTAAAGGATACATGTAAAGTACCTGTATCATCACATTTAAATAAAACCTGTAAATATGAACTTATGAAATATAAATAATTTGAAATCAGGCATTCCATTGTTTTTCAATTAGAGGAGTAATTGTATGTCACTTCTCTGAAAAAGAAGAGCAGTTTGAGTCAGCTAGGGAATAAAGTGTTTTTTTACAAAAAAAGAGATTCCAGACTGTCGAAGGTAATTCAGAGAAAGAAAGAAAATTAGCCACATTTGAAACTTATTTTCTCAGGAAAATACAACTACAGCCATCTGCAAAAAAAAAACAAAAAACAAATATCTGGTGAAAAATTTAATATCTAGTTACCCAATCTACAATTCCATTAAGTGTAAACTACAGGGACTAAATCCACACCTAACTCCAGTTTTAAAAATGTATGATTGCTCCTGTGTGTCAAGTAATATTACTCTCCCCTTTGTGAGAAACTGAAATTTCTCCAAGTAAAAACCACTGCCTCCATAGCTTATTTTTAAATGTCATTGTCTGACTTTGGGGGTTTGAAAATGTCATAAAGGATTCCTGCTAGAATGCAGACCAAGGCTGAACTTAAACTTCAAAAACAATAATAGCAAAGGCAAAACACAATAAAAAAATGCTTTATGTGGGAAAAATTGAGGTGCCGCTGTTGGATTCTGTTACTATTATTGACACTTGTCAAATCTACAGCCTTCCCCATGTCAAAAGAAAAATGTTATTTACCAAGAATCTCTGTGAAATGTTTAAGAATCAATAATACACTTCTTTACAGTTTAATAAAACTATATTGAGAGTATTATTACAGAATGCACACTGCAGTGAATTGAGACTGAAAGCATTTTATACAGCTCTTACATTTTATAGCATGGCAGGTGTGATTGTTCTACACTGTTATAGTGCAAAACAGAGATTATCTACAAGCTTAGAGCCTGAAACATTACAGAAAACTCAATACTATATATAATCATGAGTACCTTTGGTTGCACAATAGATGTCTCACAAACAGTGATTGTAGAATGCAATGTTTCATTTAGCTCCAATAGAATGAGGGTTAATCAACGAAGCAATATTTGTAGACTGTATACAGCAAAAAAAATGTGTTCTGTTAACAAAATAATGAATCTTATAAGAATTAACCTGCCTCACAACCTCAGACTGAATATGAGAATAGACTGAAATTGATAACTTATTTTCAAAAAATATATATAAAAATAAAATGTTATTTTTTTTCTGAAAAAAAAATATATAAATCAACTAAAAAAAAAAATCAGAACAAAGGATTTCTGTGATGAACTGGGGGAAGTGTCACACTTCTTGATATGCATTTTATGCTAGTTGTTTTAAAGACAGATAATTACATCTTGATGGAGGCCACTGGATGGGGTAGAAAAGGAAAGTGGGTGAATTTTAACAATCTTCACAGCAGGTGAATGTAATGTGACAGGTGGTGACAGGCACCATTTGAGAAGACATTTGAAAGAACACTAATGAACCTGCCCTTCCCCCAAATCAGCTCACCTTCACAATGCCCCCTTCATGACCGGGCAGGAGACTCAGTGGGAGGTAATTGCAAGGGAGGGAAAACCTGTCTGCTTCGCCTAATGTGTGGGAGGAGGAAAGTAGGTAATCGTCCATGGTAGCAGTGGCCAGCTGAGTGCTTTTCATCAAAGTGTTCCTTTGATAACAAAAACGGGAGGAGTTTGCATATGAAGGGGTGCAAAAGGTTAAGACTCACACATCCATTAAAGCCATTTTTAATATATACATATATATGCTGCAAATATATTGTACGCATGTCTGAGTTGCTCGACCTCCTTATGCAATGCTGTGTTCTGCGACTATGCCACCTTAGATGTTCTTGCTCTCTCATTGTATCTCATTCTGTTGATTAGTGATGATGTAAGACATTGGAAATTTGTGAAAATCCTTTTTTCTAAGGGGTTCCATAGACCCAGAAGATTTCCAGCTGTTCTATAAAATATTTATATCACCTTTTGCAGCACCTGCAGCCAGAGAAGACTGAATAATAAATAGCTAGAGCTTCATCATTTGGGCCATCGATTCAAGCTAAATCGAGTTTTCAAACTTCCTCTTTCCAACCCCTCTGTTCTCTACCATGGCAGCTCTTTACATCATTTAAAGAGCTTTTGGGATTTCATAATAAACGGTACTGGTTTTAAATGGTCCCTGGCCATGCCATGAAAGAAAAGGTGAGGGGTTCAGCCTGTGTCAGTGGAAACGACTCAATCTGCAAGCCAGAACTACTCTCAGCAAAACTCAATGACCTTATGCTCTTTAATTGGACCTCATGGGCAGGTGCAGGAGGTCAAAAATAGGAGGTGAAGCAGGATGATGGAACAAAGTTTAAAAAGGAAAGATTAAATAATTATAACGTCAAGCTACCATAATAGAAAACCATTTCTCCATGCATGAAAAAGGTCTTCACTGTGTCATTTGTGGCAGAGGGAGAAAAAAGCTGTGTAGCAATTGTGCATAACAGCATGTGGCCAATCCCCTTAACAGCCATGGGACGTCTATTGTTGATGAAAAATCTCCCGGGGGAGGGAGGGGCGGCCGTTACACGTAATGTGATGTTCCCTCTTTTTTTCAGAACAATCACAAGTAGTGTCCCAAGCAGCTGTTGGACCTGCATTTAACGTGGTGAGCTCTTCAGTTAGTGACCCACATAAGCAGCCACAGGAGTAATGACGCTCTTCACAGGGGGCGAAGGGGACATCTCTCTAATCCTCCACTTAGTCTGTGTGATTGGTTGGCTTCTTACTCCAGAGCAAAAGTAGACGGTATCTGTATTATATGAGAAGTCTAATAAGAATGCTTTTGGAAACAGATAAAAGGAGTTGTTGGAATCTATATATTTAGACATCTTAGATGAGTGCTTAGTTATTTTTTCTCTGAAATCTGGAAAGCTAATTTATACCAATATATTTGCAAAAAAATAACTATGCAAACCCAAGTAAATCTCTAATGTTCAGTGTTGGAGAACTTTATCATCTCGGGTTCAAGAACAAACTGATTGTTTAGGAGTCATGCCACAAATAATAAAAGAAAAAAAAAACTGTGCGCTATAGTCTGATGGGAATATAATAAAACTTTTCGGGAACAAAAACCCAAGCTGTGTTTGGCATGAAACAAAGATTAATTGTGCAGATAGCATCAAAGTATCTTAGATACTTAGACGAGTACATTTTATCCTCTGCTTAAAAACAAGGAACTGTATCATCGCTGGGAGTTTGACCAGGATAATGATCCTCAACATATGGCAGTACAGAAATGGATCATCACACAAAATCTCAACCTTTTCTTGTGACAATTTCTCAGAAAACCTGTGAGGTGAGCTGAACAAAAGAGAGCATAAGAGAGTAGCAAGGACTCTGAATGATTGAGAGAAATTGTGCAAGGACGAATGATCAAACATCCATTTGTCTGTTTGCTTCTCTTGAAATAACACAAGAGTGGATGGCATCTGATTGGTAAAAGAATATTGGTAATAAGCATTGACAGAAGGCATAGCAATAATCGGGATTTTGATTTTGTGTAGAAAAACACCTTTGTTTTAATAAAACAAACTTCAACGTTTTCTACATTTTTCAGAGTGAGATTATAGTTTAATTGTGGCGAGTGCTGTTTTGGCATAGTATGAAGCTATTACAATCTAAAAAATGTATTGGACAGATTGACAGCAGATAAAACTTCTGACACATTCAGCAGCTTTCATTTTGTATAACTGCAATAAATCTGCTATATCTTTAGAGCCAACACCACCTGATCATTAGTCTTCCTGATGGAATTAGATAAAAATATTGTGCAATGTAATAACTATTAATTTTCTCAAACAACACCTTAAAAATACCTCAAAACCTTTAAACGTCTTTTACCAGACATGGACTTACAAACTAAACCTGTGAAATGTGTGAGGAGGTCAGAGCCCTTCTGTGACCTTAAGCCTAAATCTCAAAGGAGGTTAGCAGACGAGCTCAGTTATGTCTGTCCCATCTCTTTACTGAAACCAAAGTAAAATGTAAAACATCTCTAAGGTTTCAGGGACATTAGACTGACAATCTGGGTTTACTTGAGGGATTGTTCTCGAGCCAATTCCCAGGCTGGTAACAAAAGGCAGATGAGAAAAAAAAATCTTCTGGAGGCTGTCCAAGAATCCTCTTTTCACCATCAGCTTTGTTTCCAGATCAGAGAAGGCAGCCGTGTTTATAAGGCACATTGTCATAAAAGATTAATAACATAAATAAGCAGTCTGGCTTAATTTGTTTCCAGTTGTCTGGAAATGAAAATCTTAAGACTCTTGGGCTAAACCCACATTAATACTTTTCATTTTAAAAATGCATGATTCTGCATCTTAAATACTACATAACTGGCACAGTTTTGGTTTAAAAATTATTGGACTGCATTTTTACTCCTGACATGCAGAAACTGACAATTTGAGACATGAACACACGCATTTAAGGTTTGGACAACTACTTTGTGATTTTCAATCTGTTTTTCAAGGCACTAGTAGTTTTTATTGAACAGAGGTTTGACAGGAACAAGGGCAGCGAAAGACGGAGAAGAAATGCAGAAAATGGCCCAGGACTGGGTACTGAAGAGGAAAACATTTGTGTAGGACTACAGCTTTTGTACATTGTGCTTCTGCTCTACCACTGAGCAACCTGGCATTGATCATTCAGACAGAGATTAGGATTAGATAATTTTCTCTAGTCACCTCTGATGAGAAGTTTTCAGGTCAAATACTAAAATATAATTTTAGTATATAGCATATATATTAATGCACTTGTTTCCTATTTCATAAAAAAAATATCTGGGAAAGAATGGAGGACATGATTTTAAACATAACAGGGAGTCATTTCTTTATTCTCAGTTGGATTCAAAACTACAACTCCAATGAACCTTTAGTTCTTATTTATTTAAGTCCTTAAATTGAGAAAAACTGGAATCAGTGATTCAGGGATTCAGAAAGATGAGACCAAAAAGGCTAACACCAAGTGATGTTTTTTTCTCTGCTTTGCATGTCTCCATTAGTGTGCATGGATTGATGTCTAACGGTCAAAATCAACTTAGTCTTTTCTCTTACTATGCATTAGCGCTTCAGGATGAAGCCCCTTTTTCTGTTTAACATCCTAATTTAATTCACTACTAACGGTTCTGTGATGCCAGGCTTTAAGATAAGTGGAAAATATATAGAGCCATTGGCGCTGGAGTGGATGTCCTCCTCAGCAAAAGTGGGTCAGAAAATCTCTGGGAGCCAAATATTTAAATTTCCTTCCTCTCAGGGCTTTGGATTTCATGCTGTGGACAGATGTCCCAAAATGACTCTGCATTACTTTCAGACACTTTTTAATACAGTCCTGTGAACTCATGGGATTTAAATCTTCTCAATAGCCTGCAGAGTAAAGAAAATACGGCATTATGGCTGATGCTCCAGGCTGAGTTTTGATCCAGATCAGATGGACGTAGAGTACCCAAAAATTGTACTCAAGTACATGTAACACTAGTTCATCATATTTTTACTAATAGTTGTCATCTGAGACAACTATTAGTTACTTTACTCAAGAGTAAAGTAATGTTTGTGAAAAAGGCTACTGAAGTACTGAAGAACTAATCATGACATTTGATTTAATATTTAGTATGTCAGCATACAAAAAACATAAAATTATATAGAAAATCTGGTTTTGTAAAGCATAAAATTACATATATATATATATATATATATATATATATATATATATATATATTGCTCAAAAAAATAAAGGGAACACTTAAACAACACAATATAACTCCAAGTAAATCAAACTTCTGTGAAATCAAACTGTCCATCTAGGATGTGTTATTTGAGTGTTCCCTTTATTTTTTTGAGCAGTATATATATATATATATATATATATATATATATATATATATATATATATATATATATATATATATATATATTCTTTTTATTTTTCTTATTTTTTTTACAAACATTACGAATGTTTTTCAAATAAATTGAAAAGAAATATAACACTTATGAAACCAATATGTACAGGAGGTATTCATGCTAAAATATTGTAAAGTATAAGTCGAAACTGAAAATAGTAATAAGCTTAAACATTTCAGTCCTAATCTCCTATAAACACCATAATTTTAAACTTAAAGTTGCTATCATTAAAGAGTTGCAGCTTGGAAATTCATTTTCAAAAACATGTGGGAAACAAAAGTAGTTCATATAACAGTTATATTTCTTTGTTTGCAAAGGTTTTCTGTTTATAACTGTATATAAGAGCTTTATATTAGGATTGATATTGGAAAGCAGTACCCTTATGCCTGTCTGTTCTAAATATGAAAGGCATTTTAAAGAAAAATCATAACAGTCTGCACCAAATAATCATTTTATGCTATTTCCTAAAAAAAAAAAAAAGTTTTAGAAGTAGAACTTTTTGTTGTTGTTGTTTTTTCCAGGTTGACATGAATCTTGTTTTGTCACAAAGCAAGGCAATTTCTGTTGCATAGCATATTTTCAGCAACAGGACAATTTGAATGATTTACATTGTCATAATGTATTATTTGAATTCCTCAGCTGGAGCTACAACACATGAGAAGAATAAATAAGGGATTTCACATTAAGTAAAAATGAAAAAAAGAAATTGAATAAAAGCAGCAATGAATGACTGCACAAATTTAAGATGTAACTTCATTAAAACTAATTGAAAATATGGAGACATTTACTTTTTAAAATCCCACAGAACAGCTGTCAGATATATTGTCAAGTGCATTTCTAAGTGTATTGGACTATTATTAAAAAGTTAATTAATTCAGAAAGTAAAACTCCATTCAACTAGAGGTGATGTAGAGTACCTTGTTTTTTTATTATTATTTCAGAAGATTATGGCTTACCATGAATAAAACCTCAAGAACTTTGAATATTAACATATCCATTAAAGGGGTTGTAAAAAAAGATTATGAACAGTACTCAATAGTAATACTGGGTCTGAGTTCCTTCATCACATCACTGTGCCATGGCATGCAGGCGAACAATTGGTGGTACTGCTGAGTTCTTGAGAAAACCCAGGATGACTTTAGATTGATCCATTTTGTCTGCATTGTTGGACCTGCCCTCGCGTCTTCCTCACGACTCCAGAGGCTCTCAATGGTCTTTAGATCAATTAAACACTGTGATACTTTCAGTAAAGACCTGCTGGAAATAAAATCAACATTTTTATAAAACTTGTCAGGAAAACATGAAGGCCTCTAAGATTCACAAGTCCAACATTGTGTCTAATTTGGACTTGATAATAAACAATGAGTTAATACCACCAGCACATGAAAATGGCTGAACAGATTATAAAAACTTCATCTTGGGCCTCAAGAAACTTGGACTGCTCCCCCAAACATTTCAACAAGCTTTGTGTCTCATTGTTTACAAGTTTGTGGTTATTACTGTTGAAAGTGCACATTTTTCTCTGATATTTTTTTCTTGATATACTTTCCTTTTATTTGAGAACAAAGAACTAAGAGTAGTCAGCTTCTTTAACAACAGGCTTTATTGTCATATGCAATCTTAAAAAATGCTCAAAATCGTTCTGTCTTCATTCTGTGAAGTTCGCATTTTAAATTAAAATATAAAACTGAATTCAGTTTTCAATGAAAAAGGGGCCAAAAATAAAATTATATTTGTAGAGAGGCAACAGAATGATGATATAATTTTTCCATTCAGTGCAAGACTTAACATCAACAGAAGCCTACATGTCATCCTTCTGCCCTGAATCAATGTCGTCCATCGGTCACAGTGAAGAATCTGAGCCAAAACTGCAGGCGGATCGTAAAAAGATATTAGCACATGTAAATCACAGAATGACAAAGTCATTTGAGGCCAAAGCTGTTTGAACCCTTATTTATAAATTACTAGGAGGTAAACGAAGCCATATATATAATATATATATATATATATATATATATATATATATATATATATATATATATATATATATATATATAGAGAGAGAGAGAGAGAGAGAGAGAACAGTTCAGCTTTTTGAATTGAAGCAAGTCATTAATAAGTTAAACTGAGCTTCAAGCCCTTTTATTCTGCCAAATAATATAAAAATGTTCATGTTTCTATTCCCTGTTTGCAGCAGTTCCTCTGTGATACTGAGGGAATGCTATATTTGACCAAAATTATTTCTGAAGCAGGAGACAAAGCAAATGTCACGAGTCAGACTAAGCGAGACCCTGATCCCTGTTCTGTCATAACACTCCAGGAGATATGATATTAAACTGACATAATAATCTAAAATAATCTAATGGGATAAAATGGGAGCTCCAGACCTACAGTTTAAAGCACATATTTAGATACACTGTATTTAAATCATTAGCCAACAATAAATCAGAATGTTTCCATTTTTAGGTCAGTATAATTAATTTCAATCAGCTAAATTAAAAAATAATGAGATGTTTTATTTTATCTTTTAAAATTCACAAGTTTTGTAGCAGTCCCTTCACGAACTCCCACAATATGATAGTGTCTCCCTCATGTTTCACAGTTTGGAATATTATTCTCTAATTTGAAATGATCCCCTTTTTGCTACAAATATGATGGTAAAAATAGCTAAATAATTACACTTTGTTTCATCAGCTCAATCAACCTTTGTCTAAAATGAAGGCCTTTATGTTTGCAAATTATTATTAGGCTTTAACGTTGTTTTTTGACATCTTCCTCTGAGAGTGGCTTTTCCGTTCCTGTCAGTACAAAATCCATGCATAATGACACACATTTACCAATTTCAGTGAGCATCATCACAAGATCCTGTGCTTTCCTTCTGGGAATAACTAACTTAGTTTTGCACCAAGATGCATTCATTTGTGATCTGTAATGGCATGATGGCTGAACAAATGAAAATGACAAGTGCAGGTTTATGATTCTTTTCCTGACCTCTGGGCTGATTTCTTCATTTCCCCATTTCACCGCACAATGAGTGCTGGAGGTTCACTTAAAATATTCACAGGTGTGTCTTCATTTCATATTCGATCAGAAGCTTACAAACCCAAGACATCTTGAATTTAGCAAACTGATTAGTGATCAATTTGGTAAACTTTCACAAAAGTCAAGGAAAAAATCTCCTTCACTTTGAGATGTATTTTTGTAATTCTAACAAACATAAAACAGACAAAGACACAGTCTGATTCATTATGAGACAGTAAAAGTTTATTTTTGTACAGTTTCGGTAAATATCCTGTTTCAGCAGTAAATGTTAGACTAATAACGAGCAAAACGATCCTTTTATATAAGATCTCTTTATGCACACATTTTTAACCATAAACCATAACATTATTATGATTAGGAATAAAAAAGTCGCTCATACAAACTAAAGAGTGCATTTTCTTAACCTAATGAATCTTTCACTCCCACACAATCTCTCAGCAAGACATAATTACAAAAGTCTTCCAAGCTACTTAATAATCATCTTATTAAAAACAGTTCTTAATAAGTCATAAGCGAAATAACAAAAAAAAAAAATGTCCACAAGTTAAAAAGGCTTAAGGAAGAAGAATTAAGAGAAAGTCGCTTTCAGCCATGAGAGTCGTGACAAAAGACAAGAAGGGAGAGATTATGTTAAAAATAGAAAGGAATGCAGGGCAGAAAGGAAGAAAGACTGAAAGACAGATTATAGCAGGAGAAACTGTGACAGGCGGGTATTAAGGAGCAAAATGTCTCTGTGGTCGGGGGGTTGTGCTTTTTATGAGTGTCATGCTGCAGAAATGTTCTGGTGACTTCCGGCACAATGACAAGCTTTTGACGATTGTACTGTCTGTAGATTAGATTCAATCTCACTGCATCTCTGTCTGCTCTTGGGATTAAATTAAAGAACACAGCTTTCAATTTCATACCTGGGTTCCTGCACCGCCTCTCCCAATGTGACATTTACTCACTAGACAGATGCCCTTTCACTGTTCCCTTAGGTCCTCAGATAATACACTGCAACAAAGCAAGGGAAGGGTAAATGATGCCAGCTGCTAATAAGCCAGGAAGATTTTTTTTTTTTTTTTTTGTGGGATTAACCAAGTTCAGGTGAAAGTAGTTTTTTCCCTCCCTTCATATTTTGAGCCGATTGAGAATGAGACATTTCTTAACAGTTCTTCCAATGAGGAAGAGTCCATTTTAAGCCATCTTTTTTAACATTTTTTTTTTGCATATCAATAGGATCAGGACTGAAGTGTGCTACATAACTTCTTAGCTGAGCTGCACTGATAAAATGGCAATTAGCTGCTTGAAGCTAAAGATTTTTATTTATTTATTTATTTATTTGTTAATTATGAAAAACCTTTCGCCCTAACAGCAGAAATTCCTTTAGAAGTCTGGATTATAAACTGGAAGGTTAGAAAATAATCTAAAAGGTAACAATTATCTCTTAAAATCTTAATTTCAAAGCATCAAATTGTAATGAAAGAAATATACATAAAAACAAGCAGACTATTCTGTATAATTAAAGAGAAGCCGTTTAAATATTTCTAATCTTTGCAGTACAAAAAAATATGGCTGAGACAATTCATCCCTACTAATATTAATTCTGATGAAAATTTCCCCTGAAGATAAATTAATACCTCAGTAATGCCAAGGTTGTCATCCATTTTAACAGTGGCACTCATTTTCATCATCTAGTATCAATGTCGTGACATTATAAAATTAGAGCTGCAGACCTTTATAGCCTAATCTATCCTGATCAATAAAGGGAAGTTTTTCTGATCACTGATCTCCTGGCAGCAACGTGACTCAGCTGTAAACAAAGCTTGTGAGGGTGAAAGTTGTAACTTCTGAAGGAAAACTCAAATTAGCTTTTTGAGTATCTGTCTGAGGCTTACAGTGAAGTTAAAGATTATTGAGATGTAAAAAGTTGTTGAAAATGTTAAATACTACTACAAGATGGTAAAATCAGGTTGAAATATTTACCTCCCAAAATTTTGTTTCTTTTGAAATGTAAGTAAAACCTTGTTTGCATATAATTTCCTATTATCTCTCCTAATGCTTACTTTCCACAGGTTGATACTGTGGTACCTGGATGTGGGGATATTTTGCTGGCTGTGGTAGTTTGTTCAGTTCTGTCCCAAAATCAGTGATACTCAAATGAGAACTAGATTATCCTGCTTCATTTTGTCCTTTATACCTCAATTTGTAATCTTCATAAAATAAGAAAAATAGAAGTGAAAGCTCTTTGTTTGGCATATAAATCAGAACCTGTTTTGAATCTCTAATGCAAGGAGGTATAGAGTTCAAAAACAAAGAAAAAGCTGGACAATTTTATCATAATCTTTTGAATCATAATCAAATTATGAAGTTTGCCACAATACAAATAGTTTAACAATAAAAAGCACAGCACACATAATATTACACTAAGCAGTGATGGAATAAGCATCCAATTGTTCAATATGCTGCATATTGAACAATTCCCTTCTCTGTTAAGCAAAACATCAAAATGACAGCTAATTTTCAGCCTTAGGTTCAAGTGACAAACTAACAACCTAGGAAGACATCCTTGAATCTCATAGTTTTATTACAACTCATCTAAATCTCAGTGATTCAGATCATAATTTAAGATTCTAATCAAAAACAAGACAAAAAAGTTAATTTTCTTACTGCATCTTACAAGTATGCTCCTCATTGGCAATATCCACTGGCTTGAAAGACTGAATGGCATTTACCCTTTATCTCTTAAAGCGCTTGTACTCTAACTTGAACTTTTACAGAAACTCACACTACATTAGAAGTTCTGCACAAAAGGTGAGAACTCTACACCCCAAAGAAAATTAAAGCACGTAAACACAATTACATCGAAAGCGCATTATAGCTTTGCGCTGCACAATACCTCCACGTAGTGTTGTAGCTATGATTATCAGCAGTTAAAACCTGGCACAGAGCTTTATATCAAAGCTTAAATTCAGTGAGAGTGCTGTTAACTGCTGATGTGAAGTATAAAACCGACTTTAAAGGATCAAACCGGAAAAAAAAACGCAAGTTGTTTGTGACTAATCCTTAAGGACCAGCAAAACTGTGAATGTTCTCAGTGCTATGTCCTCAGAAATATTTATAAAAAGCTAGTATTCTGGTTCACTCCTCAGAGCATGCTTCAGTCTTCTTTTAGCAACCCAGGAGTTTGCCATGTCTCAATGCAGCTTTAATGCAAACAAATCAGTGTAACTGAATCCATCATCATTTCCATCACCCTTCAAATTTTAGTATCGACAACAGCACAGCCTATTAGCCTTCAGTGTCCTTGGCTGTTATTCCTTCCTAATGATGCATTACATCACATGCTGGGTAATTAGATGAAGCCTTGATGTCTCATACTGAGACTGATCCAAACCTAAGAGCTCTTTGAAAACCAACAGCTTCTTTCACCCTGAAGGTTTTATTGGCAAAAAGTCTGTAAAATATTCTGAATGTGCAAGAAAAAAAAAAAAGCTTATCAGACATCTGGATGAAATTATAATTGCATCAACCACTAGTGTTGGACAGATAAATCCCTATTTTGAAAGTGTATTATTCTAAAACAGCTGATAAATATCACAAAAAGAACATTCTTGTAGGCTCATTCCTTCTCTACAATGAAAGATGCAATGTCCATAAAAAAAAAAAAACCTAAAAAAGTTAAGTTCTCTTTGTTTTTTTGTCTGTGCAAGACAGTAGACTTTCCAGAAAGAAAGGTTTGGGCTAAACACATAAGTGCTTCAAATACTTATGTGTATCTCAGAGGATTTGAATATTGTGAAATGGTTTAATGCTTTTTGTCACCCACTTCAGAAAGTGAAATTCATATTATGAAGATTCATTCCACATAGTGTTATAAGTTATTCTGTTCCACAGAATAAAATCACTGCACCGTAGCAAACTGGCCTTAGGGAGGAGTTGCAAGAATAGCATTGGTGGAAAAAAAACAAACTAAAATAAGTAGCAATTCCAGTTTGCCACAAATTATTTAGGGATAACGGCAAACATGGGATAAAGGTGCTTTGCTCAGATTAGACTAGCTCTAAACATTGCATTCATGCAAAACTGCTGATGTGAAAAAAAACTAACACCTAACATGACCCTGAACACATACTCTGTTCTGTAAAAACTTGGTGGTGGCAGCCTCATGCTGTGAGGAGACTTTGCTTCAACAGAGATAAGGGAAACTTACTAATTCCACAGACCCACATCAGGTCTCTCCATCACTCCAAAACATTAAAATTAAACACAATAAAATATGTTTATACAGTTAAAATATTACTTTAAACCTATATCTGCCAGGGTTGTGGTGTGTAAACTCAACTGTATATTCATGTGTCAGAATGGCCCAGTCCAAGACCAAGTTGACATGCATTTGAGAATCTGTTATAAAATTGAAACTGCTGTTCACAGATGCTCTCCATTCAGTTTGATTGATGTTATAACTCAGGTGTGTCAAAACTCAGCCCATGAGAGCTGTCATGCTGCAACTTGTACACATTTCCATGGTCCAGAAGGCCTGAATCAAATGACTGCCTGACCTTCCCGCCATGCAGGGAAGTTTTGCAGAATACTGCTAATGACCTAATTATTTGATTCGCCGAGCAGCAAGCAGCAGAGACACATCTAAAGGTTGCAGCACATCAGCCTTTGCGGACTGGAGTTTGACACCAGTGATTTAGATCAAAGCATAGGAATGTGTTAGAACTGGTTTTAGCACCATCCCTGGTTTTTCTCTGATACAGCTTTGGTAGGAAGAGAGCAAGGCCGTTGCAATAATCATTCCTTTCCATCTTAAAAAAGTGCATATTTCTCTGCAATAATAACATTAAAGCAAAACCAGAAATGCTCTACATAACTACAATTAAAAGTTCAAAACTTAATTTACTAGCCTCCTCAGTACATTACACCCCAGGTAGTTTCAGAAAAAAATTACTTCAAACAGGTGCTTCCAAATGTCTGCGTAACTTGGTAGTGAAATCATTTCTGTTATTTTACATCAGAACGTAATTCTGGATATGTTGCTTTGAAATGTAATGCCTCATAAGCTTTGCTTTAAACAGACTTCTGATTCACAGTCTCACAGGAGCTGCAGCACCAAAGGAAACAACTTTTTGTAAAAAAAAAAAAAAAAAGGCTTGTGTCATCATCATCTTCAATAATGTTGAATCCCTATAGATAAGAGGGAGTGGGACCTCAGGTATGGAACACCACAGGACTGGTTCCATGGATCTAGTCTTATTAAGAGCTGATCCGCCTTTTATTAAGGCCCGCATTGTGGAATTTCCCTCAAGCACAGCAGTGAGAAGAGCCTGATATGCTCCGCTGAAGAGGACCTGAGGATCCCTCTGGATCTCGGTCCAATTAGAGGCTGGTGGCTCATTCCCCTGGCATTGTGTGAAACTTTCCATGGTGGGTGAAAGCTGAGAACGACATGGTGCCAAGAGCACAATACGACGCAAACATCTGAAACTTGTTGCATTTAATATAAAGAGTCCAATTTTATAAATAATTTAGATCATAGATATATCCTTCAAATCATACCGACTGCTGTACACAGATATTATGGGAGTCTATTATAGAAGAGTGGCGTTACCATTTGATCCAATGAAATTATTGTACCAATATAAAAAATTATGTTTCATCAACATTTTTAAAAATATTTTTATAAAATCTACTGAGCCAAACTATGATTTTTGCTGTTCAATCATCTGATGTAGCAGCAGCTAAAAAACAATGATAAACTATATAGTGTATTTGCATGTATTTGTATATGTAGGTATGTTTGGCAATAGGGTGCTGTATATGCACTTAAAACGTAGAACTTGCATATTTGTATGCATTGTTTTCTCCTGGTGAAAAGTCTGTCTGACATTAAAAAAATAAAAATAAACACAGGCTTAGTGCAATCCCCTGCAACCTGATGCATTTTCCGTTGATGCAAATAGAGTATGTCTAATTCTAAAAAAAAAAAAAAAAAAAGCAATACTGGGGAGAGAAACAGTCTATCTTGCTTTGCTATTTCTGTCTTGGTTCAAATGCAGCACAAAGAAAAGCTGGAACTCTTGGCACCAATAATTAGTCAGCTTAAAATTTTATGGGGAATTTCCTGTATGTCGATAAAAAAGGGGCTGTTTTGTATCCTAATTCTGTCTTTAAAACTTTAATTGTTTTAAAGTTAAATCTAGCAGTTTTTCCGCTAAAACATGTCACTTCCACTTACATCTACACCCTAGTTAAAATATCTAATTGTCTTTTTCCCAGTAATCCAAAAAGCAAAACTCATACTATATAGTTTATCACACAAAGAAGGACATGTTAGGCATTTAATTCTCTTGAGTTGGTTATGAATTATAAAAGCCCACAATTTTGTTTGTCATAAATTATTATCCGACACCAACAAAAAATTATTTTTAATCACAGAAATATGCAATTACTGAAAATTATGTCCATATAGGAAACAGTATGCACACTGCATAATTGATTGGGGCTTCTTTTGCAATAATTACTGTATTAATGCACTGTGACATGGAGGCAAACAGAACTGGATTAATGTTGCTTTTAAGGCAACCCAATCACAGTCAAACATCTCCACATTTTGAGAAAGATCTTTGCTTGACAATATTGGCTTTTGTCAGTATTGTCTCACTCAACATTCCATTAACATGGCAGGATTTAGCACCTTGTTACCAACCGCCTTCTTAGCAGTGACCTTTAGTGAGGTCAGCAGTCTTCCCTATAGGATTGTCAAAATGTTACATTTTGTATTTAAAGCACTTTTAATGTGTGTTGTAATATTTACATTTTGAGAAACTGGATTTTGAGTTTCAATGAGATCATGAAAATTAAATAAATTTACTTTTTGATGATTGATTACTTTTCTGACGACAATGTCTCTTTTTGGTTCAGGGTTTTGTTCTAATTTGTGAATGAAACTTACCAAGGAATAAATGGTTGCAACACCTTCGTACAAAACACACAGAATGACCATTATTGGATTTTACACTACCAATTGAGTTGTAGAAACTCACCAAACATGTTGCCGAGGTGGCCGTTTTTCGTCAGAGGTCGCAGCTCATTTTTGCCCCAGGCATATCGCTTGTAGTTGTCCCAGGCAAACTTCATCATCTGCAAAACAAGAGTGAGGACACATTGGTCAGTGGACAAAGCAGAGGCAAAACATCACTCCTCGAAGCTACAGTGGTAATTAAATTGGGATCGCTCAAGGCAAAGAGAATGATGGGTATTGATCCAAACTGGATAAAGAACAAACACACAATTATAACACATAAACCACAGTGCTAAACAATGCGACTGACATTTCCCTGCAGCACCTGCTCTAAATTAAAGATTGACTGGTGCCAGTAGATGGAAAAGAAAACATTTTTCTCAAGATGAAAATCATTGAAAATGGAAACCGTTACGTGGATTTGTTTTGCAGTGCACCAAAACTTTCTCAACTGACAGAAAGTAAAAAGTCATTTTTTATTGGCAAATCCCCCCCCTGCATGCTGAAGCTGATAAACACATTTTCTTACTTATAAACTTTCTCAATAATGTGTTGGGAGCCAAACACAGTCGAGTAGTAGATCAATCACCTGATACATCTCTGTAAAATACATTTACATATTTTCTTTAGCTTCTTTGATGCTTTCTCATCCTTTTCTAGCAAGTTCACACAGTTTATCTAATTTCTATGAGCAAACTGAATAAATGCAGTGTAACTTCACAGATTTGCCAATGAACTACCCTCCAAAAGTTTTTTATTTTGTTTTAAAATAATCATTATGATCCAAGCTTTGAGGGAGGGAATGTATCTACTAAAACTTAAAGGATGGATATTAGCTCTTGTGTGAAAGTCCAAAAAATCTGTAAAATAATCTTTACAGTGTAGTGACATGAGACAGATCAAAGTAAAATACTCAAAGAAACAAGCACAAAACAACAAGGAAAAGTTTAAACTTGGACATAGGAGGATGGTGATACAATGGATCACATAAATCCTTCTTCCATACAGATTTAACCTTTATTATTTTAAATCTATTTCACCTGAATGTGTTGCTAATGTTTCACTTGTTTCCATACCAATTTATTTCCATTTTTCATAGAAATACTACAATTTAATGTAAAATGCATAAATGCATAAATTGCTCAGATTTCCATTTCAACAAATCAACTCAAAATTGTCCCTAACCAAACCAAAATAACCCTCAGTAAACTTTTTAATCAGTATGCACAACATTTGATTACCTCTAGTTAGAATTCCAAAATACTTCTGCAGCTATCAAACATGGCACACACTGAGCTCTCTGCAGGAGTTAATGGGTAAACCTGTGTCTGGGTTTCCAGGCACAGCAGAATACAGCAAAAAAAGGCAATTTTTCAAAATATCAAGCAAATGGATATTTTATTGACAAAGCTGAATTGTTTGTAGCTATGATTATGCATTTGTTTTCTACAAATAAAGCCAACAGCAGAACTACCCTACATGTGAGACAGATGGGGAAAGATAGAACAAAAGGAAAAACGTGATGAATGATTCAGAAGGCAGTGTTTGGCTTGTGAAAAAGATCAGTTTCCACATTGGCTACTTTCTACTCGGTGGGGGGCAGTTTGATAGATATTCTGTGTCTACTGGCTGTGAGTAAGCGTCAAAGTGCACAGCGGTCCAAGTTCAACAAATTTCAACTCTGACCATGCCACAGGCTTCATTTGGTAGAGGGCAAACTGTTGGTGTGCAGAGCATGCAATACAAATGAATGTTCTTCTGAGTGCAGCACAGCAGGTGCTTTTTTCAGTCTGATAGCGCCATTACTGATCAAACTGAAACTGGATAACTCTGTAATGATCTGAGATTTTTTAAAATGCAGTTTATGAAAGATTTTTTTCGATTTATATAAAAATAAATCACTTCTTTCACACATTAGATTCGACAAACTGCTATATACGCAATACATGGATTTGTCAAAACCAGACTCAAATATAGAACACTAAATACAGATTCTTTTCAATTGTTTGCGATCTGCACTGTTTCAGAAAACAGAGTGAAGAAACTATGTAGGGATTGTCAGCAAGGTCAAAAACAGGATGTCCTTACACAATGGCCACAGTGAAGTAAAACAAGACTATAAAATGATTTCTCATCGTTTTACTGAACATAAATCTGTTTAAAGACTCAACCTTCCACCACCCTAAAGCAAATTAAAATAGGCTATAAAAGGTGGGCCTTGCTCTGCTTATTTGTTTATCTTGTCTGACATTTCTTATTTCTAACAAAAGGGCACAAGCGATATATGTGGAGCATCTCTGTAATAAAGGGAACAATCTGATTAAAAATTATGCTTCCTTCATATCAATGAGTGGCAAAAATGCACGAGCCACTGAATCATCTAAACTGCTTAAATTTAAACTGAAAAAAAATTTTCTGCTTCATAGCACATTTGTTTCCAAAACTTACCACAATGACAGAAAAATCAAAAGAAATTGCTCAGAGCACTGTAACACATGTAAATAAAGCAGGGAGTCTTTGTACAACATGCTATCCATTGGAGAGACTGAATGTCATAAGCTGGAGTTGTTTTTTTCCCCACAGCACAATGTCATTTCTTATCAATACAACATGACTCTGCTTGCTCTCTGGAGGTGGGCTCAAATAAGACAGTGGAAAACAGACAACATGAATCAGATTCCCTCCAGCAGGAAATCCTTCCAAAGCAAGCGGAACTCCAGCAATTTCCCAGAGTAACAACAAAACGGCAACAACTGGTCAGGGAGGAGATATTTCATCACAAATTAATCACAAACAATGCACTCATTTTTGTCTTACAGCGCCAATTTAATTTGTTGTCTGGCAATTGGGGGATACACAACATATTACTCAGGCTACGTACCAGATCCTGCAATCTATTCACAAATCAGAAGCCAGGCTGGTTACAATAATATTTTCAACATTGTGTTGTTTTGTGAATGTGCTTGACTGGCAAAGTAAAACAAGATTAAATAAATTATACAAATAAAAAAAAAGGGAGAAGGCAGTCATGAGTCTTAGGGAGAAATATTGAAAGTGATCTTTATCTTGTCACAGCAATGACAAAAAAATAAAAAATAAAATAGCCAATCCAACCTCTAAGTGAACCCGGAGCACACTTTGTCTCACAGAACAAAAGCTTCCAGGAAATTCCTCCTGTTTTATCTGAAACTGATAGTCTGTTATGCTGCCAGTGACTCCTTTCGCAACTTTAAAAGGCAAAAATCTCACAAATTATGACAAAAGTCTCGGTAGAAATGATTTGTTAGTTAAACATGGACTACATGTTTCAGTTATTAGGTTTGGCAGACTTGTGTTGTATATCTATGCAGATAATTATATACTTCATGCTATCTCACCATTAGATCTGACAAAGCGGCTGTGTGTTTAAATGTAGACATTGAAGGACAAATTTCATGTCATTACCTGGGTTTTCTCTGCTTTTCATCCTAATAATGGCATTGGTTTCTAAACTTCTTTAAGCTGCTTCTCTTTGTGTGTTTCTCTCCTACAAAAATCCACTATCATACCTATTGCTGCAGCATATTCTGGTGTTCTTCTTTGACACAGAGCAAACTCCTGGCTCAGTGCTACTGAATTTAACAGAGTTTGACTCCTTTCTGTCATCTCAAGCCCCAGGAGCTGGATTCTACTTTATGTTGAAAACATTGTTGATTTTTTTTTTTACCACAGTCACTGACTGCTTGTTTAGAGGACAGATTACCACAAAAGCAGTGACTGGATATAATTGGCTGGATTTCTTGAGGATAGCAACTTTATATCTATGAGGTAATGATAACTGATAAATACTTCTCCATTCTCACATTATCTTTGAAGACATATTGTTTACTTGCTGCCTCATAAATATCACCTACTAAAAAGTGACACAATGAAAAGAAGATTAGTTTTAATCACTACAGCTATTAGTAGAACACCATAACACATAGAAGTTCAGTTGTTATCACAATGTTTATTTGTGTCGTATCAGAAAAAAAGCATAGATGACAAGTATTCATGATCCTTGGTCTCCACCCCTGCTAAAGGTTTTACAGGCCAAGAGGCGGAAGCCCATGAATTGCTGTGCAGAACATAATGATGACAAAGCAAACAAGTGAGAGAAAAAAATATTTTACCATCAAAAAAAATCTACAATATCATAACTAGTGGTGATTCTCATAATTTGGTTGAAGCTCTCTTTCTGGCATTTCTTTACACTATGCAGCACCATTTAACTAGCTTAGATAAACTTGCAAAGATGAAAGGATAAAAAAATAGTCAAGAACAAAAGGTATAATAATTAGACTGATGGGAAAACATTGAGAAAATAAAAATATTTTCAAAAGTCATAGCTTTCATGGATCTCTTGCTGATGGTAAAGCAAATAGCTCTGCTGAGTAAACTGACAGGCCTCACATCGGTATGTTTTCCAAAGTCATGGGTTTGAGAAAGTACTGTTCCTATTGTTATCGCTGAAGGCTCACAGGACGTTCCATCAACCTGAAATCAGTTTCACAGTGGCAGGCAAATGACACAGAAATCTGCTTTTATTAACAAAAAAAAAAAATGTTACCAGGAATATACAGGAGAAAAGCAAGATAGTTTCAGCTTTTATGCCTTCAAATCTAGCATTTTGTTACTTTAGATTTTTGTGCAACAATCTCAGTAACATGTTTAGAGTTCTGTGTAATTATTGAGGGAATTTCTTAATGTTTCTGAAATAATTTCCACCATCCTACTGTATCTACAGCTTCTCTTTTAGACTAAAATGTCACTACAATGAAACTCAGACTTCATGCAGAGATGAGACGGCTTCCTGCTGGGAAACACTGAAAATGCTTCATTCCGTCAGAGAAATTGATGTTTGATCCATATAGCTTACTACTGCTGCTGTGCACTTCACTGGGTCAAAGGTGTGGGAGGACAGAATCACGCACCTGTAGAATCGTTGGCGTAGCAACACAACATCACAACAGAGGCAGCACCGATCAATAACTGCGGCTGTGTTACCACAACAGGCTATCCGAAAGAGACAAGCAGAAGCATTTCTATCCAAATGAAAACAAAGCAGGAATAGACATGATACCAAAGTGCAGTTAACATAACATGCAGTTATGCCAAAAATATCTGGTGCAGCCCTCTCATTTAGTACGCATGTGTGCCAAATGAATATAGCCTTGTTTATACTTGAAAACATGCTGAATGTGCATGTGTGTATTCCTGTGTGCACTGCACGTTTTATTCTCAAATATGAGCAGGAGCTTTATTTAAAAAACATTTAACAAATCAAACTGACCCTTTTTATGATGTCATATTGTGCATAGTCTATTTATTCAGGCACTGGTTATGCCTGCTTATACTACTTTTACTTTCTCAAAATAAATCCAACTAATTCTCAAGGTAGTTCTATACTTACTGCTTTAAGTTTTAGAACATGATAAAAACAAACTTCAGAAATTGTAAAATATTTACTGCCATCCAAGGAAAAATATATTTATAAAAAAAATATTGATCTATTGAACTGTACCAAAAAATATACCAAACTGTGAATTAAAACCCAAATTCTTACTAATCACTGATTTTTGTGTACCGGTACACATCCATACAAAAAGTATCCGACTTCAGTTTAAAAACACATCAGAAATGGAACACAACAGGAAGCAAACAAGACTGGCTGCTAGAAAATTTCTGTAACAAGGATGGACTGTTGAAAGTTTAAGAGAGTCCTGTTAGCTCCTGCTTAAATTTTTAGCTCTTTTTAGGGCTAATAATTTTGAGGGTTTTGAACAATCAATAAATTTCTGTTCTTACGTTAAAATTATGCATGCCAAGTTAACATAGCATGTTTACGTTGAAAGCAACTGGAAAATTCTATTAAAACAGTTTTCATGGGGGGCTAATCATTTTGTCCTCAGCTATAAAAGTGGATTATAGAAAACAAAGCACAATGCTTCTAAAGACATAAAATAATTAAAAACAGAACACAATGTGTAACAGCTCAAAGTGAAATAGCCAAGTGGGGATGCGCCAAGAGAAACATTTCAGCTTGCAGTTTTTTTTATTTATAAATTGCTAATTAAAACACCTTTTTAAAGCTCACTTTTTCTGGAAGCAATACTTTGTACAACAGAGAGTGTAAGACTGGGAAACCATATGAATGGGATTTTACTATTACATTTAGTTTTATTTTTAAATTGTATAGTTTCAGGTTGAAAAAAAAATACCTTAATGCCATGAAGCTGACAACATGACAGACCTATTTTAAAAAAGAAGCCCCTCTCTATTAAACCTAATGCAACACATGCACTGCACATTTCTAGTAAGATTCCCACTAGAATGGTCAATGGATAAAAAAAAATGTGAAAAGCTTCAGAATGTTTGGGTACTCGAAACAGCCTAGTGCATCCATCCACCCACTGGTGCATGCAATATTTAAAATTTCTTAAAGGTCCAATATCTAAACATGGAAAGCCACTGGGAGTCACACTTTAGCAGCAGAATGTGAGTTTGAAATAAATGGAGCAAAAACCAAGCGAGAAACCAACTTGGAGTCTCTCAGGAGGTTTGCTCAACTGTGTGTGCGCGTATATGTGCGTGTGTATGTGTATGTGTTATTGGGGAAATGCACTGTAATCCCTTGCAGTTCTCTTTGGGAGCATTTTAAGTAAAGGAACATGGCGCAAAGAGTGGAAGGAAACATTATCGTATGTTAAACTGCTTCATGGCTGCTATAAAAAACAAATATTCCAACAACACTGCCTGATTATAAAATAATTTCATCCTTACAAAGGAAGAAGGTGAAACAGGACTCATAATGATACAACTACAGTACAATTGCAAAAGTTCCATTGTTCCTTGATATAATATAATAAGAAGAATTAATTTCAAGAATGTAATTCTCGTTGGAAGATGGCGTTAATTTTAGATGTACATTAGATATTCAGGGATGGACTTCTGCACCTACCACTAGCAATATTTGGATATATTTATAAAATGCCTCTAACGTGCCACTAGACTTATACATTATCAGAAGAAGGAATACCTAATGTAATGATAGTTCAGGAGAAAAATGTTTACCAGAAACCATCAAACTTTCTGCAAGGGAGCTGGGTTATGTTGAATGATGTAATTTGTAACAAGAACAATGACTTGATGTTAGAACCACTGCCGGAATATGTTAGCTTTTATGTGTGTATTATTATTTCGGTCTGTCTTTAGTAACCCTCTCATCATGTTTCTTTATATAACCATCTTAGTAAATCACATGTTTGCTTTATTTAGCCTTTTCCTGGAAATAAACTGTTAGATTTTAGTTCCCATAGTTTTACAAGCTATGCTATTTTATATAGTGTTTGCATTCTGTACCTTTTTTCATTTTTTTTCCTCTAAGCTTTACTTAGATGGTGTTTATGCCATCTTAACCAGATCTCCCTGGTAAAAGAGATACTATGAAGACAATACTCAGTAGCTTAATTTAATCATTTGACGTGATATTGAGAACTATCTTATATAAAAGTGTCTTTTCTTTGAAGTGAAATGGGAAACTCAGAAAATAAGGAAGGGAGTCTTGGTAGATTTAAATGTATTTTATTATATCTAAAGTAGACATGCTGTACTTTACAGTTGTTTTTTTAGCAAAAAATAACATTGTGTCCCCAACAAATTGTTTTATAACCATTAGTTACAAATACCTGCATGTAAATGTTTCCATAGCGGGTAAAGCTCTTTTTCCAGCCTCCGTAATGCCACTTTTAATATCTTCATAAATCAATATCAACAACAGCCATGTTTGTTTTTATACAAGACCTTTTTTGAATATAAAGATTGTGGTTATCAGATAATAAATCACTGCAGGGCCCAAGCTGCTGCATCATCACCTGCAATCACCAGGACCTTTGGCAACAAAAATGTAAAATCAGCTGTTTTTGTTGCATTGTTTCCTCCTCATTTTCAACACCTTATCTGTTTTACATTCCTTTCACATCCCATAATTATATTTGCACACTCATCTCCAGCTCACTAAAAATATGTTAATTATGAATGTTGACAGATTCCTTCACGTCTTTAATAGCGAGTGAGACCATCCTGAGTCACCACAACACTCTGGGAAACTACAAACTAAAAAAAAAAAAAAAAAAAAAAAAAAAATCAAGGGTCAGAGTAGGTTATTTATGTCTGGAATTAATTAACCTCTTGGAATTAGTATCACACACAAATGAGGAATAAAACCTCCCCTGACCACCTCCAAACATTGGGTCGCAATCGTAAAAATCCCAGGAAAAATACACTCTAACCAAAAAACAAATGCATGTCATGCACAAATCTTCACTTGTCCTGGGGTGGAGTGGCAGCTTTTGAATTCCAAATCTGAAAAGTAAATTTTCTACTTTAAATAAAACACACACCCTCTCAGAACCCCATGTGATGTTATTATGTTTTTCTTTATTCATCTTTAAACACCACAGTCAAGATGATGCCGCAGCAAACACACAATGCTGAGCCAGTAGGTGTCAATATAATTAATGCCAGCAACACATCAAAGCACAAAAAATAGAAACATTTTAAGAATGTAATTCTCCTAAAACCACAGTTGTCTAGAACAAGAGAGAAAAGCCAAATTTGGAACTTCTTCAGTCCAACAAATCCCAACACAATACATATTTTCTTCCAGACATCTCAAATAAAACGCAACTGCTTCAGCTTTTCACAGCCTCACATTCACTATAAATCTTGGTAGTGTAGAAAGGAGGTCAGAAGAAACCTATTAGGGTGGCTATGTTTCATCAAAATCAAAAAGTTTTCATCACCACCAATACAGATGTTTGCAGCTTAAAGAGTTTAAATGACCATCAGAAATACAACTAGTTGAGCATTAAATGAAAAACAGAATGTGAGAGAACACTGCATATTTGTATTTGTTAAAACAAACACTAGAAATAGAATTGGAAAAAAGGTCTAATTCATTCATCAAGATACAGCCTGAAAACGTAAGTTCTAACATTCTAACATAAGAATTCACAAATCTGTTAACACTTACTTTATTATTTTGAAAACCATTGGGAGCTTGAGCCAAACACCTCTGCTAAAACAAGGGACCAATACTTGACTTGCCAGAGCTTTTCCTTCCTCAAACATTCGATGCTTTACTTTAGTTCTGGAGAAAAGTGGTTGACAGAAGTAATGTTTGCCAGCACTGGGGCTCTGGAGGCCCAAGTCAAACAGTTTTCTTTCCTCTCCCAGTTTCTGTGGATCAGTAAGCTGGACCAATCAATAGACCTAGCCAGGAAAGGTGATGGAAATTGAAGGAGAGGAGAGCGTTTTCTGAACTTGCACAAGAAATATAGCATCCCTAAAATTTTCCTCACACTGTCTGACTATCACCAGCTCCCACCCTTGTTGCTGACAGCAGCTCTTTCTGCACAAACAACCTGGTAATAAAATTGCAAGAATGGTGCAGAAAATGGGAAGTTATTGACAGTAAACACAAACTATTGCAGAGCTTTTACAGTGTTATTAGAGAGAATAAGGTAGAGAATAACAGAGAAGTCAACAGAAAAAGTTATGAAGGAAGGACATACATAGAAAAGGGAAGTAATTTGTCTCGAAGACATTGCCAATTTGAGTGGGCTGCAGGCAGATGCATTTACGCCAAGGGAGCCTCACACTGGTAATTTTAGCACAGTATTTTCAAAGGAAAACACTCATTTAGATCAGGTTCTGCTTAAATACACAAGGGAAAGAAAAATGAAGCACCATTCACAGATTTATGGGCCGATTCAAGACAAGGACAAATTAACTGAGGATAAGAGTTCATTTCTTAAGTGAGAAAGTAAGTCTACTTTTATATTGTGGCACTAAATGTGTATTTCTTTCCGCAATTATTTCAGTTTACAAGCTAAAGAAATAACAGGGGGCTAAGGAAAATTACATCCCCACATTGTCCTCTGGTTATCTAAGATCAGACCTCTACTGCTCATTCTAGGACACCAAAAGCCATTTAAGCACCAATGTATCATCTTTATTGGTTACTCCTTGGTAGTGCCTGTTTTGTCGTCAGTACTGCTTTGGGCCTTCATATCATACATCCAAGAAGGTGACTGAAACTTTCCTGTAAGACTTTTTGTTCAGACTAACATGACAGCATCACATAGTTGCAGCAGCTTTATTGGTTGCTCATTATGAAGTAAATCTCTCATTCCACCACATCCCAAAGGATTTCTGCAGACCCGCATAGTCAATACTCAGGCTGTACTGTTTAAATTATTATTTGAATTTTTACTAAAAACCTCAAGAAAATGGCAAGAAAATGTTAACCTCTCCATTATCTCACCAGCCTGACCTGCTGATTAAAAGCAGGGTGGATCTGTCCTGTTTACAACAAACTCTGACCCTTCTGCTGCTCATCCATCTGTGTTATGGTTTTTTAGATGGTATTTTGCACAACTTGCTGGTGGTAACATATTTGAGCCACTGTTTCTTCTTTTATCTTAAAGCAGTCTTTCCTTTTAATTTGCTGGCCTCTAACATTAACCAGAGAATTTTGTCAACACAAATGTGGCTCATGAATATTGTTTTTCTTTCTGGACTGTTCTCTGTAAATCAGAGAGATGAGTTTTTGTGAACAGTAGATCAGCAGTTTATCAGCCCAGACCATCTATCAAAAACACCAAATCCCTTATTTCCCCCTATTCAAATGCTCTTTCAGTCATCTTTACTACATCTATACAGGTAATAAGTGGCCAAAAAGTATATGTGTAGGTTTGGGTCAATTGACTTGTATGGTGATCTTCTTCAGGAGTTCCGCCTTGATTTAAGCAATAAACGATTAAGATATTCATAAAAAGTTAATATAGACAACTTGAAAACTTCATTAAGAATGTCCCTCGGTATAAAAATTAGATTAATTATTCCTACTGCTTTTTCTCTCAATACGCTTTAAAATAACTTACATCGGGGTTTGACATTGTGGATGGGCAAAGTTTCCCAAGTATTAGGTTTTATGACTTTTCTTCTGAAGACTAAAGAAGCATCAAACCACTATTTAAAACTTGTAAAATGAAGACAAATGAGGCCACAGCAATTCAAACTGGGACAGTATGAGTGAAGCACGAGGAACAGTGTCTCTGCAGAGCAGTAAGAACACTAAACGAATATCCACTGTTACCAGAGTTCAGCCTGCTGCTGTCAAGCAAGTTACACAGAAATACTTTCTGCTGCACACCGCAAGAGTTAAGAACATTTTTCTAACCTAAGGCTATAAAAGTTGTACATTTATTCTTTTCACCCACAATTTTTTTTTCCTATGACTGTATAACTTCAGTTGCTTGGTAATCATCAGATTTTTATTGTTTGCCTTTTACTTCTGGTAAATCTGGGGAAGCTATGCATATTCTGTTTTTAGTAAATACAGATTTTATGTCATATTTAAATCTGATCATCATACTAAAAAATACTCCAAACTTTATTTTGAAGCTCTGGGAGTCTAGGAGTTTTAAAATTATTTGATCAACTGGTGTTAGTGTATTTTACATGCATTTTTGTGTTTTTATCTGTGTCCATTTAATTATTTCTCACATTAATTTGCTGTAGAACACAGAAAAACACTGTCATGTGTTGATTTTTAGCTTTTACATATCTCTACTCTTACTGCAAAGACTAAGACTCTAGTTTACTGTAAAATATTTTACTGTCGGACAATAATTTAGCAATGTCTGACAAGAATGCAACACATTTAGTCTCAGAGTAGAGAATTAATAATGTTTAGCAAGTGTGAAAACTTTGAACACCACAAATAAACTCAAGAAAAATGTACAAACCCATTCATTATAAACTCATGATATTTGCAAAGCCTCAAACCAGGTTTAAAATTCTTATCCCCGACTGAGCTGGAAGCTTTGAAACACCTTCCTGTCTGAAATGATTCTTCAAACAGAGAGGCGAGCCTTTGAACTCGAAGGTGTCATGAGTATATCAGCCTCGGCACTGCTTTCATTTAAATTTATGACTTCAGAAGAGAAAAAAATAGCACAACTTTAAAATGTTGTTAGTGATGGATTAGTTTGGATGCCTTCCAGTAAAAAATAACACTTACATAGGGAATAATAACAAAAGTGAATTGCTTGTGAGAGTAAAATGATAAAGTTTATGCTGTTTCCCAACCTAAAATTTTCAGATTTATACAATTGATTAACCAAAATTTTGAAAAAATGTGTTTGCTTTCTTTAAGACTCATTTTAAAAAAGCCGTATATTCAGTGTATTTACCATTGAGGAATGGAGAGATCTGTCAGTCTGCCAGAATGTTTGACTGACATATTCTCTCATTTTCATGAAATCTCAGCTCAGAAAAGAAAGTGTTTCAGAAAATAAACCCTCTTCCTCAATTTCTTCTCCTTTCCAGCCACATTCACACACAACCTACCATTGCCTGCCACCACCTCTAATAAATCCCCAAAATGTCATTCTAAATTAAAAATGAAGGAAGCTTAAGCCTTAGAGCAGATCATGATCCTTTTGATTTTTTTTTAGCAGCACAGTGGCATCTGGTAAGTTAACAGATAATACATCATTAAATGTGTGAAAGTTGGAGAAAAGGGCTGGAGAAGTGTAAATGTTCAAAGAATGAAATGTACACTATACTAAAAAACAAGTAAGATTACAGTTTCACAGTAGAGATGCACATAGTATTTTAGGGGTAGGGGAACAACTTGTACAATAATGTCACACCAGTGTGCTGTTTGTGCATTGTCTGAACTGCTGAATCCCACCTGCTTGTATTAAAAACACCAATCTCTTGCTTACTATGCGACTACAGAGCACCGTTTGCCCATTCAGGCTTTTTACGCAGCATTGCTCTGATTTTTAAAATAAGTGTTACATGTCAGCTACCTAAACTCCAGAAAAATGTGAACGAATGTGGGATCAATGTGATAGCATTCAAAGTCACTGTGTATTTACATAAACAAAAGGTTTGTGTAACCATTTATAAACAGGAGCCAGGCAAAAGTAGCAGGAGATACACACAGAAGCTGGCGACCCAGAAGTTACACTAAAAAATGTGAAATTCACACACCGCATTCCTTCTTTGATGTTGGTCTTAAATATTACCTAGGGTGACCTTGTAGTAACAGTATGCTCCAAGCACATTATTGAAACTCTAGGATTAGCCTCGTTTCTTCCTTCAGGTGAAGTCGCACTCTTGGAAACACACTTTTGTCACCTCCTGGCCCCTCAGATAACAGCCATTACACAGCCACGGAAGATTTATAGATCAAATCTTAAGATGAGCTGAAGGTTCGAAGAAGAGCAGGTTTTTTTAAGTGCTCCTAGATTCCTGAGTGGGGAGGTGGTGAGATCATCTCCTAATGTATTTCTGTTTGGAAATGGAAAGTGGACAAACTACGGTGGTGACTGGTGAACATGGCTTTATTTCAGAGGCATTACAAACAAAAGCCCACAGCTCAAAATGGACACAAAGGAGGAACAGGTGGAAATGAAAAATGAAAGAAGACACGTGGCGGTTTTAAAGGATTTTCTGACAATAAGGAAACTTACTAGGTGGGAAGATGCAATGTCAGTTTTTATTTTGTCTTTATATTGAAACAACTGCACCCAAGACAAGACTGCAGTGTCAAAATACAAACAGATGATGTAAGGTTGCGCTCCAAAGACAGTATGGCAATTAAGTCTAATTACCATACTGTCTTCAGCATTACTGTTTACATTACTGTTGTTTTAATGCACATATTTTTTTATTACATTGCTGTTTCCTTTTGTAATCTTGATTGTTTTATACAAGTAAAAAGTCAGATGTTTCACAGGAAGGTTTGTACTAACCGAGCAGTAATTCATGACTGACTGGGGCATATTTTTACCTGCTTTAACAACCTACAAATTAATCTCCTAATATTTACCAGTATTAGGTCAAGTTATTTTCTGGGGTCATATCTAATGAGTCAATGACTTCAAATGGGGATTGAACACAAAATAAAAAAGAGGGTTTAGAACAAAATTTTCTAAAACAAATGTTACCGTTTATCCGATATAATTTATCCAATATATATATTTATCCAATATATAAATCTCTCTCATTAAGAGAGAGATTTGAATGCCACTGCAAACCTTTCAAGATAACATTTAGCAATAAATACACCAGGCAGAGACCAAAAAGAAAAGAGAAGTAGCTCAAGTAAGATTTACAAAAACCTTTCTTTCACAATGGAAGAACCAACAAACCTGACAAGATAGAGAAAGGGGTTCATCAAGATGCTGCTTTGCTTTGACATAATCCACATGTTTAGATCTGTTTTCAGCTGGAAAATACGCTGCCAGCTGCACCTCTTCTCAAATCAATGAAGTCAATATGTTAGTCGTCAAATTCCTAATTAAAATATTACATAAAATGTGTTGATTCTGTAACTTTATGGAAATCTGTTTTGAGTGCTTATTTGTCTTCCTCGCAGTTTGCTTTTTCCAGTAAAAACAGTGAGGTAAAACCAATTAGGAAGCATTAGGGTACCCCAAATTGCATGCATTAAAACAGAACAAAAACATCAAAGATGGACATCAAATACCTGCTTCATGCACACAAAGAACTATTTTAAATATGAAAAAAGGGGGGGGAAATACATTTGAAATATAACTGAAGAGAAAAAGGAGAACAGAAAAGCATTCCCTCAAGTTACAATCGAGACAATTAAAAATAATACAAAAGAACTTTGACACTGTTACAACATTGTTGTCACCAAGAAAGACTTTTCTTTACTTCTGGCTGTTTGGATTGTCTGTAACGTCTTTGCAATCATCTGCAATAACTTTATTTCTTATCAAAGGTTTTAGCATTCAAAGAGAAAGCAAATCTTGAAAGGAACTAGAACAAGTCATCATATTTTGCCAAGAGTGATGAAAATTTATTCTCAACTTTCAGCAGTTTTTATTCAAACTAATTAATATCCTATTAAAAGCAACTTTGTGAGCGCTTTCACTATCTTAGCAGTCAGATTTTTAACTTACAAAATGTTAATTAATTATGTTTAATGTGGAAGACAAGAATCCTTTTAAGCCTTAAAATTCACCCATTTAAAGAACATGAAGCTAACAAAATTGGGTTTATTAATGAGCTCAAAACCCCCTGCAGTGTTTCTGAGTGTGTCCTGCAGTGGTAAAGATTTGGAATTTCTTTCTGTGAGGTTACTGCTCTGAACTGCAAGACAAGCACAGGAGCATTTCATTGAATGCCTGAGCTCAAAGCAGGTAAATCACTTAAAGATGCATTTTAAATTTAATTCAGCAGACCCTTCAAAGCAAAGAGACAAAGAGTCATGATAAAATAAGCACTGCGAATTAAAGTATCTGGGAGAAGAAAAAAAGACTTGCAGGCCTCTAATACTTAATGTGCAATCTACAAAATGGCCTCAATAACATTTACAAATGATATACTAATCATATCCACCCACAATAACTGTAACCTTTAATTTTAAAATTAAGCAATCCAAAATAGATGTGGTTACAAGCATATTGTTTTGATCTTGTTTGCCTTTTTTGTCACACATAAAAGTTTCAAATGTCTTACAGTTTAAATAAATGTGATTAGCTACATTTGTCAAAAAGCTGAGTTTCGTTTCAAAGAATCAGTATTCAACCAGGGTTGAATACTGCCGGACCTGTAGAATCAAAAAATAACTTGCAGCATGAAGTGGGCTGAAAGATCTCAAAACAGAGAGTATCATGTTTCAATCTAAAAAAAAAAAACACACAAAAAAAAAAAACTGATTAGTCTGGAAACAGTAACAAGCCTATTTCTATCATCTCATCCTCATCCTCCTCCCATCACTCTTTTTCTGGATCTGGTACGTAATACTTCTCATCCTAAGCTTGTGCAAAGGTTTAAATGCTGTCAGATCTGGGAGTTTCTGAACTGCAGTGAACCAGAACAATGTGCTTTCCGGCCAGTTCTCTGTTTGTCCGGGTTTCAATCCATTTTACCCTCTAAGATACGTCTTGGGAGTAGAAGAAAATGTGTTATAGTCTGTATCGCGCCTTGCTTTTCTTGGAATGGCATTACAAAAACTCCACAGAGAAAGAGCGAGCAAATCAACCAAACCAAAAGGTCTTTCTGGACGTTTTCTGCAAGATTATTGTTTCACCTCTTGATCCTTTCTATTTTTATTGCTTTCAGTTCTTCTGCTTGTTTTCCCTTACCTTGCTTGGGCTTATCTTTCCTTATTTGTCAATTTCCCCTCCTCTTGTTTTTCTCAGTGTGTTTCCATGCAATCACTATAGCATTTCTATCCATTTTAATCTGTACTCTTTTCCATTTCTGTTTATATGAAACAACCCCAGGGAGGTCATACAGAAAAGAGAGAATGTAAAATTTGTTTTATTTTAGGCTAAATATGTCTTTATAAACGTGCAAGTCAAGATGTTTCACTTGGCATGAGTTTATTTTTCTTTTACATTCAAGGATTGAGGATGTACCTCAAATGTAATCGCTATTCCAATTAACGAGAACAAAAGCTGAACACGAATTTAAATCATTAGCGTGAGCTAGGTGCCTCATTGATAGATTTCAGCTCCAATTGGCTTTTTTAAACAATAGATACAGTTGATTCAGATACCTGGCAAGTGCAGGGATCCAGATACTATTTTTTACTACTGTGTTTGTCTCTGCAAAATGCTGATAAGTCCAGAGAAAGGCTTACATTACACCCTTCTTTCTTTCCACCCTCTTTGCGATCATACCCTGGAGCTTCCAGATAATTCTATTGTACATGTCTGCATGTGTTTGTTTGAAGACAAGAACGAGACACAGAAAGAAAAGAGAATAAGCAGAAATAAAGACTGGAAGTTTGCAGTATTTGAAATTGGGAGGGTGAAAAAAAGCACGGTAAAAAATGTGTGAAACATGAAGAGGGTGTTATTAATCTGCACGGCAGTGGTTCGATGCAGGTGTTTGCATCTCCACTCGCATTATTTACTCTAGAGGCTGTATGAGGTGGTGAAATCTGCAGGTAGCTGACAGGAAACTGCGGCACTGTTTATCAGAAGCAGTAAATAAGAGCCTGATAAATATGCACTCTGCCATGTTGCATGTGTGACGCTGTGAATGTGTGAGACAGCAAAACCCTACGGTGATCTGCATTAAGCCGCTGCAGATGAGCAGCAACAGCAAAGATATGAAAAACTGGCAGAAGTGAGTAGTTAGATGGGTTTAGTAGTTAAGTGGGTTAAAAATATGCAAATGCACTAACACACGGTCATTTCTCTACTGAATTTGTTGCTGTTATGTCATTAAAGTCCTGCCACATTCATTATCCATGTCAGGCCATCGGGGCCGAGTCCAAACCCACGAAACACACTGCTAGAAATGGATGGTGTTCACTGACTGGACATTGATCAGAGGTGGAAATTCAGGCTTGATCCAGACAAGATCAATATGTGGTTTTAGCCTGAGGGACACAGTGGTAATATGTTCAGTACGGCTGAAAACTACTAAACCTCAATCTTCTGTTTTGCAGATGCAGCTTTTTAATGTACAGCTTCTCACACCAAATACCTGCTTGTTGAATGAAAATAAAACTTATGCAATTCAAGCATTTAAACCAACCATGAAGTTGTTTACTAGTCCAGCCAAACCTGAGAGCCAAATCTGAGCCCCTTCAATGTATCACTGTAAATATTTTATCCCATTAAATGTTTGATCCCCCCTCTGTTATGTCCGGAGATTTTGTGAAGGGTAGCACTCAGCTGAGAGTTTAACAATGTTAATATTTGTCTCCAATGTTTCCTCTACCATTATATCTGAAATCCTGGGGCAAGTAGGAAGACCTTGGAAGACCGAGACAATTGTAGTACATGTATACAGTACAATATAAAATAAGTATTTAAAGGTTCCCTTTCCTTTAAAACTGACCTATACGGTGCGCTTTTCTTAAAACAAGAGATCTCTTTTTGGATTTCTTTCCATAATGGTTGCAAAGGACAGAAAATTATTCTACCATTTATCATTATTTAGATATTTCATTTTATTCTGATAAGAATTTTGATTTATCAAAATCAAAAACTCTACATAATTTTGTTTCAAAATTCTAAAACTCAATGAATGATTAAAGTTCTAATTCCTGTTCAATAATCTGCAAGTAGTTCTTTGTTGATTTTTTTTTTTTGTTTTGTTTCTTTTTAAAAAAGAGCAGTAGAGAGATTTGACATCATGACAGACTTAAGGACTAGACACAGTTTAGAGGAATTCAAAGATGGGTTCAGGACCCTATTGCAAATACAGCAAGTAAGGAATATTGACCTCTTTCTAAAAAACTTAACCGATTACTAATATTATCTATAATAGAACTGTAACTAAATATAAAAAGCCATGAAAAACTGTAATGGTTGATGCTGTCTGTGTAGTCATCCTATTGTTTAATTGGCCTCCACTTCTCTGTATATTTCTAGTGAAATAAATGAGTCCAAAATTATGCTTCAGAAACTGAACAGTTTGGGCGCCCTTTGTTTTACACTGTTATCCGTCACTCTGCATGGACATCTGAGTAACAGTTTGGGTAATCATCAATATAGATAACAGAAAAAAGCAGTGGTGCAACTATTTTATTTCCAAAAGGCCTATAGACAACTAACAGGATTTGCAATGTTCAAATCTGAAGATTATTTCATATTCGGGCTAGAGCTACCTGTTCTTCCTTTCCCTCCCTTAAGTGAGATCACCCAGGCTCACAGTCAAGGATGGTTGGTCATCTCATTGGCAGAGAGGTCAGACAGAGTTAGCATTGATCATTACTCTGCAAAATACATACTGGGAATGGCCTTGGAAATGCCCAACCAGGTTGACTTGTCTTGGCAGAAAGCCATTTCTACTTCACTGAAGTGTCCAAAAGTAGGAAAACTGAGCAGCAAAATGTTCAAGTGACTTAAAATCTTAGAAATACATTTATTTTCAAAGCAAATGGATCATCTCTGCTTTGACACAAAGGGAGAGGAAAAAAATCGACAGATGGGAAGAAGTAGTCCGTGGAATGAGCTAAAAAGAAGGCATGAATATCAAGGGAAACTGGAGGAGAGCTCAGAGAATAGAGAATAATGGAAACGGGACAAAGGAAGAAATAGGAGAAGCAGAAGCAACAGAAAAAGAGTGAAGCTTTCTGGGATTCTCGTTACTTTGAATGTGAATACTCTTTAAATTCAAACTGTCTTTTTTAGAGACATCTTCTGGGATGAAAATGAGGGTGAATAAAGCATTTACTGAAGTTAGATGGAGTTTGTAACTCTATATATTTCTCAAAAACTTCTTCATGAACTCAAATATCCCATTTATAACTATAGTTTAAAACATAAAAATAAATGGCAACAGGAAAACATTGTAAGCCCAAGTCAACAATGAGAATGGTTTGTAAATATTTTGGATCAATATCTCAGCTATATTTCCATTGTCCAGGATTTCCACTGTGGACACCTGGTTTCAAGTCAAATGTGGGACACTTGTGGTGTGAGCATTGTCTTACATTTTTTACCATTGATAAAGATTTTCTTATGCCAAACACTGTAAAAATCTGTTAGAATAAAGCATTGTGTGGTTTGGTTTATATTGACAGAGCTGAGCAATATAGCTGAAAAACTAATCACAAGATAAACGCTTCATATCAGCAGATATCAATAATTGATTTATTTCATCATTCTCTATAACAGTGTTACTGAGTGTAAGCCTTTTTGTTACTGAAAACTGTCCAAAGCTCTATTCACTGCTGCTTGTGGAACATTACTTCAACTTCCCCCCGCCACTAGGAGGCAACTCTGGACATCTCCCAATTTGAGGAAATAGACAATAGCACCAACTGAAAACCAAGCATTATAAAGGAACAGAGATCACTAAGAAAAAATGAAAATAATAGTGTAGATGGAAACTGATATCACAAAATATAAAAATACAAATAAAAGAATTGCACACTACTGTCAAACTCAGTTATATTTGCCCAGCTAATATGCAGGTTTAGATATTGAGCAGTGTACACATACATGGATAATACAGATAAACATTTTTAAAACACAGTAGCTGATTTAAGAATCACTTATAATGATCAATTTAGAGAGAGTTACATGGTCAAACAGTACATTTTGGAACAACACGGTGATGTCTTACCCATCTAATTTATGGACATTTGATGCAATTTGGGGAAACAAAGACCAAAATCTGTGGAGGAGGCAAAATTAAATTGTGCCTTTGAGACCTTATTTTGTTGTAAATTGGGAAAAGTCGGTGAAAGGTATCTTTAATAGCCTAAAGACATATTTAATGGGCTGCGGTGTGTAGACAAAGTGCTGCCACTGCAAGAAAAATTTTATGGAAGAAGCCAGAACAGCGCTTTCAAGTAAGAAAGTGAGCTTTCAAAAGCTAATCACTAGGGAAAAAAATACTTAAATAGATTTATTTTTTAAATTACTTATCACAACTGCAAAACAAAATATAAAATCAAATGTTAGGATATTTTGCCAAAATTCACCTTGAGAGTTGTTGGCAAACACCCCAGAAGAAGATATGTCGTCCCTGACAGTGTTATTAAAGATGCTAAGTAAATACCTGGTTTCATGCATTTTGTTTATAATGCAAAATCTTAGCTTTGTCCAACTACAGTTCACTTTCCTCTCGCATGAACTTTTGGCCCAGAAAGTGAGGCAAGAATATGTGCTAGCATCTGCACTTCTGGGTTTATTTGCAGACTTTAAAGGCCAGAAGATGACTAGAGACTGATAGATCAAGACATAAAAATTAAATTATATCACAGAGGGGTTGGCCATTTTGGGACACTGTAGTTTACCAGAGGGGGGAATAAATCACCAGCTGGCAATAAAGCAAAAAGTATAAATGGCCTTACAAATTCCTTGCGTAATCCAGAAGTCTAGACAGGAAGTCTTCCAGAAGATTAATAGAGGTTTATAAACTTCTTGTCAAATATCTATTTATGAATAAAGTGTCAAAATCAAAGTAACAATGAATAAAACAAATAATTTTAGTATTCTTTCTTTAAATGTGCCTAACAGAGTTTAAAACAAGATAAGCGAATCAAAAACAAAGTCTTCTTCAAGGATTTTGCGACAACAATCTAGTTTCTCATCTCAGCTAAGGAGTCAAATTGTTAGCTAAGTACTAAAGATTTTTTTTTATCTAAATAAAAGCTTCTCAGACATTATGTGTACAGTCAATAAAAATATACAGGCAGAATAATTGAACCTATTCTTTTTATTTGTTTGAACATGAGTATGATTCTGATTCTACTAAATTATTCCATCTATTAGGAATGAGTTGTTAACTAGTCATTTTTAAGATCTGTTGTGTAAATGCATTAAACTCAATTTTTAGTTTGAGTTTGCACACTTTACTCTGTATGGGGACAGCAGACAAAATGTAATTGTTAGTTTTATGTGCAATAAGATGTACCGTCCCTGTAAAATAAACATTACAAAGACATCCTACTTGATCTCACTGGACAAGGTATATTTGTCTTTGTCACTGTAGATAAACACAAAGCACAGAGAGAAGCACAACAAAGGCAAACCAAGAATTTTACAAAAAGGGCTAAACCAGATTGGACTAGCCACTTGCTGTGATGCAATTATAAGAAATCAAGTCACACAACAAATTAAATATTTACCTGAGTAGACTAGGAAGGCTTGGACCAGGGTTCTTTACTCCACTCTTCAAGGGCTATTTAGTAACTTATTAAATAAAAATAAGGATAGAGGATAAAGATAAAATAAAGATATATTTTTTTTGATTTTCTAAAAAAAAAAAAAAACTATCAGTCTAAGTCTACAACCTGTGGCTCTGGAAAAACACAGTCTCTCCAGCATTTATTTAGGCATGGTTTAATTCTTCTAAAGTAAAGGGTCCACTAAATACTTAAAAATCTCAGAAGATGGATATTTTCAGAAGAAAGAGAAAATGGAACTCCCTTCTTTCATCTTTTCTACATGTAAAACATGCAGAGCTTCTAAACAAGCCTTGTTTCATTATTTCATCACGTAACATGTTACAACTAAACATTTATGAATTAAACATGTTACTAATGTTTTATTGAGTGTGTGTAAGTGCTTTTGTAGTAAATGTATTTTTATGATGTAGACCCCATGAAGAGCAGCCATTGTCTTGATAATGACTAATGGAGATCATAATAAACAAAACAACAAAACAGAAGCTGAGAAATGGAACATACAATGAAAACATTTAAAAATATGCATTTCTAACTAACACTTTTTTCTGCACACCTTTTCAATCATACCGGTTAACAGTCAATGCTGTGAGGATCATGGCAAAGTAATGTAAATGAACAACCTTTGTTAACACTCGCAAGCAGCTGAAAAGGTGATCTGACAGAGATTTCTTTCTCCCTGATCAGGTTTCTAGGGTGCCAACATTCAAATGGCCATTATATTCTTAATTTTTTTTTCCTTCTGTGTTTGACATCATTAGAAAGCTCCGAATCTAGATTTTCAGAATCGGTAAATACTTCAAAACACAGCAACCCCTCAACCCCAGGAGACTTGTTCCAGGTTTTATTGTGGCCATTCATAATTATTCTAATAGTTCAGGGAATAGCTCAGGGTTGTGAAGGTTGCTGACTTCTGGTCTAGATAAACCCTAAATACCCCTTGAGATGAGAAAAGAGCTGCATGCTTGCCTGAGCAATAAAACCATTCGTGCATGATGCTGCCCTTTGAACATCTAGCAGGACACTGACATGGATCCTTTAGGTCCAACTAAAGACAGAAAAGCATGCATTCTGCTTTTATGTCTTTTGCAGAAAAGCAGGGTGTATGCTACTCTGCAAAAGACAAACAAAAATCCGTTAGCCCTCTAAACTGCTACTTGACTTTGGTCCATGTGGTAACATTTTCCATCCAGCTTTGTTAGCACAAAGTGAAAAGGGCTGAAGATCTTATTGATCCTTCTCATGCATCCAACTCTTGGCAAAATACATTAGCTTCATTCGTCATTCCCCTCAGGCTGCACTCTGACAGTAAGCCATGAATAAATATGCAGTAATGTAATGTAAATGTAAATGGGATGGCTATAGGTTTAGTATCAGCCAATAAAAAATAGAATGGTTTTGTCCTCTGATTATCATAGTGACTTGAGCTTAATTCCCAGCCAAGAAGGACAAGAGGGCTTTTTTCTTCTGAGGAAAGCTGCCCTTCTTTAGCAAACCACTCCAGGGAAAAATCTGTGGACTCATCACCAAGAGAGTACAAAATGAGAGGCTAAACTGTTTCTCCTATTATAATCTAGAACATGAAGAGCTTTTAATTTAAGAGTTATATTTGGATTTGGATTTGAAGATCAGTTTTCAAAGAAATGTGTCACAAGACAATAAAAGTGCAAGTGATACCAAACTGGATGTAATTGCAGCAATTAAGTTTACTGAAAAGTTTAAAAGCATAAATGTTTAATATGATCTAATTGAAATGAGCAGCTAGCTCATCTCAGTAAGCAAAATGTTGTAGCACAATGACTGTAACAATAAAGATGGGTGATCATCTTTCAGGTTCTGCAATGCAACCATTTTGTTTTGTACGTCCTGGAATATTTCCAAGCAGTTGTTGCACTTTTCTGTAAGTTTGAGAATAACATATTAGCTTTCCTGAGGCCACCTGACCATCAGTGTGCAGGAACAGAACAGGGAACTGTAAACCTTAAGAACAGTGACCCAAATCTTCAGTTGTCAAACCATGTCTAAGACTTTTCATAACCTTTGTGCCAGTTTCAGTTGTGTTTGTTTTAATAAAATGTAATTATGTGAATAATGATCATGTCTAAAGGAATCAATTTAAGTTAGATAAACTCATGAATAATACATGTAGCTACCAATTCCATGGCATGTAAATATGTCCACATTTTTGCATTTTAAGTAAATACAATAAAAACATTTCCCTTTTCCTTCTGAAGTTGGTCTCATTACTTTAATAAGAGCGTTTTATTTCCTTTTATTTCAGTCTCATATTTAACATTCTGAATACTTAAGCTGTTACTTTTAAATTCATAAATAAAAACCACATTTTATTTAAGATTTGTCTGGTGTACTTTGAAGTTGAATGTCTTATTTTTGATTCATTTTTAGTATGCAATAAATTGGAATATACTGTAATAATAATATTTTTTTTTTTTTTTTAAAGCACATGACTTGATTATTGTATGTAAACCAGTTGTTGAAATAAATCAAATTGAAAAATGCTAAGGTGAGCGGTCGGTGCTTTTATATTATTCAAGGGATGTCTTATGAGGTCAAATAAGAAAAAAAAGGGGTTAAAAATGCACAAAACAAAAACACGAGGCAGTCCTGACATAAAAATTACAATGACACTTTATGGAATGTCTCGATAGATTCCTCCAAGTGGAGAGTGAACTTAATTTTGACTTGAGCATGTGTGGAGAATAAAGCCATTTTGACTGTTTATTCGTTTAAGTATTGCATCTTCATTCTGCTAGGATGGATACTCTACTTTGTTGAAGGGCAAATATTAAAAAAAATTTAAAAACCAATACAAACCATCCCAACAGTATATTTCTGCAGCTGCTGAGGAAGGACATTGACATGCCCCACTGTCTCATTTTGCACTCCAGAGGCATCAGTAACTAGAAGCAATGCACAATAAATGTTTTAAAGGTCAAATATGCACACATAAATGACACATGAATGTAACTGGGCCCTCATAAATGAACTAAAATGTAAATTATAAGCAGGGAAGGTGTGACATGGTCAAAATGTCCACACATATTAGTTCAGTGGAAACGAGCCACTCATGTCAGCCTCTTCACCTGCTGGGCTTTGAGGAAACCTGTGACACTTCGTCCTCTAACTGCTGCATACTGATCACATCCAGAAGGGAGTCAGGGAGCAGAATAAACTGTACTCAGGATAAAAAGGAGAAATCAAAATGACGAAGGATGCACTGCAGGTAGGGAAATGCTTCCAAAAGTTAGCACAGGCTCACCCTGATTCAACTACTCAATACGTGAACTTCTATAGCTGGGCAGTAAAGATCACTTGATATAGTGGAGTTACCTACATATGAATCAAAGTGAAATAAACATAAATATTCTGCTGCAGGTCCAAACTGTGACTGTGCCATGCACCACTGTGCATCTGCTTCATGCTTGTCTGAATTCCACCGTCATGCTTTATGTATGAGAGCACAGATAAAATAGTTTCTCTTTTTTCTTTTCTGACAACTTCACTGCTGACGCAGCTCGACTGTAGCGTCCTCTCTGCCAATGCTAAAAGCAAATAAACAACTTTTCAGAGGTTTAGCTTGATGTTAACAGCTCCTAACACTTTAACAACCTTACAAACCGCAGGAAGAAAAAAACTTTAGATAAAATACAGAAAAAACTGGTCACAACACCCGCTTGAATAAATGTTCCAGCTACAGCGATGTGTTGACCTCTCTGTTCTTAGCTGCCTTGTGGAGCATTAATAAATGCTGAATGGCCAGCAGCAGATGTTTTATGTGATACTATAAATCCCTGGTGGAATACAGTTAAATGAAAATATAGACAACATAGAAAACACAGCTAGTACTGCATATTAGCGATAAGATGAATCTGCTGCCTTTTTTTTTTTTTTTTTTTTACTTCATTTGGCTTTATTCACGCTGTGACTAATATGGCAAGGATTATATGATATCATAGATGATAATCTGTTAAACACATTTTGGGATTACAAAGTAAAAAGTCAAAATTTGGTCTGTTATTCAGCTAACTCAAAGATGTGTATTTATTTAGATCAAATATGTGCATTCTAAGTTTATTATTAGTCTAAAAAACAATTGGACATGTAGATTCTGTAATAACACATTTTTCATTAGTACAAAAAAAATAAATAATTTCAGACAGCTATGTTATAGCATAAGCAAAATAAAAATTTATATCAGAAATAAATTATTTAGGATAATATTGAAATTAGTTCTGTAAAACATTGAGACAATTCCATTTAATATATTCGCAATGTAGCAGTGACTGGAAGGTCAAGTTATTCCAACCGATATTGATTCCCCAGCAAAAAAAAAAAATAAAATAAAGATTTTTATAATACTATTAAGATGAACTTTTCTTTGCATTATTTGTGGTCAGAAAACAGCTTTTAATCTAACTTCAATTACTATTTTCTGCAATGAGTGCACAAAAGGATAATATTTTGGGAATTTGTAAATGGCCTATAGAATAAATGAAAATGCTAATTTTACCTGAAAATATAAGAACAGAAACAAAGAGCAGAATTCTGCATGAATGACGAACTGACTGTCAACTGTTTTTTCCCAGTGTTAGAAAACTGCCTGGAGAAAGAAAATATTTCAACACAAACTTTCTAACTTTCATAAGAGCTTAAACAACAGTTTTTTAATGATGCTGGAAGAGTGCCCTAGAGGGATGAGTCATTTACAGTATGTAAAATAAAATAAAAATCCCCTTTCAAAGAGATTAGACCACATTGGGAAAACTTGTCAGTAGAATATGAAATGAGCAGTCCAGTGTTTTATGATGCAACACCAGAGGTCCACCGACCTCGACGACCGATGTGCCATATGTTTCAGATGTGTCTCGTCTTCAGCATATCTAAGTCAAATAATTAGGTCATTATCAGGACTGTTGAGGAGGCAATTCAGCTATTTGATTCAAGTGTGTTAGACAAGGGACACGTGAAAAAGTTGCAAGATACTGGCCCTCGAGGAAGGTATCCCGTGCTACACTATTTTTAAAGATCTTTAAGGAGCTCAAAAGCAGAAACCAATTTCCTTCCAGGTGAAGAGGTAATTACCAGTACAGGACTGAGAGGTGGAAAATTCAGTGGATGTAATACAGGATCAAGTTTTGAAGAAAGAAATAACGAATGTCCACTTTATAAATTGAAAGTAATTCATGTCCTAGACATAATACAATGAGAAAAGGCCTGATGTCAGATTAAGTAATGTTGTGTCTAGGCCTGTTGCGATAAACGATAAATCAATTAATCAAACGATAAATTAAAACTATCGACTTCATTTCAATTATCGGCTTTATCGTTTCTTCCAGCCATTTTCTCTTTCTGTTGGTGACACTGAATGAAAAAAGGCTCAACTCCGGTGCTTCCACTGACCCTCCCTTCCTCAGTTCCTTAGTGTAAGTCCCAGCGCAAGTACACAATCTGTCCGCCCATTTTCAAAACTTGAGAAAACCACACGTCAGCCGACAGAAATCCTAGGTATAACGGTTCGATCGGGTTCTATCATGTCGTGTGGTTGTGACGGTGCGGTGAGACGTTGGAGAAGGACTTAGCAATGGCGGTTAGCCACGCTAACCCAAAACAGCAGGACGCACTGTTGAAGTATTCCACACTTTCACTTTATTTCGCTTCAAACATTTAAAGCCAGATCTCCACGGTACTAAGATTATAATCTCATACATGAGAAAAGTAACGATAGTTTACCGCTCCGCACCTCATCATCACCGATGATCTCCTCTACAACAAGAGTTCTCACTCCGCACAATAATACAACTAAGGAAAAAGGGAATAGGCACCCCCTTGTGGTGATACCTACTCATCTCTAGGAACCAAGCTGTATAATGACTGTTACATAGTGTCCAACAATGGGCGCAAAATAATGGCTACAAGTCCAGTTAACTAATTTTAAAAACAGGCATTAATCAATGCTTTCCTACAATCTACCTGCAATGCATGTGGCTAGTGTCAGTCCTGACTGAATGAAAATCATTATAACCTGTTTATGGCACTTTAACGAAGAACAGCTGAAAAGTTACCAGGTTTACGGGGCGATATAGTGTAGAGACTTCATAATCTGCACTCTTTTGGTTGACTGTAGTATTTATTTCCACTTTGGCTTTATGTTGTTTAGTTTTTATCCAAGTACATTTTTTGTTGATAGAAACTGAGAATCCATTTTATTTTTGGTTGTTTTGTTTATCAGTTCCAGTGTTAAGTGTTCTTTTGAAATTAAACTGCATCTACCTTCGGCATGCATTATTACATCATTTCCATTAAATCAGTGTAAAAAGGTCTTCAAACAATATTATCGTTTATCGCAATAATATTTGAGACAATTAATCGCTCAGCAAAATTTGGTATCGTGACAGGCCTAGTTGTGTCAGCAATCTGTTTTAAATGTTCACAGACTGATGACCATTTCTTACTGGAGAAAGGAATGGGCCACCATCATGACCCTGCAAAGATCGAGTATAGTTGAATGAGTGCTTTGGGAATTTTTTCAAACATATCTTTGGTAATAACAAGAGGAACATTTTTTTGTTAGTAACCAAATCTTTAAGAAAAAAATATTTTCACAAACATTAACCAATCGCATGTTGGTCAACACTATTAACCAACATGCAATAATTAATGTTGGTTAATGTTTCAATGTTGGCATGACAAATAAATCTAATAAATAAAAAGACTTCAGAGTGTAGTGCATTTGCAGTATTTGCAAAACACAGATCCTGTGTGTCTAGCTCCAGTACTCAAGGGTCTTTGTCCTGCCATCTTTGGATGTTTGTCTCTGCTCCAACACAAATGATTCAAATGGTCCAACTACCTCCTCAGCAGGCCAAAGGTTTGCACGCTAATGAACTATCGACTGACTCAGGTGTGTTGGGCCAGTAAAAGATCCCAAACATGCAGAATATGGTCCTTGAGGATTGATTTTGGGCCTCACTAATGTAGGCAGTGAGTAAAGGCATCTAGCTACTCATTAAAAAGTAAAACATTATTTTCATCCCAAAAGCATTTTTCACTTGCCTTAGATTATAGCTGCTGGGGATGCAATAAAACAACCTAGTTAAATGCCAATCCTCCTGTCAAAAGATAATTTATGCTGCTTTAAGCCAAAATCATAACAGATACTGGCATATAGAGCATGAATGGGATGTGTTTACATCATTAATTAATAAGATGTATTTATATTATCCATTACCCTTTTATAGCACTGTAAATTTTAAATATTTTGTGTAGCTCAAATCAGTAATATAACAGTTGCAGAAAAAAAAAAAAAACCAGTCCAACTTGTAAACAATCTTAGGCACAAGAAAGCTAAGGCAAATTAAAAATCTTGTTTGAGTTTAAATTGGATCTCCTGTGGTAGAGCTTTCATCAGACCACAATTCACCTTGGTGTCAATTCAAAATATTCAAAATATTTACTGGGCTATAATTCACAACAAAACTATCTGCAGGTACAGGACAAACAAGTCCAATTGATAAAAACATAAAATGCAACATGTGTGAGGCGAAAATAATTAACACTCAGATTTTGAGAAGAGGAAAAAAATTGTGGAAGAGTCTTAAGCTAAGGATGACAGCAGATCGTCAGAGGGAGCCATGATGTGTCTATATTGCCACAGGCTGCTGAAGATGACTGGTTTTGGTCCAAGTTTGTTTCATCTGAAGTAAATGTCTGTAGTTTTTGCTGTTCCCTAATTTATCAATTTGACTGAGAGTGTCAGTGTACAAACTTCAGCCAACTCTTTAATTAGTGACTCGTTGGGATCTCCTAAATGTGCTGGATGATGTGGTGCAGGGGCTGCCTGTGTGTGAAAAACACCAAAGCTGTCGAACTTCATCTCATGGGTAAGGCATACCAATTAAAGACATACATGTTTTCTATGGAACTCTTTTTGTCAATAATACCTAGCAACAACACACCAATTACCAACCATCATTTTCCAAACATGAGTCAAAATGAACCTGAAAACAGCAGAGGTTAATATAAATATGATAAATTTGTTCAGACAAGTCAGACTGGTTTCATTGATCAGTGAGCCTGGGATTAATGCCCTAAAGAAACCAAGCTTCAGTAATGACACCTCAGGAGATACAGCAAGAAATGACAGGCAGTCCTTCAATCCCTGCATTCATCCCTCTACAGTCAACCAGAGCACGAATGTCCCTGCCATCATCCTTGTATCAGCATGTAAAATAAATGCATCACCACACCACAATACCCTCCTCTTATCCAGTCAACACTTCTGGTTATATGTGCAAATGTTCACCAAGTTATACCACACAAAAGCCTCTGCAAACAGAGATAGCAAAGGTTGGTATAATGCAATAAAAGCAGCACCTCTGCAATAAACATTACGATAAATTAGGATAGTAAAAATGCACAGCAGAAGGGGGGGTGGGGGTGACATGATCTGAATTCTGCTCAATCATAGTTAAACAGCCTCTGTGACTTGTTATTTTTCATCTCTGCAGTGAGAACAAGGGATTGCTTTATAGAAATTTCAACACATTCCCATCCAAGACCAAAACATTGCAAATAGGACCTAATGAATATTGCTAAAATAATGATCCTACTGATTAACTACGGCTAGAAACAGCTGCATAAAATAATACATCATCCCCTCCTGATGTAGTCCTATCTACAGGTGCATCTCAATATATAAAAATATCAGAAATATTTTAATATTTAAATTAAAAAACTTTAAACTCATAGATTCATACAGAACAAGTGTTTATTCTGAAATTATTGATGGTTTTGGCTTACAGTGAAAACCCAGAGTGCTGTTACTCAAGTTAATCCCCTCTATGCAATGTACTATTGCTGCAGTAATTCATGCAAAAGGAGACTGTACCAAATATTAAGTGTATGTTCATTACATGCGTTTTAGCAGAAAATAATTTCTGAACCTAAAGTACTTTTTTTACTGCCCGTATCTAATACATAGCCTTTAAAGAGTTTGTTAGCTGTCTGCCATAACTATTTAAATGTACAGAAATAAATATTTTAAATAAACTTTCTCTTATTGAACTACAATTATTGTTGAAATAATCAAAATCAACTCTTCAATGGCATTCTAATTTGTTGATGTGCAATTTTAGGGTCTAAAGTTAAGCCAAGTTCTTTCATAAATGCTTAAATATTCAGGTGAAGACAGCACAGGGAACTTAATTGCTGTTATTGTCCCATGATTACTAAGAAAAATCTTGAGAATCATTGTGAAGGAGAACTTCTCTCACAGCTCAAACATCACAGGAAAGTTATTAAGAGCAATTATAAAATAAGGACCTCTTCAAAGGATTAGCAGAAATCTGATTCACATGAAGAGTTTCTTTTTAACAGCTGCTTAAGGAGTCACAAGTGTCTGTTCTCTGTTTTCACATGTGCAGTGATGAACTTAAAAAGAATTTACATTAATATGTAATTATTTCAACCAATTCTGAATCGGGGGTGCAAAACTTAAAAGCAAGCTAAAATCTGTCAACTGTAACAATTGCATGCTGGCAGTAACGGAGGAAGGCAGCGTGCTTCTTTGCTGACAGAACAGGTCGCTCCGTTAACAGAGAGACACCTGGGAAATTTACTCTACGCCTTACTCTCTGACCAGCTGTTAGGTGTGTGCAGCTTCTTGGGGAGAAAAAAGATGCTGAACTCCATGATTGCATGCCATTTCAGCTCTTCTGTCGATATGCTTCCACATGATCCATATGATGCATTGAGACACCACTGCAGAGGAGCCGGTAAGGTTTTTGAGAGATCCTTTAATTAGGTTTTACAGCCAAAGCTTTTCTCCACTAAGACAAGCAAGCTCACAAAGAAAAATCTTTTGCCTCATTTAGCACTAAAGTAAAACCGCATTACAATATTTAAGATGAAGAGAATTTGTGACAGACAGGCAACCTGTCCAGGGCGTGCCCCGCCTCTTGCCCGAAATGTTCACTGGAGTTAGGCACCGGGCAGCACCCCTCCCAACCCCACCAGGGACAAGAGTGTACAGAAAAAAGATGGATGGAGGATGAAGAGAATACAATGAAATCATACCTTAACAAATGGTGTACCTACAGGTCTGGATTTCAAATTTTCCTCACTGCAGCTCTGAATAATTTGGCCCTGGGCTGTGCATGTGTAGACCAGCTGCAAAGAGCTGCTCAGACTAAGCTGTGCATGTAAAGGTTCTTGTATTTTTTTTTATATTCATTCATTGTTTTCCTTTTTCTGTATGTGCAATATTGTATAAAAAGCAAGAGACAAACCACACCACCTACAGCCATCTGAGAAATATGCTGGCATCTTAAAGGGAAAGCACAAATGTTGTTCATGTCTTCTGCCCTCAAGAAACACACACACACACACACTCAGACACAGCACAGCAGGCAGTGCTGTAAGGACACCATCTACGACTTCACACATCCATTTAGTTTGAATGGATGTCAGTGTTTCAACTGCAGAGGATGAGATCAGCCGTCTGCTTTTGCTTATTAACATGCATCAATCTGGAGTTTATTCATCAAGGAGCCTTCCGGTTGGATAAACAATCTTGACAGGCTGCAGCAAAAAGTCAAGAGAACACAAAGGACAGCCCGTCGACTCCCTCCATTGATTATAGAAAATTGTTCACAGGCACTGATTCTAGAAAACATGGGTGGTGTCACCTTAGGGATATTTTTCCACAGTGATTGAGGTTAAGCAAACATACAAACAAAACAGCTAATGGCAACAAACACAACAGAACAGCACAATTTATCGATTCACAATCATTGCAGTGTCAGTGTTCACTGAATAAAATTACAAATAGTTGATGGGATGCAATATTTGGTTGAATGTTGTATTTCAAGTGCCGTGCATTCACAATCTGCTTAACAGATATATATCCTTTCCAGTCAGGTGGTCACTAATTGTAATAGATGCATATTTTGTGTATTTTTTGTGGTTGAGATTCTGAAGATCACAGAAAATGTTGGGGACTTTATAATAAAGGCAAAGAAATAAGAGTTATGTAAAGATCATATTGACCATAATCAATGTGATCTTTATATGTCTAATGTATGCACAAGTTTTATCATCCATCCACACACTGTTAAAACCGAGCAACTAGAGCAATACTTTGACTCTCAGTTGTTTAGTTGCTGAATGAAAAACATCTTTTTTGTGGCGGTATCCCTGCAGAGCAGCATCTTACGTCAGTGTGAAGAAAATCTGTGCAGAAGGAAAGCGGATTGCCATCCATAGGCTGTTTTATTCCTTCCATTAAGTCTGGATTATCCCCTGATGCTTAGCTTATTGCTTTCACCTCTTGTCTGCCCTCCCCCCTCAACCTCACATCCTGCACCACCTCCCCTTGTAATTTCATCAGTTCATGATCTCCGCCTACAAACCTAGACACTTGATTGAGACAGGGCTTTCAGACTTTCTTTTGGTTCAACAACAAGGCCTTGGGACTGGATGATGTCTGTTTGTTTAGACAAGTATTACTATTAACCTTGGAGGCATGCTTCATGTAATGATCACAAACATACCTGCAGACGAAACAGAAACCTTACTGCTCCATGGACAAAAGTATTACTCTGCTAAACAATGCTTCACTAATGAACAATACACAAAAGTTTTAAAAATACTTCCAAATAATTAATCATCACACTGCCGTAATGTATGAAGTCAAAGTAGTTTTGGAAGGAAAGATGGAGCAATGAGAGTATAATGTGAAGACACAAAAAGTGAAGATAAATGAAGACCAACGAGAAAGATAGTTAGTGTTTCTACTTGAGACAATAAAAATGTGGATTACAGCATATTGAAGAAGAAAATACTGCAATAGGAGTAGCCAGAGGATATTAAATATGAAGAGTTGTGAATGAGGGCAGTGTGGCATCCCTGCACACTTGCATACACAAACGCATACCAGATGGGCCTCAGAGGGATTAAAGGGACAATCTCAGGGAGCCTGATACAGACGACTGAATCCAATGCTCTTCAGCTCAAAACAACTGCTGGATTCCCCACCAGTTACGACATTTGCCTTATTTTATTATTATTTTTTGCACAAAACTCCAATGTAACCAAAGTAGTATAAACAATCCCACAGCACAACTCAAACATTCTTTCTGAAGTATATTTACTACTTTTATCGTTAAAACAGAAAAAAAATCAACACTATTGAAGTTTTGACATGAGTTTGCAGATTGTTATTCATTTCTATTGTAATCCATAGGGGGACCTAGAAAATCTTTGAGAACCCCTGTTGTAAACAATGACAAGACTTTTCAGCTACTGGGCAAAAAAAAAAAAAAAAAATCATAAAATTAATCATTGTAATTTTATCAAGTTTATTTTTTAATGAAAAATAGTAAGGAAAGTGTCTAAGGAAGTCAATGCTTCTTTAGACAAAGACAAAGACCTCTGGTACACAGAAAACCTGTAGGCAGTGTGTTCAACACCCATAGTTTGCAGGAGGAATGCAGCCTGACCTCTAAATTATTGAGAGACATTTGAGGATGGATAATCAAAACGTTTGAATGTCACTATCAAATATTAATGGAAACTTTGCAAATGTCTGAATTTACATGAAGCAAATATTTAGCAGCCATAAACAATTTTTTCCATCCTAACAGAACTAAAATAGGAAAAGTTAGGTTATCAGACCTGATGTTTTTTTGTTTTTTTTATATACTAAATGAATCATATGATTTCTAAGACACTAAAAAGTGCAAGGTGAAATTATCTTTTCAGATTTGTACAAAAGCTTCAGGAGCTGTAATTGGTGTCTGAAGCTTATTTTAAAAATTGAAATGATGCCGAGTAGAAGCAGATCAAACCTATGTATACATATTTAGTCCTGCCATTTTTCTGGCCTGTTTCTCACCCATGCCAGATGTTTGTTTGTGCTGGATTGCAGGGATCAGAGATGAGCATGCATGAGTGCACATGTTCATTCAACTCTGCTATTTTCCATCAGTGCATGAGTAAACCAGGGGGCTGAAGCATTTGCACTGGATGGAGCTTTCAAGTTTCAAATGTTTACCTCATGCCAGTATCACTGAGGTCCATTCCACTTAATTATGTTCTGGTTGATCTGCAACTTTCTTTCCTTGTAGGGAATGTGGGATGAATGTTTTCTGAGTCTTTGGAGCAAACATGGACAAACAGGCAGGATTTTGAGGGTAGAGAGTAAAAGACAAAAGGTGAATAAGTACGGTTGAATGAATGGGACAAAATAGGAACAAGAGAGTATCAAATACTGTGATATCCGTGCACAGTGATTAATCGTGTTCACATACTTTCATGCAATTCAATCATCTGCAGTGTGCAAAGCTATCAGATGTAACACAAAAATGATCTTAAATATTTTTGACCTAAATATCAGAAGGTACTTCAAAGGTTGATAATTTTAAAATAGGACATCAAATGGAGGAATGACTAAAAAGCTTTTTGATTTTCTACAGTTTATTCCTTGTATAACAGATGAATTTTCCCTGTATCTAATTTTCCTTTTTTTTATCCTGATAATGTATATGAAACTGAGCCTCACTTCTTGTGGCAAGCGTGGGAGGAGGATAGGAGTTTACACACAATAAACAAGCTCTTTCTGAATTGGAATAATCTCATTTAACCTACTAATTCACAGCTTGTCCGCCAACACACCAGCCTTTAAAACCAACTGAAAAGAATAAGAAGCTTAGCCTCAATATTGTAGAAAACTAAGGATTATTTCTCAGATTGAACAAAAAAGCATCACCCCCCTATGAATTACATCGTTCCCTGCTTACCTCGTCTCATCTGTAGATGCATGGACATAAACAAGTTAATTTCCCTGGCAGAGACCGAGTGTTTGGTAAAGTGTCCTGTATTTAATACTTCTTGCCTGTCAGAAGTGTTTTACCATCTCATGTGTTGTGGTGACCACAGCAGCACTTATCATTTTTGTAAATCTTTCATGTTTGGATATGCCATAAAAGATTCAGATGAAAGCCAGCCAGCTCAAGCAGATGTGATTGACACAAGAGGCCAGAAAGCTAGTGTGGTTTCTCACTGACGCATAAAATACACACCGAGTTCCAAACTATGACTGTGACAATATCAAGATATTTTTCCTTTCTCTGCGAGAACAAAAAGAAGTGAAGCTGATAAGATGTGGAAAATTTTAGGTAAGTCAGCAAAGAAAAATGACAAGGCATAAACATAGCTCTGGGATATGACAGCTACTGCTACCTCATATTATACTGATGTCAGGGAAAACTTATCAAGATGTCAAAGCTTGTTGAGCATTTCATTTTTTCCCACAATATTGATATTCCGAAATGCCATTAAAGAAAATGATTCACAATAAAATGAAAGAAGGAAAACCCAATTGCTGGTTCTGTATGCAAACACGCATCTTCTGATTTTTCTTTGGAGTTTGAAACTCCCCTTACAATATCTGCTTCAAGACATCTGAATAAAACAACTGGGTTATTAGCATAACTCTGTAGAAGTTGCATCCTGAGATGATTCTGTTATTTGTTCCATGTGTGTTGGACAAAGGACACATTTAAAATTTGGAAGACATGGCCCTTAAGGACTGGAGTTCAACATCCCTCCCTTAAACTGACACGCCTGATGATTCCTATTCTTAAAAACAAAATATTGTTTTTTTACCTCTTCATTCTCTTTTTAATACTATTTCATTTCTAAATGAAATAGCATTTCATTTAGAAATGAATTTGCATAGTTGCAATTTTAAAGAACTTTAAAACTGCAGCTATGCAAAGTGTTGTATAGATAAAAAAATCAATAAATATTAAAAATAGGGGAAGGACAAAAAAAACAATAAATCACTATAAATGAGGTATGAACAAAAGTCTCAACATGTTATATGCTTTTAAAACATTTATCATGATAGCCTGTACCCACAAGCAATAAAACAACAAAGGCTGCTGTATATAGGATATATATACAGCATATATATATATGCTGTATATATATATGCAGCATAGCTGCATATATATATACAAATTTGATACATATTAAATTTGATACAAATTTGATATGAGGATTTTTCATGGGGATAATGAAGTTGATATAATTTGTATATCAAATTACGAACAAGTAAATCATAAAGCACTTTTTCCAGACAAAGTTTTCCTCAGCACTAATTTTTGGGGAGGTCCCACACAGCGTTTCTTGAATATCAAGATAATTTTATTTTCCATTTAGCAAAAGTAGTCTTATGATATAAATCTTATTTGTACAATAATCTGTCATTTTCTTTCTTTATGATCTCCTGAGTCTTCCACTACTGTGTTTACTGTATCTATTGAAAAGTAACACAAACGTTATCTTTTAAAACAGCATACTGTTTCTATCAGTTTCTAGAATAATATTTGATCATTTAAGCTCAGATTCTTCCAACTCTTTTTGAACTGTCCGAATAGCAAAAATATAATAGTTGTTTCTTCTGTTGAAAATAAAACTAGTAGGTTCATTATATACATTCTCGCCTTTATGTTGTAATGATGTGGTTTAGTTTTCATTTTGGTTGAATAAACTATACATTAAGAAAAAACACCTTACACTCGGAAGCCCTGCTATTTAAACTGTAAAAGAATGATTTTAATATTTACAGTAGCCAGTCACAGAACCAATTCAGAACCTTTTCATGTGAACTCCTGGAATTACTTGTCACATAAAATGTTTTCCAGACCTTACAGAAAATTAAATAATGTGTCAAGTCAAACTGATCCAAACTTGAATATTACTACATCACACAGATGAGACTTGTTTTCCCTTAGAAATACATCTGCATGTTAAAGAACTTTGTTCCTGGATGCAGAAAGTGTTACACATCATTTTATAAAATATTTTTCATTCTGTATTGGTGTTTGCACATAAAAAGCATACTTCCACTGCATGATGATTCAGGACTCAACATGCTGGTTGGTCTCATTTTAGTGACTGAATGTGACCATGAGGTATGCCAAAAGCATCTGAGTCAGCTGGTTGCACATATTGTGCTTTTTCAAGATCTTTAAGTCAGTCAATTCTATGAGGTGCACAGACCACATACCAATATGTCTATATATTTAGTAGCGATTTTCACTTCCCCTCAGACAGTCTGAATAGTCCTGCAAAATGAGGATTTTTCATGGGGATAATGAAGTGGTTCAAACTTAACTTTTTACCCACTTGTAAAAGTCAGTGAATATTCTCGATTATTTTGTGGCTCTTTTGCATGAAAGAATTTTAATAGTTTTAGAAAGAGGGCAAAATAAACAAGCTAATAAAACAGCCACAGAAAACCAAGCCCCCACTTCTTATGTCTGTGAGACATGTGTGTCTCGGCTTCTTTCATGTTTGTCTTTGATTAGATGAGTACATAGCACATCTGGGCTGTCATGAGAAGCATGATGTTTTCTCCTGTTAGGAGGTGGTCTCTCCCAGGACGCAAGCTGCACTTGCCTCCACAAAACTGTGTAAGCAATAATTATGAGGTTACTGGACACTGTTGTAGGTAATCTTTTTGAATTTCTGACGTGTTAAATGACTTAAGGTTAAGCTTATGATAGAAATCATGATAAATTGATTAGATAAGTACTTTAAAAAAGGAAAGGTTGTAGGAAAGATTTAAAAAAGAGGGATCCGTTTAATCCAAGCAAAGGACACCTTCAGCCTAAACCTATTTACCCTCCCAATAAGCTAATGAAAGCTGGCTAAATCATGATCAAGTGCATTCATTTATAAAACGTGCTGTAATTAATCCAATCAAGCTGTTAAAAGGTTAATCTAAAAGTTGGGGCCATTTCCTTCCCAAACTGCAGTTTCTTACAGAGCTTCTATCAATAGCCTTTATAAGGAATACACGGTGGGATTCAGACAAATGCATTGGCAGTATCCATCTTTAGTCAGCACATGGTTTTAACAAAGCTAGAAAACAACAACTGAAGCAAAAATAAGTTGAAAACTGGCTTTTAGTTCTCTTGGAACTTTATCTGAAACATATATGTCAATATTTTAGAAAACAATAAACCTTTCTTTATTAAAACAGTAGAACAGATTAATTGAAAATAGTAAGAAACCTCACAAAATGTAACAAGATAAAATAGTTTAGAAAACAGAAATGTTTCAACTTTTGAACCCTAAAATTGAACTACTTTCTGATGAAAAAGTAGCTCCACTTGATACTGTTTCTAAAAGTAATGGCTTTGGCTGTTTTCAAACTAACCAGTCCAAGTAATATATCTTTGGTTTCACTCATGTTTCTGTGTTTGAACTGAACCTATCTTCTAAGCCGTATTGAACGGACATTTGCTGTGAACTCTTTTATAAATGAAATGCTGGAATTAAGTGTACCTCAACACGATGAAATGCTTTGGATTCCAACAACATCCTTACATAGCCCTAACCTTGATACCAGCAATAAGCCTATGCCTAAGTGATTTGTATCCAGTTTATTTCCCAACTCTAAAACATGGAGGTCTGGTTATCATCCTTCACAGATAAAATCTCAAGACAGATTTTCCTGGCATACGCTCTAATCCCAAACCTCAGCAGTCTATCCCCTGTGGCCATAAAAAAAAAATTCAATATTAGACAAGAACAGAGAGTTATCGATACACAAGTCAATTCATTCACTTCAGCTAACTTTCTGCAACCGTAGGAAACCAACCGTGTCAGGTCCTTGCAGATGGAGAAGGAGTCCATAAAGTCAAAGCCATATCAATCAGCAAAAAAGGCTGCCAGAGTCGCTATTGTTTATAGCAGAGGGTGGATAACTGTATGAAAGTGTGTGTATTTGGTCAACATGGTTCAGCTGTAGATGATTCTATGTACAAGAGCTCTTTCCTTGTCTGAGAGAAAGTCAATACAAGGTGGAAGGACCATAATGATAACGCTTCTGTGCAGTAATGTCTCATGGTTCATCACTTGCGCCTCAGAGCTGCCAAAGGTTAAAGACATCCATGGAATGCTCAGGTGATAATAAAGACCAACATATTTCCATTTACAAAAACAGCTCATTTAAATGTGCCCGAAGATAATGGCTCCTCAGAGAGCACTGTGGAGAGAAATAGAAAACTCTTTGTGTGTTTCTCATTTTAAGCCTTCTCTCCCTCCTCCATATCCCAGCTACATCTCACACCTCTAACCCACATTGTCTCGGTTGACAGGCCAGCTCTCAGGAGAAGAGACCCTGAGGAGGAAGTGGCAGCCATGTGACAGAGTGAGTGGCACAGTGGAAAGCTACAGTAAACTCGTACTCTGCCAGAAGGGCGATTTCAAAGCGGCAACACTTCCCACAGCTGAAAGATTTAAGCAATGGCATTTCCAAGTCAGGCACAGAGAAACTAAGATATGTTATGAAAATCCTTCCCTTTGTACATCTTTTTCAGTGATTACATAATGGGTTGGAACCCACAAGGTATCCAAAGAAAAGATTAAACCCACAATACATGGAAAACAGTAGAAATCCATAAATAGAGAAGTACTTGTTTCCGTTTCTGTGTCAAAATTAAACCTTTTGCTCAAACAAGTTATAAATAGAGAAAGACATCTTGCATATATTCAAAATGCAGTTTATGACTTAGATTCCCTTTCTGTTTGAGACATTGTTGTGCTCTTCAAATAGCTTTGTATAGACCAAACTTTATTCATGGACAGTAGCTTTAACTGTTGTTGAAATCACCTTATAAGCCATTTATGATCTTTCAGCCATCTTAAATTTGTTACAGGTTCCACTTTATTGATTCTCCTGGTCTGGCAGTAGTCAGGTTCTAGAGTGGCCAGTGCAACTTAACATAAAATGTGGTTAATCAAACTTATTATTTCAAAATGGGTGAAATTATATTTTCACCTGGAACAGGCTGGTTTGAAGAGCTTTTTCTCCTCAATAAGTTAAATCATCATTTGAAAACTGCCATTTATGCTTCACCAGCATATCTTTGATAATTAAATTTTAACATTTAATTGTGACAAAAAAAGCAAAAGCAGCTCTGTATAGCAACAATTCAACATGCACACCATGTGTTCATAAACAAAGACCTTTTAAAGAGAAATTTGCAAGATTTTCCCTTTGTTGTTTCACAGCAAAGCTGTCATTTGGTAATATTGCTTCAGCATCTAAATTTCAAGCGGCACTTTAGACCTTAATTGAAAATTACAAGTATTATTAGGTCAAAGTGGGGCTGCACAATATTAGGAAAACATGTCATTTAAAAAAAGAAAAACATTAAAATACTGTAATGAAATAATTGGTAACAAAAAATTTACAACTATCCAATTCTATAGGTCTCTCGAGTAAGGCACAACTAATATTAGGTGATTTTTGATCTACTGTGCAGCTGTAAGAAGCTGACTTATCAAATCTTGGAGATTGCTTTCATTCAAACTGATGAAATATGCTATTGCTTGAGCAACAATATACTTACTTTCTGCAAACAGGGCTTGTTTTTATAAAGGAAAAACAAGTAATTAAAATGCAGAAATTGTAATGGTTGTGACTGAAATATTTCTAGAAGAGAAAAAAATGCATTTAAAATGTAACATTTGAAGTGTTTTACAAAGCTGATCAGCGTCAAGTTCTGGAAAACCCCAACACTGTGCCTTGTGCTACATTAAAAAAAAAAAAAAAAACTGTGACACTTAGCATGCTGGCTATTGTTAGTTACAGGGAAACAAATTTGAATTCATTCCAGCTTCTCCATTCCCTTGAAACAGGGAAAAATCCAAAGTGAAATGTCTAGTTCCGGAGCAAATCAATATTTTTTATGTTCAGGGTAGAATTGTTTTAACTTGCATGAAAAATGTTGTACAGTTTTGGCTTTATTACTACTCTGAGTATGTTATTCTTTCAGCCAATGGCCTAATTTGAGCTTGTTAATTAATTGATTCCTAAATTAGTTGATTTCAATAACTGATTTATCACAATTAATCCGATGAATCATTTTAGCCCCAATTCAGAGCAACTATGAATATAATTCATTGTGCATAATTCTGAAAGAAAGGCAAAAACAGCCCAAAGAATGTTCATCTTCAACATACAGTTTATGTGTCCACCATGCACAATTTGCCATCCTCCACTGCGTTTAACCCAACCATGACCTCCAAAATGCTCCTAAAGTATGTGGCTGAGAATGAGCACCACTGATGGGCTGAGAGCAACAGAGAGCAGCAGAGACTTGACACAGTCGGATGGAGCTCTGCCCGGGGGTCCCACTGAGGTTGGTCAGAGCAGCATCAGGACATCGTCATTTCTGACTCCACTCGAGAAGTCATAACCAGCCACAGTGTGCCAGTCTCCCATACCACAGAGAACAAATGAGTAGCTGTCTTGCTACACAGAGACACAAACACACAAATGACTGGATGTCTCATTGTATTCTAGCCAGGAGGGTAAGATGATATTATGATGCATTTTGTTTTGCTTTCATTTGTGGAATCAGGAATCATCTTCTCTCTGACATTTTTCTGCAATACAAGCTCGTTGGTGGCCACTGGAGGTTATGATAACATGAGATTAGGCTTTGGCAGAGTCTGTCTATTTTCACACTTCAATGGGTTCCTAAAATTACCATCATTTACAGCAAGTAACGGGACCAAGTCCGGGAACACATTATGATTCATCTGTATCATTTCAGGTCTATTCAATTTCATTCACATAGCTCAGTTTCACAATGAATCTAATCTCAGACATTGGCATTCGAGTAAAAACCCAAAATGCCTATCAGTGAGTAATGAAGGAAAATATATTAAAACTTAGTGCTTGGCATCCAAACCAATCCTCAGCATGCTTGACATGTTACGTACCTGCTATGCTTCAACAGCACCTGCAAGCTGTTTTAAAATCAAATATCTTAAAAAAGTGTTTCTATAGAGCAGAACAGAAAAAAAACATGACAAATCCAAAATAACTTTCTAATCTGACTACTGCACAGCAACATAACTCAGTGCTCCTAGCTAGATTTTAAAGAAGATATCTGGGTTTCTTTGAGCTCTGCCCAGCCAGTTCAAATTTTGACTCTTATTTTTTTTCACTCCCAACAACTACAAGACAAAGATTTGTCCGATGTTATGTAAAACAGACCAACTAAAAAAAACAAAAACTTATTCCCCAAGTTTGGGGACGTGATGGTTGATGTATTTGCAGGCAAAAGATGGTAGGAATGGTGGGAAGGAAATAAAAATCTGATTATTTCACATGTCTATAAAAAAGTCAAATAGAAATTGGATTGACTGCCAATCTGCAGCAGTTGATTGTAACAACTGAGGTCTTTTGGTATGGCATATTCTGTTTTTGGTAGAAATATTTAGCCATTAAGGGGTAAAAACACACATAAAAATGATGAATAATGGAACAGTATAAGAGCAAACAATATTTGGAACTGTTAATTTCTCAACTCATGCTCTATTGCAAAAAAGACTTTATGGGAGAAGAACTGGGATGTAATGACATATCCAGCGCATCCTACGAGATGAGAAAACTAACAATTCCAGTTACTATGCATTTCATTTTATCAAAATGTAAAAATTATTTACACCTTCTGCAACCATCAGCAGGAAAATCTTAACTGGAATTACAATTGGCTCACAGCAACATCGTATCACATGTTTGCAAAATAGCACTGTAGTCCTGAAAGATATTCAAAACAACTTAATTGGCATGTGCTGAGATTGTATAACGGACAATATCATTATATAAGTTAGGGTTACAGATCAGATTAATAATAAGTACGATTCTGCTTGATTTATTGATAATTGAACCTGAAATAAATGAGAAAGGTGGTGAAATAGGGACTAAAAGCCATAGGTTGAAAATTACTGTTCTACATATAAAACATAGATAAAAGGCAGCCAGGTTTGTCTAAACAAGCAGTTTGCTTAAATGTCAAAAATTAGAAGTTGAATGACAGGAATTTTTGCTCTTCGCCAAGCTGCATGGTGCGTATTTGAGTGATTACAACACCTAATACTATTAATCAGTAGTCCCACAATATACTGGCACATTCTGTAACAATTAGACAAAACCAGGCAGAGCCTCTTATTGTTCATATTCAACTAACAGAACACAGAAGTATTGATCTTCCCGTCCAACACATTAAAGAGAAGTATTGCATCTTTCTAAATGTTGAACTATTCTTTGAAGATTACTACCAGCCTTGAATTCCTCCGTAAGGTATGCTTTGGTAGACTGCAGAAAAACAGACTGTTTTCTCCTTGTTAAAGATGAAGAAAAAAACAAACAAACCCTCACCTTCAGTCTCAGAGGAGAGAAATAAAAAGTTGGCACACTGCCTTAAAGCAGGAATAAAATTCATATGGCGATAAAATGATTGCCCCTTCTTTAAATATACCAAAATCTAGACTTTTCCTAAACACAAACAGCTGTATTGAGTCAATAATACATCTCTTCTCATCATATGTCATGAATTAAAATATTTTATCTGTATTTCCCCAGAAGTTTATGATCCCTTGGTTTACTGGTCTACCGAGTCTCATGCAGTTCCCCTGCTAGGAATGTTAGATTTGAATGTTTGATATTCCCTGCGATAAGGGCTCTGTTCTGCAGCAGTAGGTCTTCTGTCCAATGTTCTTCCAACAGATTATTGTTAGCTTTTCACAAAGTTAGACAATCAACTGACTACGTATTATAGTGGAGGTTATTCATTAAGAACGTGCAATAATGCTGGAGCTTTGAAGGTTTCTCTGTTGACCTTATCTCCCCTCAAGTATCTGATCCAGACAAAATCCCAGTCAAAACAAGATTTTGGCGCGAAGCTCAGAGGAAATTAGTTTGGAGCAACACTGGTGGTAAATTAATTCGTGGCTTACAATGTTTGGTGTCAGACCAGACGTTAGGTTGTACTGAAGACACAGCACCTTTAAATGACCTCTGCACAGTAGGCCTGTCGACTCAAACTGGCTTTTCTGCTAAATAATCAGTCAGTAAGAGGAGACTGGCAGCTCAGTGGATACCCCAAGGACACATGAATAGCTGAAGCAATGAAGGTGGCCTAACAAGCTCCTGACAGAAATGATAATGATTACCTCGGGAGAGGATGCTCTGTGTGGTCTCAGATTTCCCCAAAGGAAACAAATTTGCAGCTACATAGCAGTAATTTGAACCTCGCTGGAGGACACAGCCCATTTATTCCTGTGAGAAACCTGCAAATAAGAGTTAGCAATTGTTTATCTTTCAACCACCAAACTCTTCACTAAAGTGCCACTGAAGCAAATAGAAGGCTTTGCCACCTCCCACATAAGCCAAATGACCCATGTGTTATTATTCAATCTATTCTGGTTTGTGTCTTTGAGGTGCAGGGTAAAGTTAGCAAATGGATAATATGAGTCACCCGTAGCTGCCATTAATTGATGGCCAACTCATCTGTGTTATCGCAGACATAAGGGATTATTAAAACAAAGGTGCTGTGCTCACTCGGGTGAATCTCCAGTTTAAGTTTGTTTACAGACCGCTTGGTGGGTGCTTCATCTTCTGGACTGGACTTTATTGCTCTTTTGTTGTTGCTCTGCTCTGTAAATTACCCTGTTTGTCTCTGTCCATTTTAACTAACATTTGTTGCATCCATCTTTTTGGAACAACTTCATATTTCTGTGCTCTGCTGATAGACCTTAGATGACTAATTTTCACAGCATTCTTTAGAGTAATCTTTCTACTACGACCAATTAAAAAGGTGAGGGTCACTACCCGAAGCCGTGAACATATAAATCACTTCACTGTAAAAACTTTATTACAAAAAAGTGAAAAGGCAAAAGTTTCTATACATGTGATTTATTGCAAGCCTCTACTTCCAGCCTGAGCGTGGTACTTAATGTATACGAGTTATGTTTTGTATATAACCCTTTTACATTGGATTCTGACGCCATAAAGTCTCAAGGATCTCCGTTACCTTTCAAATGTTGCTGCACTGTGGCTGGATATGGCAAAATTCTTGTAAAAATTGGATTTTCTAGATCAAGAAATTATGTCCAACAATGTTGACAAACCCCCAAAAGTTTACACTATTCTCAGGTTTGTTAATTTTGCTTTTTGAATTGTATTTTCTATTACTGGTTGCATGAGAGCATTAATAAAAAATTGTATAATAAATATTATATCTGCTGATATAATAACGAAAAGTAAGAAATGCATGCTGTACATTTTAAATTAAACAAAATGCCAGATTTCTCTCTCACACATTTATTTTGCAAGTGAAATGTTGACTAAAAAAACATTTCCGTCAATCTCTTGAAACCCTACTATGGACAGCCCAGCACACACCGATCTTATGGGTTATTAATTTTTAAGTCCCTGACAAGACGCTTTTATGCTGCAGCCAGATGAACAGAAAAAAAGCATATGCATATAAATCACAGTGCAATACATATATATACATTACAATAAGTTACTTAGTGGAATTCATGTCTGAGTTTGACAAAGTTGGTATTAACCCAGCATGACCACGCTTTGTTTTTTGCATGTGCAACGGTCGTGGTCGGACTGCCATTGCAGCAGTACCCCCTGTACACTGAGTATGAATCACAATAACGAATCACCAGTAAGTTTTTTAAATCTGTAGTTAGCTTCCACATGCCCTTTCCTTTGGCATCTGTCACGCACATTTAATGTGGTATAAAGAAAAAAACAGTATCCTTTAAAACAGTGGCTGGGGCAAAAAGAGCTTAGATAACTAAAATGTCAGTGTTTGACTTCTCTTCCTGAGTGAAGGGATAAAAAAACATTCACACAACCTTGGCTTGAACATTCGGTTATCTTTCTGGCTGTTTCTTTCTTACAATGTCTCCAACGCTGTACTGCTCAATTTTTGACAAGCACCATGCATCATCACCAGAGAGAACAGAACTGAGCAGTGTTGGAAAATAACAAAGCAAGCTTAGACAGGGTTTTCCAACACAGAGTGCAGGGTATGACCCAAAGGAAATGAAACTGCCAAAACAGAACGCACCCCGAGCTTTGTGCCCCTTTAAAGATAAACCTCCAATCTTAAGACAGGCGCTGTAAAAACCAAACCACCCAAACAACTCACAATTTTATTATTTTCTTTTAATAGGAAAGAAAAAATATTTGTGGGAGAAAAATCTTCTTGTTCAGGATTTGTCTGCAAAGTTTCCACATACATCTCAGCCAGATTATGCAATGTTGTCTGCCAACTACTATACAACTAATCACAGTGACAGAGAGGGCCTCCAGCTCACAACTCCCCACCTATTCTGAAAAGCACGTAAATCCTTAGGTATAACAAAAGACTGCCAGGTGAGAGGTGAGATTCAAAGTCAAGCGCATTTCCACTAAAAACGAGTCAAGCAGTAAATCACTACAACTTCACCAGGGCCTCTTTGAATCATATTAACAAACAGTTTACACAGATTCACAAAAAAAAAGAATCCCAAACAAACGCTTCAAAACATGGCTGCTCTTCCTCGGCAGAGTTCTTTTTCTGCCTTATCATGTTGAGCTTTGTTCAACCAGCTGAATCTGCTCAAACAGAAATGCAGAGGGTGAACAGAGGACAAGCCAACAACAGAAGTAGCCAAGCCCAAAACTGTTTCCGCAGTGGTGCTCTTATCTCTCTCTCTCGCCTCAGGCTCCTCCTGGGGATCCAGGCTTGGAGAAGGAGAGAAAACGAAAAAGGGGGGGAAAAAAAACAAAAAAAACAGACCCCTCACAATGATTCTGCAACATAACAGATGAAGTCACTTTCACCAGTATTGCTACTGGCTGATGGATGAGCACCGTAAGCATAATTACATAAGCAGTTTGACTATACTTAAGGGTATTCAACTCCATCCCTGCTAATGTCTGTTTTATACAGCCTGGCCCCAGGAAAAGTAATAGAAAGCACAGAAATCCATAGTTTCTCATATTTGTTCCAGTTAACCACACATGTACTGATGGCACAGATAGCTAATCTGAACCACTAAGTTTGTCAATACCTGAACAGGCAGGGTGACAATAATCTTATCGGGTGACACAGTGATTACAGTCCAGGCACTGAGAGGGATCTTCCTTGTTTGTCTTGCTTTCAGTGCAGAAATGTGGCCATGAAAGGCTGACAGAGCTCTGTCATGTACACACCACCACCTAAGCTGCAGGCAACAGCTAATGGAGGAAAAGGAAAATCATGACAGAGCAATACATAATACATGTACACATATACTACCTACCTATAGTAGGCAAATAGTATATATGAATGGATATATAGTATATATAATAATCATGACATATATGCATATCATCACTATAATACATACATAATATATATATATATATATATATATATATATATATATATATATATATATATATATATATATATATATATATATATTACATTATATACTCTTAAAGTGAATTAAATGAGGTGACAGAAAAAAAACCAAAAACGTTTAACTTAATACAGAATTACCTATAACCTCACCTGTTAGTACTGTATGTGAAATGGCTTAAATATCTTGCAAAAAGGACAAAATCAGCTATATGGAATATATTTTATGTCACAAAAAACACAAGTATTGCAGTTTTAGAACTATAGATGGCAAATTGTACTTACAATTAAAAAAAGCAGAACATTAACAGCATGTGAGGATCTGCTTCATCAGAGCCTGCATGATATAGACAGGACTCTGTTGCACATTTATAACTCCAAACCGGATTTAAATTCCATTCTTGTTGACCCTTGCTCATTCTTCCATCCATATTAGCAGTTTTAATAAAATGCTTCACATCAAGAAACCAGCAGGAATCACGTGCACTGAAAGCAAAAAGCACCAATAAATGCAGGTACATTTTCAGCATTACAAACTCACTTTTGCGAGAACAACGTACACATACACCGAGGGAAAACATCTACTTCTTAATTAGAGGTCTAGTGCTGGGCTACATTAGATGTGCTGGGAACATGAAAGGAAGCTGACTTACACAGCTGTTAGACAAGAAGCTGGGGACGACAGTTAAACGTGTAAACAACTGTTATCACATCCTGCCAAATTAGCTGTTTGACCACAAAAGAGCACAGAACAACTAACAGCAGCCAGACCATGTCTGTATGCTACACTTAGTTTCAAGTTCAATTCTAACATTGACCTTTGAGTTACTGTGCCACGAAACAGGCAAAAATTAAAATCTCAAAATAAAAGCATGAGCCTCAGTGCATCCTGAAGAAATTAAATACTTCTTTTTTAAAACTTTATTATCAATTACTTTCTCCCACAGTGCATTATGAGTTGGAATACAATGACAATGTGAATTAAAATATGCATATCCCACATTGCATGCTGATGTATCACACTCAGGTGACTAATTCTGAAAGGTATCATTCATCAGCTTCACCACGGCTCAAAATCTATTGCCTGTTTAAAGCAGTTTTTCTTACATTTTGACAAAATATGTCAGGTAAAGTGTCATTACTTCATACATAAAAAAAGTGATCCAGTGACAGTAGAGGGAACCACACCACATAATCACCCTTTCAATACGCCTGTCAAAAGGAAGCAAGTTGCAATAATAAGACGTCTATCAGCAGAGTTTCATGAAGGAAGGAAACAACATCTGCTTGAGACTTCAGAAAAAACCCTGCAGGGAGTCGGTCCGCAGGACACAAGAGCATTGGTGCATGACACAAACGTTAGTACACAACATGAAAAAGGGGAATGAAGAGTAAAGTTTCTGGCTCCTGAAGCAGGATGACAACTGGAAGAGTGAGCGTGTGGGTGATGGAGCATAACAAATCAAAGTAGTTTGATTTGCAAGTATAATGTATCTGCATCAATTGAGCTGATTTTAGGTGAGAACATGAACCTGGGTCTTCAAAACCCTATACTTTGCCAAGAGCATTTGCCCAAAGATAAGCTCTCAAAAGCAACCATGCCCAGCTTAATTGACATTTTAATATTCCTACAAGATGGAATTGAAACAATTTTATTAATTTACTTAGCATTTTATAAAAGTTCAGAAGTATTATTTTCCACATAAATGCCAGTGAATGCTTAGTGAGAATTTATAACTGAACACAGTTCTTTAACATAAGCCTTTTTTTCAGAATTATTTGACCTGTAATTTAATGACTGGTAGACATTTTCAATCAGTTATCTAAGAGACATTTTCAATCATGAAAATGTCAAGTGAGGTGAGAGCAAAGCAGTTGGATTATTAGAGTTTTCATGAAGCAACAAACACCAGTCACATTTTTTTCAAAAAGTGCTGCAATCTTCTAAGCTTTCTTTTGTGAATTAAGAGATTTTAAATTAAGGCAGGCAAACACACTATCATTTGATCAAAAGTTTAACCTAATTTGAAGAGAAAATTGTCTTTTTACAACAATTCTCGTTCAAGAAAACCTTCAAAAATCATAATCAAGATCTTTTGGTCAGAGTACTTATTGCTAAGTCTGATATCGCCACTGTTTTAGGAAAAAACTAACTTTGTTTCTTAGTGGACATTTCCCCTTGTTTAAAAAAATTGATCTGAGAAGAGCATTAATAAGAAGGTCAAACTCATCACAACAAGCCAAGAACTGATAAACCATCATGTGATCTGCTTGTGCCCATCAGGTGACTGCGTCAGATTTTAGTTTGTCATAGAAAGAAAATCAACTGCCAAGAATAGTTAATGGGAAACTTAAATATCAGGTTCAGTTTGACCTTTATTTTATGTTACTGGATGGACCTGACGTGAAGAGGTTAGTTGTAAAGGCCATCAATGATTCACTTTTTTTCCCCCAGGATGGAAACACCATACTGGCCCTCAATTTAAGTGCAGTCACCAAAGCAGCTGAGGGACAAGAGAGCCAATTACAACGGTGGGGAATGGAGGAGTCACTCAGCTAAATGGCCTTCAGATTGTCCACAGAAGGACACTAAATAAACGGTGATAGAAGTTGAATGAAAGAAGAAAAAAGGAGCAATATACGATTCTGTTGTTTTAAAAACAACATTTTTGTCATGGTGAATGAAGTGGAGCAGAGGACCTTTATTGCTAATATACCATAAACATTAATGTACAACTTCATACCAGAGAAATATTTAGTCTGGCTGACACATGCCACCATGGGGCACAAGCAGGGTTAACATCTCCAGCAGATCCCATTCAATCGTCACATCTTTAATAATCCTAAAAGATCTGACATTATGAGTGTCCTTTGAATGAGTTCTCGTCAATCCTGAGATCACCCAAAGTCAAATGTGAAAAGAATGCTTAAATTGTTCTTTTATGAAAACCTGGTTCAAAAAGTGAAAAACAGTAACCTAGCATCTGAACAATATAATTTGGGCTTATCTTGGCTATACACTCAGGGTTTTAGTTTACCTGTAAACATTGCAAAGTTAATCTTTTTCCCTTTTTGTTGATGCCTACAGGTTAATTTTTTGTGTTGTAAAGCCTAGTTTTAAAAGCCAATGTTTTGCTATAATTGCAGAGCTTGCAGAGCTTTACATGAGTACTCAGTTAGATCTTTAACACTTTGTGAACTTGTTACAAATGCCCTGACTTGCAGCCGAATATTTGTCCACACCCTTTTTTCTTCCCTCACTTTTTGAAAGCCGGAAAATCTCAAGCCCACACATGTTACAGGTTAGAAGACTAAGCTTCCAAGAAACTGAACAGAAGCTCATGGTCTTAAGCAGGGTTATGAAATTGATGAATTTCCATCCTGATCATGTTAAACAAATCTGAACAACATATCAGATGAAGCGTTCTATGCTCATTTTGAGGCCACAAATAAACATTATGGTTAGAGATGATAATAATCCATTTAATTTACAAAGCCCCTTATATCTCCAATTGAAATCTCAAAAAGCTCATTCACACACTGGTGATGGCAAGCTACTGCATCATAGTAACAGCTGCCCTGGGGCAGGCTGACAGAAGCAAAGTCAGAACCTTCTGACTAACACCAGCAGGCAAGGTGGGTAAAGTGCCATGCCCAAGGACACAAACGATGAGTGGGGGCAAACCAGGAATCCAGAAAAACAACCGACAATCCACTGATTGCAGAGTGAACTCCTAACGCCGTCGCCACTGTAAATAAACTAAAGACATTTATATATACATAAAATTTTTTTTTAAATTCCCTTTTCACCCACCGCGGGTGGTTCTTATCCTCTGAGCTCGGGTCCTCTACCAGAGGCCTGGGAGCTTGAGGGTTCTGCGCAGTATCTTTGCTGTGCCTAGAACTGCACATTTCTGGACTGAGATGTCTGATGTTGTTCCTGGGATCTGTTGTAGCCACTGCTCCAGTTTGGGGGTGACTGCCCCGAGGGCCCCGATGACCACAGGCACCACTGTGGTCTTCACCTTCCAGGCCCTCTCCAGTTCCTCCCTGAGGCCCTGGTATTTCTCCAGTTTCTCGTGCTCCTTTTTCCTGATGTTAGACCGCTACGCAATATTTATCACACCAAGGTTATTAGAAAGGAACATCATGTTATAAGAGACAGCACAGCCCCCTCACACTCCTGAAATGAGTGGGAACTGCAGAAGTGTAAATTCAACTGTAGAAGAGTAAATAAAAAAAAAAACAATTACCATACCACCTGACAATTGCTAACTGCTTCTAGACAAAACACACTGCAATTTGATATAATTTTAGACTTCCTTTCTATGTTCTGGTTGTGTATGTTTATTATGTATTCTAGGTGTAAGGTAACAATATAAGAACTTCACTTTACAGACAAAACCAATATTTTCTGCATATGACAAATAATCTCAAGACCACAGCTATAGCTACCCATAATAAATTGTGCATTTGTGTAACACACTGAAGACAAGTGGAAAATGTCAATGACTATGCATTTTTGCACCTTAATGAATGAGATGTTGTCCGATTCAACACCAAGCCATGCTGTTCCGTCTGCAGCATGTGATATGTGTAATCACTTTACTGCTGCAGGATCTTGTTTCCTGACTAGCTGGCATTCGTAGCGAGCCAGACGTCAGTAAGGAAAACCCAGCTGATGCTCTGTAGCAGAGAACAAAAAGCCTTTCTCTAGCAGCAAACAGCGTCGGGCTAACTCACCAGGAGAAACAAAAACATCTCTGAATCACTGTGGGGTCTCCTGGGGTCTCTATAGGAGGAAGTCTGCCTCAGGCCCTCATAGCCCTCCTGCGTCCATTCCATCCATTCACCGAGAGCAAGTACTCACCTAACACAATATCAATAGCAACCAAAGTGCTGAATATGCCTATGACTTCAGCTATGGCAATTAGAACCACAGTTCCCCCTCTAAGCAGGTTCACTGGTCAAGGCTGTGATTGAATAGTCTTTTCTTCTAACAAGGCTTCCCAGAATCCTTTGCTATAATAACGGGGTTGTCACTCTCCCAGTAACGTGTCAAGCCTCAGCAGAGGCCTCTATCCAACTTTTGTTTTTGAGGTACATGTCATGTTAGCCCCCCACTGACGCAGGCAGTAAAACAATGGCCATCTTTGTGCGTCTCTACACTTTTCATCAACTCGAGGTTGGACGCAGGGGCGTTGGCAGGGGGAGGAGAGGATTTGGTGTCGGACAAAAACAACAGCGGCCTTTACTCATTCATGTGCGTGCCAGCTAGAGATATCTGTGGAGGGCACAAAGAAAGCAATGCTGCCTTTTGTGAAAGGCTGAGACAGGCTGGTTTTCCTCCTCTCTGACTCCGAGTCTGCTGTTGACTCAAGTGTTGCTTCATCTGCTCAAATCTGCTACTACATCTCTCGTCAAACAACCCAAACATTTATCCATCATTCATAGACAGATTACTTCTGCTTTTGAGAGGCTTAAAGATTTACTTTGCCACTTTTACCAGGATAGCTGACAATATAAGAGATCAGTGAAAGCCCAATGTAAAAAAAAAAAATGCAGACAATGATTCCTACAATCACTAAAGATAAATTGTGAAAAAAATAAATGGTATTGATTGCTGTCTTTGTGGACAACAAATATGGTTTGTTTTAATTTACTTAAAAGCAAACATAGTATTAAAGATTGTTACAAACGTTTTGGAATTTAGAAGCTAAAATATAATATACAACCAGTACTTTCTAAAAAAAAAAAGAACGAAAAGAAAAGAAAAGAAAAAGCAAAAACTTCACTTTTAAGATCATGTAAAAATAATGTTCTCTCAATCAGAATGTTACAATATGATTGTACTGATGAAATTTTTAAAATTTCAGTATTAATTAAATAAACAGAATGAAAGAAAAAATCTACAATCTACAGAACAAGAGTGAATTTATTAAGTTACTTTTGGAGGCTGTTCAGCAAAATTCTGATGAACAGTGGTTTCTTTATGTATGATGCTGAGTTAAAGTGGTGTTTCTATTTCCTGGGTTTCAGCATCTTAAGTTTGGAGTGTTTTTCTGTTGTATTTGCTTTGTGTTTGTTTTGGCATCTGTATCATGTTTGCAACTTGTTTTGCAGCTTGCCGTGCATTTGCACCTTTTTGCAGCGTGATTTGCAGTTTGCTGCAAATTTGCAGTAGTCGACCACCATAATAACAAATCTTGTTAGTATAGCATGAAAAGTGCAGCAGAAATTGAAATGGAATAAAGGATAGAAATTAAGAAAACTGAATACCGGAAACCGAGCTGCTGTAAGTTTACATGTTGGCAGTTATGTGCTGAAGTAATACAATAAAACGGACAAAAAAAAAAAAAAACTATTTAAACATAAGAAAATGCACATTGCAGATTTATCTCTTTGTAAATAATAAACATAAGATTTAATGTCTGCAAGTAGTTAAAAGAATGGGCAGTCCATAAACAATGAAATACGAAAAATTGAGATAACTCAAAAGATGCATCTGGTAAACTCCCTACCCCTCCTTTCTCATCCTCATTCACGCTAAAAGTCATCCCGGTAAGTCTGTGCGGCTCAAGCAGCAAATAGGCCACTTCACCTGCATGCCTGATGGAAAGTAGACGGGCCACTGCTCTGAGAACATTTCTCCTGGGCATAGCAGTCAAATTGGATGGTTCAGTGATATGGCTGATGTATATGCGGCAGAGGGTCAAAGTAAAGCCTGTTATTTGACACCATCTGTCCTGCTTTAGTCACTGTAGTGACATACCCAAACCCTCAGAACTGGAGAAGGTAAACAATTAACTTGATTAGTGTTGTATTTGTAACTTTAAAACATAAATTAAAGCTGTTCATATGATAAAAAGCAGAGTCAAACTGCATTTCACTTTTAGATGAGATGGAATGGAAAACACTTCAAAGTTAAACCACAAACAAATTTTAGGTCATGTCCAATGTAATATTCATTTAAATGGACTACATAAATCATTTTGAAATGTACTGAAGACACATCCTGCTGTGGATGTGCATGGTCTTTCACTTTCTGTTTTCTAATATTGACTAAATGTCCACAGACGCCAAGAAAAGGAATGATTGTGTTCATTAGCCTGATTGATTCTCTTCATTTGCACCTCAACTTAAATTCATCTTCATAGTGCACAAATCATCTGCTACAAACCTAACAGACAGATTTGTCAAATTTGCAAGTCAAGCCTTTTAATGCAAAGTGAGATCTTCTAGTTTTGCCAGACTTTTTTTCAGATAGAAGTAACTCTTTAATCTTCCAGAAGTGATAAGACTCCTGTAATTCAACCTGTATTGTTTTGTGAAAAAAGTCAAATACTTACATATTCCTATGTTAATTATTTTCACTAAATGGCATAATCCAAAATGATAGTTTCAGATAAATCTATGATGTTTTCCTTCATAGAGAGTAATAGGAGATTTGAGCTGCAGTCTATATAATGTTCTTAAATGTCAAACTGGTATCACAGATAATTATGGACAAAAACAACCCTGTAACATGTTGTATAAATATTAAGATTTTTTTAAGTTCTATCACATCCTAAATTTAAAACCAATGTTATCACAATGATCATGCAAACATATTTTACAAGGTGTGACTATTTGTCAGCTGTACACACACTGTCCAAGATAAAAATGAAATTTTTGAATGAGGAAGTTAGCTTTTTTTATGCCAAAGATTTTAATAAAGGCTGACAGCGATGGTAGTTTATTCTACATCGGTATAATTTGTTGTCACGGTCAACAAAACTTCCTAAAAGAGGGCCCAAGATATTAAGTGTTGAATTTATATACACCATTTGGGCATAACATTCTAATCATTTACCTTACAGTGTGTTGGTCCCACGTTTGCTGCCAAAACAGCAACAACCCATTAAAGCATCGACTCTGCTAAACTCCTAAAGGGGTGCCGTGGCATCTGGTGCCAAGATTTTAGCAGCAGAACTTAAAGTCCTGTGATTTGAAAGTGGGAACAGTATTTGTTTGCTAGACTGGATGAGAGAGGAGGGATGTGAGATGAGGGGGAAGTGAGGGCCAAATCAGTATCTCAACTCTGTTTTGTGCTCCTCAGAGCACGCTTGAACCATTTTTGGATCATGGCAGAGGACATTATCCCCCTGCAAGAGGCCAAAGCCGCCAAGAAACAATATTTCTATGGAAGGAAACAACGCTACGGACATTGGTATCTGTCAAATAAGATTCATGTGGATGGCAGGACCCAACGTTTCTCAGAAAAATATTGCCCAAAGCATCACACTGCCTCCTCCAGCTTGTCTTCTTCTGATAGGGAACAGATGGCACCAGGATGCACTAAAAAGCTGCAGGCACCCAGTTACACTTTAAAAAAACAGAATAAAAACATGTTGATTAAGTCCATCTTTTTCATATACAAAAAAATGTGATTCACTACATTTCTCTTTTTTGTCAAAGCAAGTAATTTATTCAGTGGTGCTTTAGTAGCGTGTCTGTTGGATCGACTGTTGCCTTGGTTGCCTGTGACTGGATCCTCACTGCTCATTACTTGTACTATACTTTTGATAGTTACTGACCAATGCAGACAAAAAAAAAGGTGTGGGTTTTTTAAGCCCATTTTTAAGCAATGGGCTTAAAAAGGAACTCAAGATGCATGTGTCCATGGGTTAAATAATGACTCCAACAGGCAAAGTGCTGTTATTAGCATTTTAGTTACATTTTCTAATATTCCCTGGACAGCAGAAATGTTTTGTCAATGAGAGTTCAAAATAGCTATTGAATATCCAAAGTAATTAATAATTTGTATGAAGAGTAGAAGATAGCATACATCGGTCTTTATAAACAAATTAGATTTTTTTTTTTTTTTTTAGTCAAGCATGCTGAATAAACTTTTACCGCAGGCTGGTTTTTAACCAATGTGCTTGAAGTATTCTCTAAACTGAGATAAAAACATATTTTGGTAGGGATCATGCCTCTGTTTACTGTGACAGAACCCAAGTTTTAATTAAGCAGAGTCGGTTCAGAAGTAAAATCTATTGGATAACTACAAAAAGTGAAAAACTAACAACATAAAATCACTTCTGCAGCCCAACTGCACATCTGATTTTAGACGTTTTACATTGAAGCTGCTCTGAATCTGGATAATCACAATTGAACAGGCCATCTGCTTGTCCCTCTTTATGAGCAGAATGCCTTTTTGTTAAGAATCCAGCCAAATTTAATAAACACACATATGGCCTCCATAAAATATGTAATCTTTTCTCAATAAATATACCAAACTGATGGCAGTCATTCTTCATTTTTAAACCCGTCATCTGAAATCTCTCCAGATGTGGTTTAATTTGATCAAAGAGCTCAAAGGAAGATTAGGCAAGCAAGGCAATATGTCTACCAACTTATTGCCACAACCTATCCCCCCCCACTGCTATCCCACAACATCGTCAGAGTAAATAACCCACGTGTCAGCAGCTGACCTGACAGAAAATTGCCTTATTGATCCCCACAGTATTATTTTTTCAGCTTGGACTTTTCTGCACAGGAACCTGACTAGCGTTTTTGTCAAAAGTACTGCAGGGGAAAACAAGCCAGGAAAAATACTTCTGAATATGTATGTTTATCTTAAACATACAGGTTTTTTGGGAATTGTGAGATTAGATGCCAACTCACTCTCACAACTTTGAGATTTTCAATTTCCATTCAAATAAAAATATTGAAAGTTTATTACATTTCCATGTTACACAAACAAGTCATGCTTCAGTACTTCAAAATTAGTGTCTCATGCTCAAAAGTCATATTGGACTGATAATGAACAAACAAATTGATCAACAGACGTGTTGGAGAAAACTATGGATACTTTCAAATGGATCGACAGATTAATCAAATGATGAAACAAATCAACAGATTGATAACAGACAAAGATATGGATGAGTGACAATTGATGAACGTCCTCCATCCGTCTGTTCTTTCATGGACAAACTGATCTACAGGTCAGCTGATGGTGAAAGAGAAGATAAACACACAAATGAACTGATGGTAGCAAGTTACCCAAAAGTCTCTCACACTACATTCACTCATTCACATGCCAATGGTGCTGAGCTACTACATTGTAGCCACAGCTGCCCGGGGGTAGTCTGACAGAGCTGAGGCTGGCATACACCGGCACCATCGGTCCGTCTGACCACCAGTAGCAGGTAAGGCAGGTGAAGTGTGTTGTCCAACAAGGAGCTCTGTCTCCAGTCGAACGTCTACGTGAAAATTTTTATGCTTTCATGTCACCGTTTTCTTCAAATTCAGTATAAAGCATCACAAAAACAAGTTTGACGCAAACGTTGCAGACGTGGCCTTGACTGACCTGTTTTCCAAGCATTTTTCATATTTTACACAATGTATTATTGCACGTTAAATGTTTACCAAATGTCTATTAATTGTTATGAACTTAGCAAAAAGAACTGTCTATGAACTGAAATTACACAGAACCAAGCTTTTCCCTAAAACTTGTGTTGCAATTTTTAAATGTTTAGGTTCACTTATCAGTGATATTTTTCATTGACCGTTTTGAGTTTTGAGTTGAGTTGAGTTGTTTCCGACATTTAAAACTTCAAAGTTCACCCAATGACTAGATGGATCTAAAACTTGATGCTTTCATTTACATGTTCAGTGAGAGATGAGGACCAACATAAAGCCAGATGTGCCTCGACTTTATTAGGCCACAAGTGACCCCAGGGACTCATAAGACCCCCAACAAGATTCAAACACTTTATAGAGAGAGGTTAAGGCACATGGAGGTCAAATGGGGGTTCAAACAGGATGTTGGTGCACACATCTATCCACATCAATTATAACTGTCAACTGTTTTTTTCTGCGTTATCTTCTAAAGTGAATCAGTTCTTCCAGCAGATCAGGAGGGTAAGGTGACAATGAAGTGCTGAGACGGCACTTTCATAGCTGCACTCATGAAGCTTTTAAGTGTCAAAAGTGAGCTGCAGGAAATTCCTATCCCAGATTCCTGCAATGTTTCTTTTTTAAGTGGGGGAGTGTGAAGTGACCTTTGACCGTGATGCAGCTGAATGTGCAGATCAGGACAGCTAGATGGCAGAAAGGCGGCAAGCTCACACTGATAATGTTGATCTCTGCTAAGTCTGTTTCCTGTTTCCTGTCAGCAGACCTAAGGAAACTACCTCCAGCATTGTTTCCAGCTGTTCAGCATGTTTTACTGGCAAGCTTTATGCCCCTCTCCTGCACAGGTTTTAGCCCAGTAACTAGAATAGATCCGTCTGCAGAATACTTCACATTGCAGTGATTGATAGTTGCAATAAACATCCCAGACCGATAATTTTCCTTTCAGGCAGCAAATTATTCTCTACACTCTGAATAAGTACATAGTGTTGCAGAATTCCAACTTTTCCTCTAAGTTTTAGTTCTGAACTTCTCAATAAACATCCCAGCATAAAAAAGTTAGGTTTTGAAGTAAACGTCTAAAAGGAATTGTACGATCTGAATGTAATTTGGTGCACATTCAGACAAGCAAAGATTATAGAAATTATGGCAGAGCATCCAACAAGTACTCAAAATGTGCATACAATGTCATTAAAATCAATGTTTGTGGCTCTAGACTGTGACTCAACTACTTTTTACAACAAGCTTACAGACTGCAAATAAATAACTTTCTGCTTTATTGCACTCCCAGGAATAAGGGAGCTGGTAGTGGATATGTCTCAAGAAAGGCTTAATTGCCTAAACATACAATAAGCTGCTTTCAGGAGCAAAATTCCTCCCCAGGTTTGCAAGGAGGGCTAAATGTCTTGAAATAATTTCCTCTCAAAATGGCCAATTATTTCTCTCCATCAGATTTACTTAGAAATTGCTTTGGGTTTCATTCAAATGTAATGAACACAGACAAAAAAAAAATGAAATGAAAAAGTTAAAAGGGAGAGAAAGAGATAAAAATAGAAGAGGAAGGGTGGAGGTAAAAAAAAAAAAGAACAGAAAAAAACACAATCAGATTCTACACCTGTAGACAGAGAGAAAAAAGAAAAATGAGAAATCACTGGGAACTAATTCATGCAAAATGTATTAAGTAACAATTGCAGCCAAATATGTCTCTATAAACATCTGAATCCACATCTGTGCAAACACCTGTGTGCGTGTTTGCGTGTGTGAAAGCACACTGGTTTTGTAATTTTGACAAGGTGCAATAACTCCCAAATTTTTCAATCCAAACTACAGATGATTGAACATATGAATGCTGTCAGGTCTTTATTTTAGAGAATGACTGGAGAAAAAGAATAATGACCATGCATGCAAGTTTTATGCATAGATAAATATATTTTAAAACTTTTTAAACGCTAAAAATTATGATTAATAAATTTAAACCCTATTGTGACTTTTAAGACCAGAGCTATTAAAAACTCCTGGGAGGCTTTTAATTGTTCAGAGAAGCAGTGTCCCAGACTCGAGCATATGGAAGCCCAAGCTCATTTAATTGTCAGCTTTCACAAAGCACTAACAGTGTGGCAGTATTTAAGTTTTTTGTTTTATTTTCACATGCAAAGATTATAGAAATCTTTGCATGTGATTTCTGTTTTGTTTGTGTGCAGACCATGCAGTAAAGAAGAAATTAACATTTAGTTGTGTGCAGTTCTGCTTGTTAAAAGCTTGCAAATTTGCAAACCAAGGTTCTGTATACACTTAGAACAGGCCAAAATATTTCTGAGACCTTATCGCTAAAGCAGTCCAACAAACTTTGATTTCGTCAGCAGCATCCGATAGTTAAATCTTATTTCAAAAGTTCAAGGTAGGAACTCAAATAACATATTTCAGAGAAAATTAAAATAGCTCACAGAATTATCTTCTGCAATAAAAACAACCTTAATGTTGATTACACTGTGTGCCCATGATGCAGCCTGTAATCATCTCTTGACACACTTGTCCATTTAATAAACAGCAGTTGTAAAAATGTGTTAATGAGTGTGTGTGCAAACACTATAAACGGTGCATAACAACTTATGCATTGCACATAGTAATTAGGCAGATAAATATTTGGTCATTTCTCTATCGAAGTTGTTGGATTCCTTGTTGAAGTTATTCAAAGTTTCCTGCTGTAAAATGTTTCTCACTCAAATTACTACCATTTTAAACATGTTTTATTTAACACATTTTACTAACCTAAACGTTATTCGGTTGTTTCTATTTATTTCGGACTCTCGCACTATTATTATAATAATGCCAATATCACATTTGTCTAATAGTCCTGGCTGCACTTTTTGCACAACAACTTCAGTTTGTAAAATTTTTTTTAAATATTTTTAATACAAATACATAATTATGAGATTGTGTACTGTTAAACGTTGTAATTGCACAGCTAAATTTATGAAGCAACACAAACCTTTACTTCCAGCTCTTCAAATATTTTAAGGTTTGTTTTGAAGATTGCCTGCGTCTGCAAATCGCTATTCACATGTGACCAGAGCTAATTAAGTGAACAAGCTATTAACGGCACTCCTCCAGTTGATCTAGTCTAGTGTTTACCTGATTTGAGACAGTAAAATCTTACTGCCATTAAACACAAGTAGCTATTTAAAATCACTTAAATGAGCTCCAAAATTGGACAAAGAGGGGTCCAAATATTTTATAAACTCTCTTACAAAAATCAAAACACTGTTTTCAGCTAGGGATGAACAAGGATAAAACTATGAGTACAAATTCTAAAACAGGCAAACCAAAAACACTTGCCTATTCCCTGTGAAAGGAAGGGTGGTAATAAACTGAATCGATCTCATGGGCACAACTTTAAAAAGGAAGAGTTCATCCAGAGTGCCTGGGTTTTGCAGTTTGCATACCATAAAGATACACCAAGGCATGTGAAAAATTATATTTTAGAAGTGTAATAAAAGGCATGTTGGTACAGACATTAAAGGTATTTAGAAGGTACACGTTAAAAGACTGCAGGGAGTTCTGTAATCACTAGTCCATTAACATCCATGTTCAAACCTTGACTTGATGAAATGTCAGCAGACTCAGCACTATAATAACCCTTCTGGGCAGGGTGTGCAATGTGAAATCTATGAAAGGAGGTAAATGTTGAGCAATAAGAGTACCAAAGATTATAATGATGAGAATTTGTTAGTCTTGAGAAAACTAAAAGAGCTTGTGTTCACATGTTGGAGCAGAAACTCTTCACACCTGACTATTCCAAGATTCTAGCAATTACCGTTCGCAGCAGCAATGCTTCTAAGCTACAAATAAATTGTATTTCTAATGAACAAGTTAATTTTTAAAAGATGATTTCTAAACTTGTGATGTTTAAAAACCCTTTGCAAAAAAACTGAGCTAACTTCAAAGATTTGTTTGGAAATTATGACATAGCGGCTAATTTCACCTGCAATTGTTTTATGGACAAGAAACTCACATGACAAAACAATAAAATAAGGATAATTTTAATAGTTTTTGCACATTTTGTGACAAATCCATCTTTTGATTGTAGACTGAAAAAATAATTGATTCAGATAAATTGCTACAAAGAGAAAGTTTAAACAAATTTGTGTTCTTTGTAGTTAGTTGTGCCTTTTGATGGATGTTTTTGCAACCTACTCAGGCAACATTGATATATCAGCAGATTTCTTCACATTTTTGCCACTAATCTAAATGGCAGAGGGGAACCATCAAGAGAGCAGCCAGTGTTAGAGGATCTGTTAAACCACTGGACGGCTGAGATCCTAAAGGAAGAGCAGTCCTGTTAACGGAACATATATTCAAGATCAGTGTGTTTTCATGATCATCACTCATTAAATAAAGAGTAATTTGATTATGCAAATAGTTTTCTGTTGGTTTGGTTGTGCAATTTTTTTGTGCATTTGGTATGTGAGTTTATTTGTTTTGCATGAGACCAAATGGATCTTATGTATACTGGACTAATAGTCAAAAAAATAACCACAAAAATATGCAGCTGTTTTTATACTCCATTGATTATCACCTTTATTTTCCCTTTGATTTTTATGGTGTTACATAAAAGTATGGGGCAGAGGACCATGGTCACTTGGTCAAAGTTTGCTTGGAGAAAAATATCAGCAAACAAACAACAAACTAATTATTTTCCTATTTTTACTTGTTCTGCCTGCTGTAATTCCACAAATTATTACTTAATAGTTTTGCAAAATTATTTTCCCAGAGCTCACTGTTTATATTTAAAGTTAAGAAAGCTAATAAAAACAAATAAAAAGATTGAAAATCAATGCTGTTTGACTTCCATCAGAGTCCTGACCCTGACAGATAATCTGCTTTGATGCATTAAGGCGCTCTTTGGGAATATGTCTGAATTTGTGTGCAATACCTCAAGGATGCGGAAATGCCGCATAAACACTTGACCTTTTCCTATTCCCAGAAATTGCTTGGACCGCATGTCACGTTGAATTAAGAGTGCAACTACTCAAGCCGGGTCATAAAGGCTGGTTAATATTACACTCTAGCCTCAAGTGAATAGGATATAATGTTAGGTGTAAGCCCATATTGATTAAGAAAATATGGACTGTCTGCAAAGTGCCTAGCAACAAATCCTCAGTGTGGGCTTTAGCTTGCATTGGTTTTTATCTAGTGACGTTTAGTCTCTATTTCACAGTGTGGGAGTCAAAGTGCTTATTAATCAGCAGCCAGTTCCACATGCTGCAGCATCCTACATGCTGGAACAGGATGAGAGCTGGAGGTTACATTTATGAACCTACAGCTGGGAATGCTAAAGCCTGACAACCTCTCTTATGTTTGGGGCGTATAAATAAACAGAAAAAATGCTGCCAGAAGCAGCTGCTACAAATAAAAACAACTCCACTATCTAGTTCACTGAATATGTACAGTTTAATCAGCAAAGGTCTATTTTACTTTAAAGCTGCAGTATGTAACTTTTATGAATAAAAAAAAAAAACATATGTTTTTTACATATTTCTTAGATATGATCAGACAGTTAATCTGTGAAAAAAAAAAAAAAAAACAAGTTCCTCTTCCTTCTTCTTGTGGTTCTGCTGTTATCTGTAGATATATATATAGCTTGGTCAGAAACAACCAGGATGCTGCAGTAAGTCTTAGTACTGTCAATTAGCCTCATACAACTGTGTGGAGCAATAAGTTAATCCAATAACAGTCACTCTATTGCTTAACATTTATCTGCATGTATACCACATTTATTTTGCATCAGATATTTGCACATACTGGGACTGTAACAGTTTTGCAAGGTTGCAGATGAAACATGTTTTCAGGACTGCAAATTTTGTTGCAACACCAATATTCTTCACAGATTCAATTGCAATAAGCTGTAAAAATCAACAAAACCTTGTTTAAAATTCAATGACATGCATGACTTGATTTTGATTAAAAAAACCATCTTGAATATGTTGGCTTCTTATCCGGCACCAAATATTCTCCTTGTTTATTCTAGTTTGGAGCACCGTTCACAGATACAGCACCCGCCACAAGCATTTTCACCTCTGGGGATGAGCTGCTACAAATAAAAAGAAAAATAAAATCTTATTTTACTGCAATAACATAATCTCACACACACACAAAAGAAAAAAAAAGAAGAAGAAAAATTCAGCCTTCAGTTTGAGAATTTATCCAAGAGGGGAAAACATTTCAATGCTAAATTATTGTTTTGGAAGGAGGGTTATATTGCATACATTATTATATTGCTGTTATATTGCCGTTTTTCTTCAAAATAACAAATATTTAGTTTAAGCTTTTTTTTCATTTGAATGTGAGATTATGTTATTAATTAAAATATTAATCCATCCACTGAATGGCCTCAGAGGGTCTGGTGCCTATAACTAGCAGTCATTGGGTGAGACCAAGACTGGTCAATATAGATACACACATATATACACACAGGACAAACAACCAGGCATGCACACACTCAATTTAGAGAGACCAAATAACCTAACAGTCATGTTTTTGGATTGCGAGGAATCTGGAATAATTGGAGAGAGCCTAGGCTACACATGACAGGAAGAACAAGGAAACTCCATGCAAAACAACTTTAGTAAATGGTTTGGCATTTTACGAGACCGCATTTCAAGTAATAAAATCCTAGACTTTTCAATGTGCAGGGAGCCTGAACAACTGAACTACCTCTTTATGCTGGCAGGATACCAAACTTCAGATTTGGCAGCATCATACACCTTAAGCGAGAGACAAATTCACTGAAACCAAACAAATTAAAAGGTTAGTGTAATTAGTCATGCTGTTTTTGAGCTTTCAGCATCAAACGGCTCAAGAGCTGGTCTCTCCCGTCAAGGAGATATACTGATCCATGCCATAATTTAAACATTCTGTTACATTAAGCGTTTTTGACAGAGACTGTATAATCACACTTTACATCAATGACATAGCGGGAACGTAATCAGCATGCCCTCTAACCAGTAATGTTAACAGAATATACCAACAGGAGCAGTGTTTGCCAGCTGGTCCATCTGTTTCACTGGGCACGATGCTGACAGTCAGGCAGACATGAAGCAGCCGTGTATTAACAGGCAGACAACAGAAGCACAACAGCACAGTATTTCCTATACAGTAGGCCAGACTGAACAAGTCGCGCACAGATGACACAAGAAAAAAAAGCATGTGAATAAGAACAGAAGCGACAAAGACGAAGAGAGGACGTAGTGAGATCCATCTGAAATGGATGGCAAGGAGAATTGCAATAAAACTAAAAAGGCTGGAGGAGGAAATTGAAGAGGGGGGCCTACAACCAGAAAGCAGAGACACTCCATAGTTCACACTTGCCATAAATTATTAATTCAAGCACTGAACAAATGAGCTTAGGACACAGGGAGGGGTAGATGAATCGCTCAGCATGCATCCCCCAAGACAACCCCTAAAAACTCACACTTTCCAAGAGGCGACAAGGCAAGAATCCTAGCCGTCTCCCTGTTAGTTTATATAGCTCCAAACAACAACAAAATAATCAAAAATGACATAAAAAGAATGTTGAGTTGGAGTCAAGGTTTATCAAAAGAAAGGATTTCTTAAATGACACATTTTTCACATTCGTTTGTTAATACAACTCCAAATGTGATGTTATTAATTTCTTTAGTGCTTGCCGTGAGAATGCGAAAGATCAAGGACTCAGACCCTTCAAAAGTCTGAGTGAAGGTTTATGCTTTTATAACAACTAATTAGTGTGCAGAAAGAAAAAAAAACACTCCTCTGAAAATCCAACACAGCAAGCATCACAAAAACATATGACTAATTTAGGAGGGGATAAATAATGGTTTTATGATCTGTTATTTCTGTAATTTTGCACAATTTTCTATAATTTTACACCTGATGCCTAATGGAAAACGTAAAAAGGCATCCAATTGTCAGATAAGCACATCACAGCAGTTATTTAGTTTGGGTTTTAACTAAATGGTAATTATAGTCAGCAACACCCATCAGTTTAGAGGTGTTTATGAGATACAACAGTGAAACAATTTCAACCGTACAGCCTCCTTCACTGTGTTTGCTTGATGCAGCTTCTCTCCAACATTGTTTTTTTTTTTCCCCCATTTTCTTTTGAGTTTGTTGTCTTATAGCTAGAGCTTTTCTGCTGCGTCAGCATTATTATGTTTGCAGTCTTAGGCTGCATCTTGATTGCCCTGCACATGCATGAAAGCAGTACTATCAGGTACAGAGTCAGGCACACAATAGGACAAATACTTCAATCTAAAACCACAATGGATTCTGTTTTTTCCCCTTCACATCAAATCATCAAAAACATAATGTGTTCAAAAAATACAAATTTACCTTAAGGATTTTTTTTTCTAGTTTTTGGAGGTTCTGTCCAACGGGAATGATAGAAATGAAATTCAATTAGCTCCTTGCATTTTTTCATATCTGAATCTTTTTTTTGTATACATGAATGAGGTTTGTTTTAGCTTATAGTAAAATAAAAACAAACAAACAAAAAAAAATGCGGGTGGAAACAAAAACGGGCCATTCATCCGTCCATCCTCTTATGCAAAATCAGTATGTGGAGGGAAGAAATCCAAAAGGAAAAGGCAGTGGGACACATCAGCTCACTCTGGGGAATCCCAAAGCATTTGTTTGGTTATAACTGTATAATCATGTGAAAAGGTTAATATCTACACTAGTAGATATTAAATCTACACATGCAGACTTAATCAGTTTAAACCGATTTACAGTATATGTATATTTTTAAAGTTTGAAAAATATAAATAAGGAAAATCTGGCATTAAAACTTTTTGTAAAATGTAATTTGAAAATTTATTTTGGACATACTTAAATTTAATTCTTGTCAATAGGACAGGATTAGCTTTCAATTAATTTTTAAAAAGTCAAAAATTATCACGAAGGGTATTAAAAATGATGATATCCCTTAAAGTATGCTTAAAATCAAACTTCACATTGAAGGAGCATTCATGTCTTTAAATCTTTGGTTTTTGCTAGGTAAAAACTGAAATCTGAGGTTTACACCAATTCAGAGTGTTTCCATTATGGTCTGTTACTCTCATAATTGTGGCAAGAATATGGGCAGGAATATGAGTGGGTCATAAGCATGAAGGAGATGGGGTCCTACCTCTATGATGTTAGCAGCTTTATTTATTTAATTGTTTATTAAACATGTAAAACCTTTAGATTTAGGTAGTGCAGTAACGAGATGTAATGCAGCATCCATGCAATAATTTTATGTAAAAGAACATTATAAACAGAATAATATACACATTTTGGCAAATTAATATTATACAATTCTAGAGTTTCACAAGAGGTTGACAAAAACTATAACTCAGGCAGACGGTTGACCAGAACTTCACTGATTCTTCCTTCTTCATTGCATTCTGGTTCTTACAAGAGACTTGCTGGTTGCAGGGCTGCTAAATCACAGTTATTCCACTGAAAAAGTTGAGCATGTGTTAGTGACGCAGCTCATGATTAAACTCATACCTACGCTCCTCAACAATGTGCCACTTTCTGATGGCAGACAGCATTTCCACTGGTCCCCAGCGGTTATTTAAATGTTGTTGTTTGGAGTTTGTAGTGAAGTAAATCAAGATTCTGATGTCAATCAAATATCACCCGCCCAATACAAGGTTTGGTGCAGCTTGTACTACCCCTGAAGTGAGTTTGAAAAACGGGGATGGGTAGCGTCTGCCAGTGGACATAAATTTGTCTAGAAATGGACTGGGGCAGAACCAGTTAAAACAAGCGGCTACATGATCACCTTTTGTAAAGACTTTCTGGGCCTCAAAAGTTCCTGAGCAGTCTGTGTTTCAAGTATCACAGCCAAACAGTCTGAAAGTCACATGCAGCCAAACAGTCTGAAAGTCACATGCAGAGACAGACACTGCAAAGCTCTGCTCCAGCCTCCCACTGCTGATTCTGCTGGGTTCGGCTCTCCAGCTAATGGTCACAGCAGAATTAATTGCAGGCATCCATCTCATTTTACTTGGAAAATAGAAAGGCAACAGCGTCGTCAGCCTTCCACCCACACATGCATGCTTTGTGCTCTATGCCCCCAGAGATAGATCTGTTTTTCATTTACCTTAGCTTAACTTTTTCCATAACCTCTGCGCTCCCTTTTGAAAGCAACTCTGCTCGACTTTTCCAGTGGAAAGTAACCAAAGATGCTTTACATTTTATGTACAGACTAAAAGCAGAGCGCTGACAACTGTTACAATAACTTCCAGATCTAAGAGAACGGCTTGTAACATCTGTGGTTGCTTAAAGGAAAACTACAGATTTAGTTACAGACAACTATTGGCAAACTATCACAACACCCACAAAATTCGTCTGAGAAAGAAAGAAAATTTGTTTGAAATAAGACAGCTGTGGTCTCACTGGTTGGGAGTTCATGTTTCAGTGGAAGTACCGCATTGATAAAAGAAGGGTTTACAACATAATTACAGCCAAACTGTCAACATATCCTCCACAGCTTAGAGCTTCAAACTTTAACCTGTCTTGTTGCTGCAGTTGTGTTATCAAGTCATCCAAAAGAAAGCAGCACCATGTCTATCAGTTCTTATATTTTTGTTCTCATTTCAACCTATTAACAACTGCAGTCAAATTAGTATGCAAAATGATATCGCAGTGAAGTTGTTGCCAAGTTACAAGCCAGTACTTAGATGAGATCTTGGCAAAAATCCATCTTAAAAGGTTGAGTTGTGCAACTATCCTCTTCTCATAATATTCAGTGGAGCTAAAAGAGGTAGTTTCATTAAAATATTACAGCCCAGACAAATGATATACTGTCAGAATAATGGTTCATTTGTCAAATGGAATTAGAAAAACCTTTATCATTATAGTGCAAGCTGCCATTGTAAATTTGCATACAACTCTGGAGTAAATTTGATGTACTGTGTCGACTTGCTTTTTAGGTCCTTTATTTGCAGGCAGAAGCCAGATTCCCGCTACTTTCGTGGACAAGTCTGTTAAAGGTAACATTTAAGGTTTACCATCCCTCACTCAGTGACACCTGAACAAAATGTTCCATAGACAACATGTTGAAACCGATTCAAAGATATTTAACAAATGGGAGCTAGAGTAGAAACCTTTGAATCTTTGATTATTTTGTCACATTACAGCCACACAAAACAACACAAAGAAAGGCATTACTGTGAGGTGGAATTAAGGACACAATATGTACTACTTTTTTGTCTTGTATGAAAATCTACATTTGTATTCAGTTCCCCAGAGTCAATGCTTTGTGGAAAAACTGTCTGCTGTCATTAGAGCTGCAAACATTTTGGGGAAAGCGTCAACCAGCTTTTCACTGTATGATGTTTTTATGATGGAAAGCACTTTGCCTTGTTGCTAAAATGTGCAATACAAATGAACATGACTTGACTTGATGAAACTGAAACTAAAAGTTTCAAATGTGGAAATGAAATGATTTTTTTTTTTACCATTATTGCATGCTACACCTTCCTCAACTTTTAAATTTTTAATTCTAATTGAATTGTTTTGGCCTACTTTGCAGTTAAAATAGCTCTTTAGAAGTTTGTAAAAAATTAAAACATGCACCTTGTAGATTTTTGTCATCTTTATTTTAAATCTCAAATATTTTTAGACAGTATTTAATTTGAGATGGTTTAATTTTGAAAGGGAGCTGTATGATACCAGGAAAATATTTATTTGCTATAATATTGCTGTAAATTCCCATTGAATTATTCATTATAACTTTACAACATTTGTACATTTCTTTTTTTAACATTAGATCTCACTACTACTAAATAAAACAGAAGTTATTGTCCATTGAGCAGGCTAAATTTATTACTCTATACAGAGCAGGAGTGCATAACAGTTAGCATAGTGCCAAATATTGCGTCCAGGGAGTCATTTACAACTGTACTGTAAAGGCATATTGACTGTGATTTACTATATGATACACATTATTTAGTGAGTGTATTATTTCCATGCTGTATTTAGGCTTAAGTTAAAATATTTAATTTCTCTTACAGCAATAGTAGCAAAAATCTGCCAAACCATGATTTTGTGCACCATTATGCTACTAGTTGAGAGAGAAGGACCTGAGTAGGTGATGTGAATCACAGTCTGTAAGTCCCAGATTGACTTCTTTGGCAGTGTATAGGTGTGTTGAAAAACCCTGGAGAGACATTTAATGTAAATGCAGAGTTGAACCGTTTTCTTTTATGATTTGTGCAAGCTAAACACATATTTTCTAATAAGAATTTCTTTGAGGTTAATATTCCTTTTCATGTAAAGAAATGCAATGTAATTTCTACATTTCCACAAACATGCAAGTACAGGCAGAAACGGCAACTTCCCTACTCCGGGTCAACACCAGTTGCTGTGCTGACATCATTTTATTTTATTTTTTCCAGGAAGCCATAATTTTCTGCAGAAGAGACTTATAATCTACCTGCAGCTTTGGAAGAGTTAAAAATGAAAGTAAATAGATCTGAAAACCAGGTTGTTTTGTTTGGAAACTGTTTATATAAAGCCAGAGTATAACTCAACGTCAGCAGTATTTAGGCTCGTTGGTCTAGACCAACAAACTGTCACTTCTGTTTAACTGAAACCACACATCTGGGGTTCTCCAAAAACCCGTTACAAGATACTTCAGAAACCAGCTACACCCATTTCCTGTTACTGAAAATCATTGCGTGCTTTACTGAATGTGAAAATAAAACTGTAGGCTGTCAACATAAAAGTACCCTGATAGTTTTTAGATTTTTGTTTTGCTGGAAACCTTTTCTCAGCAATAACTGGGTCAGGAAAAGGATGTAAAGAAGATAAGATTCAATGTTTTCAGAGGACAATCATTTAGTTTTAAAATGCCTAACTTTCTTCTGGTCAACTTAAGTATCCAAACACTTATGCGTGTTTATTGAGTAGAAGTTATTGCCCGTGTCATTCACATTCAGCACATTCAGCAGTGTGTCAGATTTCACACTGGTCTCCAACAAATATGACAAACAACCTGTCTAGTGTGCTTTCCATTTGATTAATGATCACCAAAGTCCTCGTTTTTACTCATTAGTTGACCATGGAATCAGTTCCTTTTTATTCCATCGTCTCGCCGCCAATCCGTGGATGAAAATTGCAATTATCTGGCGAGCCCATCACACAACCTCGGTGGAAACCCGAGAAATCTATGTGGCTCCCTAATGAGCACTGAGCACCATTGCTGCCATTTGATTAGGAACCTAATTGCGATAATAATGAACAAATACACCCAGCTCGGGCTAAAACGTTCTTGTAAGCATTCAGCTAATTAATGGCAATTTGCCCATTGATGCTGATGAAGGAGAAAAATCACAAGGGAGATGCATTTTCTCCAAACCCGCAAAAAAAGACAAAAAAAACAATGCACAATACTGACCATGAAAAAGAGCTGATAAAAGTTCCATTCAAAGTTATGACTCAAAGTGAAGCTAAAATCTCATCTGAGTAAATGTGAGCTGCAATATTTTAGTCATCTTCCAGGTATCTGCATAAAGTGCAGGTCAAAGATTTGACAGCATTGTTTAGCTCTACTGAAACTAGGGCAAGACCATGTCACCAAACAATAACAACAATGCAGACAGGAAAATCTGTGGAAGCTCACGCTGGCTGTTTGGAGATCCAGAGGAAGGGATGGTTGGTAGTAAACATGCCTGCGGCCACACAATACCAACAAACAGGGAGGATGACGAGACAGAAAACAATGAGTAACACAGACAGTCAGAGACGGTGCTTTCTATGCACAAAACATTACCAGTAGGACTAAACGAAAAATAAGAGGTACTCAGATGGGGACACGAAAGGTCCGTCAGTCCAAATCTGATGTCTTTGCATTACTCTGAACACAACCAGGCCGTGCTGTTTCTGACCAATTAGGCAGGCATAAAGGCCAGGGGCTGGGACTCAGCTAGCGGCTCTGTTTGTCTGTTGGTTACATCTAGGCCACTCTCTCTTTTCTCCTCTCGTCTGTTTGCTGTGCTGCAAAGCCAGAGTGAAGTGAAAGGGTGGGTGGATGTCAGTGGCAGATTGGTAAAGGGGGTGTTGGGTATTTCATTCAGCACCAAGCAAAAGATGTCAAGCAGAGCTTACAGTAAACAAGACCATGTCTAGACCATTTATCCCCTCAGTTTTCTACATCAGTAACAAGCAGAGACGCATAACAGGCCATCATGCACTCACTAAACCCAGTATGCACAAGACATGTAATAGAAGTCCACATGAAAGATTGAGGACAATTACAAAGGTTCAATCCTCTTTTCATTTTTTGTTTTGGACAGAAATGCACCAAACACATATTTCATTGCTAATACAGATTCATTTTTTTCTTTTTAGGTCTGACCAGCCAATTCAGTTAGAAAAACAATTTTCTTTAACAAACAAAAGAGAACCTTTGGATTTTGATCTTGTGTTTCCAAAGTCTGCTTGATCTCCAGCCCACTCCCTTTGCACACACTTGCATAGCAAATAGCAAGCCACTTCTCAAAACAGAACATGTGTTTGTTACAATGGACAGTCTCACATAAAGCCAAACCAGGGATCAGGGATCATAAAGATCAAGCATCCTGTTTTCTTATACTCATCATTAAAATGGTGCAGAAGCAGTTGTAGTTTTTAGTATGGGCAATATGGCTACTAGTATTCAAAGTAACATTTCTTTACTTTTCCAGACTACAATGTTTATTTTTTCTCAATTTGAAATGATCAGTAGTTCATGGAATAAAATCTCGAAATACAATTTTTCCTAATGTTTTTGTTTTCGATACTTTTCCAGACTTCTTAATTGGTTGTCCTGGTGGTTTCCAATGCTTTCAGTTTGTCGCTTTTTTCTCTAAAATCCTCTTCCTTAATTATATTTGTACGTTAGATTTAGTACATCAAAATATCTTTCTTTGTGACATGTACGAAAAACACACACACAGGATCAGTTTTAGGTTTTAATCAGCAATAATTTGTAGAATGAGATTCCATTCTAACTCAACAAGTTGTGTGGACTTTACAATTTGTAGCTTATCTTATTTAGTGTTTGCTTACTATTGAGTCAGGCCTGCTTCTTCTCTCTTAATCCATTAAGAACCATCAGAAATGGATTAGAATGAGATGTAATTTGTCCTCTTTAATAAATTGTTGTTTTTTTCATTAAATATTAATACCAAAATACAATAAACCACAACTCCATCTGCTTCAGATGAAATTATTTACAGTCTATTATATTTGCTGCAAATGTGCAGCAGGTTTTCTGAATGAGGTAGTAGTTTTGATTCCAATAGAGAATGAAGAAATTACAAGATCAAAGCTTGTAACCCTAAACTTCATCAGATTAAAAAAGTGCATCAAAGAACATCTTGCTGATTGATGCATTTATAGTCCATAAATAGTTGGATCTCTTAGCTTTTAAGTTTACTATGGTAATATATGAATACAACGACCAAAGGGGAGGAAAGAACCGGGAAAAGATACTCTAAAGTAGAGCTTTTCTCCTATTTATCACAGGACATCAAAGACAGGATTAAGATGTACCCACACACGATGTCCCCATTATGTCAGCACTGCTGGGAACTCTAGATAAATGGGTTGCCGTTGAACTTATTGCAACATTGTAACAATAAAGGAGTTGATTGTGTTAAAAAAAGAAGAAAAAAAAAGGTAGAGTGAGGTGATAAAACCCAAGAAAAGCAGACATTTACTGCCAAAAACAACACAGAGCCAAGACTGAAGCCTGAACCCCACTCTTCACTTTAAGCACAGGATCAAAATGTGACAGAATACAACCTGGGACTTTACCCTTTACTTTTACAGGCAACTGATGCAACACCTGAAGGCTACAGTAAACACTGGCACAGAGGGCCTGGAAAGTAAACAAATAGCCTATGAAAGCTTGACTTCAGGACCGGGCTATGTAAACACAGAAGTGCAGAGAGATTCAGGAAAAACATCTGCAGGCTTGAACCTAGGTCATAATTATGACAAAAAAATATATGCATTTCTCTGTGTTGCTTTAAAAGTGTAATGCAGCATTTCACTATCATTTTCACAGTAGAACCATTTCAAATTTAAGTTTGAGTCAAAACAGTTCAATCCAGCACAGGACCCCAGAAAGAACTCATTGCTCCATAGTTGGTTTTATAGAAAAAACATCTGGTTTGTCCTAATAAATCATCTAAAGAAAATAAAAACAACTGTAAAAATACACACAAATTCATTCAAAGAAAGTCCCTAGAGCTCTCGTGGTGTTCAATAACCTCTCAATAAACAACCATATGATATCTTCCCTTCATACACATAACAATGAGAGAACATGTTGTAATAAAATACACAAAGCAGCCAATGAGTATTCTCAAAGTATTTTTAAAAGGCTGTATATGGACACTGATGTATAATTGCCAGAGTTAAACTAGGATGGCCTGCCTGCCTCAACAACTCCTTTCCCAGAAAAGAGTTCTGCAAGAAAAATAAAAGTAAGATAAAACTATCCTGACAGCCTGCAAAAGAATGTCAATCTTTATGTTACCTGATCACCCTCTTCCTGCAGTGATTGCTTAGGGATTGGGTTGTTATTCTGTAGTTTAAGCAGCGTTCATCATCCCGGAAAAATAATCCCCTCTGCTGTCCTCGAAAGCTTTTTTTTTCCTCCGACTTCCCTTTACCTTTATTCTGCAGAACACACATTTCCTGGATGTAGATGTTTTAACCTTTAGGGTCAACCGTTTAGAACTTGACGTCTCTCTGCTCCAACCTTTTTCTAAGTGAATCAGCACAGTCAGTGTTTTAGCACAAGACTATGGGAAGAATTGGCAATATGGGAGGATCGTGCCTTGCAACTGTTTTCAAACCCAATAAATATATTTTGATTTTTTGTTATAGAAAGAATACAAAGTAGTGTATAGTTATTAAGTGGTAGGAAAAGAAAGGATCGTTTTCAATGTTTTACAAATAAAATTCTAAAAGTGTTACATACATTGGCTGTCAACTCCCTTTACAGCATCATAAATGTGAAGGACAGACCAGATTGATCAGGGATAGAGTTGCAGAGAGGTTCAAAACTGGGTTAGGCTGAAAACAATATCCCTGACCTTTAAGCATCTCACAGAGCACTGGTGAATTGATCAAATAAAAATCTAGCAATACTGAAGAATTTAACAAGGAGTGTTGACTGCAGAAGCAGCAGAGATGACAGGGATAACTCAAGAGGAACAGCTAGGGTGTGAGAATCTATCAGTAGGACAACTATTGGGTTACAATGTAACGTGCCATATAATAAAACAGCAATATATTTAGTTAAGCAAAGGTTTTCTGATAGAAAAAAAAAGTTTTCCAATAATTATTACTTCACCTACAAGGCCCTCAAAGTCACGTCAATGTACATCTAGTTTTTACTTGAATTTGTAGATGCAACTACGGGACTCTGTTTTTGAAGACTGAAATGCATTCAATGAGGTACACTGCATTTTAAAAGGTTTGTCAACACAAAGACCCAGACAATAACACAAGCTCCAATAAAAAAGATTAACCTGGAAAAATACTGTTTATGATCCCATTGTTTTAGAAAAGAAAGGGGAAAAACCTAAGGCAGAACACCTATAACATTCCTGTGAATGCTGCTCAAACACAAGTCATCAATTCTATTTTGCTGGACAGACAAGGTCTGCAGCCAAGTCAAGCAGCACTGAGCAATAGATGAGACCCACCTCTGCCATCATTGACTTGCACAATATATCAATATACAGCGGTCCAGGCGAATCACTATCCTACATAAACAGACCAAAGATGACGATGGGCTTACATTCCAAACCCCAGCAGCTGACATTTGCACAGCATCCACATAGGAGAGCAAAAGCACAAACACTCCAGCTCTGCGGGACAAAACTAGGAGAGTGTGAGCCTTTTCTTAAGACTTTGTTCATCTTCCGTCTCTTTCTTCTTGCACAGTAGGAAGCCATCTCTCTAGCTCAGACAGACAGTTGTTCGGCACACCTGACGGGAAGGAGAGGAGGCAGCAGGGAAATGAAGGAAGGATGGATTTCATGTCACTCCAAGCCAGCTGGGAGGGACCGGCTTGACATGAGCATTTTATTCAGTCAGTCACCCCTCTCTGGTGTCATTACTTCTATAAGTAGATTTAAAGTCCAGCTCCAGCATCACCTATTTCTAGGGAGTACTTCCCAGTTTGTGTGTGGTTGTGTCAAGGAGGTTTACAGCTCCAGCCACTTAATGTCACCAATTAAGATTTTGCAGGAAATATTTTGATCATTTCAAATAATCACATATGTTTCTTCACACAATTCCTTTTATTTTTCATTTTTTGAAGAACTCTGAAATTAATGAGTTTTTTTCAATTGGCAATAATGAAATGAGCACAGCTCTACTTGATGACCGTAAACAACTATTTGGCAGTTGAAGTTTTCAGGATTATGACTATATCGTCAATATATTGTCATCATCATCATCAAAATATCAGCTTGTGCAACATTCATATTGGAAAGGACTCTTTGGAATCCAATGACTGTTGGCTAATGTATTCCAGCTGTTAGGAAATTGCATTTTTAAAGCTAATATAATATTTAACTACTTAGACAAAGTCTCATTGGACAGAAGTGACGTTACCCAAACTTCACCTTTTGTGTAACCAAACTGTTAAAATGTCACTGAATATATGATGCACATATGAGGAAGAAAGAAAAATAGCTACATATTGCAACTGATATTTTTATATTTAGCACTGACGCCATCGTAAGATTTTACAATATTGTACAGCGTAGTTAAAGAGACAAACATAATGAAATAAGTCTGAAATGAATGAGCAAAATTATGTTGTTATAAATGATTTATTTTAACCATAATAATTCACCACAATTCTGTAAGAATGTCTTAAATGTAACAGTGAGGAGAGCCAACCAATCATAGGTGCCCACTGATTGTCAGTTTTACTGTATTTATATTATATTTAAATCATCACTTGGAAGTTTTCTCTCTATAAAAAGAAAAGTGGGAACAGGATCAATTCTAAAAAAAACTAAAAACTGATATACAGCTCATTATTTTGGTTTATGTACATACACCCACAAAAACATCCATCAGGTGACTCCTGTTTTTAGTCTACACAAACATACAGCTGCAGCAAACTGTTCTATCTGTAAACCTACAACTCCACATTTATCCCCAAGCACTTGACCGACTAAGCAAGTGTGAGCACAAAAACAGAACAAAGGAGCCCTGAAGACTTATTGCTCCACTGTAGGAGGCTGTGCCAGGAGAAACTGCAGAGGGTCTGTCCTCTCACTGCAGATCTCAGCTGTCAGCTCCATCTCCTCTTCTGTGTTACCTTCTCTCCTTTCATATGCATCGCCTGTTTGAAGCCATGGTATAGAGTACATTCCAATTTCTTCAAGCAAAAGGACTCATTCGACTGCGTCGGCATATCTCTGTCAAGCAGTCAGTGGACGAAGAGAGGAGTGAATCGCCGGCTTTACAGATACGGCTTTTAGATGCACATTACCCTTTTGATGTATGCAATGTTGTGAAGACCAGCAGAGGAGAGAGATAGGGAGGCTTCACTCTGAATGTGCTCCAGCCCTCCAAACCACTGAGCTCTCAACAGTCTCAGATAGCCCCTTTACTTCAGTTTTTCTGCATTTTGCATTTTCTTCAGCACTCAAAGTTTTAGCCTTAAGGACACTCAAAACAAAATATGCATGCCACCCTCCTGCTGCTCTCGGCGTGCATGTTTGTGGTGAGATTCCTGCTGCCCAGCTTCTTATACCACAGCCACTCATGCAGCAGTGCAGGCAACACAGTGAAAAACTGAAAAGAAGAAAAAAAAAAAAATCATCACAGAATTACAAAAAGGGGTTTGTATGAAAAAGACTCCCATCTTTATCCTGCTGGGGACTTTTGGATGAGAATTACTTTAGCAGGCAGTTGTTGGAATAGGTACACAGCACATTGGCAACATTGGGAGTATTGGCTGGTGTCCTGAGGGCTGCCTTTTAACATTAGTTATGTGTGATCACGCGGTCATTGTCCCTCGTTTCACCCCATCTTGGCAGTGGCTGCACATACAAGGGAGAATGTGGGGAGTCTGCTTTCTTGTTGTTGGCAGTTCGGAGAAACGATGCCCATTCACAGTTTTGGGACTGAAGCCTTCAGTGGGCCGGAGCAGCCCCTCTGTTGGCTTGCAGTGGGGGGTAACATTCCCTCTAACATTCCATTAAAGTGAGGAAAAAAATGCATTTGCAGTGATGGGTTAGCTGAAGACAAAATAAACTGGTACAACAATAAAATATTTATAACTTCTGTATGATAGCTTAGGGTTCACAGAGTGTTCGCCGCTGTGCACCAATGGCTCTTTGTTTTTGAAAATCTGCTTCCAAAAAGTCAAAACAATTTTGTGATTTCCTAATGTGATTTTAATCTCCTGACAATGAGGGTGTTTCAGCATTTCCCTTAGAGTTTTAATGGTTTCAGCTAATTTTCTGCACAGTCCTTTTTATCTGACCTAGAGAGCATAATGTGCAAAGTGAGTTATACAGGTTATGTACAATATTTAAAAATAATGTCTATAAGAGACTGATCTTTAAAATTGCTATAAAGATCTCACCCAGAATCAAAGCGATATATCAACCTTCAATTGATTATCTATGTAAGTGTCAGCTAAATGTACTTTACCTATCATTGTCTTGGAAAAAATAAACTAGAGATGAACGACTCAGAATTGTTGTTGCCAATTTCCAATCTTTGGTTTTGGTAAGGATTTGACCTGCCAACCTCTCTTTAGAAACTAAAAAAAAAATGCAGACATTTAAAAGAGGCTTTAGATTGTTATACTTGTAGGTAGCGCAGTTGGCATTTGAAAAACAGTCTTTGTGAGCATTTCTTACAGAATGTAGAACCTTGCATTAACTTTATATCAAAATGCCCCCAACATTATCAAATGCAATATGTTTCTTGGCAGACAGAGTTTAAATGATCAAAAGGATAAAACTGTTGCTTTGCTGTACTCTATTGGCCTTTCTGTTGTCCTCTTAAAGTCTTGTCCTCTCTCACGGCCTGAAAGTACCACAGGAATGCATTTATCTTTCATTCAAAACAGTTTCCTTTAAATAATAGAACCTTATACTTTTGTTTTTCAACTCACTGATGTTGAAAATGACCCACTTTGCCTCTTCATTCAACAGCGGCACCCACAGTGAAGAGCGTTTTTCCAGCAGCTTTGTAGTTCTTATATAGGATGCATTTATTCACCCAGTTTCCAAACAACCATCAGTCAGGGCTGATAAAGCTAAAACTCTGCAACTTCTGGTCAAAATTAGACTTAATGCATTTCCATACCACACTGTTCATAAAGTATTTTGGAAGTTATGTCAGTAATTGGGAATTAACTGTGTCATTGTGACGAACTGCTTGTGAAAGAACTAAGCATTTTTTCAATGCTCCGTTGTCCCTGCATACCGACACTGGTTCATCCTGTGACTTTTGAAGTCTCCTTTATAGGCGAAAAAAAAAAAAACATTATCCTGAAAATGGGAAGGCTGAAGACTGAAAGGACAGAAAAAATCCAAATGAAAACTTTTAAAAAACTCTAGAGAGCCTAAAGAAATACTGCTATAAACCACTTTAAAAAATTATTTAAAAAAAAAATCTTGTCACATTGCAGCAAAATACACAAAACTAAGAGCATTGCTCAGAACTTTTACAAGGTAAAAGTTTAGAACTGCAGAAACAGGAACAGAAAAAGATTGTTTGTACTGGTTCTGTATTTTTTTTTTTTTTTTTTTTTTTTACTACAGCTGCAGACCTGGACAAAGTTAAAGTTTACAATGTGTCAGCAAGTGCTGGCAGCATGAATGTAAGCCTCCAGGAAAACAGAAGCTGGCTGCAGCACAGTCGACAAACTGAAGAGGGTGGAGAGAAAAAAAGAAAAAACCACATATGGTTTCTGTGTGCCTGCTCTAGTTTTGGAAACAGCTAACATTGTGCATCAGTATTTAGATGACAGGATGGTGGGCTCTAACTACTCCCTTGTGCAGCACTTAGCTGCACAGATCAGCCAATCTGATATCTACTTGAAAGAGCATCAGCGAGAGAAGTTATGAGTCAGTGAAGCACAGGGCACCAGGGCCAATAACCCTTTGTCCTCTGACGCCTCCATCACCATGTAGCACATCACCTCTAGGCACGAGAGAATGTGAGCAGCGTGAGAGGGTGACACCAAGCTGAAAAAGAGAGTGACAACAGGACTTATCCGTGTCACATGCCAAAGCTGAAACCCATCTGTGAGTGTTTGCCAGCCACTAGCCTCCATCGCACTCCTCCCCATCCATGCCTCCCTCTCCCTCCACCTCTTCTCACTGCCATGAGTTGCCTTGAGTGGGTACAGATGTGTGATCTACAGACGCTCCCACTCCAGAGCCCTTATTGGTGCCACAGGGCTCAACAAAGGCTGACTTAAAAGAGCTTCAAGCCAGAGTGCCACTGCAAACAGTCACATCATTTCGAATCGAATGCATGAGGGATATAGAGGTGTTACAGCACAGCGCAGGATTGACGTTATGGAGCATGATTTCACTGAAAACTACAATAAAAACTATACAGTTCTGATCAGAGATGAAATTAAAAGATGAATTATTCTCCTCTTGCAGAATTCATGGTCTAATTAAATTTGAGAAATTTTGGTCACTAAAATATTTAACCATTCTCTGTCTTCATCAGGAGCAATCTGACAGAAATGTATCTGAAACCAAAAAAATCAGCTCTGGGTAATTTCAGGACAGTGATATGACGGAGGGAATTATTTAGTCTGTTTGACAGCAGCTCAGCTGAGAACTGTCCCATAGTTTCTATAATGAGACTGTCAGATAAATCATATTCTGCCATGGAAATGTATTTTCTTCGGTTTGTGTCTTCATGCATTAGGAGAAGGCAGACAGCTGTACCACCGCTGTGTGTCTGGTGCATGCACTGAGAATTTAGTATATTCTGAAAGGATGCATACCGCCAATATAAAATACAGAACAAACACCACCACCATAAGAATAACTCCTTTCAGGCTATTTGACAGACCTGTATCAGATAATATGATCTATGTAAATTCCAAATTCACTTCCTGTTAACATTAAACCATAGTAACTACCATTAGATCTGGGCAGAACAATGCACAAGGACTATACTTTTAGATCCACCCCTCCTCACCTCTTTAACTTTCTCCCGGCGGTCGTTGGTCTTGGGGTCTGCCGTACTCCCGCTGTCTCGTCCCAGCGCAGGTTTGAGCAGGCATCCTTGGAACTTCTTGAAATTAAAAGTATCCGAGTTGGCTTCATGGTCAGCGTCGGAGACTCTCTCCATCAAGGAATCCGCTTTGGACCTGGACAGGGTCAGGTCCTCCTGAGCTTTGCCCCCTGCCAGCCGTTCTTCAGTGGCTTCGTTGGAGACAGAGGGTTTACGGCTCTTCGTCTCTCCTTTGCCCGGGGTCATGCCCCTCGTATGCTCCGGCTCCTTGGGTCTTTTGAGGTGCTCCCTGACATCGTTCTCTGACCCGGAGCCGACAGTGACCGGCTGGACTTCTGTCTTGGAGAGAAAAATGCGTTTAAGTCGGACGGAGTCCGGCAAAAAGAAAAGGGCTCCGAAGCACAGTGTTACCAAACCCGAGAGGAAGAGTAAAAAGACGAACTTCTGGGACAGGCGCAGGCCCATGCCCGATGCAGAAACACCGGGCAACTTTCGAAAAACCATTGAAAGTTTCCTTTGGGCTTACGCTGGGTTTACAGTAGACCACACGGTGCTTTGGTAGCAGCGCCTCTGCTGCCTTTAAGCTGGTGTAAAGACTAAATATGCTGGACTCCAAACACACCCCCAGTGGTTTTATCTCACTATCGATTGGATTTGCATAAGCGAATGTTAGACCCGACTCCACCTACAGTTAGTTTTTACATAAATTAGCAACTCTGGATCATATAGTGACAAGAGAGAGCAGGATGTGGGTTTATACTGCAAGTCATATTTTAAAAAATAAAATAAAAAAAAAAACAAAAAAACAACAACACAGCTTTGAGGCTGGCTGCGTTTATAAACACTGCAAGCTATATCAACTAAAGCAACCGGCTTCAGGAATAACTGCACTATTAAATGAGCTAATTTAACGATTGTTAGGCCTTTGAACAAAGTTGTGGCTCGGTGCGTTATTCCACGCCGTTCAGATCGTTACAACGCATTGCCCTGCGGTGCAAGGCGAACATCACAGCATCTTTCCCCGATCTCCGTTTCTAGCAGACCCAAGCTTCTGCACTGCCTGCTCACAATATCACGTTGTTTCAAATAGATTACACGCCGCTTTGTTCGTCTCTATCCCCAATCAGCTGGTGGACGGAAACGCGTGTATAAGCATGTCTCCGTATCTGTCAATTGCGCTCCCCCGGCAGCCTCCGGTTTCTCCGCTCTACTCCGCTGCCGTCGTCAACACGCCGGGCGAAACAAATCGTTGGCAGGCGTGAAAGAAGGCGGGTTTTGTCCCATGTGAAGTTATCCCGAGACTCGATCCAAATCCCTATGAGAAACAAATCCACCATCCAGTGTGCCAGTTTCCGACAAAAGGCAGAGAGAGAGAGAAGAAGAGCTTCTGCCACCGCCGCTGCTGCCGCGTCGTCGCTTCGCGGTGCCCGCCGCCTGCCGTGCTTCGCTCCGCTCTATTTGCTGCGCACCGTCGCTGTGCCGCGGACGTCCGCTTGCGTCGAAATTTGATAGGAGAGGGCTGGAAATGTAACATATAGTGCGGGCAGGGTGAAGAAGAGAAAAAATAAGGAGGAGGGGGGGGGAAGCTGAAATGGTCCGCTGCGCGACAATCCAGTGGGCTGGTCTGATTTCTTGATGGAAATTCACAGCGGCTTATCACAACACGGTTAATCCGTTTGATGAAAATGAGAGAGGTCTGAATGGCTCTGCGTGCTGGGATGACATCTACACTACTGAGGAAAAAACAAGCCTGATTAATCCTGGAAAAGCTGAAGAGGAGATGTCTGCATCTGCTGCAGATGTCTGCCTCATCAGCAAGGCAGCATGATAAAAACAAATAAATAACCGATGATGTTTTAATTAGTTCCGGGTCAATTCGCCCTTTTGGTAAATCACAGCCTCATGTCGTACCCACGCGTTGCCATTTCGATTTTTAAATTTCTTAGCATACACAAACCATCTCATACCCGTGTAACCTGCTCACCGTGCTCCTAACTGTATTTTACAACTGTATAAAAATGTTCACAAATTATGGAGATAGTCATAAATATATATGGATATAATTTAAAATGTATATAGAAAATCTTCCCAAAAAATATAGCAGTATGTAATGGTGATTTCAAAAGTCCAATTAATTCAGATTCAGCACAAAGACTGATAGTTCTGTTTGTTCATGTAAATTTTAAGAAATGTGGCTTCAGCTGACAAAAACCCAACAATTTGTTGTTCAGAAAAAAAAGCAACAGGAAAAATAGTTATCAGTCCAGAAACCTGTGAAACCCATGAAACCGTCTGTCTCAAGGGAAGTGTCTTCCCCTGAGACAGAGAAGGTTTCAACTGACAACCCACTAGATATAAGCTGAATCCTTTCTTTCCGAGTCATTGTCACCACTTTACTACTCTTAACAGTTGTTTCTGAAAGCCAGAGGACCACTCATGTACAGTATAACATTCAAACACTATCCAGACCGAATCTACATAAGACACTGTGCAGCACCATTTTTTTCAAATGATTTTTCCTCATTTCATCTGGAAATCAAGGTCTCAAAGTCTGGAGGAGGACTGGAGTGACAGAACCCAAGTTTCCGGAAGTACCATGACCTGGTTTAATGATCATGGTATGATGCCGCCTGATTTGTAAGCTGGGTATTGTTAAGCGAACAAAACAGCGAAGCTGAAGGCACTATCAAGGTGATCAGGACATCCTAATACCTCAGCACTGTTGCAGGCTTATCATCTCCATGCCTCTCTGCATTGTTGCAGCAATTCATATAAAAGGAACCAAAACCAAGTATTGTGCACATGTGCTGTGCAAGAAAATTGGAATATACCGTTTACATTGTAGAATTCTTACTTGAGTGTAATCTTTTGCTTCTCTAGCCACTTCTGAATAGAACCCCTAAGAGAACCAAAATGACTGAGTGACATCCTGCTGGTAGATATTTGTATAACCACATTTTCTTGCAACATATTATGGGTAGAATTTAGGGAACTAACACTCATAGAGATTTCAAGGAAAATAATAGAAAATGACGGTTCTACATTGTCAGTAGGAAACATGCAATCCCAACAGCCATTACCCAGAGCATGTAGAGGGCGAAATACAATTTATTACATTTTCAAAAAAAGGTAAATGTGAAAAGTATCAAGGCCTGCAGCCGACCTCATGTCCAGTTGAACAAAACTATGATCGACAGCAATTACCCCATGTTTGCCTCCACAAAGGTAACTGGTAGTAAACATTGCATTTGTTTTTCTTTTGTCATAAGGATACATTTTTAAAAAAATCAATAAGTGAAGGTAGTTGTGCTTGATTTTATGTGTGTAAATTCCATGGTAGCTCTATGGCAGAATGGAAACACCTGCTGCAGTAACTGTGGTACTTACATTTAAGCACCTTTTTAATACTGTTTATTTTTAAGCATTTTCATAAAGGTAGATTTTCACAATTCCGTAAGTCATTACTCACCTGTTTTGTACATGCAACATGTGCCCCGACACAGATTTCACACTCACATCCAATGAGACTTTGAGCCCCTCATTCCTTCTGTGGATACTACAGACTTGGGTTTTAACGTTGTTTGCTGCAAATAATCTTACAGAGGTGTTGTAGGACTCTGAGAATTTTCTTGCCTGCCATTTTTTCCTCAGTGTTGGCCGATGAAGCAAAAATAACTCAAAAAATGTCGGGTAATGCACTGAGTTCCACTACCCCTGCCAATATAACACTATTTACATTATATTTGTCGAATGCTTGCTCTACTTCTGCATGGGGGCGGAGCCGATGTCACCTCAAGGGGAGACATGACACTTAATGCAAATGTCCACCTTCCACTCCAGAAGGTGGCGTAAATGCATCTTAAGTTTGTTTGCCATTGGCCAATAATATGTTCGATTCCCGGCCCGGGGTCTTTCTGCACGGAGTTTGCATGTTCTCCCTGTGCATGCATGGGTTCTCTCCGGGTACTCCGGCTTCCTCCGACAGTCCAAAAACATGACTGTTAGGTCAATTGGTCAGTGAAATTCTCCCTAGGTCTGAGTGTGTGTGCATGGTTGTTTGTCTTGTCTGTTCCTATGTTGCCCTGCCAGGCTGGCGACCTGTCCAGGGTGTACCCCGCCTCTCACCCGGAACGCAGCTGGAGATAGGCACCAGCAACTCCCGACCCAACGAGGGGACAAGGATGAACAGATAATGGAAGAATAGATGTAATGTTGCTACACACTCGTGTACAGTAGATGGCAGTATGCAGCGTAAAGTTGCTTGCAATCCGCCATAATAGAAAAGAAGAAAAGGAAGATGCATGCTTGGTATGACAAGTCACACAATATCAATCAACACCGGATAAGTTAGACAGTTAAAGACCATTATTTTTGATATTTTTGTCTGAAATCAATTTTTTTTTTTTTTTTTTTTTGAAGCCCATTGTTACTTTTATTTTGAAAAATTCAAATTCTGCGCAGCTGTTTCGGCTCCTGATTGGAATCGTAATATCAGCAGGTCAGTTTGAGCAGCGACAAAAACAACATCCCAGCCATGTGATGAAACACTTACCTGGAATATCAAAACGTTTTCCAAATAATTAAAAACCCTTGTCTCAACAAAACAATGTCAGAGCACGAAGAAAGCGAAAAGTTCAAGACTGTAACGTTGCAACCTGCAGCCAGCTGAACCGGATGTGACATCACCTAATTTGCTGCACCTGTTCTCCTGAGAGAGAGAAATGTACAGTTAAATCTTTCAGATTCAATCGGATTCCCAAACATAGCTGTTGTTCTTTATATCTGTTGATACTGGTTGAATAGGTTTGTTTCATAAACCAATTCTAATTCTTGTGGTTTTTAAGCTGTATAGTCCACATTTTAACAGAAAAACGTACCTCTACGCCTCTTTGCATTTTATTGCTGTTACAAGCTTTCAGTGTGTTTTAATTAGATTCTGCGATAGACCACACTTATAAAAGAGCACATCATTTATTACCCCCGGCCCCTTTTCTCGAAGTAAGAATCTGAAAAGTGTGGCGTGCATTTGAATTCAGCGTCCTTCATACTTTTTCTTTACAATCAAAAATAAACACTAATTGCAAAAAAATGGCTACAGAGGGCCAGTCTAGTTGGTAGAGACAACCTACCTTTGTGTAATTTCAGGACAGTATAAAACATTTTGAAGTCTGTAGTGGCTTGTTAGAAAGCATTAGAAACCAAATAGCATGACAAACATAAAGGAAGATACCAGGCCGATTATTTGTTAAACCTTTGGTGAAAAAGAAAGCAGTTTTAAATAGTGTTTTAAAGGTCACAACAAACATGCAGAAGGAGGTGTTCTCGCCAGATGAGACCAAAATTCAGGCAAGAAACAGGGCAGAGGAGATGGTGAAAGTTCAGGATAAACCTGGATGGAATCTTGAAAAAAATGACTTAAGACCAAGGCAGATGTTCATCTTCTAACAGGACAGTAACTTTAAACAAACAGTGATGGACTGCTTTTGATCAAGCATTATCCCTTGTAAGAATAGTTGTTTCAAACATTAGAATTATTGCCATGTCTAAAGATGCTTTCCATCCAATCTAACTGAGCTTGAGCTATTTTGTAAAACAGAATGAGCAAGAGAGGATTTATTTGTCCTTTGTAGATAGCAAGGCTCTCGTTAGTTGTTTTTGGATTTTTCAGGAGATGATGCACACATTTTGTACAGCATATTTGTCACAGAGCCATTCTCCTTCCTGAACAGGACACTGGTTTTGTTCTGCCCTTTCCTGTTTAACTTACATATGAATGTTTAAACAGATGAATTTGGTACTTTCAGGCATGTGTAAATTTACCTAGGAATGAGCCAGACTGGTGGAGGGTCACATTGATCTTCCTGATATCTTGCCTGAATGCTTTTTATTTTTCCATGGTGTAACACAAGGAGTCTGTGTACTACTCGTAAAACAGGGGTGCCTCAGTGCTTTTTTCATGTTGTGTACATTAATTAAAGTTAACATTAAGATGATGCATTCTAATGAAATACAAATTATATAAGCTCATAGATGTGGAGCTGAAATAATTGTACTGATTTCCAACTTCTCAGTGCACAATAAAATAATTTCATCTGCTGTTTCTGTAGCTGTAAGTCTCGCTACATTGCCTTTATTTGCAGATTTAAATAGTTCAGGCATGAGTGAGAACCTAAAATAATAATCAGTATGACTAAGCATCGACTGAGTTTACATTTTATCTCTGCAGTTTGTGTACCAACATCTCCATCAACAAACCAGCATGTGCTGCTGAGGAGTATGTAGTGCATTTAAAAGACCATGTAGTTTGTGTTAGGGCTCCTGTCCAGCTTTATTGTTTAAATTCAAATTTAGAAAAGCTCAGATTGAGCACTATGAATCATGATATTGAATGGTTTGAGTAGCCCACAATGCTCATGCCGAAGAGTACAACAGAATTAGAAATCTGTGTGTGTTTAAATCATATTTGTGTTAGGAGGACAAAGAGCGGACTGTAAACATAGTGTTTTCTAACTAATAAATAAGATAGATGGGCAGATAAATTCTCCATTAGGAAACAGCCTGCACAGCAGTATTGCTGTAATGCCTCTAAAAGCAGCAAGCTTTCGGGCACATCAAGGCTTTTTTTTCCCCTTGAACTGAAAATGAATTCCAGATCCCTCATCTAACCCCTGGAAACTATCCAAAGGCTTAATAATTACAGCATGTAATGTACACTGTGAGTGTCACTGATGGCCATGGGATTGTCTAAGATGCATGAGGAACTATTTGTGACCCAAGCAAACAGATTTTCACTTGATTATTTTAACACAATACCTTGTTCTCCATTTCTGGTTAAAAATCTAATATAAAAGATCTTAGCATCTTTTATATTAGAAGCTCACGTGAAATGCTCTGACTAACATCTAACGAGGCAAAAAACTCCCCAGGCATTTTCTTTCTCCCTTTTTGTCACAGTAAGGTACATATCTTAGTCTGAGCTAACTTTAAGGCAATTTGTATTCCATTTGACTCCATGTTTTCACTGTTGAGCCATTGTTCAGCGCAGCCCATCAGTGAGTCAGTCTGCTGGGTGTCTGTAATTTAGAGAACAGAAGAGGATAAAGAAGACAGAATTGTTGAATTAGTCTTTTTAGTTTCAGATCTGACAGTTTCCCCTGAGAGGAGACACAACTATGAAGCATTTAGCAAGCTTCATCAGTGAGAAAAGGACAGTTTGTATTCAGAGAAAGGCACTTTGTGCTGGCTCCGACTCTGAGAAGAACTGGCCCTGAATTAATTTCAAATGTTCATAATTTCTCCAGAAAGAGGCATTCTGCAGTTTACAAGGAAATCATCTTGGCATTCAGGATTTTAAGAAAACTGAGCAAAAGGTGCAAGTAGTGTGGTGTCTTCCTTCCAGATTTTATCTAAGAACTGTTTTTGAACAATATGAATTGTTTAAGCTTAACTTCTTGATCTTATACCTACAGTAAATAGTGAAATGAGGATTTATTTGCCCTCTATAGATTTCTCCTATTTTTGTGTATAAGATTAATATTTTATATTTGATGGAATAATTTGAGAAAATATAAAATCCATCTTGTAATTCATAATTCTATATATTACATTCCAACCAGCCTCAACCTAGGTTTATACATCAATAGTAATTCATTAGATGAGGCTATAGATGTAAGAGGGGTGGGTGCAAAAACAAGTTTCATATTTCTACCCGCTTCTTTAAACATGTAGGTGTACTTTATTACTGTTCTTTTGTTTGTTTTTGTTTTAAATTATTTTCTTTGTATATAACGTTTATTCTTTTATTTCACTAAGTTCAATAAAATCAAAGTCAAATCATCATTGTCCCTCTTGTTAAACCACAAACTATGTGTGATCATCCTTTTTTGTTGTGGTTGCAGCATGTCATGTCACAGCAGTGACATATGTCCAGTTAACATGGGTAATGTGGACTATTTCCCAGGTTTTCATTGTAAGGGTCCAGATGAGCACAAGTGAAGAAAAATTGCAGGTGGTGTCAGTGTGTTGGTGTCTTGTAGGTTCATTGTGTTTGGTTCATCACACATTGTGTGACTGGGATTGCACAGCATTCCCACAGCTGAGAGGATTTTCTCAATTCTGACTGGCTTTGTGGTTGCACAGGCTTGTTTGTGCATCAATCAAATTGAGTTCACATGATGTGAAATACAAGTGAACCTTTAATGTCTCTGCCTTTAGAGAGAGTACCTAATGGCATTTCTGTGGATGTATCATTGAGGCTGCCACTAATAGAAATAGGTAGAACTGACAGGAAAACATTGTCAGCCTTTTCAGCTCAGAGTCTGATTGCTACTCATGAACTGCAGGATTAGCACAGCTTCAGGTATTGCTGGAATGAGTCCTACACTTAAGAAAGCCTTAAGAGAACTTGTAGGGGCTAAATTTGTGTTATTCTTGAATTGCAGTCAGGGACAACAACAATCAGTCCAAGGGCCACAAATTGCCCCTGGGGCCACACTTTGGTTCCTAAGATAGGTGCTATTTTTGTGTCCTTACGTTTCAGGGGAAGGCCGGGGTATCCTCAGAAAATGCACACATATCAAAAAATAGAGACCACAAAGATATTAATCAGTGAAACACAGATAAATGCAATTTCCTGTGTTCCGCCTTTGCTTAATAGACACATCAAATTGGGGTTTCTCAAAATGCCAGGTTATACATGAGTCCACTCATTGCTCTTGCATGGAGCTCCGCTGGCCAGTGACAGCCTAGTTTATCACTAGGATGGATGAGACAGGGAATTCAGTGTCACTGCTACTAACAGGCCAGGGTGAGACCAAAGCATGGATGCTTTCTCACCAAAAAATAAATGGTTTGCACACATAAATGTCCCTCACAAAGCCCCTTTCTCATCCACCTCACATTTACTCTCATGGCATTTTTTGCTTCTGCTGCTAAAATATTATTTACTGTGGCGGCGGACTGCACTCGCACACGCACACACTCATTCAGAACGCATCCTTGTCAGCTCATTGCTCAACATGTCGGCACCCTGATTGTTCATGTACGAAAATCATTTTGGCAGAAAGCACAGTGAGCTAAATCTGGCGCTGCAATGTGATAATGTTTGCAAGCAGTTAATAAGGATGCATCCCTCAACTCTGCTTTGTTATCAGAGCAACTCATGGTTTATCAGTCCAGAGTTATTCACACAGACATAATGCATCAGGGAACCAGGGGCTGTCACTGTGCACCCTCTGCTGAGTGTGTTTTTGCATTTACAGTCACTGACAGTCAGAACGTGTAAAGTTATCATAATGCCTCTCAGTTGGTCCTTTATGCCTGAAACAGCTATTTCTAAAACATTTCCTACAAACTTTACGGTGACCTGTAAGCCTCTATTGTCCAACTCTTGTCTTCAAACATTTAATCCTTTTTCCAACTCACCTTGATGTTTTATTCAACAACCAAGAAGCCAATGGAAAAGTCCATCTCCATGTTCTGCTCATTGTAATAAATCAAACAACAGGCTGAGATGCATCGGCCTGTTCCCGTGTGTCCAGATCAATAATGTCACAATCCCTACGAGTTGTTTCTTAAAGGACTGTTGCAAAAATGTTTCCTGACACTAAAAGGTGTGGCCTTGTAAGATGTTGGAAGTAAAGGAAGAGGATGAAGAGATTGATTATGGACTGTAGCGCAAAACCTGGAGCAGGATCACAAAAAATATGCAGAAATGTGCAAAGGTTAGGGCTGGATGATACAGCTGAGAAGCTTATCACAATATAAATGTTTCAATGTTTCATAAAAAATGCCTCTAAACCAACGGTTTAGTCAGTTTTCTACCAATGCATAAAGATACACAAAACAAACAAGGGGCTAATTTAAATGTCATTTGAGTTGAGAAATACACATAAGTTAAAGTGCAAACTGTAAACTTTAAGATTTCTGAGCCCCTCCAACTTCTCTTAAAAGAAAAGAGCAAATATTGATTCAAATGATTTTGAAATAAAAAAATTCAGCACCTTGGAAACAAACTTAAGAAAACTGGGGTGACGTCAAGCTTCTGCACACCTTTGTAGAGAATACTATGCATGTATACATTGTATTCTCTACTAATCCTTTCAAATTATAAGAAATTATTTTACTCTTGTAAATTTTGGAATCAAATAAATATTCAGTTTATCTGTGTTATGATAGATAAGCAACTGATATAAGTAAATATTCTGCAGTTTAAAAAATGGGAGTTTTAAGGAACGGTTAGATAATGGTGCTTTAAAGTTTTTTTTTAACAAAATTGTCTGAGATTGATTAAATCAATAAATTTAGATGAAAGCACTGCCAGATTTATCAGATTTTCTGTAGACTTTCCAATGATGTTCTTTTATGTGCATTACTCTTTTAAGCTGAGGGAGAGGCCATCTATCACCTTACACTGAACAAAAGTAAACATGACCTGAACAGTGAGCTCACCTTTGACACCTTCCTCAAGTTTCAATTATCTGTTCCTATTTTTATGTATAGAAATCTAACTCCAAACTGCTGTTTACTCAGTCCTGTTGTAACTTTTCTTTAGACCACATTCATAATCAAAATCATCCTTATTGTGGAATCAAATATTTGCAAAACACATCTTCTGAAGCTGAACAATAGAACATCCGCTTGCAAGGTACATCAGCCAGAGTGTTGGAGGTTTTTAAAGCCAGAACACAACAATTAGCTGTACAGTAATATGAGGTATATTAGCCATGTAAATGAGAGGGTAGGCAATAGCAAACACGCCATTAAACTGATGGAATGAGGCCAAAGAAAGGCTGGATCTCCTTCCCAGCTCACTAGTTCAACCTGCCACAACATGTTCCACATATATAACATTCCCTCTGTGAGACTAAAGGTGAAAATTAGAGAAGTTTGTGCAGTGCAGCTGAAGCAGATGGTGGTTTTTATGGTTGCATAGTGCCATCTGCTGGCATTTTAATGTACTTCAAACACAGATGAGTATTACACTGGCATTTATTACAATATTACATTAAACTGAGTTTTGTAGGTTAAATATTACATTTAACTGTAGGTTAAATATTAAAAATGTTTTATTTGCATTGTTATGGCACTTGACTTAATGTAGTTTTTGATTGTTGATTCTATGTTGCATGACTGTGTTTTTGTGTTTATTATGTAAAGCACTTTGAAATGCCTTGCTGCTGAAATGTGCGTTACAAATAAAATTTGATTGATTGATTGATTTACTCTTCACAAGCAATTCAAGTAAAAATAAAAGCCTTATCAGCTAGTCTAGCATGTCTTAAGATTTATATTTGCAATTTAAAGTTTCTCTTACATTTTCATTATTACTTTGATGTAATTAGAGTTTTAAATATGTTTGCTAAAGTACTTGGTGTTACCATTTGAATAAATTGTGCTTTTCAGACTTCAAGATTATTAAGCAGAGAGGTTGATTTTTGGATACCTTAAAAATGTGGATTCACAAATAAACTCTTCCTATATTTAGGGGTAATTATGAGTGCTTTGTTATTTTAAAAAAAGCAGTTTAGACATCCAAAGAATGATGTGAAAGAATAAAAAATAGTTAACCCCACATGAATCCCACATTTGACAAATTACACTTGATTTAATATAAATCAGATAAGGATGCAAGTCAAAACATTTTGAGAGCTCTCAGTTTTTTGAAGATACCTGTAATTTTCACCCTAACATTCAAGTTAGGGTTTCACAGCATTTCAGATTATGCATAATTAATCCAAATAACCCCACTGCACAAAAACCTGAAGTTATCAATTTAAGAACAGTAAATTATTATTCTCTGTAATGTTACACACTTTAAAAGTTGCTGCTTTATAAATAAAACACATGACACATTTGAGTCATCACAAATATTCCATCAAGAGATACAGGTTTGTTATAAAGTTAAACTTTAATGTATAATATATGACATACTTTACATGGCCGTTGTTAGTTTTAGTGGTCATTACAATGAATAGATTAGAGATGCTCACAAGAAAGTGCACACGTTAAATAGTCGGACTCTGATTTATACATCCAATATTGAATTTCCAATAATATTGTTTCTTTATGTACAACATATTCCTATTCATGTAGATATGTCATAAAAAATATCTATTCAATACAATATTTCAATTAAACAGCAGGTAATAAAAATGTAAGGCATGAAGAGAAAGAAAATGTGACTAAAATGTAAATCTAACCCACTGACATCCAGTTATAACATAATTGTTAAGATTTTACATCCCAACTTCTTTAAAGTCAGCACATCCTGTAATAAGGCCCATCATAAAGTACATTCCTTTTCCACTAATGTGTCGCCTGATGCACAATATTTACTGTAAATTAAAGTTTCTTATGCTGTCCCCAACAGTAGTGTTTCTAGATCAAGGGTTAGTAAAGTGCACTGCATTGTGTGAAATAGTGCAGAATCAAAAAATTGTTATGATGATGACGTACAAGAGTGGATTACACAGTGAATACCATCTGTTATAACTGCAGTAGTAATCTGTAATGTGAATCAAAAAGTTATTGATTGAATGCATTTGGCTCATGGTGATGAAATGCTTTCAAGCAGAAAAACTATGAAAAAGGTTTTCAATAAGTTTACTTTCAAAGAAAGTAAACTTGTTACTGCAGAGTAATGCAGTAACATTACTGCATTACTCTGCAGTAATGCAGGTAATGTAACCTGTATCTTTAAAACCTGGAGGAAAAAGGTAAAATAAGTGATACAGAGCTTTGAAATAGTTTAGGCCTTTTGGTCACACCTGAATGTTTCAGGTTATTGAACCAATCCTTAAATTAGAAAAAAGTAATCAAGAGCAAAATACAGTTTTTCAAAATTAATATCACTTAATGAGTAAAATCTATCCAAACCAATGTGTGAAGACATAATTGCTCTCTTGCTAAGTCAGAAATTATTTGTGATTAACCACATTTATTTTAGGATCTAAGCTGGAAAGGGTTGCAAAAGCATTTTAAAGCCTTTATGACTCCTATAAATCCCAGAGACTGACATCCCAGAAGTATTACCACAACACATTTACCCATCAGTCAGAGCTGATGATTCAACAATAACAAACACGCTGGACAAAAATAGCGTCCAATATGAAAAAACAAACTAACAAGTCTGTCTCATAATTACTAAAAACAATAAGTCTTTGTAATTGCGAAGATTTTTGTAATAATATTTTGGGGACAAGCAGGACAAAAGTGATTTTTTTTTGGAAGATGCAGATAACATTACATCTGGCATTAAATTAACAGCATTTCAAAAAAAGAATACCGTCAAACATGATGGTGATGATCTGGGCTGCTTTGCTGGTTGTCTGGCCATGAACTTCAGACTTTTAGCTCAAGTGCTGGTGGAACAATAATCCAAAGCAAACTAGGACGTCTGCTTAACAATGGCTCAATTTTTCTTTTCTTTTTTTTCTGGAAGTGGTTTAGTCCATGTCCAGACTTAAATCTGATTGAGATGTTGTGGCGTGATCTTAAACAGTTGAAAGCGTCCTAGTTGAAAACTCTTCAATGTGGAGGCAATGGATTGGGCTAAAATTCCTCCACAGTGATGCAAAAGACTAATTGTCATGTTTTTTTTCTCCCAAGTTGGTTTAAACAGATATTTCCCTTCAATAATTTAATTATTATTTCAAAACTGCATTTTGTATCAAGTTAGCTTTGAGTGACATAAAATTTGCTTGATGATCTTAATTATTTTTCTGACAAAAAAGCAAGAGCAAATTCGTTTTCCACAGAACGGGATACAAAAAAGTATAATAATGAGTTAAAAAATCTCCACAAAAGGTCACATGCAGAGAGTGACCTTGACTTAAAGAGTTATTGCTTAGACTGTGGGTCTGATTGTACTCATTTCACCCAAGAAAGCAGTTTATCTTTAGGAAAATTGTGATTCAGCAAAAAACTCAAACAGTGAGCTGAGTTAATCGTTTTTTTCAGCACTCTCTTTTAAAAACAAAGGTTAGAGTTCACCGTTTACGTAAACATACAATGACAAAGTCACAGTAAAGATGAAGCTTCTTGTACATGAAATTAATGCATTGCACACATATTTATAAAAGCAGAAAACGTTGACATCATATGGTAAAAAACAAATGTTTCCTAATGAAGCACTTGAACATGTAAAACATGATGAGCATGAAGGCAGACGCATAAGCAAGAACAGAGAAGCTCAGGTGAATGCTGGTGTTGCTTTGCCATTCAGGCAGAGATGACGAATGCAACAAGTTGAAACAATTCGCCACAGTAGAAGAACATCCAGTGTTTACATCAACAACAGGAAGAGATGATGTCATAGATAAGCAGAAACAGATTGTTTACCTTTAGCTTAACCAAAGCAAGAAGTTATACTGCTTATGAACACAGTCAAATATACTCTAATACAGGCTTTATGGCTTCAGAATAAAGGATTTTTGCACCAAACATTACTCTGTAAAATATCTGAGAATGTTTGCCTAAAATATGCATTTGATATGAAAAAGAAAAGTATGAAAATAGTGTTCCTTTCTTTTATGTTTAAAACAAGTCTTTGGAATCATTGAAATTAATCATCAAATTAATCAAATTAATCATGAACATTTCATTTTATAAATAGAATCTAAACATACAAGTTTTAGTTCCCTTCCGTATAACAATATAACCACATTCATAGATCATCAACTTTAATTCAAACAGCTGAACATATGGAAACGCATATGCAATATATTCCGTATATAGTTGTGTAATAGTTGTGCAAGTCTGCTAAACATGAACAAAAAGAAACTCAGCAGAAAGGTTGAATGATGAATAAACAGATTTTGAGAGGTTGTTACATTTAAAAAAAGCAATAAATTCAGTTCTGCCTGAAAAGCCCCCTAACATGCTTTCCTGCATGTTAATTTGTTTTAAACCATAGAGGGTTCGTTGTAATTGTTTCCGAAAACTATCACGCTCACATTTTTATTGTAATTACCTAAATTACTTAAGTCTGCACAGGGATAATTTCATAACAAAATTTATCAAGATTATAGTACAGAATCATTGCAAATTTGCTCAGTGCAACAACGTACAGAGTTCCCACCAATTTATAGTGCTATAATATCCACAGCAAGCTGAAGTAAAGCTGAGGAGCACATTAATTATACAAACAAGAGTCTTCAGATTTTCTCTTGCCAAATGGAGGGTTTCTGGATTACAAACCAGGAAAGATTAGATCACAAACACCTCAAAAAACAAACTGTCTGATTCACAAAGCTTGTGTGATGTAAATTTTACTCTCCTCTAGGGTCCGCAAAAACTCTCAGCAGACATCCATGTGTGGGTCAGATTAAGAGGCAGACTTCCACCTTAGGCATATTGTGTCAGAAGCACAAAGAATGGCTGCTTCAACTGACTGGGTTTACAACTTTGTGTTCTGCAGCCATATCCTCATTTCCCCCCTTCCTCACAAAACTCTGAGAAAAGTTTTGTGAGGAAACAAATCTGAAACAAAACTTTGAGAAAAAAAACCCCTATCAGCTACTAAATAGATATTTTTTGAAGGGACATTGTAAACATGCAGGACAGAGCAATGCCATTTTCCTCTTTTAGATTTAAAGTCTGTTCATAATCCACATTTCTAGGGGGTTGTGGTTGTTTTTACGTAAGAATCAGAACATTAATGCTGCCGAACATTAAAACAAAATATATTACTCTGACATTTCTCCACAGATGACTGAAAGCAGAACTCTGTGACTCAAAATCACAGATTTATATATTGACATCAAATGTATTATTTCAACCAGAAAAAAGAGCAAACAGAGGTAAATTATGATCCTATACACATATCACTGGAAATCTTTCTCTAGTTTAAATGCAAACTTTGGTCAATAACTTAAAAGTTCTTCTCTTATATTGGGTGAAATTTGTGTGGAAAGAAATACCAAATCTTTCTTATACCAGTTGATGTCTCATGAAGTAGGACAAAATATATATATATATGATTTTTTTTTTAAATTTATTTTTAAATGAATTTAGTTTTAGCTTTAGTGCCATATTACATATCCTTCATAAACTATAAAAAACAGGAAAGTGAAAACATTGTGAGAGTACCACAATTAATAAGATTTTAATATTTTTGTAAAAAATGTATAATTTTTTATAATAATTTGTATTTCTTTCCATCTTTATACTAGTAATACAGCATAAACCAGCAAATAAGTTTTAACAAACTGATGTTATATAAAAATGTAAACTAACAGTTGGAAAACCTCATTAAATATAGTAAAATGATGTGGAAATGTGACATTTTTATTTCTGTTCAGGTAAACAACGATGATGTAGATAGTTAGATTAACACGATTAGAGTTTTATCGAACAGGAATAGCTGATAAATAAGTTAGTAGCTAGACTGTGCAAAGGTTTAGGTGAATTTATTTTATAATTCACTGTTTTCTATAATGCCCAGGTTTGATTTTTAACTTCACCTTTAGCAATATTTTTGCATAATTAGAGAAGTTAAACGACTTTTAAAGGGTATAGAAAGAGAATATTATCATTAATCAATGTATTTTAAACATCTACCCTGCATAGATTTATCTTTTTTCCCACGGCATGCAGATAGTCAGTGATTCAGAAGGTTATAAGACATGGATAGATGGCTGTACACGCCAAAAAAAACAAAAAAACATTTAAAATATGTGACATTAGAAAATGGTTGCTACTGGGCACTTGGCTATTAAAGTATGAGGGGAAAAAATTGTTTAACAACTTTTAACCAGACCTGAAAGAGGTTCTTAAAACTGAGGTAAATATTTGTAGATAAAAATTATGTTAAGTACAATGTATGGTGGTAGCTCAAAATGGTACCAAAATCTTCTCCAATTTCCATACAAACTCAGTTCCTAAGGATCAAAACTCACCAAAGAGAGGGTTCCATATAATTAAAGGCGTAGTCGTAAAAAAAGGCTGCAGTATGTACAGATGTATCGATCTTTAACTCAGTGTACTGGACAGTAAACACACATCCAGCTTCGAATCCGCACACTGCAATATGATTTCAAACAGTTAATGGTGAAATTAAAATAAAAAAGATATGTCATTTTAAATAAGGCAAAGAAAATAATATTCTAGTGAAAAAAGGCCAAACATCTCAAACAGCTACATCTATATGTTTGAATCCAGCAGACAGACTGATAGTGTAAACTAAAATCTAAAGTGCAAAGCTTCACAAGGAAAGTGAAAAATTTACATTTATTTTTACTGATTATGTTCAGGACAAGAGGCCCTTAATGTCTCACCGAATTTAACATTAATGACATAAGATAAAAATAACATTGCTGACAGTAAAACAGTCCAAAGCTTTGGTAATGCATAGTTCTTTCCTGAACGTCTCAGACCGTCCGTCATGAAATCCAACTTCTCCCAGATTTTAGTTGCCGCAGTAAATTTCTACTGCTGTCAACAAAATAAAGAGCAATGAGAATAATAAGGTAATGGCTCTTCTTCCCGTCGGGCTTGTTCTCTTGCTATTTATCACCAGTTCTTGTTCTCTTGCTATTTATTACTAGTTCTTCCAGCATATGCATTTTTGTTTTTTGTTGTCATTTTGAGAAAATTCGAACCAGAGAAGCAGCTCTTCTCTAAGAGATCTTAAGTTGGTATGGGCTCATCCTCATCATCATCCTCATCTGCACTGGGCCCCGGGTCGCTCAGGCACCTTAACAGTTTCTGCTGGTCTCTGCTCTCATCTTTCCCACCAGTTTTGTAAGCTCTGCTTGAACTTGAAGGAAGGTTCATCGTCAGGCCTTGGTCCTGTCCGACCTCATTTAACAGCCTGACGGACTCTGGAGACTGTGGAGACGCCAGGTCAATCTGGATGGTGGGCACGCCTTTTGCACTTGGCTTTACATAAGCCTGTGACTCTGCAGGCAAAACAATAACATTACTAGGCTATCAGCAATATTAGGGTTTTGAAACAGATTACATACAGTTTTATTATTCAATCAGCATGCATGAGCCTAGATAGTTGAGACCAGATGTTTACATACAGTGTATAAATGTTTTTCTCACTCCGACATTAAATTAGGCTAAACTTTTCCGACTTTAGAGCTGTTATTATTACCAAATTATTTAAATCTGATAAATGCCAGATATTTTTTACACCTGTGAATACACAGTAAGGCAATGCTGTGTGACATCAGAAATATATCAAAAGAAAAATCAGTGAGTTCACAAGGGAATTTTGCCTAATGACCACAGTTGCATTTGGTGGATAAATTATGTAACTTTCAAATATAAGAACAGGAAGCAGAAAACTGTTGGAAGAACTAGTGCCTTCACAAAACTGATGTCATCACAAGGAAAGAGCATTATGTGGAAATATTGAAGCAACTGAGGCAATGTTCTGTAGTGACCCACAAAAAAGCCTTGATCTCAGCTACAAATACCAATTGCAGGAGCTGAAAAGATGTGCAAGTTAGGCAGGCTACATCACTTCTGACAAGAAATATGGGCCAATATTCCAAGTAATATAGCTACAGTTTCAAAGGCAATTCTACCAAATGCCTAGAAAAGGTATTCTTTCAATTTGAAGAATGTTATTAAAATAATAATAAAAAACACAGAAATCTCTCAATATTAAGGTATTTATCAAATAAAAATATTGTTGGTAACCTTTGCTTAACTAAAACAGGTTATGTGAAGTTAGAACAGAAAAGCCTGGGTGTCTTTTCATACAATGTAATGTTAACATCTGGTTTTAGCGGTAATGTGCAAAGGGGAAAAAAAATATGAACTACATGTAGAGGTCATCATGTCACTCATCTAATTAGACACTTTTGCAGTTCAGCAACTTCTCACAGCAGTTTTCAAAGAGAAATAAACACATGCTGGTATTATTCTACTATGTTTTAAGCTTATACAGACGCTGCTGAAGCTCCTCATACACAACATGCTGCTAACTAGAACCGACCTGCATATTTGTATTAATAGTGTAGAAATAAAAACATGCAGATTAGAGTTGCTGTCCTCTGTAGTTCCTTCAGAGGACTATGCTTAACTCTACATACCTGATGACTGTTTGTTTCCTTTATGATGCTGAGGAGGTATGAAATCAGTATTTCTGCCTAAAATGAAACCAAACTCTGGTTTAAATGCCAGCTCGCAAATGCAAACATGTTTCCATTATGGGAGTCAGGGGAGGGGAGGGACATTAGCACAGTTTCTAACACATACAGTGGTGTGATAAAGTATTTGGCCACTTCCTGGTTTTCCTTTTTTAAGTTTGTCACACTTCTGTGTTTGAGAGCATCAAACACATTTAAATATTAGCCAGACACAAGTTTCAGGGTTTCTGCAGGTTTTACCAACTAAAATTTAAGACCTTTTAAGATACATTTTTGTACAGAATGAATGCATCATTACATGGACTGGCACTGCGGCAAGTGTGACCTGATTCTTTGAATGTTGGTGTGGGGTCTTTTGTGAACTCTTTCCTACTTTATTTCATGTATTTCTTTGTATCTTGCCATGATGTCAAACTTTTGAGGATCATTTTGTGTACTTCACTTTGTCAGAAAGGCCCTATTTAAATGATGTTTTGATTAAGAACAGAACTGGGGCAGTTATCAGGCATGGGTGTGGCTAGAGAGAGTGAAATAAGGTGTGATAGTCCATAGGCAAGTTACACTTTGACAAGGGAGGGGGCAGAATGCAATCACTTTTTCACAAAGGATAGGTTTGGATTTTTCCATCACCTCTATTAAAAAAACAACATTTTATGTTTAGCTGTGTTCTCCCTGACTAATATTCTAATTAGTTTGATGTTCTGAAACACTAAAGCATGAAAAGCATTCGAAAACCAGAAAAAGCAAATCAGAAAGGAAGGGAAACAATCCCATACCACTGTATTGATATGCATCTCAATGAACTAGAATATCATCTAAATGCATTTCGTTAGTACTTCAGTTCATCAAATAACAATGACTATATTGCAGGAGTCTCCCCACCAGTCATTGAGATCTACTGTCCTGCAACTTTTAGACACATTCACATACAAACTCAAATCATAATTAGCTCATTACCAGTCCTCTGCAGAACTTGACGTGACACTGAAGAGCCAAGTCAGCAGGGACGAGTTAGAGCAGGGATGCATCTAAAAGTTGGAGTACCCTGTCTCTCAGGGAGTGGGGTTAGGCATCCCTGTTTTGTAGAGTGTATTTTATACGCAGAGTGTATTATTTTCAGTGTTTATTTAGTTAATTTTGATGATTTTGGTTTGCAGAAAATTAAAAGTTAAACTACAATATTACATAAAAATTCAATACAAGATATCTTTTAATACCAAAATGTCAGCCTACTAAAAGTATGTCAACAGTTTGCAGACTCAACATTTGGTTGATGACTTATTTTGCATGACTTATTTTATTAATACAGCATAACATAGTGGTGGTCCTGCTAAGGTGCTGATGTAACCTATTTTGCATTAATAGTATCCTTCAGGTCATTTACATTGTTGGTTCTGCCATTTCTTATCTTCCTCTTGTAAACATTCCATAGATTCTCTATGAGGTTTAGGACAGGCCATTTTGCTGGCCATTCATGCATGGTGACTTGCCAGTGATTAGTGAATCTGTCCTTATTGTATAGTCTCTTATTCATATTTCTTTGCTTCATATTTTTAACTTTGTGACAATTTGTTTCCATTCTTCTATTCTACTAGTGTGGGAAGGTGCTATGTCCTGCTGGGACATGAAATCAGATTCTTCATCAAGCCTATCAGGCTAGGGGAGAAGCACAAAATGCTCTAAAATTTTCAGGTCGATGGTGTCATTGACTGTAGACTTTAGAAAATACAGCGGAAGGTTGTCTTATTATCCTTGCTCATGAATGAATTTGTACTGCATTTTTTCCCTATTCTATTAATGTTTGCTTACAGCATTCAGATCAGCAAGCTCATTTGACAGTGACCTTAAACTTTATTTTATTTTCACTTGCTGAAATAATTTACTCTTCTGATATTTCCATTTATTGAGATGCACTTGTATTGATTTTCAATTATTGAAAAATACATACATAAAATATATCTTATCCATCTGGCTTCTATTACAGGGGGAAAGTTTGTCTTGGGTTTTAAGTGAGATCAGACAGTAAGAGGTTAAATCCATTACAGTTCTGTGTTTAGTTGATACATATATTTACCTGAAGCCATTCTGGCTCTGCTCATAGTTGGGGAGCCTTGAGGACGAGGCACAGACAGGTAGTTGGTCATGTGTTTTATCTGGAAAGACAGAAAATAACTCAATTTTGCAAGAATATTTAAGTCATAAACAGCTGCATAAGTATTGCACAAAGCTTACATAGAACAGCAATGAGAAAATAACAATCTGGCTCACTCAATTTCCAGGGAAATTAATCCCAGTTCACAGTGTTCACTGCCTCACCATTGACTCAATCAGTATCTTTATTAAACAAAATTGAATTTGATGTTTGCTTTATGGAAGCCTGCAGACAGTCCTCAGTGACTTCTAGCACATTTAATTTATCCTAAAAAGGAGTCAATTTCCTTTTGCAATTACAAGCTGACGGAACGGAAGAAAATGTATGACTGCTCATCTGAGAGAATAAATTAACACCTCTTTGAGTCAGAAAAAAATCAATTTGGTAAACTCAGAATTGATTCTAATTAAATCATAAATCATGCTTTTGGCTGCATCAGTTTAACTCTTTATGGCTGCTCTCAGATTGACTCTGTATATTTTCAGTAATGTTTAATTTTCTTTAAGCTCATTGACAGATAGCATTAGATGATTTATGAGATCAAGTTTTACATACCTTCCAGTCCATTTCCATCATCTTCCTCTTTTTTAAGATTAAGTCATCAAATCCCTCCTCATCAGGATCAACCACCAGAGTATGCCTGTTGTAGGATTGCAACTGAGAAACAAAAGCATAAAAGTATAAAAGCATAAACACACACACCGGGCTATAACTATGAAGTGAGTGGTACGTTTGAAACTAGTTATATAGTCGTATTTTTGTGTAAACAAGTAATCATGACAGTTACCCTCTGTCGTGTCTTCTGAAGGTTGGTCCTGAGAATTTGTCTGATCTCTTCCTCTCGACCTTTGGTCAGCTGTGGAAGAGCTCTTTCTGCAGGTTGAGCAGAAGGAGGAGACTGTACCTTGGGCTGAAGGTTCCTAACGAGGAAAAACAATCAGAGAAGTTGTTTTCTTGTCTGGTACAAAAATAGCTGGTCATCATGTTTGTGTTTGTTCGTCATGTTTGTAACTAACTGAGCAGAGATGATCAGTGCAGAACAAGAAGAAATCTCCATCATGTTCACTCATATTAAGGGTGCACAAAATTATGACTGACCATTTCTGCAGAATTACTAATGAAAGAACATCTTTACAGCAATTCTATTACCCAGATTTGATTTTTACCCAGTCATCCTTTCTATATGAAGTTGGACTTTTGTTAAAAATTGTGCTTAAATGGGGATAAATCTGAGCAACAAAAGTAATCCCTCTTCATTATCTCTTTACCTCCAAAACAAAGTGCAACCAAACAAGCTAAAACAGTTTCAAACAAAATAATTTTTGTTCAGAAATGTTGAAACATAAAAGCATTTTTTTCATATTTAAAATTGGTCAACATTGACAGGAAAATGCTTTTATTAGCAAAGGTCAAATCATACCTCAGCTGTTAACATTTGTTACTTATGTAGGGCTGAAGAAATTAATGAGATTAATCGTGATTACTGAAAAAATGGTCATCTAATTTAGGGATCTATTAATTGTTAAATGCAGGATGCAGACACAGAAATGCTATTTGTTGAAAATGCTGTCGTCAGAGCAGTAGTTGTAAGCCAAAACTGTAAAGAAATATACATGTACATTTTGCATTTAATAAAAATAAAGATAAAAATTTTTATAAAAATAATTTTTATAAATACAGAATAATATTTATTCTGTAAATATGTTCTATCTACAACTCCTCAAGTGGCAGTTTTATCTCCACTCACTTCAAATTCTGTAGAAAAAAACCTATTACTGTCCAATTATTAATCAAAAGTAATAATTGGATAGTAATTACCAAAATTAAGCACCAGATTAGGCTTATACTGTACTGATGTTAAGGCAAGACGAATAGGCTGAGCATTTCACATTATTTAAAGTATTTGTTTTTAGCTGCAGATGCATTCTGTGCTTCAAATGATCAAGTGTATGAAAGAAAGGAATACTATGTTATTGCATTTTAGGCAATAAAATGTTATGTCTAATATAAAAAGGCTTAAAAAATAAAATGAAAAATTTGCAGAATATGGCAATTTCTTTATCTGATTAATCCATTCCTAATTAGAATAACTGATAGAATAACCGATTTAAAAAATAATCGTGAGTTGCAGCCCTAAACCTTTGCTGAAGAATTTATCATATATTTCAACACCAATTTAAGTAAATACAGTCTGTAGTACTCACTGTATGGAAACAGTGGAAGGGAAGGAAGAGTTGAGTTTAGATCCCCCTCCGCTCTCCACCATCTGAATAGCTTGCTTCATCTCCAGTTTGTGGTAGAAGGCAATGAGCTGTGGTTCTCTGGAGCGATCGCCTGCGATCAGCATCTTTTTCACATATTTCTTATTAAAGCGGTTCAGCCTGAGAGGAAAATGGCAGTGACGAATAAACAACAACAAAAAGGAAAAAAAAACATTGAGGTCATTCTTGTCAAAGAGTTGTCCTTCTCTAGGATGAAAATACCAAAATCCTACCAAAATTTTAGATCCATAGTTTTTATGTTATCTCACATTCACTTTTGGTGAAGTACCTGTACAAACTTTTCCAAAATGTACATTTCCACATTCTGTATCACCTTTTGGGTCATTTCTAAAACCCAGTGGAAAAGGTTTACTTTCAATGTCAAGCATAAACTGTACCAAGATCATGTTTTTCCAGTCATGATTCATATCTCATCACAGTAGGGGAGGATTGGAATGTAAACAGACCAGTGAACAGAGAACTTTTTTGTCACACCTTTCTTCATCGCAACAAACCAAAGCAGCAGCCACCTTGTTGGCCCTAATAACCCATCTATACAATTCCTGACAATAGGAGCAGTCAGTGGAAAGCAACAGAACTTTCAGGTTTTTCCTTTTGAAAATAATTTGGAAGGGAAATTTTAGGTACAGTCTTTGCTCCAGTTAAAATACATACTTGTTTTTCCAGTGGTGATGTCCATAGTGTCCACAGACATCCTCAATCCCAGTCAGCAGGTGGTCAAGGAACTGAAAGCAGATGTGAAAAAAGAAAGAAAACTGATCAGGCCACCTCCCCATCTTTAATAGGGATGATTTGTGTGTGCTGCAAATGATTCTAAGCAAAGTCAAAGTATAATGAGGAAACATTTGTCTTTTGCCATTTTGTTGAGGGAATGTGTTGTAAGTAACCATTCATGTTTTAATTAGATGCTTCTTGTAGTTCTTGGATCAGCACTGTTGCCTTAACTAACAATACAAATATCTGGACACATCAGCTTTAACATCTGCAGTTAGAGGGCTTTAAAATCAAATCTAGGAGAGGAAGTGAACAGCAGGTGATTGATTGGAGCAGCTTTATTAACAGGAGTGGAATTCCTGCTTATACAACCACAGAAATGTAAGAACTGATTTGTTGTTTAGACTGCAGCGGACCCCTAGATTGGCCCTGTGCTCTGACTAAGCCTTTAGATGACAGTTTGACAGCTGGTGTTGCTATAGTAACAAGCCATTAAGTATACACTTGTGCTTTGGCTGAGGAAAGTGATAAATATATACATTGGACCATGCTGTGGGGGTGAAGAGTCATCTGCAAAAGTGTTGCCACTCCACAACTAAGAGATCAATGCACTTTTATAATTCTAGCATCAAACTGGCCTTGTTTAGAACAATTACTCTACTTTCTGAACATTTCCTCAAATGTTCAGACAGTAGGAGCAGTCAGTGGAAAGCAACAGAACTTTCAGTTTTTTCCTTTTGAAAATAATTTGGAAGGGAAATTTGTAAGCAAAAAGGGTCACATCACTCTCAGGTTTGTGAGAGTGATGTGAAAAAGTGCAGTTAAAGAATCAGACTGGATATTATGTTCAACGTACCACTACAAAATACATCATACTTTCATGATAAACATGTTTGAAAAATATGTTTTCAAACATATTTGAAAATATGTTTTCAAATATATTTCAAAATATATTTCAAATATATTTCTGAAATATTTCAAATAATTCAAAATATATTTGAAATATATTTCAAATAAATATATTTTGAAATATATATAGTGCATGCACTAGTGCATGTGCTCGAGAACACATGCACTAGTAGCTCACATCATTTACTGTAAAAATAAGAATAAATAAAGACTAGTCAGAAGTCTGGATGGCAGTCTGTTTTGATCATTTTCCTCACTGTGCAATGTGCAACTCTGGCCTCCCTCTAATCTCTGCTGTTTTACATTGATGGAGCCATTAGAACCGTCTGCTCCTCTTGCCTCAAGCAACAGTGACTCATCACTGAGCCCCTAGAGAGTGTGTGCGTGTATGTGCTGTGGGTGTCCAGACCTGTGTAGTTATGTTGCAACCTCGAAAACATTCAGTACCGAAGATTTAAACAAAATGCTTAAACAAAGCGCTAAGCACAGAGACACTAATGGAACAGAATGAGGCAAGAAAATCAATAATTGTTCAAACTTTCTGAAATGGTTTTCAATGAACAGACATGGAGTACTGCTACACAGCCAGTGGGTGGAGGCAAGGCTCAACATTTGATTGAGTAAATTACATCAAGCTTCCAGAAGGAGTTGATGAAAGTGTCAAGTTTGTTCCATATATGGATGCATCTGAATGTGTACTTGAAAGTGGAAACAGAACATGTCCTAACATTCAAATAAAAAAACAACTGAGAAGAGCTGGGTCTTCATAGGCCGTACCCGGGTATGGATCTCCTCATTAATGGAGCGCTTCGCCTCATGTTTCTTCTTCACTGCCAACAGCTCCACCAGGGGTTTAATGGTCATACCCTTACAGGGGGTGAGAAGAACAAAGCATTATTTATGTGAAATCCCTCCTAATCTTTTGCAACGATGGAAATAGGCTGTTATCATCAAGTGCTTTTGAATTGTGATAACTTTATCTCTCCAGTATTTTTATTATCTGTTTTCGCATTAAAGTAATGTAATATGTAACACATTACTTTAATGCCTTTAATGCCACTTTGATGCCTTCCAATTTGTTAATCAGGTGCAGATAAATAAAGTAGAAATGCACAGAGAAATTGGATGGTGAATATAACCTATTGATTTTACTTGGGTTGTAAAATAAAAAATGGGTCTTTTTCCAATCAGTGAGTAGCCTTTACTTAAAAGCAAAAAAAGAAAAAGACACTCTATGATGTGGAAGACTGGAAACTCTGAGAACTCTCAGAACGCAAACAACTCAGGGGTGGTGAAAACAACCACATTATATGATGTTGCTTCTTCTAACAATTAAAAGACTGTTATTGACAGGTAAATCTGCCAGTTGTAGTTAAATAATAACTTAAGAATTGTTCAACCCTTTCTTGCTTTTCTCACGCACAAACAGCATCATCAAGATCATCTCTGGTCTTAATAGAAACATTCACTATTCATGTAAAGAAGAAACGAGCACGTAAGGAAGTATCCTGATGTTGGGCGACTTCCAGAGCACAAACAGAAACAATGCCAATTCTAAATCTCATCAATATGGAGGAAACGATGCATCTGTTTGTGTATTTTTGTTCCTGTCTGCAACTATAGGCTTGACTGTTTGCTTCTCTTACTTAAAGAGATTAAGCCAGATGTCTGCCTTACTCCAGTGGCATGAAGTAGATGACAGCACATTGCAGTTTTTTCATAATGACAGTCTACATCAAAACCTGTATACAAAGTAACGTGTATTTCCCTCATTTTATAATGATTACAAAAATCAGAGGAATGACTAGTAAGACATAAAAGCGATTCGGGGACTCTATGAGCAAGCAAAATGGTTTATTAAAAAAAAATACTAAATAGATAAGCTGATCAGCATGGGTAAAGATTTAAAATGTTACTGGTTTTAATCTGGGGGAAAAAATAAAACAAGTGAACCCAAAAAATAAAATAAATAAAAAAAACATTTCAGCTAATTCAAATAATGCCTCAAACTTTCACATCCTTATCCACAAATGTCACAGTATAAAATGTCAGAAAATACATATTTAGCTGTAAGCTCCAGGTAGTGAGGACATGAAGCAACTGGTGAAGGGGAAAAATTCAAAGTAGATGAATAAATGCAAATGTGCTGTGCCAAAACCAAAATATTTGCTGATCACTGATGCAGGTGAGGCAGGAAGTGATTATCTGGCAACACGAGAAATAATAAAAAGGGGGAAAGTTTGAACAGTTTCTTTAAAGTTAATGTGGGCTAATAGAAAAATTGCTTCAGTATATTCACCTGAACAAAGACAGTGAAGAAAATAACAGTGATGATGGCAGTCAGGAAGATCTTCTTGTGATCCGAGTGCAGAATGAAGCCCAGGGAAAAAGCAATGGCACCTCGCAGTCCACCGTAGGCTATAATGAACTGATCTTTGGTGGTCAGCTTGACGATCCGGAACTTGTTAATTATAAACGTAAGACCCACCACGCCTGAAAAAAAGATGAAAAAAGAAGAGGAATTAAAATAATGTATTATCATTTTACTGACTTTACACACCCAATGCACATCAAAAACCCTTCTTTCCTGTTGGAAAAATCTGCAAGGAAAACTTCACTGTTGAAGTTTCTTTTCAAGAAAAAAACAACAACAGCAGCAAAAAAGAGAGATTTGGAGCTGACCTATGACTCGTGCAACCAGACACAGGATGAGAGTCGCTGTGATGAAGATCCAGTCCCAGTGGTGTTCTCCTTCCACGGTGGCCACACCCAGAAAGATGAAGATCAATGTCTCACTGACGCTGCTCCACATTTTGAGAAAGTACTTAATAGTGGTGTGGGACTTGTGGGATATATTAGCTTCTACATAGGGTCGCATCACTGCTCCACATGCTATTAACCTGGAGAAAGAAAAAAAGTGAAAACTTGTGTCAACAAAAGTAAAACAAATGGCTGGATGAATATATATTGCAAAATGTTTTCTGACTCAGGCATTCAAACATTTTCTTTAATAGAAGAGACTGCTGTCTTTAAAAGATGAGACAGTGCTGCAATTACAAAGCTTGAATTTCACAAGACAGATTACTTTGAAATAGATGTACTCATCCTCATTTGGTAACCACTTCTGCTTCTGCCCACATTCATGCAATGACTGAATATCAAAAATCTGAAGGCCAAAACAACGGCTGCATAAATATGCCACAAGCTGCTGCAGCTGTTTAAGATTTACTGCCATTCCTTCCTACTGGGAATATCAGTTTGACTTTCAAAGTTTTAGAGAAATGAAAAAAGGAAGTTGATTTATTTCTCTTTTTAAAACCATCCTAGAAAAGTTAGCATAAGACCGCTCCGAACAAAAAATAAATAAAAACAGAAATTGTTGTCCTTGAAGCTAGAAATGTATTATTTTTTTGAGTAAAATGGAGACATAGTATCTCAACAACTTCTGTCACTGTCTTATAACAGGTAACAAATCACTGCAGTCGTGATTAAATGCCACCTCGGAAAATATGGAGGTGTTCATAAAACCAGCCATGATCTATGCAGAAGTAGGTAAACAGAAAAAACAATTTAAATATCGGGTAAAATAAATAGACTTATAAGAAGGCAAAGTACGACTGAAATACTACTGCAGTTGAAAGGCTGCCCATAGATCAACTGTGCTAAGAATTATTAGAAAACCTTGAAATATGACCACATTTATATTTGTGGGACCCTTTACAGTGCATCTTTGTGTCTTATTGGTTTGCTATTTTCAAATTAGTGGTACACTATAGTGCAGGGTTTCTCCCAGTGTATTATAAGTCTGGTGGGCTTTACGTTAAGCAAAAAATCAAATCTATCATTTATCCCTCTACATCCAGCAGCAGAGATGTGCAGTGCAACAGGTCTAGCTCTTCATGCAAGGCCTGTCCAATGTAAAATGAGGCCTGGAGCAAAATTCAATTTAAGGGCCCCTCTTGCTGTTAAGAACATTAACACCACTAACAGCATTTCACCATAGATTTTGTGAAATCTGGGAGGGAAGATGGGATCTAGTGTAATTGGTCAAGCAGTCAATTATAATTGTAGTCTACTAAGATGTATTTGTAAACAAACAGAGCTAAAACTCAAAGATTAAACTGAGAGCATCAGATTGTAGCTATGGTAACAAAACAATTTAACTATGAAGGTTGTTCTTTGAACTTTTACAATGTAAACTTGCCAGCTCCTTAAGATCTTAAATTTAAATGTTAAACAATTTTAAAACTTTTAATTTTCAATGCTGAAACCATTAAATTAAATGTAACTGTAATCCTATTATTTTAGTTCATTTATGTCTTGGGAGGGTTCTAAATGTGATTAGCATTACATTGTTTTTAGATCCATTAACTGATGACTTAATTTGGATTTAACAAAAGTGCAAATAATTAATATTTATTTTAACAGTATTTTTGGGATTTGTTGTTTTTTAAATTCTATAGTTGTAGGTTTAAGTAAGCAATGTCTTCTAGTAACATAATTGCCCAGTAATATTTTACATTTACATTATTTTACATTAATACTTAACATATTTTAATTCAAAACCCCAGTGGACCACTTCAGTGCACCGATCAGCAAGCTTTGCTAGTTTTCTGGAGAAACCCTGATAATGTGACCACAGATCTTATTTTCATTTAATTTCTTTTGAAGACTAACAAACTAGATTTCTGCTTGCAGGTAGCTCAACAAGTTACACACATAAGAAATAATTCAGTAATAGAAATTAAATTGAACCTATCTAGGTAAAAACCAATAACTCTTCACTGAAGAGATCAAGTAGTAGTTTCTCTTTAAAGCTCTCTTAAGAGAAATGTATAAAGCTCAAGTTAAAATACTGATAACTAAGATTAACAAGTTTGAAGGTTCAAGTAAAGGCATACAGAAATGTATATTTAAATTTAAAAAACACTTTTCTGACATACACACACAGAAAGGAAACATGGGAGAGGTTCAAAGCAGTACCAATGTAGGTACGTTTACGAAGTTGCACTAACCACGCAGGAGGGTTAAAAAAACAGAGAGGGAAAGATCGTACTTTAGCATATCCCTCATCCACAACTTACGACATGATGCCTGAAAGGTGGAACACCTCTGCCGACAAATAGGCCATGTAGCTGTAGAGGAACACAAAAAGAGGCTCGATGACCCTAGTGTGGGAGGTGAAACGAGATGTGAAGGCAGCCAGGATCCCATAGAAGGCTCCAACCAGGACGCCACCCAACGCAACAATGAGGAATGAGACGAGTCCCAGGATGGCGTCCACTGCCGACATCGAACCAGAGTCCATAAACTCCTCAAATAGATGATAGAGTACCTAAAAGGACAAATGACAATGGTGTTGGGAGTAAATAGAGTAAAAGTATAAAAAAACAGGTGAGAAAACAAAATATATGAAAAGATGACCCAAAGAAAAGGCATGAAAAACCATAACAAACACACATAAAACATAAATTATATTATTAGTTGTATTATCGAAGTGCATAAAATTGTACAAAAAATTGCATATATGTCCTCAGAAATTCACAAAAAGTGTATTACAACATAGAGCAACATCAGCCACATAATAAGTCTCATACTGTCATAGTTTGTATTTAGCTCATAAAAATAAGTTTCAGTGTATCCTATGAATGCTATCCACAAACTACTAGCTTAGCATTTCACAATATAAAAACTCTGGCAGCAACAAACAGGATATTCTAGTCTTTCTCTACACAAGACTGTGCTGCCAAATCATGGAGATAAATTTGTTACCTGGAGACAATAGTGTTGATGGAATGAAAATAATGTACAGGAGGGATAAAACTGGATGGCTACGAGCACAAGTCACAGTAAAGGTATTTATTGTACAAGTTGGTTTTAAAAATACATGTCTGTGTTTTATAAATGTGTGCTTTTAATAGCAATAATTCAAGTATGTTAAGTTATTGATGATATGAATTGATTTTGTTCCACAGTGTTTTCAGTTGTCAAAAGTTAACCAAACCATTGTCAGTGAATAAACTATTATCCCCATTGTCAAGAATAATTGTGCAGGGTTTTCTGCTTTCACCCTTAACTGAAAATGTTTGTGCTTTGTATGTTCATCTGTTGATGTGCATCTAACCAATCTCTTTACTCTAACTATGACCACTTACCACTGTTACAGCATCGTTCAGCAGTGATTCGCCGAACACCAAGATGTGCAACAGCTCATTTATGTGAATCTCTTCAAATACAGCGAGCACAGCAACAGGATCCACAGCAGAGATGATGGAGCCAAACAGCAGACAAGGCAGAATTCCAATGTCGCTGAGATTGATTTCGCTGTACTTGTCTTGTGCGAGCTGACAAACAGCATAAATGAGACCTCCGACAAAAAAGGCGTTCCATAAAGTTCCCACAACAGCAAACATCAGGATTGTGCCAATGTTTTCCACAAATGGTCGGATAGGCAAGAAGTACCCAGCATCCAGGATGATGGGGGGCAGGAGGCAGAGGAAAAAAATTTGGTCACTTAGGACTGGTGGGACTTCATCTCGAGCTAGCTTGAGGATTCCTCCAACCAGCAGGCCAACAGTTATTAGCAGGCAGCTCTCTGGCACGACATTTGATAGACGAGGAATCAGATGGAAACCTACCGTAGAAAGGAAAAGAGTAAATAATTATTTAAAGTCTGTCTGTGGTCATTCCTGACATATTTGTGGAGTCAGGAGAAAATAGGGAAGACTCAGGCTACAAAGGCCACAGCAAATAAACATTGAAATAAAAATTCAGATGCTTCCAATGTTTGTAAGAACTAGATAAGAACTGATCATTTCACAAAACCTAAATTAGCGTCTATTAATAGTTGACAAAAACCAAATTTTTTTTCTTCAAAATGACCTTGAAGTCTTTCATTTCTTTCTGTTACTTGAAGTAAATCTTACAAGAAAAATAATCTGTAAAATAAAATATGAAATAATACATACATTTTGACTTCGTTAGATTTAGCTGCAGACTATAAAACATATATTACACAATGCTAATGTTCTGCAATGAAAATATTCCATGGAAATGAAACGAGAAGGGCAATATGCCAGAGCTTGTTTTACCTGACAGAACAAATTCTCTGCATACAAAGTCGTAAACAGTGAACTATAAATGTACTGAGAAGATCACAATGACTTATGCAATCTTGAAGGTAGAAAGGATGTCAACTAAAAACTAACTGACCACAAGAGAGATTCATAAAACTGACAGACATGTCCAGCTGCATTTGAAATACATCAGCTGAGCACTCCTTAGAAAAAAAATCAGAGAAAAATAATTTTTTAAAAATTCTAAAACTTTTTGCCGTTTTGAATTACGACATACTGTAATACATTTTTGCAAGTTCTGCTAATTGAAATCTCTTTTTTCGCCTCAAGCAGAGTTTCACAGGTCTGCACAAGCATGTCTGAAGTTTCCAGGCAGCTCAAGCCACCACAAGCAGAAAGTCTGATTTAATAAGTGAGAAAAAGTTTTTCCCATTGAAAGTTTATCCTTTACATTTAAACAATGGTGATCCAGGCAGAGTTTGTTTCACATAAAGCCCAACACACCAAAAGTGTGTGTTAGTCTGGTCTGTCTGACCAGCAACATATAAAAGTGATAAGTGAAGTCCAGCGAGCTATATTTACTGTACACTGCTGCCATGCAGGTATGTGTGTCAAGCTGAATGCCTGACACATAACAAATGTCATTGTAACAAATTTCTCCACGGAAAGATGACAATGAGACAAAATAGAAACAAAAGTATGTGCAAAGCAAAACATTAGAACAAGCTCATCAGGGCTTGTCTCATCAGGGAACAACTGATTATATAACAAAATACCACATGTATCTAACATTTAGAAAAAAACATAGAACCTGAATTACAACCAGGAATTAAAAAGTTATGAAAAATAGGCTTTGATTAAGCTCGTCTTCACAAGTTATGTCTGCACAAAATTTACAACATAGTTTCTTATATTGTTTATAGCAAAAACATTAATTCACATTATCCAATACCCAATAATAATAATCCGAATGGCATGCATCTAACACTTTTTCAGTTTGTGTTATTCTGATTGTGGCAAACAGACCTGACAGCACATGTTTGAGGATGGAAAGGCAAACATGTGCGTTGGAGGCAGCACAGAATTTTATTTATTTATTCCCTCCCTCTCAACCTATAAAGCAGGAAGTCCAATAGCATGTGCTGCTTAAGTCTGCAATTTAATTAGGCAGTGGTGTTAGATCTCAACTGTTATTAGAACCTGTCATGGAACAATGGTGATCCAGGCAGCCATTCTGGCCACTCAGAATACACAGAACGAACATACTACTGCATTTGTCTTTATGTTCAGAACAGACTGAACATAAAGATCCTTAAAAGTATTTTCCCTTAAAAAATACTTCTGTGTTTTTAAGGGAAATGTTTACAAAAATTTGGTTGCAATATTGCAGTACTGAAACGACAATTAGAATTTTGTTAGATTGCTATAATATGACAGTGTGCTTCAATGATTCTCTGTCTTGTGTACCTCTGCAGTGCACCTGCACATGCAGGACTCAGACCTTCAAACTGCTTCAGATTAGCAACAGACAGTCCCTGACTCCTGTGAACCTAAACAGTATTAAGAGGGTGGAGAAAATGAATGGATGGATAGGTGGATGGATGTGTCTTGACAGGATGTCAGAAATCTCCAACAGAAATTCCTCAGATATACAAGACATCTGTGGACGTATTAAATGCTTGGACAGTTTGACTGCTGTAGAAGTAGGCATTATATTTTATTGTCTAATATGCTTACATTTCTCTACAGATGTCTACAGCAAAGCACTTTTCTTCATCTTAAATCTTAGTTTTAAAAAATACACCTCAAGAAACTATAGAAAGTCTATAAACAGGAAGGGTGACATTGCTATCCTGTAGTATCTTTCAGTCTTTAAAATATGTTTAGTGAGCTAGATTTAAGTCCTGTATTTTATTCTGAGACTGTCTATGTAGGGAGAAGAATTAAACTGATCACTGAGGACTTAAAGACAAATTAGCAACTTCATAGTCACTGTATCTCAACTACTATCAAGTTTGTTATGTAATTAGTAAGTCATGCCCAACTGTGACAGAGGCAGCAGTGTGAGAGATGCTGTATATCAGTTCAGTTTGGGACATGGGATCACACAGTGAAAAGCCCAGAAAGCTCTAATTAGTTCTCAGACAAACAGAAACAATGACGACAATCATGCCTCAGAAATCTGGTGAATGTAAGTGTTTTGCTTTATGAAACCATCTGACAATTTCAGTTTGTTCCCAATTTCTAAGTACATTTAAAGGCATATATGTTGCCCCTTTAAGCCAAAATACCAAAACCAAAAGGAAAACAGCTTGCGAGGGGGAAAAAAAGCTTAAAATCTGAAAGTGAGACCTCAAGGGGACATTTTTCAGTGCTCTTTCCGAGCAGACATAGAGCAAGTATGTACAAGACTTAAAAGGCCTAAATAAAAAAAAAGAGCAAATATTTTTGTTAGGTTCTACTTTAATTCTAAAAGAACCAGAACTTTTTAATATTTATTAAGCAATTACCTTAATTAATTCCTCAATAATTTGCAGCCAGTATGATCTGCATGGAAAGTTACCAAGACTCTCTTTTAAATACACAATTATGCACACACTTTAAGTAATGCCCAGAGGGAACAATTCAGGCCCTCAGTTTAACAAATTCATAACACTCTGACCTGACTTAGCATATTACAGTAACATATAAACCTGGTCAAGCCACACCAATCAAAAAAGTCACCAGAATCATAGATTCCAAGTCAAGAATATGCATTTCAATGGAGTCAAGCTCTTTGTCAGTTGACAAAGAGACACATATCAGAATCTAGACGGTGGCCTGGGAAACAACACATTGATAATATTGAAGTAGACACAGTCCTATGACCCCTGGTGCAAAGCCAGTGAGTGTCTTTGAACCCTAATCCATAAATAGCCCACAATGGACTGGTATGGAATATGACAAAAAAACAAGAGGTACATTGTGACTGATAAGCCCACCATGTGAATATTAGTATCTCTGCAGAGGCAGGAATAGAGGCCACAAATGCACAGGAATATTATCTTGACTCCTGTGGAAAGAAAATATCAGAAACATATTTCTAAAATATCCCATTGAGTTCTGCTAGAAAAAAGAAACTTTTAAAATGCTAAAGTACGCAGTCCTCAAGGAAAGCAATAGTCACGGCTAGCTGGTATAATGTATTGCTGCTCATGCCTCAAGGAGAGTCGCATTCAATAGCGGATCAAAGAGGAAAACTCTAAATTAAACATATTTCAAGAGTGTCTGAAAGGGACAAGGCTGTCCATACAGTTCAATCAGAAAGAGTCAAAAAAGACATTTCAGGATGATTACTGAGCCTTCTACGTCTAAGGACTCTCAAGGCATCATGCAAGGCTTGTTGAGTATGTGGAAACATCCAACCCTGGCTAAGTGATGACATTTCACACTGTTTTAAAAATCCCTCTGGAAGGACTTAATTTATTACGCTCATGGTTCTTTCATTTTAGAGAAGATTAGATAGTGAACAGGCGGGAATAATAGTAATAGTCGTTATGTCAGTGTGGTTAAGAGGTATGTGCAATTCCTTGTAAACATATTTTCGTCCCCTAAACTTTTCACAAGGTACAACCCCAAGCTTTAAATTGGTTTTTGGGTATGTGACAAACCAACATAAAATATTGCATAACAGAAAAGTAAAATGAAAGAGACAAACAGGTTTTAAAATGTATGACAAGTATAAATCTAAAAAGCGTAGTGCACTGTTTTATTAAGTACGGAGCCCCTTAGGGGACATGGGGAATTTTTTTTTCTTTTGTGTTCCCTCGCAAAACTTTTGCGTTCCCTCTCAATACTGTACTGATCAGTTATGCTGCATAATTGAATACTGTAAGCCTTTTTGATGGCTGCCGTACCTTCTGCTTTAATATAAAGTTATGTTTTCCATGAATGTTAATACCTCTTTGTGAAATATCTGAAGTTTTACATCTTTTTCTTTAGGATAGAAAGGCACTAAAAACTTATGATATAAACAGAAACATTCCGTAAGTAGAAAATAAAGTCAGTCCTTACAAAGTTTGGAGCATGATAATCAAAATGGAATAAATCGATAATTGTGACAGAACAAAGAAATAGTTTGGAGCTGATTGATATCTGAGTTATCAGTGTGGCCCTCTACCACCGTTAGTGTGCCGTGTTTTATAACAATAAAAGGTGTTTATTATTATTATTAAATCTTTGGTGCAAAAAACTGATTGAAAATCGATTTATTTACTGCATGTTTATGTCTGTTAATGTTGAAATGGAGCTTCACATGAAAGCAGCTCTTTAAACTATTCAGACTACGAACACAACAGAGACACAATCAAAACTGACAGATGACTGATTACTCCGCGATAGATATTTCACAAAGAGATATTAACATTCATGGAAAAACCTCACATAACCTTCTATTAAAGCAGAAAGTACAGCGGCCACCGTAAGGAAGGCTTGAGGTATTCAATTATGCCGCATAACTGATCAGTACAGTAATGCGAAGTAACGCAAAAGAAAAAAATTTCCCCATGTCCCCTACGGGGCTCCATAATTAAGCACCCTTCCCTCTGATACCTCACGTGGAAAACTCCCCACTGCAAGCAGCTGTTTTCAAAAGTAACCAAAATACTAAAGAGAGTACCGTAAATGTAAAATTTTTTTTTTTTTGTACTGACAAATACCAACTTCAGGTCATTTGTTATGGCTGCTTAACAACATCAGTGCCGTCTGTGTCCTGTGCTTTATTCCCTCAAGAGGGTCTTTATGGAGCAAGACAATATAAAACCAGCTAAGGGTGGCAGTTCTTTCATTTCTGTAAGTGTACAGAGTGTCAACATAGCCTGATACTTGCAACACATCATTATTTCCAAAGCCAGGAACATTGTCCTGTTGCCAGGTGACTAGCTGGGCACTGTTGGCGACTGAATTAGCTTCAATGAGCAAGCACAAAAGAGAGAGACAAAAAAAAACAAAAAAACACACATTTAAAAACACTTTTTGTTGAAGAGTGTGATTGATGGGACATTTATTTAATTATGGTTATCAAAACAATGACATTTAATTAGCTGACCAGCTCTCAAACACCACTGTGTAACCGACTGGATTTCGTATAAAGGTCATGAAACAAGTTTACTTCGGAGTGATGGAGGCCTTGTTCGTGACCACAGTGGTGTAGTACAGATAAGCAGCTCTGAGTCATCATTTCATTGTTTAATGTGGACTATCGTGCACAACTAGTTATGCAGGACTGCCATTGGTTTAAATTATTTATTAAGGCATGGTGCAGGAATAGCTCAACAAAACCCCTGGTGAGATATATGATATAAATGCCATCTTCTACTGGTTTCTCACAAGATGGCTTCTGTTATGTGATAATGGTTGCAACACTGCCATGTCAGCAACTATGAATGATTCATCTTACAATTTACTTAACATCCTTTATTATATTACCTTTCTCAGAAAAGCTAAAAGAGGGCAATATAATAGCTTTATAACTAATGACCATAAAAAATTCATTTTCAATCTATGAGTGTGATCTTTTAAACAAAAGAAAAAACTGTACATCTAGCTTCAGACACTAATGTATGGACTATTGGCAGGTATCAGAAAGTGTGAAAGCACAACAGGATCCTAGAAGAGATTGTTTTTGTGATGCCTGTTGCACTTTTTCTTGTGAGAGACATTCTTTAGAAAACAACAGACATGCAATCCTTGTGAAACTAAGCTCAAATCATTGAAGCACAATAGCAAGCTCAAGTTCCCCCTTTTGTTCCACATATTGCTACAGCAGATCTTAACACTCTTCACTACAAAGTAATGCTGCTGCTTTTGAGCTTGCTAGAAAAAGTTTTTTACCAAGACTCAAGGTGTTTCAGACAGAGGAAATGTTGCAACATGTTAGGGCAACTGTTGATTGCTAGGTTAACTACAAGATATATTCGAATTCTGAGATGTACAAAAAGGAAGAGATCAGAAGCACCCAGTACAGATAGGGAAACAGAAAATGGTTGTAAGCAACATCATGGAGAAGCACTGTCATGCTAAAGAGGGAGTGACGGAAAGGGCATTACCTTTTTAAAGAACCAGAGGCCAATTCAAGGTATCAGAAAATGCTATAATGCAAAGTCAAATTTATTTAAACATTTTCATAACAACTGAATGTAACAGTTACTTGACTGTGTAGTAAAATGTCCCTATGTGCCTGAAAATACATAATAATAGCCTTTTTCATTATTGACTTAAATCTTTAGAAATGTTGCACAAGTACAGCGGTACTTAAGAATAGAATAAAGTCAATAACCTTCTTTGTCAATAACCTGGTAGTCTTCTTGTCCTAGTCTTAACCTAAATAACATAGTAAAGATAAGCAAAGCATAGTTTGTGATATTGCCTTGAACTTGTCAAGCTGTGCTTTCTAATGCAATACTAGGACTTTTTCTTCCATGTAAGCATTATAGATGAGGAGAATTTTAAAGTTCAGGCTATTGATGATTTTCCACTCTTCTCCACAACAACTAATGCATAAATGAATCCAGTAGCTAAAGGTTTTAAATGAGTGACAAATTAGTTAAAGTAACACTTCCTTGTTTTGTCTTCTAGGTTCCAGGTATGTCTCTTTTGGAAGCAACCTTGTCTGAGCAACATGTTTCTAACAACTTCAGCATTCCTAACATAGTATTGACACAGATAAAATCAGGATTTGAAAGGGTAGTGACTGTGCACCATGTACAGTGAATATAGTCCTCGAAGCAGTTCATCTGGTATCTATTCCTGGCCATGGGCTTTTTACTGCAGGTCTTTCCTGTCCACTCTGCCCTTCAAGTAACTGATGAATAAAGGCCACCAACATCATAAAAATCTAAAACAAAAAGTGAGATTACTCATCAGAATACAATAAGTGTGATTTTTAACAATTGCTAAACAAGATGCAGGTACAGATAGAAGATAAATGTGAACTCTCTCTTCTGCTTGGATACCAAATTCTCAGTTCACATTGTACAACTACGTAGTGGAACCTGTCAGGCTATAACCATTTCAAACCTCTGACCCCAAATGCCTTCTGAGAATTCATGAATAGATCAGTGCCCCATCTAAGCCACTGAGGACAAGTTAACAAACCATTTTCTGTGTGGGCACTTTCATTCTCCATGTCCATGTCTGATATAGCTTTTAGTCTTTAAGAAAACACCACACAAATGAAAAAAAAAAATCCCTGAGTTGTAATAAAAATGTGATAAGTACTACTACTCAGACAAAAAACACTTCATGTTAAATCTCTCTATTATTAGGTATTCAGCAGCAGTTAAAATAGCAAGGTCACTAACAATATTACACTTAAAAATAAGACTTAATACCCATTTGATGTCATGGTGGTTGTATTCAGCAAGCATAATCTTTAGTGTAACTTATTTAACCATGGGAAATGTCTGATTGTGCTTTTATATTGTTGTATAACTCTTTACAAATCATAGTGACTAACTGTGAATTACAATATCACCACAACATTAATCAATAATAAAGGGTTTTAATGTCATAATTTTAAGAAAATATACAAATTTCACTAACCTCCCATAAACTGAAGAAAAACTTCTTCTAATATAACTTTTTGTAACTGATGCTCTTTACGGTGTTCTCTCCCACGTGAGAAAAACAAGTTTTGGGTTGCAGCCAAACTCCAGCAACAACACAATCTAAGCTCATGTATCAGCTATTGAATGAAACTGTATGCTTCCATTGATTTTTACAAGGAAGCAACACAGTCCTTCTGAGAATATTTGGTCAGCTCTGAATCATACAAGGAGGGCGAACCCAACTGGACCAGGCTAACCCGTTACAACAACCTCATCAGAGGGAGGGGGATGCAGAACACAAATAGCTTCACAAGTATCAAGATAATTCACACCGGTGTGTCCCACTGTCTACTCCTGTATCTCTGGTGGCTGTTATCAATTTGAAAGACAAAAGTTTACCAGGAAAATCCATCCAGGATGCACATTTGATAAGATACCAACCTATTTTAGGAATCACTTGCTGTAAAGTTGTGTCTATATAGCTTCTTGCTATTATGTATTACAATCACAACGCAGATCAGGGACAATCTAATTTTATTTTTCTGTTTACAGATAAATATAGGAATACAGATAAATGTATAAAATAGTCCTCTAACTTTTAAGTTAGAGGATTATTTTATAAAAACAAAGTAAACTAAACTGCAAAATTTAACCTTTATGCTGTGCATTGACTGAACATTGCTAAATTGAATGTGTTAATCTGCAACCTAATCATGATACAAAGAAAGATTTCTTTCCTTAACATAAGATCTTACTAAAATAATAAGGGTTCTAAGTGAACTGAAATCTCATTGTTTCTATAAGCTTATGAAATAGTCATGTAGAATGTACTTCAAAAGGCCTTCTCAGATTAGTTGTGTAATAAGCATATAATCACGGATACTCACGCATCATTCACATTACACAATCGGGCAGAAGTCACAGGGTGTTTTCAGAACATGCAACTAGGATCACAGAACCAAGGGAGATATACAATTTGGTCACTCTAACATTACAGAGTCCATAAAGTATATAATTTAATTTATCAATATCATTTTTTTTTATGGGTTTTTAAGGTTTTTTATGGGTTTCTAAAGCCATAAAGTTGAAAAAAAAACTTTAGGCCTTAAAAGTTGATATGGTCAAACACAAGAATTTTAAGACACTACAGAAACTTTTAGACACAATCAAAGTTGATATACTTCATCCTCATCAAGTTGTGATGAGGATGAAGGCTCAGGGTTTTCCCCATTGCATTATAAGCATGGTGGCCCACCTGATTTTACTTTGTACAATTTTGATTGCATTTTCTGGTGTTTGCCTTTTTAAGACTCTATTTTTGGTATTTAAGTATTATCAATAACATCTTCCAGTAATATAAAATGACCAAGTCATATTTACACATTTTCTGTCAACTAATAAAGTTTTATTGCAAAAACGACGTGGGGCACAGGTGAATAAAGCCTTGAAGCTCTTTTTACACCCATGCTTCGTTGTGCTGCTGCTGTATTTGTTTTGTACTGTATCACTATGTCACACTCGTTCCATCTTCTCTCTTGGTTGTTAGGTGAGGTAGATGTGGAAAATGACATTCCCGTTTCATATCAACACCTCCAGCAGATAGTGAGGTGAAAAAAACACTTCTGGGGTGAAATCCATCTGTGCAATCACTCGAGCCACTGCTGCCTCCCTTGATCAGCAATTCAAATTCATCCATCCATCCATTTTCCTTCACCCTTGTCCCTAATGGGGTCGGGTGTTGCTGGTGCCGATCTCCAGCTGCGTTCCAGGTGAGAGGCGGGGTACACCCTGGACAGGTCGCCAGTCTGTCGCAGGGCAACACAGAAACAAACAGGACAAACAACCATGCACACACACACTCACGCCTAGGGAGAATTTGGAAAGACCAATTAACCTGACAGTCATGTTTTTGGACTGTGGGAGGAAGCCGGAGAACCCGGAGAGAACCCACGCATGCACAGGGAGAACATGCAAACTCCGTGCAGAAAGACCCCGGGCCGGGAATCGAACCCAGAGCCTTCTTGCTGCAAGGCAACAGTGCTCTACCAGCTGCGCCACTGTGCAGCCCTCTGCAATTCAAATTATTATCTGAAAATTATACTAGACTTTAGCCTTTTCACTAATTTGATACTTAACCATGGTAGCATTTTATGCATTGATTGTTGGAAGTGGACAGAACATGGTTTAAAGAAAAATTACAGCAGGAGAATAGCATCTTGAAGATATGTCATGCCTAATTTATCAAAAACCTGACACATGGGCTATCATCCCTCAGTTAATCATCGACTTTGTAAGTTTTCTGCAAAAAAGTCCTCCCAGAAGATTGACAGCTACACAGTGCCTAAAGATCATATTTAAAACTGCCTCTTTTCCAAGTTAACTATGTGTAGACTTACTGTATGTATCCCTTTAGTCTAGGATGTTTTGTTTTCTAGGAGATTAGAAAAAAAAATGAACACATAAAGTGATCAGGACTGAAAATGAATAAAAAAGCAGCCAAAGCACCCCCCAAAAACTTTAAAAAACATTCTAAAAACTTGGCAGAACTACTGTGGAAGTTTACTAGAAAGATATAGAATCATAAAATCAGCAAATTATTAGGGAACACGTGATGACATAAGACTAAAGTGCTCAGGATTTTACAATCTCTGGTCATATTGTTTATAAAGATTCACAGGGTACAATAAATACAATACAGGAATGAAAAACAGAGGGAAATGCATGATGTACCAGCAAAAAGCTTAAAATATAAATTGCCTGTGGACCTGCTCTAAAGCTTTTTAAACAGAAAGTCTATAATCAGAAACAAGAAAAACTGCCAAAAGAGACTCTTATAGCAGCAACATTAAATCACCCACCAAACATCCTCTGAACCACTGCCTCAAATACAATTACTTTCTGTTTGTCTGTTGTTTATTATTTTATCAATTGTTGATTAATTCATTTACTTTCCGTATGTTGCCATTTTTCTTTGTACATCCTTGAGCTGTGTCTTGCAAGAAATCCACTGGAGCCAGGTGGCCCCTCTCTGCTTCTCCCCTCCCCTGAGACACTGGGCTCCTTGCCCAGACACTGAGGCAGCATCCTTCTTGTCTACAAGCTGCTGCTCAATCAGGCTCCTGATGTAACAGTCAAGTGACAGGCTGCTAGCTCTCAGAAAAAAATAAATAAAAATAAAACAAGAAAAGCTGAGGACAATGCAGTGTTCTGACAGAAGCATACCACAAGAACTGAAAATCAGAGGGAATAATAAGCTGAAGATAGAAAAGGGTTCAAAGAGAAAGGAAACTACAGAAGAAATTCTATGGTGCACACCCCAACTGCTCACAAAAACTGAGTGAACTCCTGAAATTGGTCAACTCGGGAAAGCCTTTTGTTTTTAAAATAATTCTTGCATAAATACTTGTAAGACTCTGTCTTACCACAGAGCATCATGAGCTGGTCATGTATGGAAAATTTGCAAACTATAAAAGTTATTTTCCTACACGTAGACTTGTCGGTTAAACTGCTTAGTCATCACTGTAGGAGGCAGGTTTAAGAGGTTTTAATGGCATTAAGTGTACGGATCAAAGGAGCAACCTGTCTTAAAGGTTCAACCTCAAACTATTCTTGATTTTTACCTGTTTTTTTAGAAGTTGATTGCCTGCCTCGCATCCATAAAAGCAGGCAAATTAAAATGACAAAAATTAAAGAGCGATATCAATAAAGATAAAATTGTAAAATTGTAAAAAAAAAAAAAAAAGAAAAAAAAAAAAGAAAAAAAAGTTGGTAGATGTAAAAAATAAAGAGTACTTTAAAAGAGAATTACAACAAGCTAAGAAGCTGATTCCACAAATGTGAGGAATGAAAATGGCCCTATTATTTGGTTTATGACAGGGAGCTATGGTTAAGCCTGATGCAATGAATTGATTAATTGCTATCAATCAATTAATCACAAAATAAATTAAAATGAGCTTGATAATTTCTATTATGATGATTAGTATTTGCTGAAGGGCAATTTGATTTACAGAGACCTCTTAATCTGTTTTACGTATGGATTCGGTTCTATGTAGTTTTTACGTCCATTTTATTTATTGTTTTTGGTTGTTTGACTGTTTTATTTTAAAACAAAATTAAAGTTTATTATTTTTTTAGAGAGGGAAACTTATTATGATATATTACTATGTCATTATCAATATATGATAATGACAATATATGATAATTATAAACAATATTCTTCAACAATATCGTCTATCTCAATAATTTCAGGGACAATGTATCATCAAGCAAAACTTATGCTCACAGGTCTAGTTACGGTAAATACACTTCAGTAATGTGGAAAGAAGTGGTACTCAGTTTCTTAATTTAAAAAATACTTTTGTCAGCTTTCCTAACATTATGAATATTAGAAAATAAACCCCAACTACTACTAATTACAATAAACAGCATCTCAATTTAAACTTTATTTGACTGCAATTAAATTTGGGTTCTTTCACTTAATGTAAAACCAAGCTGATCAGTGAGTTTATAAAGATATAACTGTGATAGAGCAGATCAAAAAATCTGCTCTATCACAGATTTTTTGTAAAATCTGTAAAATGCATCCTTATGTAAAAGGATGCATTTACATAAGCATCAATTAAAACAAGTGAGTACAAACAGAATGCTGCATAAATGAGCATTTGATGTCACATGTATAAATATGACATCAAATGAAACAACAATATATGGAATGAAACATTGCAATCACAGAGGAATACTTGAATAAAATTTTTAGCAAGATATTTTCCAGTATTATGCAAAACACCTCTACTTTCCAAAAATATATTTGTCCTCTTGAAAATACTTTAATTGATCTTTATGTCCATATTTGATCTAGATGTGTGACCAATGTCTTAAAGCTTACGGAGAGTAAACATAATATTGTGATGATGTCAACGTATAATTAAAGTTAGAAAATTACCAGCTATCAATAAAAGATATTACAGTATGTTTTCCTAATATCTTGCAGCCGTAATTGATTTTAAAACATATTACTTGACTGTTTTGGAGGCTTGACTGTTGCTTTATTGTAGAAGTTTATAATCTGGTATAGTTACAGAATTTTAAATCAATACATATCCAAAATGAAGTTTTTCTTCTTCTTTTTTTTAGTATGTAGTTTAAATTTGTGACTTTACACTGACTGGGTCACCAAATACCTATGATTAGGACGCCTTTAATTGGGAACTTCCTAACCTTCTTTTTGGCTAGTACTAACTGAAAAATGTTGATTTAAATTCTAAGGTTTGAAACCAGGTAACAACTACATAATAAAATGACACTTACCTAATTTCATTAAAGAGGCCAGAAGCACCCACAATGAAATTTCAAAGGGGATACTGACTTCCTCGTACTTGATACCGAGGACGGGGAAAGACTTCTTGGTTATGTTACTCCCTTCATGGAAGTCGGTTTCGGAGGAGGCGGCTGCTTCGAGGGACAGCACGGTGCCATCCAGCAGCACCAGTATCCCCAGCAGGAGCAGTCCTAGCTCCGGTAAACTCCGACCTCGCGTTGCCATCCTCGAAAATATTGTTGAAAGAAAAAAAACAAGAAACTACCCTGTAAAAGAAAAGAGAAGTCCGCGTCAAGAGCAAGGAAGTTGAGCTGGTTTCAACTCTTTTATGTTGAAATAGTTCACCAACCCTTCCAACACGAACCGTTCAAGTCGGCTACCTGAAACCGAACCAACTGACTATATTTTAGTCAGTTGACGTTAGGTAGCTGTGACTGAACGTCGTCGCGTGCAGCAGCGGTCAGGTAAACCGTCATCGAACGCTGCTGCCCTTGGAAGAAAGCAGGAAACGGCAAGATGCTGAAGAGTTGTTGGTTTTTTTTTTTTACCTCAATAACCAATGCTGTAGCAGACGACTTCCGGACAGACGTGTTTTACAAGTTCGCTCTCTTTTTTTTTAGTGTCCATCAGCGTCTTTAGTAAGAAATGTCACTGCTGATGCTGAATGCAGGCAAAGAGACAACCGCATACCCTTCTCCTCCTTTGCGCCCGTTCTTCCTCTTCGACTCCGAAGGTGTTCGTCCGTGAGGCGGCGGCGTTACTCAGATTCTGACCTTGAGGGGAACCAGCCGAGCTTTCACAACGCATTTTTACTGCGTATCACAGGTATTCAAACTTTCAGGTAATATCCGTGTGAGCGGCATCTTCACTGTTTTTCGAGAAAGGACACTTTGGTTGTAACCGGGGAAGCTGAGCTGAGAGGTAATTGAGGGAAACACATTGGGTGATCGCTGCTCCGATTACAGGATCTTCTGGAGTGACTCGTCGTGTCTCCCTTGATAATATAGCTCATACAACCTTCAAAACGCACACCCTTTCGCGGAGGTTTTACTGGATGGGAGGAGGAGAGAGAGGGTTGAAATAAAAAAGAGGGAGGAGGGGGTGCTCCACTGTAGTGACACCTACAGGTAGGGAGGGAGCTTCCTAATTTTAAAAAAAAGTTCATAGTTAACAGGTTTTTTAAAAATGTACAAAAGCTGTAATATCAGACAGATAGCTTATTTAAGTAATTAGATTAAAAAAGTAAATAGTTTGTCTTAATTTCTTGCACTCAGATTAATATGACTAACATTAAACATTTCAAGATAGAAATATTCCAGTACAACTTCCATAATCAGAATGAAGATTTCTGACTTGAAAGTTGTACTGCTGACACTCTATATGAAAAGAGTAATGAGAAAAAGCAATGAATGGTCAGTGCTAAATAATTTTGCTGTTCAGATATTAATATTTACAAATATATTAACAGAAATTTTAGTGAACTGAAAAAGTGTGGCAGAAGTAGGTGCACAACAAACAAACTTGAATTTGGGAAAATTTACAAAATGTGAACTGCAGCTGAAGTCAGTGTTTCCACAACCCCACATACTGCCAAATTCAGGGCATGGATGGGGTGGTCAATATGAACATCCAATTTGATCACAGTATTTTATAGAATTTATTCTGATATTACACAGATGCTAAAAAAACCCGTATTTGCTACTTCTTAATTGTCTTTTGACTGCTTTCAAAATCCCACATAAACAGCTCTTAAAACTGTAAATGGACTGAATTTATGTGCCTCTTTCCTATTCTAACTGACAATTTAAATTGCTTTGCAGCAACATTCACCCAATCTTACTCACAAACGTTTATCTACTAATATGCATATTGGTAGGTCACTGGGGATTAAGTGTCTTGCCCAGTGGCACCTTGACACGTGACAGGAGAAAGTCTGAATCAAATCCACAACTTTTGGATTACAAGATGATTACTCTTTCCATGGAACAGTAGTGGTTAAAAAATATATCTATTTTGAAATTGGCTTCTTCAAAGATTCCAGTAACATAGTTACAACTACTACATACCTTGTTTTAAACTATCTGGACACAATGTCCGCTGCTGAGGGGGAAAAGGGCTCTTTTGCAATTTAAGTTTTGTATTTCATTTTGAAACCAAGTTTCCAAATTGTGGAGAGAGGGGTGAGCAGCACAAAATCCAAGTTACTTGAAGTCCAGTGCGACGTTTTCATAGTTACTGACATTATGGCATCTGCTAGAGCAAGTCCAGAGTCAGCACAGCTGTCAAACAGGAAGTTTTTTTAGCACTTCTCTTCTGACACATTTTAAGGAAATGCTGATTTTTCTCATGTCTACAATATCGAAAGTAGTTACTGATACCATCATAATGACTTTGCGTGATTGGCCAGCAAACTGGCCTGACCTAAAGCCTTTAGAGAATTTGTAAGGTATTGTTAAGAAGATGAGAGACAGAAAACCAAACAATGCTGATGAGCTGAAAGCCAATATAAAAGCAAGCTGAGCTTTTCTAACACTTCATTAGAGCCTCGGGCTGATCGCCAATATGCCACACCACAGGATGATGATACTGTAATTCCTGCAGAAAGAGCCCTGACAAAGTATTGATTGCATGTACTGCATAGTGTGTGGAAATACTATTCAATGGGCCAAAATTTCATAATTAAATCTATTTTGTTATTTGTTAAATTAATGTAGGTACATTTTCTGATGAATTAACTGAGTTTCATTATCTGTTAGCCATAATCATCAAAATGAACAGAAATAAACATTTGAAATATATCAGTGTATCTATGTTATTTATGACTTTCACTGTTTTATAGTCCAGTAAATAGAATTTCCTAAATGAATTACATTTTCTGTAATAGTCAAAAATTTTGAGATTTGTATTTCTCCCCCACCTCGGTCCCTTAATTTTCAAAGTTGGGGACAGGGTTTTAAGAAATTTTTCGGAAATTAAACGCAAATGGTAGTAGTAATAATAATTATAAAGCATCTCTATCTTTTAAATAATAAAAGACATAAAATCAGCAAAATCTTGGATGATGATTCTGCTTTTGTTGTTATTCTGTGCATTATCTGCTTACTCAACTGATGGCTTGGATCTGTTCCTCTGTTATTTTGTGTCAGAAGCTAAAAATGTTAGGAACTTCTGCTCTTGGTGACCACATGTCCTTTTCTAAAACTAAAATGCATTCTTTCCCTGCCCTTTGTCCCACAGGCTGAGATAATGTCCCACATTGTGACTGGCTCACATTATTAGTAGTGGTTGCTAGAGGCCAAATGCAGAAATGAAAGACAGGAGATTTGTTTCAATCCAGTGAGTCCAGTTAACCCTTTTGCTATCTTTGCTAGCTCCAATGCAGAAATGAAAGACAGGAGATTTGTTTCCATCCAGTGAGTCCAGTTAACCCTTTTGCTATCTTTGCTAGCTCCATACTCTCTAGGACAATTTGGAGAAACTCAAAAGCAGGTATCCACTTTATTCCTAGCTCCCATGAGACTTTGAGTGATTTATGGGTTGAACTTCCGCTGCTAACCAGAACCACCATTTGCTTTCATGCTAGCAACTCGCTAAGCGGCTTTAGCGGAAAGCTCGCTAAGCAGCTTTCCGCTAAAGCTGTGGTAATATTACCGTTTGTGGTAATTTGTGGTAATTTACCGTTACCTACAGCTAATGCGGGGAGGGATGGCGACTTGAAGAAATGGGAAATAACCCGAACTACATAGTTACCTACTTCACTGACTCAGTTGCTTCAGATGCATATGTGGGTTCCCTTCCCTTGGCTTTCTATCCACACAATGAAATGATCACACATTAAGCATTTTGGGTTCTCTGTTCAAGTTTAGAATTTTTAGCCAAATTCTTTTGTTTCCTTATCTGTCGGTAGGCAACAACGCTTTTGTTTTGGGACCATGTTCAAGACACACCTGTTGCTGCCACAAATAAACATGGTTTGATTATTAGACTACAGCCAGGAACAGCACAACAGTTACCCGAGCTCCACAATGGCAGGTACTTTTCAATGCACTTTATAACAGGTTAATGTGTGATTCGGTTCGGTTCTAGTCCAGTGGGGAGATTCTCCATATTACGGCCTGGACAGTGACGTGCGGTGAGGTTCATAGCTGGTGAGGCACTGATGTAATCAACCTGAGTGAAGTTGGCCCCCTCACCTTCTTCAAATCAGACAAATTGGTGTCAAATGTTTGTGCTACGTTTGTGCTGGTTTGTGCAGCAAAAATGTTCGTTTGTGCTGCTATCATTTTAAAGATATTAAGAAATGTTTCTAGTGGTCATTGAAGGTCAACCAGCCCCCACCTTCTTCAAATCAGACACAATACATGTCAATCAACTCGGCTATGTTTGTGCTGTACATACCGCAAACGCAAACATAGCACAAACGTTTGAAACCAATTTTGCCTGATTTGAAGAAGGTGGGGGGGCAACTTCACTCAGGTTGATTGACGTCAATCACCAGAGTAGGTGTCGCTTATGAAGACATTTTTGTGTCTATGGTGGCAACATACTACAGCCACCTACTGTAGTATGTTGGAGCAACAGCTTATCTACAGCTGACAGGAAGTGGTTCGATAAGCCCTTAGCAAGGAGACTAGCTGCTTGCTAAGAAGACGCCTCCTCGACCCATTGCAGGTGGTGGTGACAGAACACGTCTGGCTAAGATAACATCACTGGTGAAGAATGACACCCACTCCATTCATGAAGTTGTTTCAGAACTGGAGAGCTCCTTCATTTACAGATTGCTGCATCTCCAGTGCACAGAAAGTAGTGTTATCGTTGATCCTTTTGCCCAGCAGCTGTTAGACTCTATAACAATAATTGTTCCCATCATATTTAACAGATGTTTATATCTCTGCTGTTTGCACAGTTTTTTATTGTCACGTATTGTAAACAGTCTTTTGTTTTTAATGGACAGATGCATGTAAACATTGTGCATTTCTTAAAATATCCTACTCAGTTGCACATTTCTTTGGATCACAGTATGCTTTTTGAAAAATATTTTATGTTGTAATTTGACCTTTACTGTACTGTGTGTTATTCTTAATTATGTTTTTATAAATTATATATTTTCATCTTTGTGTGAATCTATGTTTGCTGATTACCTGCCACTTTGTTGCACCTGAATTTATCCACTTAGGGAAAATGCATAATAAAATATAATATTTCTACTCTATTATTTCTGTTCTTTTATTCTATGTATAAGAATGGGGGACGTTTAAAAAGGCTTGTACACAGGTTTTTTGTTGCAGCCACTGTATGTGACCTGGAATTCTCATAAAACCTATATTTTGACCTGACCTTCTTTTGTGAACTTTGATGTGTTTCTAAAGCTGTAAGCAGTAAATAGATCATGTCCAGATTGCACTATTGTGAGAAAAAACATATGATTTTTGTGTTTATGGGAGTGGCCTCGGAAGCATAATGCAAGCTCAACAAAGTGACTCACTGCAGTAAATTTCCAAGTATAACTTCAAAAAGTTTGGCAACATGTAATTTCCCTAATTGCAAACACAATGCGGACTAGCAGGCTTTTGTTGAACAAGGGTTGCTTTTCCTTTAGTGACTCTTCAGAGGGCAGAAATTGAGCTAGAAGCAAATCATTGGTAGCAGATATTAAACCACAACTTCAAACTGATTAAAAAGTATGGCTACTATAGTATATGACCCTTATATACTTGTAAATACTATACATTTGTTTAGTAATATGGTTGTATTTTTCAAGCAGAAAATACAAACGTATATGCCATGAGGGCTTCATACCTAAGTCATCAATTCTGTGTTATTTATGCTAACACAGCTGCTTTCTGGACGTTAAGAAAATATTTTGGTCAAGTAATTTGTTTTTAGACACTCCTACACAGAAGACAAATGAGGCAATGTCTAGCCTATCAGAATTATTAAGGGAGTGAGGTTAATAATGTACATTCACTTGTAACATTCACTTACCAGGGCCTAATCTTAGGCAACAAAGTGGCTGAGTTGTTAGTCATTTGTGTCTGACGATCCTTATCACTGTTTATGACTAGAAGGTTCAATTTTATGTTATTTTACAGCTATCTGTTGTGGGGCTGGTTGTTCACTGTTTTTTCTATAAAGCAATTAAAATTACTTCTGCATATTTCTGTTTTTAAATGGAGACATAGATAAGAACTTTTTCGGACACATTTCCTCTTTGATTAATCTCTGTTGTAGCTACTAATATCAGTCTTTTGCAACAGCCTGCATGCCATAGCAGGGATGACTTTACAAAATGTTTAGTTCAATGTGTCCTTTACATGTCCTACTTCAACAAATCTTGAAGGGCATAAATCCTCAGTTCACATCTACCCTCTACAACTGAGTTGTGGCTCACTGCATAAATCTAAAAACAGCTGCAGGTCCTTGGTTCAAATAAAAAGAGGCATGATTATGTGAGGCAAATTGCTTAGAAGGGTGGAATTATAGACAAAGTGCTCTATCGAATTTATACTGAAGCTACTTATACCAAATGCAAAGCGCGTTTCAAGGCTACATGAACTCAAAAGCTTTTGAATGCAATGCTGCCAAGCCCACAAGGGCCACTGATTCAGATCTGATCAAAGATAAATTATAGCCTGCAAAAATAAAACTATAGCCTCAAGAAAAAACAACGCTCGATTCATTCCAGATGAAACAAAGCAGTTTTACTGAACCATGCTCAGACTCCAAAACTTGTTTTAATTTGTTTGTCAGAGCCTTTTTAAATTTTGATTTCGCTAAAGAAACCACAGCCTCGGTCTTATAAAGTCCAAATATCCAGTTTTTCTATTGTGAGCTTGTGTTTTCTGCATTTCTCTGGATTGCATTACTGTCGCACTTACCCAGTAAACATCTCGATGTGAACTGAAACAATCCAACATTTTGGCTGCAAGTTTTATGATTTCCTCTGGAATTTAGAACAAAGCATTTCAAAGCTTGTTTTTTTTTACTACATGCTTTGCTTATTTTGTTTGGGGAAGAAAACAATCAATAGTTGGATTTTTTTTTATGCTAAATTGGGCTTTTCAGCTTCACATTTCGAGTCAGTGCCCACCTAAAGCTAAATAAGGTCAATCAGTGTGACACCACATTTAGAGAAAGGTTTATTAGTTAGCAGTGTTCTTTGTTTCCTTCCTGAGAAACTGTCTGGATCACTTAAGGAGTCCTGGCTCACCACTAAATGGCTTTTCATTAGTGGCTTGCTCCAGGCCCAGCGCTGTCACTTCATGGATCTGTGATTATGAGCCAGCGGGGATCTGGGATGAGACTTGAAAAAAACAAGCGATGACGTGATATAATCTCTGCAAATCATGACAATCTCTGACACCACGTCTGTCAGTGGGGACAGAAGCAAAATATTTTGACGCCGTTAATTGCCCCCCCTGGATACAGGTGGTCATTTGAGGGTTTTCTGGACTAGCAGTCATCTCCGACGCAGAGCAGCAGCATCTAGATAATATCCATCTCTTCCTCTGTTTCCCTGCTTTCTCTCAGTGGGGTAATTTGTTGTTATTCCCTCTGTTATTATAAATACCACTGATCTCACTAATGCCAAATTAGATTATAGTTAATTCATTTAATACGGCTCATGCACGGCAGAAGCTTTCTGGGAGTATCATTTTCATCGTCTTACACATGGTGAAACCTTGTACTTATACTTTTGGTCATGACACACTCTGGGTCAGACAGTGATGTGGATCCTCTTATGTCTCTGATTTAATTTGCTGTCTGCACAGAATCCGCTTCATCTGAGTAACCCAAATGATCTCATCAGGTAAAAGCAACTAACATGGAGCCTTCATACTGGTCATTTTCTTCAATAAACATGAATTAACATGTAATACAATAATATAATACATCTTGAAGCTGCACATATGGGTTCTGTCATATACAGTGGCTCTAAAAAGTGTTATTTTTTGTGTGATTTCACAGTTAATTCAAGAGGAAAATATCAAAAGTAAAAAAAAGCCACAATTATCTGGCTGCCATAAGTGTTCACTTCCTTCAACTCTAACTTAGAAAATGTAAATTAAATCAGAAAGTGTTTCAACAAAGTTTTATGGTGTCCACATGTATGCATCCATGTTATTATGACATATTTCATTTGAATAGTATGGAGTAAATGTCACAATAATGCAAATAATGTTTTGCAAAACTTTGCCATGGTGTCTTTTTTCATGTCACAAAACCACCAGATTTTTTACAATGATACGTTTGAGATGAATTAAATGTGTATTTACTTTGAGGTAAGAAGTTATTCTGAGGCATCTTGAAAATTCTTAAAACACATGATACTTCATGTCATCACTTGGTTTCACATGCAGATTTAAACAGACAATGTGGATATAACTAATTCTGCTTAAATTTGGGAATTTAGTTTCTGTACAATTAAATAATTTCAGTACTAAAATTTATTGAAAATCTTATCTCAATGAAAGTCTGTTCTGCAGTCTGCTTGACCCAATTGGAAAAATATTTTGTGAAATAACTGGATTAGGAAAAGAAGTTGTGACAAATCAGAAAATGGTGCAAACTACCAAGGATGTTATGAAACCTAGCAAATTAGTGTAGTTTCTGCAAGTTGCTTGTATTTACTCAAAGTCAACACCCATTTGCTCTTTATGATTCATAATTATTGCTTCATTTTAGCACCATTTTTCAATCCCATTTAATTTACAGTTTTGACATAAAATATTGTGAAAAAATAAATGAAACAGAAAGTTCTTACATGAGTCAGCAGCTCCTCCTATTGTCAACCACAGGATTTGCCCCTGTGACTGTCAGTGTAAGCTTCTGCCAGAAGAGGGCGCCACAGCTTTAGAAAATGACTCAGCAAATCAAACTGTTTACAAATCTTCCAAGAAAATATGATGGGTTGTGATTGAACTTTAATCATTATGACTCGTTAATCTGCTTGCCTAAAACAAAGACCAAACAAGAAAATATGCCCAGTTAGATAAAAGAACAAAGCAAAACAATGTACAAATCTCTTGAAAACGGGTTTGATTATAACTGACTATCAAAAATAAACAATATCAACCATGCGAATTATAAATGCTTACATATTTTCAACAAAAATGTACCAATTAGTATATCAACTTTTGGGTTGTATGCAGTGTAATTTTCCCAATGTGAAACATCACTTTGATTTCCTCCAAAGCACATTGTTTTAATAAAACTGCTTTTTTGTCCATCAGGACCAGACTTTTGCTCCTTGCTGCCAGATCAATATTTCAAAGCTGTTGCTTTTTGTGTTCCAGAGAAACCTTCTGCCTTCAAGGTGCAGCATAATTTTTACCTCATTATCAAAAGTGCGCTCGGCGGTTATTCTTCACGGGTCACATCTGGAACCCTCCACAATAGTTAACTTCAAAGCTAACATTAAAAAATGCTTGGAAGTTAGTGGCTAGGGTGTTCATCAAGCATTATTGGTGAATAGGAAGGAAAACGGTGCACAATTTTCTAACTTTTTCTGAATCTTAGTACGTACAGTATAGAGTACTTGTGTCAAGACATATTCATGGGTTAGATTGGCATTGACCTACATCTGTTTGGAAGTATTTTAAATTTTTAAAACTAAAAACTCTTCTTACCCTGCCTCATGCCCAGAATGTTAGCTGGAGATAGGCACCAGCACCCCTCCCAATTCAACTAGGGACAAGGGTGTTAGAAAATGGATGGATGGATGGATGGATGGATGGATGGATGGATGGATGGATGGATGGATGGATGGATGGATGGATGGATGGATGGCAGAATGCATTGATGCATTGATGAAATTATGCTTGTGGTTGATTCATGGCAAAATATGGAAAAGAGTTCAAGTAATAGTAATACTTTTGCTAAATTAAATTAATACATGACTTAATTCAGTCATATAAAGAGGAGATAAGAGCGATGCCTCGACTAAGGTCAGTTGTGATCTGTCTATAAGCAAAATTATAAACACAGATAATAAAAGATTAAAAATGCATCACCCAATCTCTGTTATAGCAACCATAAACAAAGACTGAGCAGTAGTAGCTGCTCCCCTGACACTTTACATGTCTTGACTCCACTCTCAAAAGGCACGACCATTACATCACTCACAGGCACGTTGCTTTTAAAAGTTCCCTGACTCATCTTCTATTTATTCACACACTATGCACATAAATCAAACAAAAATCACAATCTGTTGGATGTAGTCAAACCAAAAAATGTTGTTGCAGCATGTCCCAGAAGATGGAAACTGTGTAACTCACAATCACAGTTTTATACATAATTCACTGCAAGACCTTCCACTTTCATGTATTATTAAATCCAGTAACCACTCATTTTGACTTGGTGCTAATTTCACTGTGCAACTCTGTCTGCACAGTGGAAACTGTTGCGTTTTTGCACTTACAGCTAATAAAAAAGATGATACTTAAAATTAGAATACGTCATCAGAAATGTGGGTTTATATATGATTAAAGGTTATGTTTGAAATATGTGTTCTTGGCTTTTGCACTGTAACCATATGGTTTCTGTTTTGTTAAACATGTCACCATAGAGCAGTCTTTAATCAGTCGTATTGGTGTCAGCTTTAGTCCTATATCAGCTGTTATATTTCCCTGTTCATGATAACAAGTCATTTCTGAGGTTCTGTGTTTCTAAGCCGTCGAGTGAAACCACATGAGATGGACACAGTGATTGTCGAGTCAATAAAAGGAGAAAACCGCTGCAGAGTAAGAACCACAACTCCATCTTCACTTTTCTGTTTGAGCAGTGATGACAAAAATATAAAATCCTCTCAATTATGCAAGGAATTATTTCTTTATAAGAAGGTAGCTATGGGAGCCTCTGGAGCATGCTTAGACTGGTTTATATATACACTTCTACAACATGATGACTTGTTTCATGAGGAGGAAAGAATGTGAAATAGTGTGACCCTGTCTCTGAATATATATGGTGTTCAAACAGAAGCAGGAAGAGTGAGCAGGTCCAGCCTACGACCAGCCACATCCTTCCTGGCTTTCTCTATATCTCTGTCTGGCATACTCTGCTTCTGAATTATGCTTCCTGTGCAACTTTTCCACCTATGCTGCTGCAGAGCATTCATACTTGTTGCATTTAAAAGACAGAAGAGCAGTAAAACAAAATACTGGAATAATAGGGGTGTGTGCAAATGTTTCACAGTAAATGAAGTGCTCCATTTGATCATACAAACAATTTTTCAGAGCTTTAGAGATTTATGGTGAAGTAGTCACATTTAAAGATAGATTAAATTTGATTAAATCAAATTCAAAGTTTAGTAACTCTTAAGCGGAGAATACTAATAAATATTTGTTGAAAACTCAAGCTGGCTCTGTTTATCATCTACGCATACCAACAACAAATCGTGTTGAAAGTCTTGCAATCGAGTCACTAACTAAATGTTGCTACCCCAGGAGATTGTGAATGTGTTTCAAATGAATGACTGCATCTTAATCCTTGAACCATCACCTCCAAGTTTCATCACAGCAGGCATGCTCTCTATGAACGTAACATTATTAAATGTGGAAAAAGTCTTCGCATTCTTTGTTTTCAGCACATTTTTGAGAATAATTTTTTCCATTTCACAAAGACATTCTTCAGTGCATTTCAAATGTATTGACACATGTGGATATCAATTTTCAAGAGGTCCCTCATATTCTCAAATAGATTTACATTCAGACTTTGTGCAAGGTCATTTTATGAATGTACTTTGGTGTATTTTGAGGATTTTATTTTGGTAGATGGCAAACCTCTTCCACTCTCAAGTCTTTCCTGTTTAACAGATATTTTTCAAGACTATCTGTTATTTAACTTTATCCTTCTTCACATCAGCTCAGTTCAGCCCGCCTGCTCATGCTGAAGTAAGCATCCGCATAGCATTTTGCTGGTTTTCTACAAAGACCAATGAAGTAACTAAGATTCTCCCACCTGAACTGTGGATCTCTTAAGCTCCTTTAGAGTTATCATGGACATCCGGCCTGTTTTTCAGATTTAGCCATTATTTTCCTGGCTGCTTACGCAGCCTCTTCTAGGTCAGTTTGAAGTTGTTCCATGTTCTTTTTATCTTTTTATTTTCAGATGTTGGATCAAACCGTGCGTCATCAGGTTTACGACATTTAGATATTGTTTCATGCTGTTTTAAATGTATTACTTACCTGCCTGCTGTTTTTCTTAATGCTGATTATCTCACAAATAAATTCTTCAAAGAGCAACTGTATATATACTGAAATAGACTTACTCACCATGAAATACTAGATAACAAGGGATCTAAATACAAATGCACACCACATGTTTCAGGTTACTGTATGGAAGCACCTTCCTAGTTTCTTTCGTCAGTGTGAAAAATTATTTTACAAAGTGTAAACTGAAGGGGTTCAAGTAAAAGTGCACAGGTATTCAGTTGCAGATTTCAGATTTTAATTTTTTTTTGAACAATTTCAAACCCATGCAGTCTTTTAATGTACTTGTGTCGCTCTAGCTCATAACATCCTACAAGAATTCACTAAGGGCTGTGGTTGTAGCATGAAAAATGTGGAAAAAATTTAAGGTAAGGAAGTAGCTTTAAAAGACACTGCGCAAAACAAAATATATTTAGTTTTAAATCCTTGTCTTTCATAAATGGAGAAAAATGTGTCTGTGAAACAAGATGGGAATTTTTACATGTGCTTGTAGTTGGAAAAAGATGGGTGTGCTTACTTTGGCGTTTGTCTTGCAGGCCGTGAGTATTTGCCCATGCGTGTGCGTTCACCCCCGCTGCCCTCGAGCAACGCAGAGAATGTCAAGAGTTTGTAAAGGCTGTGGAGGCAGCTTCTGTGTGGAGAGAATGACTCAGCGCCGACCATGATGAGAAAAGACAGCTTTGCAGTAGCAGAGCACACTGCACCATCAGACCAGGGCTGTATTTGAATATTGCATTAGAGAAGTGGAGCTTTTTTGTGCAAAACCCCCAAAGGATCCATGGAGCTCCAGCTCATCTCTGGCTCCTCTTGCTGAATGAAGTCAGCCACAGTCCGATGATGTATGTCTATGGAAATGCGATGACATATTTGGTAGGTGCTGTTGCTGTGAAGAATGGAGAGATAAACTGAACTTCTGTTTTTTGTCTGTGTAAGCAGTGGCTCACCACAGAGCAGCACTATGAAGCAAGCCCAAACCACAAAACTCAGTGAATAAAGAGGAGAGATCTGAACAGCAGTGTTCAGATCTGCATATTAAAATCAGTGAGATGTTAGAAATTTCTGTAGGAACGAAAGCATACATTGGTGTTATTTGGACCCATAAAGAAGTAAACGAAGATCTTTTTTGTCAAAATGCAAACAATACAGCTGGTGAAATGTATTTGTTTTTCTCTGTTTTGTTTTTTTGGCAAACAAAATGTTTTACCAAATAAAGTAGGACTCTGGTCAATCACAGTGAGGGTCATTATCTAAAAATGGAGAAAACATGGAACATTAGTTAAACTTCCCAGGAGTAACTAGTCTATCAAAATTACTTAAAGAAAGCATCAACAGCTCATCCAGGAGGTTCCAAAAGAAAACAGAATAACATCTAAATCTGTAGCAGGCAACGGTGGACCACCATTAATCAGTATGAGAGGCTATTGATGTTGCACATAAGGCCAGGTTGGTTGAAAACAGCCTTTTTTAATTCACTCTGGTTATTTTTGACAGAATATGAAAGTAGTCTGAAGATCTCAAGCATGTAAGTGTGACAAAAAAGCAAAACAGAAGAGCTCTCACAGTTGCAATTATTTTTTCAGCACACAATTTTTTTTCTAATAGTAAGGGAGAGAAGAATAGACAGCAGGGTCAAACACATTTTAATTGTTAAAGAGACAAGGCCTCAGGCTCATCCAGTTTCCCAGCTAATCATCATCTAACAAATGAACACAAACCACTCGACCAAAGCTCAACCTGCTGTACCTTTGAACATTAACCACAGTGGGGTTAGTGACATGCACATGATAAACATTTGGAAAAGGAAACACTTTGTTGAATATTCATGTGAGTCACAATGCCAACTGAAAAGCCAAGCGTGTGAGCAGGCACAATAGACAAACAGAGCTCAGAAATTAGCCCTACCCACTGATGGATTCCAGATAAAGATGTCATACACTCAAGTGTGTGTGAAAAATATTGTTGCAGGAACTGAGAGTGAATATGTTGCCTAAAGGATGGGAAAAAATAATGGTTTTTTTTCTTTTTTTTATTGGAGTGGTCCCTACTGAATCATCCTGCGGAAGAACGCACACCTTTCATGCCTCAGGCACAGTCAAGGTGTAGTTGTGTAACTCTCCAACATAAGGCAACGTCACTAAAAACACTCATGTATTACTTACTGCCTTTGGAAAAATAAACCAGGTCTATCCAGATGTGCTGAGTGTCTGCTGCAGCATAGAAACCCTTCTCGTGTCTAGACCACAGAATCTGTGTCTGAACACAAGGGGAGGCACTCAAACAAAGAGCCATTGTCCTCTGACTCTTGGTCAAAGCAACAGCAACAACAAAGGAGGATGGCAGAAAAACAACAACTGCACTGTTTTTTGGAGGAGATTGTGGTGATGCTCTATGTCAGTGATCACAAACATGTCATGCTGCTCATTGGGGGACATTAAACCACAGACCCTAATTCTGAAGAAAATACAAAGATCTTGTGATGTGGTACATCTGCATGTGTTTGCTCTTTGGTGGGTAGAACAAGTCATTTTTGTTGTTCTGACATTTTTTTTACATGAAAAGGCATTTGCACTTAATATGAGCCATATTATAATAAAAAAAGAAGCATTAAGGCAACTTAATGGGTTAATTTCGGGTTAGACAAATCCATAGAACATTTATTTCTGTAGAGAAAAACTCAGTGAGTCTGCACTTTGAGATTGTTTCATGCTGTATATGGTAGGATTTTCTTGGGTGGTGATGTTGATTTGAATGCCAGAATGTGTAATTCATTAACATGCTCTAACTTATGGCTAAATTATTACAATAACAGCAGTGCATTGCATTTTGGTTTATTTAAAGCCTCATTTTATGTAGAGATTTAAAATGTGAGTCTGGCAGAAAGAGAACCTTGTTGATTTGTAGAGATGTTACCTTCTAACACCTGAAAAAAGTTTATATTTTACAGGTGTTGTAATGTTTCCACAGAACTGTACCTCAATTTTAATTTTTTCTTTGGTCAAAGAAAAATTGCCTCAACAGGCAATGGATAATTTTTAGAAAGTATCAGTCTAATATTTTAGCATTTTTTAAATTATAGATTTAAATTTGAATGAGTATTTATGTGCAAGTCTAAATCAATTAACAATTTTATTGTGATTTTCTTCTATGGACAAATTAAACAGAAAATTCCACTGAAAACAATGTATGCCACAATTTATGTAATCTCCATTTATCTAAAAGACGTCCAAATCTATACTAGCATTTTATCCACAGTTTCCAGTAAAACTTTTAATAATATAAAAATATTTGTTACATGACGGAAGAAAACATTTTATGTTTTCAGATTTTACTTCCTGTATGCATTGCCAAAAATGATTCATGTTCCTGGCAGACTTAAGTTTAAACTAATCATTTAATTTGACCAAAATGTATATATATATATATATATATATATATATATATATATATATATATATATATATATATATATTTTTTTTTTTTCAATTAATATTCAATTATATAAATATGTCCTTTCATTGGAGTTCATAGGATCAAAGGAATGCTGGATTTAATTTGTCTTTTTTCTATGCATGTTAGATTTATATTATTGTTATCTATGCCCTAAGAAAACTTCAAACAGTGAGACCATTTTTCTTAATATTAAAACAAATTATGGTGCATGCCTTCTGATTTATAATACTCAACTTAATCTTAAGCATACATAAATCAACCTCACTTGGTTGCTTTATGTAGTGCTGCAATGTGAGCAACTCCCATCCAAAGTATGGGTAGTGTATAGTGATGTAAAATTTTATAATGAACAACAAACTATACCAAAGGAGTGTTTGCTTGCCTGGTATGTTTTTCCACTCAAATGCTTGACTTGGTGTGATAAATGTGGTCATAGAAGCAGTAAGTCAAGTGCCAGAGACATGACGCTTAACACTATAAAGATAAGATAAAAACTTTATCAGAGCAATTCAGAAAACCACTTTAGATATCTAAATCGATTTAAAACAGCTTTGCAAAGGGATGAATGTCAAGTGGAAGATGAAAAAAAAATGAAAAAGAAATTAAATGAGTGAAGAAAAGAATAAAGCCTCATGGTCAAGAGAATCATCACTTATGAAATCCCCATTGACTGAAGTGACCAGAATCTCACCCACATTGGGAAACACTGAGCTGCACTGAGCAATTCATCATTCAGCTGCATTTGTCCTGTTTGTTTATAACCTGCAAATACTTCACATTCAGAGAATAGACACTGATTCAAACAGAGTCTAACGTAAGTGAACGGTGTCAAGACAAAAACATTCAAAACACAAATCTTTATTTTCCCTTATGTTATATGTCAAATTAATGGTGGTCTAGTGACACAAACGCCTCATTTCATTCCTCCTCTTCCCTTTCTATTGTGTTTTTCTGGCTCTTGGATGTTTTTAATTTCTTGCCAAAACAGCTGCTGTCCAGTCAAGTTGGACTCCCACTCATGCAATCTGTGTGTGGACTGAGTGATAATGTCTGAAGAGGTGGGGTTGGCTGGAGAGACACAAACTCTTCTCCATAAAAAACAATTTTGTTGCAGGTTTGCTTTTTTGTTTTTATCAGTCTTATTTTTGACAAATTAAAGACCTAGTATCAATAAATAATAATAATAATCATAATAAAACATATTTGTGATGGTAGGAAAGAAAATAATGCTAGTTGCATGACCTTGGCATGTAGCTAGTGTCTGGTGGTTGCCATGGAGATTTAGTGACCCTCGGAGTAGAAAACTGTGACTTTAGAGATGTTTTACCTTCCTAACTAAACCCCCTCATTGTGCTTGGGTTCATGTCCAGTCTTCTTTGTCAGAGTTCTAGTTATTTTATACATCTGAAGTTTTGATTTGACTCAAGATATAAGCAAATTTGGTCGAGAAGCAATTGTACACAACCATTTTATTGTGATAAAAATATATTTGACTGGGTTGAATGGTGTGTTATAAAAGTGGCAGAAAAACTTACTTTTGTGTAAATGTGTTTATACTCCAAGGAAACAAGAAGTCATCGATTTCTAGTTAAAACAGTTAGTAAGCCATGGCTAAAAATTATGTATCTATATTACATTTTATAATTGAAAATGCTTAACATTTTCAACTTATTAAAATAAAAAGTTTGATTTCCTAAGATTGTGATTCACCAGCTGCAATGAAATCCATGAATTTCTAAGGATTTTATTTATATTTACCAGGGGTCTGTAAATGTAGAGCAATTTGGCTGTGAAGGTTTGGCTGTCCCAAGAAGTGGAGGATTGACTTGTCAAGTTGGTAAATAAAAACAGGTTCTTAATGGAAACTTCTGGTGCCTTCTGGGTTTTGTCATTCAGTCACTGAAAACGAGGCTGTCTCATTTTGGAGTGATGGGACAAAAGAAGAGACAGTCCCTCCTTCCTGTTTATAGCTAATGCTATAAACAGCCATGGGCTCGCTGCTGCTAATGCTTTGTCTCAGGAGACGCCACTCAAACCGCTAGCTGATAAAAGCAGCACCAAAAGGGTTAAGAATAACAAATAGGACAAACTGATTAGAAAATAGAGTGGAGATCTCCCACAACTAATCTCTTATTAGTGATATCAGAGGAGTAATCTTGTAATGTAATATGTAAACACGGTGCTACTTGTGTTCTGGAAACTATTCACTATGGCGGCTCAGTTTTAGACGATGTAATATGTAATAAAAACTGTTGGATATAAATGCGATTACATGCAGCAGAAAACCAGTCACAGGACAAAAAAGGTGAATTTTAGATTTTGTTCTGGAGAATTGAAGAAAAAATAGAAAGATGTTTGAAAAAAATCTTAGATATTTATTTAAGGATATAAATAGCAGATTACATTACGAAAATTGGAGGCCTGACTTTTTTTTTATTGTTGCACTATCTTTTTTTTTAATTATCTTGGAGTCTGACTGCTGCTGGACTGAAGCAGTTAAAAACAACAACAACAACAAAAAAACAGATCTGTTTTAATTCTTGCTGAATACCACATTTCAGCTGTGCAACAGTACGCAGTGGGGACCACACTCTCTTTGTGATGCTTCATGCATTTTCAATGAGAGACAGACCCGGACTCCAGGCAGCCCAGTCAAGCATGCACACTCTGCGTCCATGAAGCCATGTAGCATAGAGTCAGACAGAATGAGGTCTGCTCAAGTAAACCATGGGTTTCCTTGTAAAAAATGTTGACTTAAAGATGTGTCACTTCAAATACCGATCTATGGTGTAAATATGCAGACATGCACACACATGCAAATCATCAATCCAATGAGAGGGATACACCATCACAGATATTGTCAGATATCATACTGAACAAGAAGGATAGTTAATTGCAGTTAATCAGCTTCTTAAAAGCAGTTTAGAAATCCTGTAGATTTTTATATTGTTATGGTTTATGCATATTTATTTGTAATATTAACAGGACGTTTTCGGCTGATGTCAGAAATAAATTAATGATGAAAAAGAGCTGTCAGTTTGAGTCATAATGCAATGCGGTTCATTTAAGTTGAAGCTTTTAGAGAATGGCAGAAAACATTGACCCAATCAGTCTTGTGACCTTTGAAGACAACATGTTGGTGGGAGGTCTGAGCCAATGGGGAGAAAACAGGGTCAAGCTTCATTTCACATTGTTTTGAGGGCTAAAAGGTCTCATGTCACCATCCAAGGGTCTTCTTTTTGGCTTCCAACAAGATGAGAGGCTTTTTTAATAAATGATCAGGATTTACAGCTGGGTTCCTTGTAAAGGACTGTGTAGTTGTGAATTTTAACCACAGAACTCTGTGGCTTTCTTTAGGCCTCCTTGTTGAATCAGTCTCACAAAACAGTATTCAAGTTTAAACAGTCGAGATCCAAGCTGTCACCCACAGATAAAAAAGACAGTTGCTTAGGATATTCAGAAAAAGTCCAGGAACAAGCAAGGCTCCAGTCTATCATAAACTGGAAGATAACAAAATACCAGTGACAGCATTCACAGTGATGTGATTTTGTATCAACCCGATTGTAAATTTGGCCATATGAGTCAAATGTTGAGAGGAGAAACGTTTTATGGTCAGAATCAAAAAAGATCAGACTCTTGGCCACAAAGACAAAAAGAATGTTTGAAAGTGTCAAAGTGAGGCTTTCAAACTTATAAAAAAAAACATAGTGAGGAGCTCTTTTGCTGCCAGTGGTTCTGTTGCATATAGCGCAAAGTGGGTGGAATAGTGAAGGAGGAACACCTCCACATTATTGAACTTTCAACAGTATAAGTGTCTAAACACCCTTCTGAATGGAATGTCTTGTGAAAAAACTTTCTAATTTACAATAAAATACCTGCAGCTGCAGTTGTCAGAATTTTGCGCTATAAAGACAGTAAAATACGTATAAATACAGATTTGCTTCAGAGAAATACTACTTAGGAAGTGAACTGATAAGTGCCAGTCGCTACTTGCATCTGAAGTCTGAAGTTGGATCTCAGAAATAGCATAAAATTTAGCTCAGCTATTTTCTAGTTACAAATTAGAAAACTAAGTAGATTTACCAGTTGTATTAAATGACTAATCAGTGCTAAAATATGACGCAAGTGACTCGTCCTGTTTAGATTGTGAGTAATATGGACTTTTCACACTCAAACCTAACACATGTTGTCCATATGTTTCGAGAAGCGTGTCATTAGAAGCCCACATTGATAAATCATTGCAGAGACTCAGGAGAGAAGAAGGTTATGAATAATTGGCACATGTTTGCAAATGAGCATATCCCACATTTTTCTCCACTTGGAAACAAAAAACATGAGCAGCTCATGCAAAATGTGAGCTCAACAACTGAGTGGATGTGTTTACTTGACTGCAAGTTTTTAAAGACTGAAGAAATATGCAGCAGTGCAACTTTAATGTTGATCTCTGATAATTAAGTCACGATTTCCGACTTTAAAATTCCATTTAACATCTATATTTTGCTGTAACTGTTGGGGAAGATTTCCATTGTACAATAGACAGTCAGATTACGCAAGGTTGCACAAGTTAAACTGTGTTTTTTTAAAGTTTATCACTCCCTCTAAGCATTGTTGAAATTTCCTCTGTACGTCATCAACTGCGCACCAGGCAGTGGTCCTCTTAATGGGCTCATAAAGGGTGTGAGTGTGTCAGATCCTGGCGTCAAAAGCAGTTGTGTCCAGTTTAACGCAGGCTTCTTGATTTAATGGCTGTGTGACATTAGGCATGGTAGTACCCTGAGGTTATCTGTGTCTGGAGCCAGACTTGGAATCTGCCCATCAGTCCCTGTTTACCCCATTCTTTAGTCTCACGCCTTAGTTGCTCACAGTGTGGGCCAGTCCTCTCTTTCTGCACCCTTAGGGAAGCTTGAGCTGGTTCTCAAGCTGTTGATTAGGGGTGCTGGAGATTCCTGCAAGAAATTCAGCAGATCAAAGAGCTGAAAACAGGGCCAACCCAATCAAAGTAAAATTTAGAGTAATTCTCCAAATTTTCATTTAGATTTCAGAGAATGTGATTTTGATTAAGGTTGATGATACTGGGAAAAACCTCTCGCTTCAAAACGGTGCAGAGTTAATAGTCTGGACCACCTTTGTGACTGACAACCACAAAGCATTGAAGGGCTCACTGAATGCCAGCACCAGGATCACATTTACCAAATAAACAGCATCAGAAATCTGTGAGCATAATGAACTCCTGCAAGGGTCCACACACACACAATCTCCAAATTCCCAGATGGGGCACATAATGAAAACCTCTCCTCTCCAGACCCAGATGCTTAAATTGAACAAGTTAACATGAAACATTTGTTAAGGTGGGGGCGCGTCTTTCAAAAGACTGTAAATTTATTTGCCCGGGGCCACAAACTCATTCGCAGCAGACATTCTCTCAGAGGGATTAACATCACATAAAGCTGAAAATTTGGATGTTGTGTTTGATAAATGGTTGTCATTTAAAATTAGGCTCAGTCAATTAAAGGAGAACTACATTTAAGAGCACATGTCCTCAAATTTACAGCTTTTCCCTTTTAATAAAAATAAAGATGATGAATGAAAGAAAAAAGGGGGAAAATGGGCAGCCAATGCAACCAAACTGTTGAAATTATGTGACATTATGTTTGGAATGCCAAACTTGTGCGTTAGTGTACTGCACAATGGTCACCCAAGATCAAAAAAGTGATTGCTAATGACTTTAGAAAGTGGAGATTTAAATGCTCATGTATTGTTTGGGGAGGAGTCAGTCAGCAGAACGTTTGACAACATGAGCTTGGAGACCCAACAGACCAGTACAGCACAGGGAGATTTAAAAGCAGCTTTAGTAACAAAAGCTGTATGAAGTAAAATTCTGTCTGCATTCAGGCTGCTATATTTCAGCTGAATGCTGAAATATAGCATCCAATTCTGTTTTGCCTCAGCATGCTTGTGTTTCTCCAAACAACTATGTTGCCAAATGTTTTATCAGGAAGCCAAGCAGTGATTATGCAAATCTCACTTTCCGTCACTGTGGAAAAGCAGCTGTCAAAAGATTATTCTGATGTCAATGTGTACACTGGTTAGGATTCTCAGAAAAAAAGTAATTTCAAGCAAATACTACATAGCTTTGGGTTGGAAAGAAATATAACATAATGGCATACAACCAGACAGCAATTGGCTGAATCACATTGAAATGAAAACTAACTAAAAATAACTGCAGCAGCTAATTTCCGTTGATAACCATGTAGGAGGATCATTTGAAGGGATAACATTGAGTTATTTTCTTAAGAGACCCCTATACATTGGCAAATGTTTTGGATTATAGTAGGACGCATGAAAAACCAGTTAAAAGATCAAGCAGTCAATTCTTTGCTCAAGCTATCTGTAGCAGCTGTGACAAACTGCGTCGTTTCCTTATGTTTTGGCTTTAGATTGCTCACAACCTTGGATCCAATGTTGTAATTGAGGAATTTGATTATTCCTTAATAATAATCATCATAATTATCCTAGCAGAGAAACCTTTTTTAGTGTTGAGCTTTGTAACAATCCCTTCTTAAGTCAACAAAAAGCAGCCACACGTCCATCCAATGTATTTCATTAAGAAAAGTATTTTAGGTCAAGAAACGTTACACTTGCACTTCACCCATTTATGATACTAAATAATTAGTTTTGAAAGTTTGACTAAAAAGTCTTCTTCGGGTAAATGTAACTAGAGAAAAAGTGGTTGTGATTTATTTAATTCTTTCAAAAGTTTAAGGATTTCAAATCCAAGTTTTTATTACTTGTGGTTTTATGGTGATTTTGTCTAGTTGTGTTACCACCAGTGACTTGGGACAGATGCTGTTTCCCTGTTACAACAATCATCCAACAGGCAAAGACCAGTTTGGCAACTGGGTGTGAAGCATTTGGCCTGTGGACAAACTCCTGTGCTCCAGTGCTCATAAAACGGAGCTACGTGTGGTAAACACATGGCTGATCCAAACGGTTGCAAAATCTTATTCATTAAAGTTTGAACCTCTTTCAACAGCACCACATGTTTCAAATTATATCATAAAGCTTACTTTCTATCTTGTACTCCAAAAAAAAACTAAAAAATCCCTATCATTGCTCTGCTCTGAATTATCAGTTTGAATTTAAATCAAGAACATGAAACATCTTTGTGTGCGAGCCTGATCGGTAACAAACGAGACAGCAGTGAACCATGCCACATCACCACAGTTCATGTCCCTACAAGGTGCATCCACTTAGCTCAGTGTTTTGGGACAAGATAGGTGTTGGCAGGCTGCAGGTGCTCACATCCGACCACCTTACTGTTCAAAAAGCAGCGCCACTGTTTGAATAAGGTAAGAGTGAAGTCCCACATGTCCTCACAGGCTGAACCCTTACATGCTCAAATACCTGTGTTTCCTGTTGAGGGACGAGCACAAAGAAAGGTCAGACAACTGGCCTCGGGGGGACAAAGGGATCAGATGATGAGACCTCCATCTTCCTGCTGAGCAAACCAGTGAACTATCAGACTCTGGCGAGAGGAACAACATTCCGTTTACTTCGCACACAGTTGAATAACAATAGAAAGTGTTATTAGACTGTAATTTATCTTAAAAAAGACCTTGTCTTGGTTTGTGAGGTTATGTTGGGAATTTAATTCCATCTGCAAGCCATCTTTTTAAGGTAACCCATGAATATGGTGTAGCTCATAGAACAGGAGGCATATCACCTGGAGACAAAGGTAGAAACTTTTTAATTCTATCTGATCTCTGAAGTAGTTAAGTGTGTATTTTCATATTCTAAAACCCTCTTTGATCAAGATAAGATTTTCTTTTCTGTGGTTGCCAAGTGACAGATTTATTGATTAATACTCATGTTTCTATTTATCTTGCAATTTCAGTGTCCTGTGAAGATATTTGAGTAAATATTACCTCTTCTAATACATGCAATGCTATAGCATGTATAGTATAGCATAATCTTTTGGTCTGAAGTTAATACGCTGGAAATCTTAGTGGCTATAACATCCTAATTCTGAGACAACATATCTGCTTCAAAGATTGTGGAAATGCTGAACAAACATTATAGTAATGACCCCACAATAACATTAATGAAACTTTTGCAATTCAGTGCACAAACTTTGCTTGCACTGATGAATATCCACTTCTGGATCAGAATCTCTAGAGAATTTAACTTTATGTCAACAATACATTTTTACTGAACAGCCATGGTCCCAACACCCCTCTCTACTGAAGCAGCTGAACGACTCCCATGCAAGAAATAACCCCACCCTTTCCTTTAATAATAAGCCTCAAAATGTTGCTTTGGCTCATTAATGTTGAAATCTTTGGGCTGAACTGACCTCTCAGTTTTCATGACAGCATTCTCCTCAAAGTGCCGGCTTATTCTCTGGTGAGACCTTTCAACATCAGAGAGGATTTTTAGATGTTCTGACAGAGTTTTTGAATTTCCAAGCCAGTTATAACTATCTTGAGAATGTAACACTGGTATTACACAAATCTTGGTGTTTAATAATGTGAAATGCTATTCACATAGTAATTCTTCGGCTCAGGTCTAACACTTTATGGCTGTCCTCTCAAGCAAACATGCCCTGCAGAGACATGCCAGCAGATGGCTGAGATCTATGTCCCTGGATTTCACATTCTGCCAGGATTTAGGTTTCATCCATCAGACCAGTGGCATGTTGAAGCTTAATCACAACAAAACTTCATGTTCATCCAAACAACTGGGCAGAGTCAAAAATTTCAACAGCTCAAGACTTCATGAACATCTTCTTTTCTTTCTTTGTCTCAGAGAAAGCCTGTGACTATTAAAGCAAAAACAATGCCAGGGTACTGGGTTCCTCCGGCAGATGTAAACCCCAAACAAAGGCTGTTGTATTTGACAGGAGAGTGGTGGGGAGAGGGTTGGAGGTCAGCACAAAGGGCAAAACAAACAGCCCAGGACATAGCAGTGTGAGGATGTTGAGGTCAACGGTTGGCCTTCAGCCATGAAATCTGAGAAGAAATCCAAAGATGACAGGAAACATCGACCACGTAGGACCTTAAGTAAATATTTATTAGTGCAGTTGAGATCACTCTGAAAAAACAATAAGGTCCCCATCTTGGGCAAAATTGGAAGCTTTTCCATAGGTGAAAAGGTTTTGGGCTTTATTTAATGTAGAGTAATAAACTGGACTGTATCTATCAGTTCTTCACAAGCATACTTGATTAGAAAAATACACAGAGCTAATAGCAGGGCAATTGTTAGCACTGTTTTTGCAGCTACGAAGTTTTGGTTTCGAATCTGGGCCTTGAGATTTCTGCACTCAGTTTCCCCATGTATGCATTCTGTCTGAGAACCTTTCAAACAACAACTGGGTGCAAATTTCATTGAACTTTGATCTTTTCAGATGTATGATGAAAAATACTGATTGAGAGAGTTTGGATAATTATTATTTTGAGGCATGTGACGTTCAGCAGTAATCAGTGGTGTCATATGGAAGTAGAAGATTGTTTATAGACTTTGCACAGACATTTTGCTGAGTTTTCTGGAAATAAGCTGAAGATAATAAAACGTGGTCTGTGTTGGTATGAGTCTATTTTTCTGCAAGTTATTGTATAAGACATTCAATGTCAAACATTACAAAGGCTATCAATGTAATGTATCATGTCTACAAGATTGATGATATGCCACCATAAATGTCCTATTGATTTCTTAAAAGAACAATCAGTCACTCCCGTGATTCAAGACATCATGGCTTTAACAACGCAGAGCACATGGTTGATTGCACAGGAGATTTATCTATTTTTGAAACGTAAACTATAATTGAAACCTCAAGGACACGATCACCTCACAAAAACCATCAGAGATGGGTGAGCAGCTCAAAACTTCAATAAGAAGAAAAACTGTTATGTAATAACAATTTTCTAGTTCTCAGACATTCAGAAAGTATATTTAAAAGTAAATTATAAGGTTACATAATGCAATAGGTTTCAAGTTGTAAAGATAATAAACTTTGTCAGCGGAGAGGCTGGGAGCAATTTTCTACAAACTGGAGACCATTGCGAAGAAAAAAAATCAAATAAATAAACAATAAGCTCACTGCAAGATGTTAACAATGTGTTTATCTCTGCCTGATTACAAAATATGTTTGCGACACCTATATTTAGGAAAATTCAAAAACACGAATAAGGTTGAAGAAATGATTCATACCCAGGAAAACATACGCCTTACATAATCAAATCCAGGCAAAGCGAACAACCTCTTTATCAAATTTGAACCAAGAGGACCTAAACCCCCTCCCTATTGAACTTACTTACCTAAAGACAAAGTAGAGCTCCAGAATTTCTCTTTCTTTTAAGGGCACTTCAGATGATTACCTATGTGCCTCCAAATAGGCACCACATGGCTCACAAAGCCAGCTCATCAGGCGAGGCCATGCCAGCAAATGGTCCAAGGTGGGATGGGGCAGGAAGTTGGCCCGAGAGGGGTTTCCTCCCTTTGAAGTGCCAGTGATCCAAAAGTCTGTGTGAGGTGTGTGTGTGTATGTGCATTTGTGCTGCTCTCATTGTGAAGACTTATTTGAATTTCTCCTTCTTTTGAATCTGTTAAATCCTTTAAAGTCCTTTTGAAGTGTATTTGGTTATTCATGTTCTTAAGGAGCGTTAGTTCTCATGAAGAGATAGTATTGTGAGAAGGAAAACATTCAGACATACTTACATTTACTAACTTCTTGACTGTTCATGGTATCAAGTTTTGTTATGTACAAAGCCTTCAATCAAAACGGTTTTATGTAATATAACAGACACTCTACTTAGGCTCCCAGTTATTGTTATATGTATAATATAAATATAGTTACTCATTTTAAATTAATATACAGTATTAGATGTTGTCATGTTGCAAGATTTTGTTCTTTGTCTTTCCAATTGTAGTTTTCATCCTGTGATTTGCCCCTGATTTCACTTTTGCTGCTAAAACAATCCTGATCTGTCGAGACCTGAACTCTACCCAGCTCTTGATGAATTTGTTATTAATTTATTGTTTATTTTATTTTATTTTTTTCAGATATCTTGGCTATATTTGCACACAATAAAGTTGTATGCAAGGAAGCCCTACATGAGCTGCAAAAATGTTCATTTTGGTTTTATATTGCCTGTGGCTAAGTGAGTCTGATGGAGATTTCATGTCTTTCTTGATTATTTTTTGCTTTTTTGATTACAAGATTATGTAAATGGCTTGTGTTATGTGTTTACTCACTGAGCAAAATTTCTCTATTGGGACAAAACAGTATGCATTATATCATTAAGGTATTTTCTGGCACTAAGATGTTCGCAGGAGATCCTTTAAATCCAGTATATCGTTAGATAAGGCCTCTGAGGACCAGACTTGTTTGTGCAGCCCTTCTGAACTGCTCTACAAATTTACAAGATTATGTGTTTATCTCCATTAAACACATGCAACAATCTGTGATCAACTTTTTATTCGGAGATATTTCTATCAGAACAAGCAATTTCTTGAGCAACAGCTTAGCTTCTGGATCAGAACTTGTTTGAATGTTGTTTAAAAAGCAACATACCATTCTGAATATAACCCCGTCATCTCTGTCATCTTCTTGTACGTGATGCTTCACAGGCTTTGCAAGATTATCACCTTGAGTTAACAGGGTCTTAAATAGCTGACTGGCACCAGGAATCGAGTGAGGAATTAGACACCTGTTACGTCAACCAACCATAGCCTCATTGTTGCAAATGTGGACAAATGAAGGTTGGGTCTCACAGGGAGTAGAGATGGTGTCAAACAAGCTAGTAGCTGCGGTCCACTTCTCACAGCAGGAAACGTGGCTTCCTTGTGTCAGGGCTGGGAGAGCAGAGGTGAATAAATAAAGAGCAGATGTGGCAGAGGACGACCATGGCTCCAGTCTGGGAATGCCCTCAATGCAGCGTGACGTCACACTGCAGAAGCTGGGTATACTATTGTGGGAAATAACATTTTTCTGCAGGTGGAAACTTGATTCCTTTTGTTCAAACATTCACTCTTTTAAGTCTTCATTAAGTTTGGACTTTCAAGATTTACATTTTAAATCATCTCCATCTAGTAATATAACCTTATAGTTGTGCTGGAAGCACCCAACTGCTTTCTACTGTAGAAAATATGGAGCCAGCGTTCAGGTTGCGCTTGATTTATGAACAATACGATTCATGTAGGCCGGAGCACTTGGAGTCTGTTTATACTCTCTGTAACATATTTTCAGTGGCTCTCTTGCACTGTGCTTTCTCACCAGTTTCTCTGGGCTGTCAGAAGCGATGAGCAACTGAATGAGAAACAGGTGTGCCTGCTCCTTTATCTCACCCTCCCTCTCTTTTCTCTGGCCTGGCTGAGCCACAAAGTTTTGTTATGACAAAGATGGTAGAGGTGGGAGTGTGAGCAGAGAGAAAAAGTGTAGGAAAGTGAAAAAGCAACAAAAGATAAGCCCACATTTATTCACAGTAACCAACAAAAACAGCCATAAGCAGATGTGAAAGGTCAAGTGCCACAGAAACCACATCGTAATAAATGTATAGTAAAGCTGACAGATGGTGTGAAGAGGTTTTTTCAAGCTCTGTGGACCTTTGATTATTTGTTTGAATCATGGATTTCAATCAAGCCTTCTAAGTGCTGATGGCGATGCTTTGAAAGCTAAAAATCAATGAATGGAATGAGTGAAGTGGCCAGTTTAAGGTCTTTCACTCAATATTTAAAGTACAACAATTAGCACGACTCAGATTGGTTAATTAAACTGCACCTTATAGAATAAGAGAAAAAAAAACATAATGCAAGTTGGGTAATTGTGTTGGCCATTTGATGAAATTATGATGAAAATATATCCAACTTCCATAGACATCCTGGACTATGCCCAGTATACCTAAAAAACCTGAATGTGCACCTTTGATCTTTACAGCACCTGAAGATCAGCAATGTTTTAATTTATAGTTGCAGATTTCGAAATTTTTCAGGTCTTAAGGCTTGATTATTGCACCATTTTCTATGAATTCCAAAGCTGCCTAAAAGTTATACTATTGGATGACAACGTTACTTCTTTTAGTTTCTTTTGGTATCAAATGGAGGTTGATTTTCTCTAAAGCAACATCAGTTGATCAAAATGAGAACTACAGTGAATGTTCAGGCACTATGCTGGAAGTTGCCGTTTAAAAGGCTCTGCCGACTAGAACTGGGTTGACCTACATGAGAGTCCTGCAATCGACTTCCCAACACTCATTTAATTTCCCCTGAAATCAGCCAAAGTCTGATTCATGTTCTCCCCTTTAGCATCTATAAATTCACATACAAGTAGGAAAATATTCTCCCCTAATTTAGCCAAGTCAGTATAAGCAGAAGCCTTCTGACTTGTCTCTCTTTTTGATGATTTCCTGGAAAATGTAGACTATGCTGCTTCATCTGAGCTTTAGTCAAATATCTCTAGTAAACATCACTTTATTCTCTGTAAACTAAGTTCATGAAACAAACCTCAAACTTGATAACATAGAAGATTCTTTGAAATGCTTTAAAATTGATAATGATCCTTTTATCGATTGTGCATATGCAATGCTTTTGGTAAATAATTATTGTAGAAGTGAAAAGTGTCCAGTTTTCAGCATTGGTCTTCAGCATAAAGCCTAGCTTTATTGATGTTGATTAATAGCTGTCATAACACAAGTTTCTCAAGCAATCTATGTGGTTTTTAACATGCTTCAAATTAAAAATAAGAAAACTGTGGTATGCATTTTCTTTCAGTTCTTCTTTCTCTGCAATTGCAGCAAGCTTTCTCTGGTATATCTTTCTGTGGTGCAGATGTAGAAACTATTCACAGGCGGACATTTCTGCAGTTCTGGGAAAGATTTGGGTGTGGTTTCTTCACTGAAGTAACAATTTGTTGAGTAGAGAAATTTTTGCAAAAGAAAAAAAAAGACACTTTTAAAGTATTTTTTTAATTCAAACTTTTATGTGGCTTATCTTTGCTGGAAGATTTACAATGCCTGTTTACTGTTTTGTTCCTAGAAATCAAAATTTGCTTCAAATGTCTGGATCCAGCTATGGGATCCTGACTGATTAGCAAAATAACTCAAGCTCAGTCAGGTTGGAAGGAGAGGCTCTGTGAACATCAATGTTCAAATATTTGACTGAACTATTCAAATATATCAACATGATGTGATCGAAACCATTCCATTGCAACTCTGGCTGTTTGTTGTCCTGCAGCAGGGTGAACATTAAGCAAAAGGTTCTCTTCTAGGATTTCCTTAGCGCCATCCATCACCCTATCAATTCCCACCAGCTTCCCTGGTTGCTAATGAAAAAAAAAAAAAAACACCCCTTGTATGATACTGCCATCAGTATCTACCATGAACATTTCATAAAGCTGGGATCATTGCTCAATCAAGGGTGACCTACAACAGATCGATGGAGCACATCAGTAGTTTCCGGATAATTCGCTAAAGGCATAAAACATTTTCTAGAACTGGACGAATTTGTGTCTATATTATATATATTTTTAATATATGCCGTGTAAGCATACATCTCTGCTGCCACCAACTGTTTTGGAGGGGAACTGCTTGTTCTGGCTCAATCCCTGACTCCGCCCCATGTTTCTCAGTAGCAATGTTGTGATCAAAATGATGTAGTTTTAATTTCTATGGATATATAGACGTAAAAGTACAATTTTATTTTCTAACATGTTCACTGTGCCCCATAAATTTCTCGAGGTGAACTTATGTTTTTTTTGTTGCTGTTGTTGTTTTCCAACAATGACTTCCTTCTTGCTGGTGGTTTTTTGTTTTTGTTTGGTTTTTTTGAAAGACTCGTTCACCTGATTAAAACATGCAGTTTGGAACTCTGACATTCATAAATGTAGCAATAACATTGTGAAAATATGTTTTTGTCTTTATCAGATTACATAAACCTAATCACTGGTGTTAATGTTTTACGGGAACTCAACTTACTCCTACCTGCCCGTCCTCCCTCCCTCCTCCTCCTCAGAGGGGGGAGGTCGGAGTCGGGACTCCCTCTCGGCTGCTCAGTGTGTTACAGATGCAGCAGCAGAGCGGAGCGCCACGCTCAACATCTGACGTTACACACGGATCTCTTACACGTTTACTGGATTTGGGAATCAAACAAAGTGGATGACCTGGGTGAATGAGGTGAGTCCAGGCAGGTCCGCGTGTTGTTCTCGTTAAGACTTGACGCGGGTAGGTTTGAATCGAGATCATTTGGGAGATATTTTGATTGGGAAGTTCGGGAAAGCGATCACATGGTGGGACGAATTGATCCATGATCGGTAAATCGGGGTGATTCATTTTCTCTTTTTTACTCTTTGCTGTTCTAGTTTGTGATTTTTACATTGTATTTTTGTCAGAGATTTAATGAATTAGATGTGCATATACAGTAGGCTGATGGCACAGCGACTTCACTGCTGGAGGTAATTTAAGTGTTAATAAATTATATATATATATATATATATATATATATATATATATATATATATATATATATTATTATTATTATTATTTGTTTCCTTTTTTTAAAAAATGTTTGTCTTTGTATGAGTTATCTGACATCTTTATGGCTTGTGCCTGTGAAGCAAGAAACAAGCCATAAAGTCATTCAGTACGTGCCCTGTAAAGTCATTTCTAGCGGTCAGGATGACTGTGATTGGTTTCTGGCTGTGCATATTGTCCAAAAACACAAGAGCAGGACTTCAACTTGAGCCAAGCAGATTTTTCTGAAAAATTGACAAGTGCATCAATGTATCTTGTGCAGTGTAAACCAATCCACAGACCTTGACGCCCAGTTTAGCTGACTGGTATGAAGAGAATGGGGTAGCTGACTGACCCCTGCGCTCTCATTAGGGCAAATACAGACGACATGAGGCAGTAGGTTCACAGCTTTGTAGGTTTGACCTGAAATATATCCATCTGCGTGTAACCAAAGCTCTGTTTTCCAAACCTCCACTGTGTGTATTTGCTAACTTTACTACTTTTTAGTTCTTTATCCATGCAAATAAATAACTAATTAATGCATGTTATTTCCCAGACAGAAGACTAGAAGCTTAAGTTTAAAACAACAGAAAGAAAATAGGCATGGTTGTTATGCAACCTGCACACTTCAAAGTGAACAGATTCTTCTCAAAGGACAGAACCATGTGGCCTCACGGTCCACTGTGACCCACCGCAACCCGTCATATGCAGACTTTATTTTGAATGAGTGTCAAGAGTTGGTTTGAGTGGGATCAGGAGCATAAACAACTTAGAGGCCAGACTAAACAAATCACGCGTGCCTCTAAATAGATTTAGCCCGACTTTAATATGTGAGCACGTGTCGTTTTGATCGTCTATGTAATTCTGTTTGATGCAGATCATCTGCAGGGAGTGCTTTATTCTCGCTTCCTTGAGGGAGAGATGATCATTTAGTTGTGCTGAGAGACACTTCTGTGGTAAAAATAAAGACTTGACGCAGCAATAATCTCTTCACAAGGTTTTCACAGCAGCTGCTCAAGAGCTTTTGAACACATCAAGGGATTTTTCTCAGCAGATGAGTTAACCTACTTTTTTTGACTACTTTAAAGACTTAAGTGACAGCTAAACGTAAATTCTGTGTTATTTTCTTTGAGGTTCATCAATTTTCAGGCTCTTGTTAGGGTGATTTGTCTGGAGGTAGATTTATTTTGATCTCTTTGCTGTTAACTTTAACTCCATAAATTTGACTGACATTGCAGAGCCTTGCAGAAACATGCATACCAATTTTGCCCTGTTATAACCACAAGCGTCAATGTATTTTATGGGTGTTTTATGTAATTAGACCATCAGAAATTTAATTTACGTAAAGTGGACATAAGTTATGAATTAAAAAAAAAAATTTTCAAGACTAAATCTAAAAAGTGTGGCTTGCATTTGTGTTCATTTGTATCCTCTAGGCAGTAGTTTGTTGAACCGTTTGCTGCTGTTAAATTTGCTAGTGACTTTTTACTCAAAGCTTTTATAAAATTTTAACCTGGACTTTGACTAGGCTATTTTAACAAATGAATAATCTTATATTTAAACCTGGGGTTTACAACCTTTACAATCCAAAGAGCCCTTTATATCCTCAGTCCACCTGAATAAAACTTGAGTCACCAATTTTGTGAAAAAAGACAGCTTATAAATTTGATAAATATCAACTACAGGAAACATATTTAAACATAAACTAATGAAGCGTTGAGGCAGATAAATTTTCCTTGAGGAATTTTAATAATCGAGGTACTCAAAGCAATCGAGGAATCATTGCAGCCATACTAAAATATATAGCTGATATTATATCTATATTTAAGTACTTTCTACATCAGTTCTGACCAAAGTTATTGAGAGTCACTTTTGAGTCCAGGGCCGCAGGTTGCACACCCCTGATCTATACTAGTCAGTTGTAATTATGGTTATGTATATGATTAGAGTTTCAAGTTTTTTTGCAAATTTCAACAGGATTGTCCTGTGTTTAGCTCAACCCATGTTCCCATTGACTCTGACCAGCTTACTGAAAAAAGCCACCTCACACCATGATGCTGCCACTCATGCTTTGTTCTACTTGACTCGTTAAAAACCGCAACAGGACATCTTTTTGCCTTTTTTTTTTTTTTTAATAAAATTGTCTCTTTTCTTAACATCTAAAGTTCTAGAGCACATTGATACTGTGGATCTCTGAATCTTCCTGAAGAGTAGTCTCGGGTCGTTCGAGAGCATTCTTAATTGGTCTGATTTCATGGGGATCAATGCAAATGGATGCCACACGTTTTAGAACAAGACCCTTTTTTCTCCCCCCTATTTACAATTTTTCACTAGTTTGAATGTATTTAATCAAATACCAATTAAAGACAGTAAGGTTTGAGGTTGAGAATTTGAAAAAGTTGAACAAATATTAATGCAAGGAACTGAAAAATTATATGAGAAAGCAGTGAAACATAAACCCCTCATTTTACTGGTTTCAAAGCAGCAATATGTCTGATTCCTGCAGAGTAACAACACATCTTCTATCTCCCTGAGGGAGAGGCCAAATGCAGAGAGCCGTTCGCTGCAGTTTTCATCTGAGTCATTGATGGGAGACCTAACATCATTATCATGGCTAAATAAAATGCTATTGATGCCTTTTTGCTTGATTTACAGCACCAGAGGGTGCGTTGATGATGACGTTTGGGATGCGAGACAGTACTAAGAAAAACTTGCAGAAGCATGTTGATTTTATGACCCTTACACCATGCTTCTGCTTGTTTTGGTTACCCAGCCTTTTGTATCTTAATAATCAGAAAAAAAGCTAATAAATTAACTTGTCAAAGACTGCACAATCTACTGCTTGCAAAGCAATGCCCCAATTTAAATCCTTTTTTTTTTTTTTCAGTTTTACCATTTTTTTTTTTGTTTGTTTGTGTTGTTGAGTAAGTATTTAATCTGATTTGTTTGAACCACATCAATGCCTGCTACAAAGAGCAAGCAGAAACCACAGAACATTGTCTGGTTTTAGTTTACAGTTGGTCACTCATGTGCTTTTTATCAGTTAAATGTCAGTCAGCTCCACCACAGCAGCCATTAAGATTTTGTATGCCTTCCTGAACAGCATAGCCATTTGAACACTGCTTTTTAACGGAAACATTAAACATTCGCTTTGTTAGCCCCTCAGTTGTTGAGTGGCTGCATGTAAAGATCTCCAAGTTATGGTGGGAAGCTCGAGTTTCTAATTAAAGGGGAAAATGTACACTGCTAATGACATCATCTTCCCTCTGGGTACACAGAGTGTGTTTTTGTGTGTGTGCATTTCAGATGAGCAGCTGGTTTGAGACACTTGACATTCAGTGCAGTGTAAAACTTCAAACACTTACAGAAAAACACCCCACCAGTCATATAATTTGAATTTACAGCTTCTTGTCACCCATTGTGCTAAAAGTTTGTGGGAACTTTCTAACAACTTTAAGGAGGGGGTACTATTGGAAAAAGTGCAAGAAATTATTAAAACTTGAGCGCCACAGTTTTAGTCTGCATCAATGCATTTTGGCAAACACTATATGTTAAAGTAATAGCCACTGTTATAAAGAACAGTTGGCTGCACACTCCAGTAAGACCTGCTATCTATTTCATAAGCTGGCATTTCTTCTATTTTGTAAACATCAGGGTGTGGAATCTTCTTCACTCAAGTAACCATTTGAAGAGCAAAGTTTTTTTTTTTCTCCCCCCTCCAAAGTTATTAAAATACTTTTTGAATAGAAACTTTCATGTGGCTTGTCTTTGTTGGAAGATTTACCATCACTGCTTGCTAGTTTGCTTCCAGAAGCTAAAATTTGGTTTAAATGTTTGAACCTGACTTCGGGAATTGGATTGATTTTATTGCACAAATTCAGGAAAATATGCAGACTCAATAATAGTCCTGAAAATAGCTGTGACAACTTGAAAAAATATGATTATTCCTTTACTCTCTATGAGCTTTAACATCTCAATCCCTGAAACTCGACATTAGTTGGTGGTTTGAGGGAAGATACATTCTATATAGGTGGCCAAACATTTTATCAAGGATCATTACACTTGAAATGTAGCATCCTGTCAAATAATGAATCTATTTTGTATTGACTGGGACACAAAATGGGGATTGATTGCACACAGTGACATTGTGATAATAGTTGCAATTTAATATAATGTTCACCTGTACTTGTCAAAATCCTTCTCTTCTCCTTTATTCTTTATGAAATAGCTCAAACTCAGTCAGGTTTGATGGAGAGCCTCTTGAACAGTAATTTTCAATTCTTGCTGATACTGAACTGGTTTGGACTTTGACTAGGCCATTCTAGCGTATATCAATGAGAGGCAGTATGCTGCAGCATTCAGTCGTTTGCAGTTTTTAACAAGTTCTTCTCTATGACTGCCCATGGTTTTTGGGCCAACCAGCTTTTTTCCAACTCAAATGACTTTGTTTTCTCTTCTGATGGTAGCAGTATGGTGCTGACAACACCATGTTTCATTATGGGGATTGAACGCTCAAGCTGATGTGCAAAAAACTTGGCTGTCTTTCTTGCCTCTTCCTCATCAAAACTAGATTCAGAGTTGTTGAGTGCCTGACTAATAGACAACCTGAGCTGTGGATCTCTGGAGCTCCTCTAAAATTACCATGGTTACTTGGCTGGTTCATTGTATTGTCTTGTAAATATTTTAGACGTAAGTCCAGCTGCTATTATTGCATTAGTTCCATTCCCTCATGGGCTTATGACTCAATCCATAATTCATTGTAGTCAAGAAAATCATGAAACATGATCTGACAGATCTCCATCTCCTGACAGCCTCCATGTGAGTGGCTGACAGCTGTGAGACCAGCCCTTCTCGCCGCTGCTCTCACATCTTTGTAATTGTTCACACCCTGACCGACCACCTCTGTTGCTCTGCCACGACACATCAATCTCAGCTGCAGCATGCTGCGTCCATTCATCCGTGAGGAAGATGGCACCAAGCTGGACATCCTTTTCCCCACAGGATGAGACCGTGGATGCGGCTTCACTGATTTATCCACGTTTTTTCGGATTCTGACAGAAGCAAAGAGAGGAGAAGGGGACGAATGGAGGGTTCTCTTTCGGCTGCACTTGGGTGCAGTTTGAGGCAAAGCAGGTCGGCTGATCGGTAATGAGAGAAGACAGCTGGCTGGTTCAGTGGAGGCTAACGGCTAAGCGTAAATGGCAGCGAGGAAGAGGAGGAGAGCTTGGTTTAGGCTCTTTCTGAAGGAGTTTCTGGATGTTTTAATTTTGTTGCCATTGAAGATTTTTTTGAAGTGGTTACTTCAAAAAATATCTTTTAGGAAGATAAAGTTTAGGACAATAAAAAGAAGCATAAGTGTAGATTTTAACCTAAATGATGATCAATATTGAGACTATGCAGTGTTGCAATGTTTCTCAAACTTCTCAAGTTCTGAGGGCCCTACCTGGCCCTCAAAATTACCTGAGGGCCAGGTAAGTTTGAGGATGAACTATCCAAGCCTTAACTTGGATGAACTATGCAAACATTGCTGAAAAACTCATTAAAACAGTGTATTGATGAGACAAACATCCACTATAGTCATTGTGACTTTTGAACAATCCTTTGTCCTGTGGAAGCCTGTGGTGACAATGGAGAAGAACAAATAGTACCCATTCACTGCTGATGCAGCAGATGAGTTGCATTAGTCTTTTCTCTGTTATGCTTTTAATAATTAATAACCAAGCTTAACTGGTGCATCATAATTATTTAGTTATTATTATTTCATGTCTTGGAGAATCATCAAAAATGTAAAAGCCAGGCTTAGAAGAATGTAAATATGCCACATAAAAATCCACTGCAATTTTTTAAAATAGCATGGCTTTTTACTCATAAATCTTGATTGACTAACTGCCCTTTGCTCCTGCAATTAAGTATATTTGGGAAACTTTTTCATATAAAAAGATAAGTGGAACATTTTATGAGCTCTGAAGTCAAGCCTTTTAGAACTGCTCTGTTGAGTGGATGCTGAATCAATGCTGACACATTTAAAGTGGTGGAGTGTTGTTCCACAGAGGGAGGGCTGGACGGGCTTCAGCAGGGTAGTCACAGATTATCCAGAGTTTGGAGACACAACTGGAGCAGCTTTGTCCCCCGAGTTTCTCCAAACAAGCTCTATCGCAAACATTCACAAGTCAGTGCTAAACCTTTTACAACTTGCAACACGGACGCGTATTCAGAATAATGCGGCAAAAGTAGTGGAAGTTTCCTTTTGGCGTGTTTGCGTGAATGAGATGTTTTCTGCTTTTACTTGCTCTGATAGAGAGGAACAGGTGTATGCTTTAACACCACTGACTACATTCTGCTGCTGCTTTCTGCAAGCAGGCGTCCTGCTTTAGCATCTTTTAGGACTCTGTTGAGTCTGACACAAGTGAAAAAGTGTGAAAAATGTTCTGAATGTGTGAAATAAAACATCTGGCCGCATGCCAGACAGCGCCGTCTCTCTCAAGGACTCACACTAGCAGACCCTAATGAGTGTGTGTGAGAACAGAGCTTCATAATTTAAGACTCTGGCAGATTGAGGGATGTGCCTGGATGTATGCCTCTCCACTGCTCTCTATAAACAACCTCAGAACAGCAAATTCACGGTCACACATAGACACACACTGTGATCACTGTGGCTTTTATTGTTGGCCACATAAGCCAGGCTGGCATGCTGGGGGGGCGAGGGGGAAGGGAGAAGGGGGACAGCGGCCGTGGTCGTAATTTCCAAAACAATGCTGTCTAGAGCTGTTGCGCCTGCTTGATGTGAGTCAGATTTGGATATGCTGTGTACAAACTTAGCTTCACCTCGCTGCACTTTGTTCCCCTTTTACTACACAGTCTCTTCCCACACACAAATGTGAGCACAATTCTCTATAGCCAAAAACTGGGAGTGTGCCCACTTTTAAGTTTTGCCTGTGCCACACACTCAATTATTTAGTTAACCTCATGTGGAGAGGAGAAGAGAGCTCCATGCAAAAGGAACACTAAATTTCTTACAATGGACTGTGTGGGTAACGCTCTAAAAGTAGCAACTTATAAACTTGTCTTTCATTAATAGCATATTGATAATATATTGATATATTTTCTGAATTAATCTATTTGATTTTATATGAAATTTTTATTCAGTCTTGAAAAGTCTTGAGTCTAGGTAGGTTCCAGGTCTGGATGTGTATTGAAGAAATAAAAACAAATTCCATATTTAAAACATAGCCTCTGTAAAACTGTTGGGAATTCAAAATAAACGTGTGCGTCACAGATTTAGTCGTGCAGCAAAAGTATTTGCATAAATCAGGAAACCTCATTGTTAAAAAGTATGAAATTCAGTCATGTTTTACATTTGCTTCCCTAATTAAGCTCAAGTTTACTTATGGAACATTCTTTTTAATAGTTTATTATCTATATGCATTTAAAATCATTATTCTGGTTCAATATTTACATTTCAGATGAGGTTTTGCTTGACTGAAAGCACTGAGCTTTTGCTGCAGTCTTTAATTATGTAAAAGAGAATGCTGTGTAGTCGTCTTTTTTAAAGGCACTTGCAAGATCTAAATAGTCCTCCTGTATTAGATAAGCCATGTTAGCAATCATAAATATTTGTACAAAACTAAGCATTCTACATTCATAATTTGTTGAATTGCCCGAGCATTTAGTTTTTCACTCATTTTCAGTGAGGTCAGCGCAGAATCATAAAGATATAGAGGCGCATTGAGGCTGACAGATCTGCATCTTCTCCTCGAAGATGCAGATCTCCGAGGAGAGATAAATTGGTCGCTTGCTTCAGCTTTATAAAGCCTCTGAACCTCATATGTCAATTACGTCATTTTCGATTTCCTTTGTATCAACTTATAATGCCATGTCATTACATAAAAGTGGCATTAAGCTGGTCGTTAATGTGGAAACATTGGCGTGCAAAGCTTGAACACTTTGACTTCTCTTTTAAAAAGCTTTCGGTGGAAAAAAACAAACACTGACTAATAAAACTTTATCCGCCAGAACAGGAGTGTTCAGTAATCTACAGTAACATCACCCTTCCCAAGCCTTGAAGTAAGGACAAACTTGACCTAGCAATAAAAGCAAGAATAAACATGTACACTTTATCAAAAAGCTTATCAGAACAAGCAGTGGTGTGGTGCTACGCAATCAGTAAGGTTAGCTGTAAAACTTAAGGTTGATGACATCTGGAGTATGCAGTCAAATTTTAGCAGATATTACATCAATAGTGGACTGCAGCTGCAGATAAGAATACAAAGTATTTCTTTTATTTATTATGCTAATAGATTTTGTACAAACCAAAACATTATTATTATTATTTCTGCGGTTTTAAGTAGAAAATATGGATTTCCTCACTGCTTCAACTTTATCCAGTTCAGATTTAACTATTCATGCTGTCAGCATGTGAGAGTAGAAATGTTTGGTCCACTGAAACCTCAGCTGTCACAATGATAATTTGATCTGAATGACAAAAGAGCAGCCGCAGTGAGTTAAGAGCCCATCTTGTCGATTTTACGGTTTCAGAAGGAGGTCTATTCAAATCGGGGGTCTGTTAAGCCCTCCCAGGTGGCCCTCCTGCTGTTCCACATGAGTGTGGAGCCAAAGACCCAGTGGCTTATGGAGCCTTTGTGTCTGAGGGGAGACAGTAGCTTATGTACCCTATGGCTCCATCTCTTTAGCTTTAATTGTCACCATGTTGTCCTTTTCACTACCTGACTAATGAGGCAGAGAAGCCAGATCACTTAACTCTGAACATGGAGGACAACCGTTGTTCTTGGTCATTAATAATGCAGAAAAAGGCAGATACGTCTCTGTTAGGGGAGCAGAAGATGACACCATCTTTTTTCAACATACTCCTTTGCAGATTTTCTTAAGTTCAGTGTCTTTATTCTATTATTTTAGTGGAGAATATTTGCCAGAGTGAAAAGGAATCAGGATGTTGCCAAAGATTTTGAAACTCAAAAGTTTGAAACTTTTATTGTGAATTTTCATTGGGAAGTTTCAGGGAATTACTTGAGAATTAAGGACAATTCAAACGAATTGCTCCATATCCAAACGTTCTGGTTTCCCACAAGAAGACACAAAAAGACAAATATAAACATTATAAAACAATAGATTTCAACAGATTTATTTGTGAGATGAACGTTACCAAGTTTTTATTAAGCTAGGAATGCGGAGGAAAAATTTTACTCATCCATGGATTAAGAAATTTTGTTAGTTGATACTAAAAGACCCATACACTATTTTACATAAAAAGATTCCATTCCCTACTCCTAAAGAAAGTCGAATTCAACAAGACACTCAAAATACTGCCTCATCTTGGGCCTCTGCAACATACTCCATGTTCACTTCCTGCACCTCGCACTCTGGTGGCCAATTTCTCATTTCACATTTGTCAGCCTATTGTGAACCTTTGTGTGTGTATTCACAAATTTTCTCACAAATTTATGTCAATTCACATGGAAAGTTATGAATTTACCGACCTGGCAGAGGAACTTTTATCGACCTTTTCCTCTCCTCTGGGAATACCTTGTCTGCTTATTTACAGGTTCTCCTCTCGTAAAACAAACCCTTCTTGAATTTTCCTGTGTTTGTCTAATTTTTCACAAGAAATTATCTGCCTCCTTGTACCTGGCAGCATAACTCACGACAGAATCTAAATACAGCCCATGTGCTTCCTCTTGGGTCAAATCTACGTGGCACAAACAATGCAGCTGATAAAACTGAAAGGCCACGCTCCCTTCCCTTTATACGTCTCTGTTGGAGCCGTCTGGGTTCCTTGATGTGGGATGACAAAAACCATCTGTTTTTTCTTAAGCTGTGCTGGAGGTAGGTATACGCCTTCCCTGAGGACTGGGCCAAAACAGAGAGGACCAGAAGGGAGGAAAGAAAGACAGAGATGGACAGTGCAGTTTAACTAGCGGAAAAAGGTTGTAAGTTTAACAGATTGTTGCTGGAGATTCAGAGGTTTGTTAGTTTGGAGATGAATTTAGGTTCAGAGAGCTTATTTATCAAATAATGACCATGTTGTACAGTAGAAATCACCAAATACTTTCTTGCAGGACTGTCAATTTATGTCCAGTTCTAGAATAAACTCCAGCAAAGAAAAGAACAAGTTGCTGTGAGATGCTTTTGGCTGTTAGCTGATCGATGTACACCACATTTGATCAATTTAGGAATTTCTTTGTTTGTCCTGAAATATTATCTAATTATCTGGCAACCTGTGTCATTTATTGTATTTTTATACATTTAACTAACGTGATGGGAAAGTGTACCTTTCTGACCTGCAGCTGGTAAATCTACTGAAAAGTGAATTTAAAAGTGATTATCAAGCTTACAATAGGAGTGTGCACAATAATAACTTTGGTAAGGATAGTAACAGAGATCCTACTGTTCTGTTCTCTGTGACAGACTGTGCAATTTATTAATGCAATAGAATCACATAAATGGAAAGAAAGTCTTATAAGAGGGCAACGAGACTTACAAAAACCACTTCACTAGAAAAGAGAGACACTGGTCGTAGAAACAGCAGTGCAGGATTTGATTTTGGTATCAGAAACTGTTCCATATTTGTTGTTGCTCCTTTTTGGTCCAGAAAGTCCTAAATTGACAATCAGTGGGTTTGTCACACTGCAGGAGCATAGATCAAAGGCAGGTTTGCAAGTTGTTAGAAGCAAACATTTTAAGGAACAAAGAATTATTCAAGTCTTTTACTAAGAGTTGCCTTTAATTTTAAAGTGATAACAGACTTAAGTATGCTCTTGTCCAGGTCTGTTTCTAAAATATTCTCTTCCTTGCAGTTCTCCTCCATATGGAAACTTTGTGCATTTGTTGATCTTTATTTTTTTTTGTTTTTTTTTTAATAAAAGAGAGTATTTGTGTTTTGTTGACCACACTGTGACCTTAACGACCTCCTGACTCATTAGGAAGTAGATTGCTAAAAAAAGGTGAACATATCCAGAGTTTAAACAGATGTAGCCCCGATACATAAAACACTTTTAACACAATACATGTTGGGACAAAAGCTTTTTAAGATTTACTTCAGATACTGGGAGTAACGGTAAAAGGAGCCAGACAGGGAAACAGATTCAGAGAGAGGTCAGGCATGTGTTTACAAGAAGTGAGGGAAATGAGAGGGTAGAGACGGTAGGAGAGTGCAGGGAAAAGAAGCTAGGGCGGTGTTACGAAGGAAAAGATGGGGGCGGTGTTCACTGTAGAGATGAGAGTAGAGGGAAAGGGTTCAGAGGTTAATGACAACCTACAGCGGGAGACAAAGGAGGTCATGAAGCACAAGAGAAATTCAAAAGCAGTCTCACGCTTTTCACAAGCTTTCAGATCACAAGAGAATGGGCTGGGTACTAATTTGGCTCATTACGGTCAATGGAGCTAATGGGGCCCCATTGTTCTCCATTTGTGTGTGCGTGTGTGGGTGGGTGTACTGAGTGTTTTTGTTGCATCATTTAATCAGTATTTTCGGGAAACATCTGTCTGTTAACGTGTCCAATAATTAACAGTTTTCAGTAAGACTTAAATGTGTGATTAGAAAGTTAGCACTTTGAACAAGCAATGACATCGAAATGTGATGGAGTTCCTTGATGCCCTTCGTGTCAGATTCAGTGATTGTCATTTGCATAACAAATACAGCAAAAATATTCATTGGAATTGGTGCAAGCACTGATCTAACCAGAAATATTGAAGCTTCTTCATTTAAGGTGGCAGATATTATCCTAATTTAGTTGAATTAAGCAGTACAGCCATATTGCCACTGGCTACAGGACCTGGCAGGATGATTAAGGTTTCCTGTTATCAAAAGGTTATTTTCAAATGATCACTGAATGATTTATGTTTGCTACTTTCAGTATTAATAAGTTGTATGTGTTTACATTTTTAGTCCTTTACAATAAAGTTGGCAACATAATTTAAGACTCTGCTCAGGCTTGTGTTTTGATGCGATCAGAGTAAAATCAGTTATTGCATTGCAGTTGTAGTCTCAGATGGGGATCAGAATATTCCGAAGGAAAATCTGTTCATCAATACCCCCAACACCCAAAACTTGAACTGTAACCCCAGTCCCACTTCCTCCCCCTTTTCCACTCATTTTTCTTGCCTCATGCCAAGCCGTGTCTCCTTTTTTACCTCCACACCTGTCGTGAGAAATTTCTCCCGGAACTCTGCCTAAACAATGGTTGGCTTTCCCGAGCTCCAACATCTGGAAAAGCTAACCAGCATGCCAGGGCCCCTATTCCTCAGGTAATTTACAGTGGCATGCCATTTGACAAGCTCTGCAAGGGGCGTGGAGGCTGAATGAAGTGAAACTTAAGCTCGTCTTCTAAAGTTTCAGCAGCACTTATTATTTAGTGGTAGCTGAAGAGTAGTTATACACAAAACAGATATAGCAAGCTTTTCATATGAAAGTGTGACTATTTCAGCAGGCTGGTTATATTTTAATTTTTTGTTTTTTTTATGTATGACCAAAAAAAAAAAAAAAAAAGAAATTCAGCATTGATGTGAAAGGTCTGGTAGTTGTGCAATTACATGTCCTTTGTTTTCAATTAGTGATAAATATAAAACAGTTTGAAATAGTTTTTTGTCTTAAGTACAAGTATGCTGGTGCAACTCAATTATTTTGAGAAAAAAAAATTAATTAATTAAGGCTGCAGTTTCTCCAGGCAGCTTTGATTCATTTAAATATGTTATGCATAAGATGCATGACTCATGCATCATTGAGCACATGCTGCATTTCTTTAAAGCCAGTGATGTTCTACTTTAAGAGGAATCAGCTAAAATCAGTGCTATGCAGCAATGAAATATATGAAATCTAACCCAGCGACCTTCTCAAATTCCTCCCTATTTGGACCACAAACCACTTGTGAATTTAGGGTTCTGGGTGTTTCATTGATAATTAAAAGTTTCTTTGCTTTTTCTTCTTTCCGTAATATGGCATTGGAACAAACAACAGAACCCATACACTGTTTGTGTTAGCCATTTTTAGAAATGTATCTTTGGTTATAATTGCTGCCTCAATTTGTTGCACAAATTAGTGAAGGATAACAACATATAAGGAGAAGCTATCTCATTTCAATCAAAAATTTGAGTTAGATTTAATCCTTTGAGTAAAAGGTATTGAAAGAGTCAGGAAGTACAAATGCTGAATTACACAGCAGAAAAACACTTTACAGGCCTGATGTGCAAAGCTTTGTTGGTACAATACTTTATGAGATGATATGGTTTTGTTTTTCTTGAAGTGGCAGTTATGTGCTTCCTCAGTTTGATACATATCTTGATACCTAAAAAAATCTGACTTTGAGATGGGGGAGTTCCATGTTTTCCTGTCGGATGTGTCATGTAGATTATTGTAACAATGAAATATAAATCATTTTCCTTGCTGTTTTTGTTTCATTTGTTGGGAAGGAAAAACTAAAATAGCTGCTGATAACATTTGAAGCTGACCTAAGGAAAATTAAACTCAACAATAATGGCCTTCCCTCTGTCTTGCAGAAGACAATGAGCACTTTCCTCCCTATTTGGACCACAAACCACCTGTGAATTTAGGGTTCTGGTTTCCAGACACTACCACTTATAAAATTGTCTTTTTACCTTGAACTGACACACACACACACACACACACACACACACACACAACTCAGGTGAAAAACTAGAGCAGACATGCAAATACCCATAGCTGCATACACATCCAGACATACACGCACATGTACACAGACACATGATAACCGTGCTTGAGTGTTTTCTACCTAAATATACTCCTTCTGCAGTGTCTAGCCTGTTATAATCATGTACGACCCGCTTTTTACCTTCTCAAATGCAGAAGCAGCATGAAATTGATGTAAAATACAATAGTGCAAAATAGGGTAACATTTAGGGAAACAGCAGTCTGTTTGTTTTAGTGTCCCATTTAACTTTTACAATAACTGGCTAAAATGAAGAGTGTTGAGGATGAAACAGTTGTTACTTTGGAGGTGAATAGCTTCATTTAGAAACATTTAGTGGCTTTGAATTACAGCAGCCTGACTATAGTTTTCTGACCTGAATTTTAAGACATCAGTTATAGTGGCTTGTTTCAAAATGTAATATATTGTTTGGAAATATCTCCGCCTGTAAAGTTTATTTTAGTCTATTTACTGTAGCAAGCAGCTGAAATGGTGCCAAAACAATGTCTCAGTGCTAAAGATAAAAATAGCTAAAACAAATGACTCCTCAGATTAAGAAAAGGTGTGGCTCTCTTCCTGTGGAAAAAAAGAGAAAAGATAGAAGCAGACATGTCATCATCCCTTCTGGACAACAGAGTCCATATTCGGTTTATTTTCAGTCACAATTCATCCTGTGTTGAGGGTGACATGCAAGGACATTTTATATTTTATTTATATACAAGCCTGATAGTAATTAAAGGCTCAGATATGTCAGCTTCATATCTCTGCCTGCTGCAGTCATGCAGCTCCTTCTGGTTTTAAATGGGTACAATCTGAGCAGAGCTAAAGGGACTGCTGTCTTTTCAGCCATCTGGTCTCTGCTGCCTGCCCTAGAGAGCAACACATCAAACTAAAACCACTCTTTCTCTCTCCCCAACTCTCCCAGGGGTCTTCACAGCCGAGGTTAGGACGAGGACGCGATCTGCTTCTTCTCCACCTGCCCATCATCGAACCAAGTGCCTTGGTGCCGGCCACCCTCAGGTCATCTCATCCGGGACGAGTGCCAAACAATAAGTCTTGACCTGCTGCCCCTGAGAAGATCTACGCTCAGCAAATATTTGAGGCCATTATATCTCATTTCACCGGCCAGCCACCACCAAGAAGATCAACAGTGAAGGGTGCAGTTAAGAAACGAAACGAGAGAAGCGAAAAGAGGGGGAGGAAGAAGTAACCCTTTCAAAAGTGCACCCCTGCCTATTTCTGCCACGTTGTGGGCAGGGAGCATCTTATTTGGGAGCTCTGCTGGCTGACAAAAAAAGCACGTCTCCATTGCCTGCCTGGTCAGATGCCTGGGTAAATACTAGATAGAGATATCAATTAGTCTGAGTTCTTCCACCGCCCAACAAAGAGACTGTGAGCTATCTATAGAAAACAGCAACAAACTTGGACTTTGCGGTCACTTGAATTACCACTTCTTCATAACCCTTTCAGAAAGTTTCGAGAGTTGTGAGTAACAGGAATGAGAGTCGCTGCAATTTTTTACTTTTAGAAATTTCTCCAAAGCCAACAACAGCTCACTGTGGAGACCGGAAGCTCGGAGCAAGTTTAGAAGCTACAGTTTTGATGTCTTTCCCAGCTCAGTAAAGTAACATGAAACCCCTCACTCCAATTGGGTCCCCCTCTCCTCTGAGGCTGCTCAACAAGGGTCCAGATTACCTGCGCAGGCAGATCGACGGTGGGGGTCACGGCCGTTCGGTCAGCGCTGTGGAGAGGCTTGAGGCTGACAAAGCCAAATATGTCAAGAGTCAGCAGGTGATCAACACCAAACAAGAACCTGTGCTTGTGCCCTGTGCCACGCCACCACCGCAGCCTCGGAGAGCCATCTCTGTACCCGGCAGCTTGACCCCTCGTTCTTCTCCGCGTCGGTCATCCAACACGCCCTTCTCTACTCTCTCTGGCTCCTTCACCTCAAAAGACGAAAATGAAAATGATGATGCCAGAAAGGAGAACAGACGGACTTCTATTGACATCAAAACACACAACAGGAGCAATGTGAGCAAAGTTATGCTTCCATGCCCCAGGACGCCTGGAATTAACAGCCTGGTAGCACCACACAGTGCCCCAGTTCTCAGAAGGAGTACAGGCAAGCGCATGCTGAGGCCAGACTCCCTGTTAATATACAGGCAGAAGAAAGAGTGCAAAAGCCCTAACAGGTCCACAATGGGAGAGAACAATAACATGGAGTTGAAGGGATATAGTTTTGTACGTCGCCTCTTCCAGGGTTCCATGAGAGAAAAGAGTGGCGGAGGAGATAGAGTTCAGAAGATGGTGATAGGTGACGAGAAAGCACCTTCACGGGATGGGGACTCTAGAATGTCTTGGACCAACGACAAAGATGTTACAGATGGAGGACCAATGAGTCGAAGGTCAAGCAAGACGGACCAAGAACGCACCCCAGAGTCTATCCAAAGTACAGGTTTTAACTGCACATTAGAAAACACAAAAAATGGTTTTATTAATGACGCCACTGACCAAATAAACATTAGACATGATGATGATGAGAGTGATCCATGGAAGCGTGCCTCCCCGATGCCACAGAGAAGGCAGTTTGGAGAACTGCAGCGCTCCAAGTCAGACCTGCGTTTGCGCTGTTCTGTAGCTTTATCGGAGCAGGAGCATTTCTTTGACTTCTGTGGACTGGACATAGACATGATAGAGCGTCTGGGCCGAGAGAACTTCCTCTCTTATGCCAGCTCAATAGACACGCTTTCCTTGGCTCTGCGGAGCGTAGGAGGGGACGGCTGTGGTGGCTCAGAGCCCAGCGAGTTTTCCCGCCACTCAGGAGATGGACTGTTTCAGGAAGAACTGGCAGAGCAGCTTCCCACTGGCGTGTCCATCATTGAGAGAAATGCCCGTGTCATTAAGTGGCTGTATGGGTGCAAGAATGCTGCTCAGGAAGGACCCAAAGAGTCAACTGTATAGTATGAGGATTGAAGATTTGCAGTTGGAACCAGAAGTTTACATACACTGTACACAGTCTTTATATTTCCCTGACATTTGATTTGTATTTTGCCATTCTCTCAATGGCTTGCTGGAAGTTTGGCACATTCTCCTGATAGAACTGGTGTCAGTGGGTCATTTTTGTTGGCTGCCTTGCTTGCAGCAATCCTAATTGACATTAAACTGGAAAAGTTGAGTATGATTCCATGTCAAACAGTGAAGATAAACATAAAATATCTCTTTATACAATGTATCAAAACATCTGGTTTCAACTGCATGTGCCATGGAATGCTAAAAGTTTATTTTCACATAAACTGTAAGCCAGAGTCTAAGTGTATTCTTAAAAGTACCAATTAAACTAATTAGTGAATTCAACAGATGAATGATCTAGTTTTCATCAATAATCTATAAGCTAGAGGTAAAGGAACAAAGCATACCAGTTTTCAGGCATTAAAACAGGATCCATACACCAGAGGATTAGATTAACATTGAGCTGACAGATAACTTTTCCAACACCAAATGCCAGTGTTGCAGTCAAGACCACCAACCCAAGACCAAGACCAGAGTGTATAGAGACAAGACCAAGACTTTTAGGGTCCAAGACCAAGTCAGGACTAAGACCAGTGCTACATAACACAATAAAATGTGAAAGTTGATTTAAAGATCAACTTTAAATTGATCTGAAAGATTCACATTCCCATAAAAAAAACACCTAGATATTAAATACTTAGAGTTGAAATAAATTTAAACAATATTAAAAGCAGAACAAATTCTTTGCTCTGCTTATCTAAAAAGATAATGCCCTGGGCATTTGCCCATATCATTTATGTCAGAAATCACTGCTGTCTGCACCATTAAACATAGCAATTGAGACAATGCCCTGATGGTAAACAATGCTCAACTATGAACACTGACCAAAGAGCAACAAGCAAGAAATAACCAAGCACAAGGTGCTCACCATGACTGTTTTCACCCTCTCTCCCACTGCATGAAGCCAGGCAGCACAATGCTGTGAAGTCTACCCATTCCCCCTGACAAAGTGGCAGCAGTCATTAGAGCTGCCACTTTGAACGAAAACAATCAATGAGCAATGTGCATGCTCTGCGTGCTCCTTTCTTCTTGTGTTTTATTCATTTGCTAATTAAATAAATATCAGCATATATAATTAAATAAAAGTAATGATAGCTACTGCAGTGTCCGCAGAGCATCACAAGAACAAAGAACGGCTCTCAGTGAGGCTCCAGTCCTGTTTTCTTAGTAAAGAGAAGTTCAGAGGACTCGGATTGTTCGTGAATATCTCATCACTATTTTGCAGACTTTTGGACACAGTGTTGTCCCATATATGCGACACGTTAGTCAACACTTCCACACAATAATTCAGTGAGTGACTTTTTTTTCCATCACAAATGCTTATGTCTCTGTACAGCTAGCTTTGCTAACATCATGTCAACGTGAGGTTGCTTACTTTTCTTTGAGCTTTTTTCTAAGTTACGGAAAAGTTAGACGTAGTCCCCACCGAGACCAATACCATCAAAAAATGGTCTTGAGACCAAGACCGGTCTCAAGTACTACAACACTGCCAAATGCTAATGTATTTCTTGTATTACTTATACTGTTTTGTTTTTTTTTCTTAAGTTGTGTCTGATGGTTCTTCAGTATTTACCACACAACTTACGTAGTTCTTTAGTATTTACTCATGAACACTAACAAGAGCTTTTGTATAATTATTGCAAGCTTAAAATTTAGCAAGTAGTTGATGATTAGCTCAAAGGGTGATGCATTTAACAGGTCTGGAATTTGTTGGACTTTTACATATTCTTCAGATGATTCTGAAATACTCATCTGTTCAAATGAAGTTACTAGAGCTTCATAATGCAAAACTACAGCATTTCTGTATCTGTTTTGTATTTCCATTTAACTAAAATCAGTATTACTGGCATTCCATGGCATATAACTACCTTTAGTTCCTCTACTGTAGAACAGCTGATAGTTTAATTTTGTCAGATTTAAATGTATTTATAGATCCTAGCAACTATTTGTATGAGTGTGAACTGTCCTTACTCTCCAAGTGTAGCTTGATAGTATCAGTGGGTGAGTGATGTGGACATTATCCTTTACATTTCAAGCTTTTTTCAGTATTTTTTATTTTGTTTTTGGCAGAACTGGATTCTGAGCAGACTTGAATTCCCCATGTAACCCATCAAAAGGCACATAGATGTTTGAAACATGCTTAAAGGTTACTACTCTTGACAGTAATGCTCCCTCATACTGAGTAATTTAAAAACCACTAAGCTATGTTTTTCTTTGTAAACAGTGATTGTGTGAGAGTGAAGTGAACTGTGTACCTCATTTGAATCTCTCCCAGTTGAGTTTGCTTCTTTTTCTTCATTTTTTCTCTTACAATTTTAGTCCTTGAACGCAGGCGTTGGAATAAACTAGTGAGACGCTCCTGTGGGGTGTATGATTGCACTGAACTGGACAGATAGAGGAAGTTAGAGAGTGTAAAAATCACCAGGATGTTTAATACTGAGCTGGATTCAGAAGAACATCAGCATCCAGAACAACTTTAAACAATGTTTGGCCGGATTAATATTTTTTTTTACTTCATTTATTTGAACTGCTTACAAAGGTCAAGAAAATTATTAAAGTTGAGGTCATTGCATTTCACACCGGTCTAGTGACTATTATGTAAGTTTCTGATTCATGAACGTCAATACACATTGAAAACCTGTGTTAATATTCCATCCTGTAAAGACTTTGAACTGGAATCATTCAAACTAATATGTACAACTCTGTTTGAAGAGGCAGAAGTTGTTAAATGTTGTAGGGAGTCACTTTCACAAACTACTAGTTTACAGATTTTTAACCCATGCAGCTGGTCCATGGAAGCATGCAGGGGAGGATGAACCAACTTTCCTCCCACTGATAAGCACAGATCCTACCTCACTTCATCCATTTCTCACTGCTTCACACTTCCCTGAAAGGTCATTCCCATTTCTTGCCCTGGAGGATGCCACTGTAAAGTACTGTTAAAGTATGTGGAGGTTAGCCTGCGAGGACTCATGGACTGAGCGCTAACCAAAAATGATGGGCTTAGTTTATTTATATATGTCCTAAATTAAAACTTGCAGCCTTGATGTTTTTCTGTATTTGTCACGAGCATGACACACTTCTGAAACAGGCTTTTACATAGACCTATTTTTATTGCATGTTTACAAAGTGGCTCTAAAATTTGGTGTATATGACAGAGATTTTTTTTATTCCGAATAGGTTTTGTGTATGATGTACACAGCTAATAAAAACAGAAAAGTGAAACCAAGTTTGTTGTCTTTCACTGTTATGTCTTACATTTATTTTACAGGCATTATAGAGCAGAATCCACACTATGAAACTTTAAGCTTTACAGTTTCACATGGGCATCACATTTAGAAATCTTATGAAAACTCAAAATCCAGTGTCTCTGATCATCTCACCAAAGTAATCTGGCCTTCAATTGCACCTACACAGTGTGTCATACACTGATTGCCACAGCGCATTGATGCAGTCATTCATGCAAGAGAAGGCCAAACCAAGTATTTAGTCTATAGAAGCCTGACATTTGTGCTTAAAACATCCGTTTTTTAATGGTCTAATGTGAAATTCAAATTTTTGAGACACTGAATTTTGGGACTTCTTAACATAGACATGATAATTGTCAAAATTGTAAAAAAATAAAGGCATAAAAAAATAAGGCTTAAATTCTAGTCTATTTGTAATGGATCTGTATCAAATGATTGTTTCACTTTCTGGATGACTGGCAAGAAATCTAGCACTTTTAGGCAATATTAAAAGTTTTTGAGCAATATTAGTACATGCTAATTTGTATGTCACACATTATCAAAAAAGTGTTTTATATACGTTTTGTATATCACATGTAAACTTTCACATCTAGTTAATCACACTGGCAGAACTATTGACATGTACATTTTATCTCAGCACAGTCCGACCCTTTACTCTTCCCAAGCCTTCAAATCGCTTCATAAAATTTTATTTTTCACATTATCTCAACAGGCTGGGCGCTAATCCTTCTAGCATTCCCTGCATAGCATGGTGTTTGGAGAGCTGCAGCAGGTTGAGCTGGAAGACAAGGAGGCCTCTGTGTGGCCTGATGCTACATCTGGGAGCAAACCCTCCACCCTGTCTGCAGCCTCCTCCTGACACTCTTTGTCCCCTCTCTGAGTCAGTCGTTGTTTTCAGACATTCCAGCTCAATATGGCTGGTGAGAAATCTTAGGAGGTATATCTGATCATTCCTTTTGTTTCATTTTGACTTTGAGATCTAAAAATGAAAAGTGAAACATTAGCAAGTGGATCCTATTGCCTGTAAAATGTATAGATACATTTTAGGGAAAGAAGCTCTTCTAATAAATAATAAATGTCAATAATAAATCTTTTGAGCAACATTTTCACATTAAAATACATTTTTTGTTAGAACATAATATTTGGTTACCTGGCTCCTAATGTAAAAAAATTTACACTCTTAAAAAAGTGCATTATAACAATATCTTTTTGATGTTAGCGTAATAAATGATCACATTCACACAATATAAATATTATGCTGTAAGAACATAGCTTTTTTTTTTTTTACAATTAGTGCAAAAATGTTTTTGCATTAATTTAAATCTTATACCGAATAAGGCACAACTATCCATAAAGGTTTATTCAAAGCAGACTAAATACAGGGAATGTTATTAAGGAAACATGGACCCTTTTTTATTTCAGATTTGCAGGAGTTAATAATTTATGAGTCCTTTTGCTGCCGAAATCAAACTACTGAAAATAATTGTATGTTTTGCTCATGATAAGTTGGTGACACAAGAAAAAAATATATCCCAATTTTGCATATTCGTTTCAAGCAAAAATCATTTTTTTACTTTAAAGAACATTACACACCTCTGGTCTTTAGCAGTCAAGCTTTTAAATTATTCACAAAATGGGTATAGAATAGTATTTTTTATTAATCTCACAAACAAAAAAGCAGTATTAATAATTCAAAATACTAATAATATTTAGCCTTTAGCAGAACAGCCCAGAGGAGAGACTTGATCATATTCTGAAACTTTTCATTAAACGTCACACAAAGTAGTTCAAGGACATCTTACTGCACCACTTCAGGCTGCAGTACGGCTGTACAATAATGTGAAGTTATTGTAATAACTACAATAACTTCATAAAAGTTATGAAGTTATTGGAGTTATTGTAATAACTACAATAACTTCACATTTAGCCATGAACACAGTGTTTTCTTTGTGTGCATTGTCTTCCCACACACAGAATAAAGCCAAAGCCCTACTGTTTGGCTGAGTCTCAGTCACTTACTCTGACCGGAGGGCCTGCTGTGACATCCTGTTTTGGGTTCACGGGACAAGCTTTAAGCATATGGTCGTGTTTTGAGCTGGGCCTTTCTCCCTCTGTCTGCACTGGAAGTAAACAGATAACAGCTGGCGGGGAGCTACTCGAGTCTGACACAGCCGACGTAGTTTACATCAGTCTGGTGCTGAGCAAGCAAAGTTTTTGTGAGGGGGAAGTCGAGTCGGGTGTACCTGTTTATGACTCAGTGTGATTACAAGTAGAAAAAAATGGTCTGGTTGTTTGAAAAGAGGATGGTAAACTAGCGGGAGTCTGAGCTTTGAAGCTACAGATGCTTTTTTTTCTTGTTGTTTTTCTCTCTCACAGACTTTGACTCTGCACTTTTGTTCACCAAAAAAGTTTTCACCCACTTCTAATTTGTTACAGTGAGATTCTTGCACAATCATTTTAAAGCATTTTCTTTACAGCAGTTTGAAACTTGTGCTAACTTTTTCACTGCAAAATCCAAGTTTCTTTAAAATAAGTCCCCAAAAATCAAAGGGCTCAGATCGAACCCAGATGTTTTTGTGTGTGTCTGTGGGACTTCCTGTTGCGATGACATTTGTAGCTTTGATTTTTTTTTCCCTCTGTGCCCTGAGCAGCAATAATGTGTGTCAGAGTTAGCATGGGTTGTGAAGTGTGTCAAATCTGGCCTAGTTCTTCTGCATCAGCAGCTGCAGCAGACTGCCCATGTGAGAGAGGAGCTTGGTTCATGACTCAGGGACTCAAACATAAAACATCCAGGCAGAGCTATTCATTAGCAAGAGAAAATTTAATAAAAGATGTTCTCAAAACATCTAAAATGTACACCTAAATGAGACTGTGTTGCGGCAGGAGTGGTTTTGTGCATTGATGAGTCAAAATCTCTAAATCGAGCTTTGGGAAAAAGATATCAATCAGTTTAGTAGCTTAAAATCGGCAAGATTTTCTGCAAATAATTAGGAAATACATTTCACAAGAAAATCCATAATGGATTCTAATCTCAAATACTAAACTGTGACAAGGCGACTAGGTGTTATGACACTATTTAAAACAACCTCAAATATTTTCCTCACTGAAAGGAAGTTGTTTAGATTCCATATCCATGAATTTGTGCTGCTTAAACCACTAATCCATGGTTATGAAAAAATAGTCAGTGGTGAAAGAGAAAGGATTAGAAAACATATGTTTATAGGCAACTGCTTCTGTGTAACAAATTTTAGGGCTTAATGTGATCTCAAAAAGTAGAAATAAGTGGATTATTTTTTTAAATAAATGTCACAACCTGTGGCAAGAAATTGTGAATAACAGCTGAGGCACTGAAACCAAACAGAAGTTTAGTAATGACAGAAATGATGAAAATATATTTGCTAAATCTGCTATTCGATTTTGGTTTAAGTAGTAGTTTATATCCAGAAATGCAGTGAAAATATCCACTGTACTGTACCTGGTTTTTGTCTGGACACACGACAAAGACATTCAAAATGCTGTTTATAACTTTCAGTAACATGCCTCAGAGCTCAGGATGTCTAGTTCTCCTCGAAACTGTCAAAGTTTCAAATTTTGAGAAGCCGCTGGGTAACTTCTGTAACAAGACTCTCTCTTGAGCTGAAGGTATCTACAGTGGGTCATAAATCAGAGTCCTTTTCATTCCCCTCTCTGATGCGTGACCCCTGCTTCCCGGGGGGTCAGGGAGAAGAGAAGAGTCTGTGCCTCGTGGGAAACCTGAGCAGAGTCTCCTCAAATAACAGAGTGACGTCAGAAAGGACTGCCTGAAGGCCTTCGACCCACCTGAAACATAAATGAAGGGGAAGAAGGCGCTTTATGTGTTTTAGTGAGAAAAAAAACAAAACATTTGTTGACCTTCACTATTGTAAAAGAACAACATCTTCCCACTGAAAAGGATATTGACTTCCTTTTACTTTGTTTTCATTTCCTGTTACTTGATCTGGGTGTTGTTTAGTTTAGATTCTTTCAGCTTCTGCTCAGCTTTAAAAGTAAATTCTATATGCAGAGAATCAGTAAAACAAGAAAAACACAAATGAAAAGGTGCGATTTGAAGTTTAGGAAAAAAATGTATATCTTTGACGTACCAGAATGTTTTGGTATTTGTTCCACTAATAAGGATTCTGAAGTGCTACCTTAAAATGGTTTGTCATCCAAGACTAACACTTGTGACTGCAGAGAGGAAACTTTAATATCACACTAACTAAAAATTCAACAAAAGATTCCTGTGATTGAAACATTACAAAGCAACCTTTTTTTTTTTTAAATGTGCAGTGTTACTAAGAATGCAGTTAGTTTGCAGTCAGTGATAAGATAATACTTACTAAATGCAAATTCATAGTAAATATGAATTTGACAGGTCTGATTGTCCAAATAAATTTACACTGCCACTGTGGCATTCAAGTTTGAAGTCTTGTGCAAACTTACAAGTTTGCACAAGAAAATTTGTAAAAATTAACTTATGTCCCCTCCAAAATAATAAAGCCAACCAGGAAAGTCAGGGACCAAAGAGCAAATATGGCTGCCTCCTCATCAGAGGTGTCGACAGATTCATTTGCAAAGTTCACTATTTGCACTACTGACCATTTTTATGTCTAGAAATTAGTCTCATGCACAGTTTTATAAATCTCTTTAACTGCTGCTAAAAGTCTTTTATGTAAACAAATCCTTTTGCACAAACTTAAGAGAGAGGTCCAGCAGAAAACATTTGTGATCACAGAATTGGACAAGACGAGCAACAGCCAGACCAGGTGGGTGTTTGATTACTGTTTTGCAAGTTGTTCTTTCTCAGCTGGAGATGATTTTAGTCTTGGTTTCAGCATTTTAAGAGTATACGGCCATAAAACCAAGGAGTAAACAGATTTAGAATAAAACCATGAAAATAAATCAAAGAAACAAGATGAGCCAAATTATAACTTTCACCAGTTGGACGATGATGTTAGTGAACAGGGTGGCAAGGATGAGCAACAATCAGAGCTATATATGTTCTAGCCAGTAATTATCACTGTAGAAATAAATAAAAACAAAGATTTGAATTGAAATTCAAAATGCAGTTGTTTTCTCACATCTCCAGACAGATATTTATTTATCATTTTCAGCAGTGAATGCTATGTCAGGTAAGGTGTTTAGAAATTCAAGGCGACTCACACTAAAACACCATTTAGAACTTGTGGCAGAAAGCTTTGTCTACCATCTTCAACAAATAAATTCATAGTTATGTGAAACTTATAAAGTCCAATGAGAGCCTGATTGTATTCTAACATATCAGAATGTATGGATACATAACATATTGAAAAATTCTAGAAATACATGGAAAACAATAAAAACAGAAGAAAATATCTGCTTAAAAAAAATCAAGTTTGGTGTGTTCCTAAAGAAGTCACAGTGAACATCATTGCAGAAACTGAAAAGCTGTCTTAGTGCTTCAGAAAAAAAGATTACAGCAGCATACGAGTCTTGTAAGGGATTACAAGAAGTCCAAAAGAAAACTTGAAATAAGCCATTTCACTAAAATAGCCTAAAAGCGGAGAACATTCAAAACAACATTTAACATATCCACGTCTGCCTGTCCAAATAAATTTACACTGAAAACAGACCACAAGACACCAATAAAAACTGTTATATGTCATCTCACAGGCTCTTAAATTGTTGATATGTAAACACATTCCTCTAAAATCAGATGAGGCCACACACATTTCATGGGGTGTGTGCTCTCCAATAGAAACATAAAGTCCAGATTAAAGTTTTCCAGAGAGACTAAGAAAAAAGATCAGGACCTCTGAAAAGATTGTCTTAAAATGAATCATTTGGACATTAATAACCAATGTTTTGGCATAAACCTAATAAAGGATTCCAGGAAAAGAAACTCATGCAAACTTTGAAGCATAGAGCTTAAAGTATCATAATTTGAGGATTCGCTGCTGCACAAGTACTTGGCCAGTCCTCATTCGTATGATCCACCATGAACTCTGCTGTGAGAGTGCAAAGTATGAACTTGTTGATCTGACGAGTGAAACAGTTTTTTGTCATTTTTATCCACTTATTTAGCTTTTACAGATGTAAAAAATATACATCGATATATGAACCTTTCTTAATAAAAAACTGAACAGTGTCTCATTTTTTTTATATAACTTCATTCATTATGTTTGCACTTTTGAAATCTAATTGAGTAACATCTATCACCGTGACACCATGCATTGTCTTCCTTTCTGAGTCAATCTTTAAGGCCACATAGTGGTGAGAAACCAGCCTAATCACTCAGTCGAATCTATTCCTGGTCGTGTGGGAAGATGGGAACATCAGGTCGACAGCTGGCCCTCGCTCCTCTTCTGCATTTATAATAAAAGTCTTGCTCTCTTTGATATTTGATTCCCATGAGAACTGTGTTCATCACCTAAACTCCATCATGGAATCTTTATAGGCAACTTCGTTGCATCCTCTTTCGCTGTTCGCTGTTGTTTTTCCTCCAAAAGCATCTCCTGAGACTGCATGTTTCACAACATGACCCGGCTATGGCCAGTAACAGGCTCTTCTCCTTTTCGGAGGCCGTTCTGGCTTTTTTCCATAAGTGGTTAAATTTGTCTGGGGAAATTTATTCACTTCAAAAGGAAAGGGGGGTGGGGGGGCGAATTGGACTAAGCTTCAAACAGCTTCCCTCAGTTGCCTCCAGTTTTACCTTGTGGATGTCTTAAGGGATATTCACCCAGCTTTAAAGGTTTCCTTTCCGCTAAAAACAGAGACGGCAGAATTTCACAGTGTTTGAGAATGCTGCAGTTTATACAGAGTGCATGCAGGCAGTATCAATACATTTCTCTTTTAGAGGTCAGTCCTGCAACTTTTCCATCATTATGGAAAATGTAAATTCAACTTTGGCTATAACATGCTGCAACATAAATCTGGATTTTATTGTTAACATTTGAAATATTTTATAGATGATGTGAACAACCTTTGACTAATTTTCCAAATATTTTACATCAAAGTCAATTTGGATCAAGTTGGATCCAAAACATTAAGAGTTGCAAAGTTAAGATTTTTTTTCTTTTCTTTTTTCTGATTTGTATTGCAGTGTAATTATATGTTGTCAGTGTGATTATGTTATACAAAGTAAAAAAAATAAATAAATGAAATTGTTTGTACAAAGAAAGATCAGATGATCACAGTATGAAAAAAACAGGAAATTCAATGTAGATATGAATGCATTATGCATCCACTGCCAGAGGAACTGTATAGAAAGAGAGCTGTTGAGACACATAGTAGATTCATACAATGTATTAATCACACCTTGTTCTTTTCTGCTTCACATGGTGAAGAAATACTGCCAAAACTTTCCTCCCTAAATACATCCCATAGTCCCATGTGCTGTTCCCACTGCAGGAACTGGAGAGTTTTTTCTAAGGTGTTTCATAGCTTTGGTGTGATACAAGCACAAAATCAAAACCTTGTTCAAGTTCTGAGAGAGTAAAGAGAAACTCCAGGTTTTCTGCTTCTCCACCAACTTGAAAAACTTTATGGCTTTAGGATAGGAGTACATAAATTTTTTATATAAATAATAAACCTACTTTGTATGATCCACTCATAGGCAATGTTACAGGAGGGATGTTCCTGGGATCCATAACAACTATGGTTTCTAAACGAATACTCCTGTCACTGATTTGCTGCAGTTTGTTCTCACATAAATAGCTGCAGATACTGTTTCTCCACTTAGAGCTCTTGAAAATAAAGCAGAATAAACACAGTGGAGAGAAACATGAACGTCAGATGAAACAGTCATGATGACAAATCAGTTTTAAAGCCAGAGATGTTCTTGTGAAAGCAAGAATTAAAAGTTTTACATTAGGAAATAGCTGTCTATAAGCTCTATAGAGCTTATAGAGAGCTTATAGAGCTCTCTATAAGCTCTATATAGAGCTATATATAAGCTCTTATAGAGCTTATAGAGCTCTACAAGCTCTATATAGAGCTCTACAAGCTCTATAAGCTTATAGAGCTTATAGAGAGCTTATAGACAGGACAATAGTTCCCTTTTAATGTAACATTGCTTTATGATATGCCACATTTGAAATAAATAAGATACAAGGATGCCGAAGCAGCTATAGCAGCAGTTGGTCCATCATCTGTTGGCTGCAGATGCAGAGTGGCTGTTTGCTCTGACTTCAACCATCATCAAAGCAGACCAAAGCACTTGACCTCGCCCTGGTCTTCACCACAGCTCTGGGTTTGCTATTCCCAATTTAACCCCAGTCTGGTTGCCAGGGCAGAGGAAGGCCCCTCAGCGTGGCGCCTTGCTGGGCAGGACCTCCCCAGAGGATTCCACTTTTGACAACCCTCCAAAACCACGGGAGATCCACACCTGACGGATCGTCCTCTGAAGGGATTTAATTGCAGGATCCTGTTCAGGAAAGCAGATGTCAGTCATAACCAAATTTGGAAGACTTTTTTCTCTCAGTTCCTCTAATCTCTTGTCTGTAATTGACAGTTACAGTTTATTTAATTATTATTTCATGAAAATAATCCTTACTGAAAATAATATTAACTATCTACAGCTCCTCTTTGATTGACATCTAGAGAAGTTAACATTTCATATGTTAGTTTTTTTTAGTCATTGTGATAGTAGGAAAGTTAAATAAATAAAAATATAATACCAATAAAGTCAAATAAAATTCACTTAACTGTTCAGCGACTTAGAATATAAAAACAATTTTTATTGAGCAATCTTGAGCAAATTTTTTTAGCTACTTTTTAAGGTATAAATCCCAAAGGCTGATTAGTGAAGTACTGCAGTTTGGAAAACAAATTTGTCATGTTATACGTTAACCTACTGATGTATAATCATGTATAAGTCCTTTAAGTACATTCTTTGGTTCACTACCAGGCTCTTTCATGACTTCTCAACATCTTTGAGCTCAGGAATGTAGCCCTCTGATGTAAATCTAGCAGGTTATCTGACTTGCATACCAATGGTGCCATAAATTGAAACACAGATAGAAATATTAAATCTGACTTTTGTGCATCCTTTTAACCATTCACCTGTGATATACTCTGAAAGAACATAATAACTAACAAAACTCAAAGTTCCATCATAACACATCAGCTCATCTGATTTGTAGTAGGAGATAAATTGACCTAAACTATCATTTTGTTTCCTTCTATGACGCTTTGTGCTTTTCTTCTGGGTCTTTCATGTCTTTTTTGGAGCTGTGTTGTAGTCCAGGTGTGAGGGATCCAGGTGTCTAATTGGAAAACAGAGGATTACGCTTTCAGGTCTGAAAAGGCTCTTACAGCACAGTTATTCACTGCATTAAAGGAAGCGTTCATGATCGCTACAGGTGCTGAGTGAAGGGATTATCCCAGTTGTGGTATTGTTTTATTTGGCATCAATGCTGCCCACAGCATTGCTGAAAATTGCAGAGAGAAAAAAAGATTTAAAAGCTTTTGAAGAAAACTGAGCTTTAAGCTTCCCAGTTTCTTTCAGCAGTATTTGTCCTTGACATTTTTCACATTTTGTCATGTTACAAACCCATATTTCAATGTGTTTCATTGTGATTTTGCATGAGACACCAAACAGAGTAATGTTGTAAAAATTGTGAAGTCTTCAAAAGTAATCAAATTAGTAGAGAGTACAATTGAGAAAATCTCAGAGGTCTGTAAAGTTCATTCTCAGTTCTTCCCTATTCAGCCTTGTCCAGATTAGTGTCCATTTGCAGATATGCCACAGTTCTTCTGATTTTTAGAACGACCTTAGGAGTCCAAAAGCTTTTATCAACTGTGTCAGAAGAGTTCACACAGTGTCAGCTGGATAGGGCAACCTGCAACAAACAAATAATGATATATTATTGGATGACCAGTGAGACCAGTGAGAACTGGTCGTCCTTCTGAACTGACAAGTTGAAGGAGAGCATTGAAAATCTGTAGCAAGGCTAACCTATTTCTGTAGATCAACTGATCTGATCTGATCCAGTTTAATCTACTAAGCAATCAAAATGTAAGTTTGTAGATGTGTAAAATTGGTAGAGTTGTACCATTGGTGGGAGGGCTGATGACACATGTACTTTTTCAGGTTTGTGTTCATTAAAAAAAGATTTATAATGTGAACTGTGAATGGCTGGTGACGTCTTGCCCAATGACAGATGGACATAGGCATGAGCTCCCCATGACCCTGTAAGAAGTGTGCAGAGACAATTGTTGATTTGACTTTTTATGTTGCAGTGGCATCCATTTGCCAATTAAATGTCAAATGAAGCAGACAGGCTCTGTCATTTGTGAAAGACTTTTTACTTTAAATGCAATCTGTCTGTCAGGATTCTGTTCCTGAAACAACCATAACAACCTATATTACAGTGATTTTAAATTGCTTAAGTGGCACAAGTTAAGGAAAATGGGCCAGGAGCAAATAAAATTGTAATGCTGTTCGTATAATTCCAACATGATGATAGTTGCTTTTGACTGACTGCATGGTTGTTTTTTTTTTCTTTTCTGTGAACACAGTGTTTGTAAATGCCAAATACTAACAACAGCTTTGTCCCACGACAGCTTTACCTCCTGACAGCCTCCATCAAGTGCCTTATCAAGGTCCTCCCTCCCTCCTCTGCAGCCAGACAGGCTGTGACACCACAGACTAACATGTCAGAAATAGAGACAGGAAGAGAAAAGAGACTCAAAGAAAACACTTTGAGTGGGGGGATTTTTTTTTTTTAGAAGTCTGACTAGCAGATGGAGGAAAGAAGGGGTCTTTAATGATGTCCTGATGAAAGGCTGGATGGTGCGGGGGGGTTGTGGCTCCTTAAGGAGAAGAAGAGCAGGTTGTAAGGATACTTGTATGGGTTTGTATAGCTTTGACTCAGTGTCTCTAAACTTGCACTGCGCTACCACAACAAGAAACAGAAGCAGTAAAATTTCCAGTTGTGCATCGATGTGTGATTTATGTCTTGTTCATTCTGATAAGGGTCACCTTTCCCCTCAGGCTCAATTTCCTGGGCAAGGAAGCATGACCAGTTTGCCATGTGCATGAAGGCTGATTCTGATGTGGTGGAAAAACTGGAATTTATATTTTGTAATTTATTAGTGGAGCGATTTAATTTTTAACAATTAAAAAAGCTCAGTTAAAAACTATACAGAAAGAAGAACGTTATTGCATATGCAGGTAAAGCTGCAACTGAATGGCATAGCATAGTATCAGGCACACACACATTTCTCTCCAGAATAATCTGACTGCATGACATTATAAGTAGTGATAAGAGAAAAACACAAATTTGTTTAAAGAACTGTCACATGGAACCTTGTGAAAGAAAATGTTACCAAGGCACTGATTCATGTATATTTTAAATGGAAGTACGCCAATCACTGAGATTACAAAACAGATGAAAATTATCTAAATAAATTCAAGACTTGAAGATGGTTCTGAACTCCTTGATGTGAAATAAAAGTTGAATCCCCCCATCAAGATGGCTAACTAACAACAATTAGATGAATCGTATATATTTACTTCAAAAATTAACATGATTGACATACGTTTAAAAAAAAAAGAAAAAGAAGTAGAAGGAAACCACTTATGGGCTGATCTTCCACAGCTGGAAATTTCATTGCTTCTGTTTCTTGTCAGGCTAGAGGAGTGCAAGTAACTAAAATAGAGACAATCTAATTATAAAAATTATAAATTAATCCATAGACCTTTGAGGATCCCAATGTACCACTGAGTGTTAAATTAAACTGTAATGATAAAGAAAAGTGAAAAACACAAACTGGAATTAAGGTATGACATTAAAAAAACTGCAGAAATTGCAATCAGAATACCTGAACAGAAATGTCTGGAAACAAGCAGCATATATACTGGTAGGTGTGACTGCTAAATGGAGATCAGGTGAGCTAATTAGCCAATGAGTAACAGCTGAGAAGGCAACCGGAACCTGAAAGGGGGAAATAAATGAGAAAGAAAACATTAAAACTTGTAGATGAACTCACCAATATTCTAATTGAGGATAGAAACGTCAAAAGACTAATGAAACACAGAAACTAGATAATTAACTGGAACAAGCAAAACATAACAAACAAAGATTTACAGCTCACAATACTGGGAAAGGAAAGTCCACTCTACAAGACATAGCAAAGTAAACCATCACCTACAGGGTCTCATTTCATTGCTAAAATCCTCAACATTACCTTTAGTTGGATAGCAAAGTGCCAGAGATGCCATCATTTTTCTCTCTTTCCACACAGTTTACATTTCCTCCACCCTAACAGCTCAAAAACAAAGAGAATCGGTTCTCCACATCAAATTCAGCAACAAAAATTTCTTAGGGTTAATTTCTCTGATGAGAGCATTCCACTTTCTAGCACATCCGCCAATTTTGGTGTTATTGACAACTTTCTTTTGAGACATTTTGTCACAACTCAAGGGGGAAAAATAAAACAAACTTCGGAGTTATGATTCGACCAGCACCACTATGAAATATTTCTTCACAAATGCTTCATTCTGGCAGTAGACAAGACTCTATTTAAAAAGGATATTCTTGTGAAATGGAACCCTGCAGTTATAGGTAAAAAATAAATAAATAAAAATTAAGCAATGTTCTGTTGACATTGTTTGAAGGGTGTTTTGTGTTATTTTTTTATTGGTGATATGATTCATTTAATGCTTAACATTGTTCATATTAAGAATAGCACTTTTAGATACTTTTCCAACCAAATACTGCCCAGGTATCACAGTCAGCAGCACAGAGAAGAGTTTTTATTTGAGTGACTCAAAAAAATCCTGCCTTTCTACATAGATTTGTTTGAATTCCCACCCTTTATCGTGTCGTTCTCATACTTTGTGGGCATGGGTTTGTTTCTGTGTGTGTGGGAGGAGGGTGTGTGTTTGGGCTTAGAGGTTTTATCAGCAGGTTGGGAGCAAAGCCAAAGAACAACAACCCCAAACAGCTGAAGAAACAGTAACCTGAGCCTTTCAGATTTGGGGGAAGATGGAAGAATTACATTGGATCCCAGCAGCAAAAACAAGTAACGTCAAAATTTTACATGAACCAGCACAGCAACATGATGACCTGCAACTCCCTGATTTGCCCTCATGTTGAAAAAGAAATCTGATGGGAATCAGGATTCATATTTGCCAGTTTCAAGACTCCTGATTGTAGGTGGTCACCACGATGTGAAAACAACCAGCAGACTCAACTGATTCAAACATGAATGGACTCAAAAACGCACTCATTTTGACAAAATGAATCGTCTTGTGTTCACTAGACAATTGTTTACACTTTGAGCATTTACTGGAATCAATGAGTGAAGAAAATTCCATACATTTACAGCAGATTTAGAAACAGAGCTGTAAGTGGAGATAAGATTTCACATCATATAGATAGCCGATGGCACACCACTGTGTCCGTGTGTTTTAGTCATTTTCTGTGGATTGTGGTGTGACCACAGGGGTAGATTTGCAGGGATTAACCCTCTGCTGGGAAAAAGGAGCAAGTTTTCTTTTAAATTCTGTGATTGAGCCGGTAGATCACAGTAATGAAACATAATGTGTGAACTTCATGTGACATGGTGGATGGAGAATACACATCTGTCCCAACCCCTTTCTTCTGGAAAACATTGCATGTCTTTAAAAGCTACTTTAAAAATCTAAATCAGTGACAAGCTGTCTGTGCACTGCCAATAGAATAATATTGTTTCTGTCTCATCCTCACATTGTCACTTGAGGATTATTATGTGTTGCAGGTTGAAAGACAGGGGTCATGGTTATCCAAGAGAGGGTTAGTCCCACTTCAGAAATCACATTGTTTACTTCTTATCTCTGCAGATAAATGCTGCAAACTCCTTTTTTTCATGTTTGTTTGGTTGATCTCCTGCTTTCAGATGATAAAACTGTCCGTTCTAAGCTATCTTCAAGTCTGGACTTTTTCTGAAGTATTTATGTGAACATATTTTTGTGATTTTAGAGTTATTGCTGTAAATAGAAAAACATTTAAAAGGCCGTATCATGTATTTTCCATTTTGTAGCACAATCGAGTAGCTATTCTACCTTCAATTGTTACAAAAATGTTGTATATAACTTAAAAGAAATGTGATACCTTGAAATTGGGCCTCTGTCTTTTTAAGAAGCTCCTGTTTCTTCTGACACTTCTGCACTTTATCACAACAATACTTCTCATTATGCTATTTGCAACTACAAATGGGAGCAAATGCAAAGTATTTTGTATGTTTAGCTCAGCAGACATGAAGTTCCATCAGCTGTTTGCTAATTGCTGCTGTCGTTAGTCTGGTGGGACTGATAGGGGGAGGTGTAAAAAGAGGTGCTCAGGTTTGCAGAAAATGTTGTATACATTTATGCAAACAATAAATAACTTAAGGAACTTGCTTTGAAGCAGATCACCAACTGCCTACAACATTTTATGCTTTGGAATATTCCATTGGTTGTTCAGAATATCTAAATAATGAGAAATTAAAGAAATGGCTGAAAGGTTTAACATTGAAATCTGACAGTTTTACTGAGTTTTAAAAACAAAATATTTGGGCTTTCCATCACAGAAATCAGTAAGATACGATGCTGAAATGGAATTGTCTGTTTTTTCTTTTACACTGTGTTGATTATTTTGTATAATTCTCATAAAACCATTAATTTTCCCTCTGGTATGCAACAAGCGAGACATGTTTCACCATTCTTATGTGCTTTTCGACTACACAGTGAATACACTTAGTGTTTGAGGGCTTTTCCCCAGACATGTTTCCTTCCTCTCACCTGGAACAGGTGGGAAAGTTGCAGGTAGGTCATTATAATGAATTTCCCAACATAGTTTTTGTGAAAAAATCTTTGCTGCTGCAAGTTCTCTTCCAGATGCAACCGGTGCTCCAGTCTGTGAGTCACTGTGTCTGTTGAGACGCCCACCACAACGATGTCACACCTGAATGAAGCCAGACATACCTGTGGGGCTCAGTGATGGAAGCAGCTTTGATTTTTGCTGACATTTCCATAATTCTACCTATAAATCATCTCTCCGACTAACTTCTGGTCTCAAACTTTAGAGACAAAACAAGTCTGAGGACAGAAAAAAAAAGAATTGTTTGCATTTCTCATATATAATGTTTCTGGGAAAAGGGAAATATATGTGCACAGAGAACAGACAGTAACAAAATAGTTAAAAAATCTCTTTGGAGATAGATTTGAGCTGTAACATATCTTTCTGACAGGACTGTAAAACTCAGAGTTAGAAACTTGGCCTGTCTACTGTATTTGTGTGCCACTAAGCTGAAATTTTACATCAGCTGTTGGATCTCAGTCTTCTCTGTTATATCATCCATCCACATACTAGCTGCAAAAAAACAAAGTTAAAACTTATTCTGAACTCTATTATCCTCAAGTAAATTTAATATTAGGCTGTAAATAGAAAAAATGCTTTGATTTTAAAGCAGCCTCTCTTTTCTTAGTTATTATCCTGCCACTTCCTAGGACATTTCTAAAGCTTTTGGGGAATTTTCTTTCATACAGAAATTAGACTTTGACATCCAGTTTTTAATGCAAAGGCTGTGAATCTTTCCCTCCCTTTGCTGCTAAAAAAGCTTAAACTATTTTAGGAAGACTGTCTGTAAATTTCGGAGTGTATTTGTTAAAATGTCTGACCCTTCTTCCAGAATAACATTTTGGAACATCATACACTTTGGTTGGAAGTGAAGGTTGCTGCTCTAGCTCATCCCAAAAGTGCTCAATCAGGTTGAAGTTGGAACTCTAGTCAATCTAGTTCTACTCTACCAGGTCTTTATGGAGTTACTTTGTTATAACAGGAACAGCTTCTTCATTGCAGCTTAGGTGTTGAGCCCAACCCATGAAAATTATAACTATAACTATAACTATATATATATAGTTATATATATATATAGCTATATATATATAGCTATATATTATATATATAGTACATATATATATATAGTATATATATAACTATAACTATATAGTTATAGTTATAACTCTTTTTTGCCTCAAAGTTTACACTTTGCATCACATCTTAAGGCTTGGATGCAGCTGTTTAGACACTGAAACCCTTTCCAAAAAGCCTTCTATGCTTTTTGGAAAGCATAGAAAGCTTTCTATGCCAGATTAGCTCCAGAGCTAATCTGGAGCCCACATGAGGCCTGAGGGCTGTAGATGGTGACTGAATTCAATTATTTTGAGGCAATATAGTGTATGTTAACAATAGATTTTTCAAATGCTAAATGGTAAAGGATAGAAGCAACTTCCATGAATATCTATGCCACACATCAAAACCCCAAAAGGTACAATTATGGAAATTATTTTTCACAAAACAAATTAAATCAAAGCAGATACATCCTGCAAAAGTCCTCCTCGCATCAGTTGTTTATGTTAGATGGATCAACATGTCAGCGGCAAGGCCTGTTTTTTATGAATGAACTCTGAAATAACTTAACAATACATTATCCAGTAGCGTAAATGATTTTAGTTAGTGCGTTGCCCATGTACCAAAGTGATCAAGTCAACTCTACCCTTCAAGTGGTGTTGCTCTTTCAAACAGTGGTTCCAGAGGCAGCAGGTGTGCTGAACTATGGAGCTCACTTTTCACATGAATAAGATGTGACTCACTAGTGGGGAATCCAAGAAGAAAACCGGACAGGAAAAAACCCCAAAACAAAGACCAGACGGAGAGCTCTGTGGACAATAACGACCAAAAGAATTCAGTTTTGGTAATTAGTAAAATGAAACCCAGTGTTCAGGCAGTAGAAAAACAAATCAACTGAGAAACATGCAACATTGAAAAACAGAAGCAAAAGAAAAAGCAAAACAAGTCAAGCTTAATAAAACCTAAACTTAATCTGTATTTCATTTATTTATTTATTTATTTTTTTTTAAGTTTTGTTCATTTTCACTATCTCCAAAACCCTTAGGAAACTATGAGTGGTATAGAGCTGCTCTTGTTATTGCTCTTCTGTTCTCTTTGCACTACAGTTAAATGTTGATTTTGCTTCCTCCGTATCAAGCATGTCAAGCATTTTTGTTGACATTTTACACAAGTTCAACTTTCCATTCAACCAATAAACAGTCAAACACACGCATTTTATCAGAATTTCAAATAGGGTGCAACGCATTCCACAAATATCTTTGTTATTCAAATAAATCTTAAGTAGATAAAATAGTTCCGCTGTTTTCTTGGATGCTGCCAGAAAAGACTAAAGAAGAGGAGTTTTCATGTTTAAATTTTTTTTTCTATGTTGAACTTTTAAGATATTTTCAGTTACTCATAAATCTTGAGTGTGAAGTGTTCCTGAATCTTACAGAATATGCATTTTGGTTTAATTGCTTGTGTGTTAAGAAAAAAGATCTATGTTTTTGAAAAGATGCTTATTGTTGATCTTCCATAGATGTTTCTTTTCTTGGAAAAAAAATCAGTCTCATTTCTGACTTATCCATGTTCTGCAAACCTCTTTTCTGCTTTATGTCATATAACTGAAATATGTAGTTCGACACAATATTTGGGGGAACTGATTCTCCTCTAACCTTATTACATAAATACTTACTCAAAAAAAGAAGTTCCAAATGAAGAACATGTTGCTTAGCTGAAAGCAGGGAGAGATCTGTTGTGATTCAAAGTGGGACTGACAACTGTAGGGAAGTGTGGACAGAGCTACTGCGGCTCAGTGAGTCTCACAGAATCCATGATGACAGCTTCCAATCTGACTGATGCTGGAAATGGCTATAAAAATACCAGCCTGGGCTTCTGGTGCATTTGCTCAAATTATTTATCTTTTATTTTAAAAGGTGAGATATCGAATTCAAATGGAAACCCTAAGGTCCCAGATAGGAAAAAGGAAACTGTGTTTTATCTGAGTCAACACCTTACAGTTAGGGAGGAAATGGGGGTTAATAAAAACAGGAAATACAATAGAAGGAAACGGGAAATGAGAGAAGCTATTTCTAACACACAATACGATCAGTTTCAAATGAAAAAATATATGCTTTGATACCTGAGGGAGATTAAGTGACATGGTTTGTATTAAAAGTTTATAATTAAACATAAGTTTCTACAGCTGGTGGAGGAAAACGCAGTGAAAACAGAAGAGTTGATCAAGGTTTTTTCATTCCGAAGTGAATAGCGACCCCTGCTGGTCAATAGTAGCAACTTTTCAACTTTGGAGTACTATTATGTGAATATTTGAGATGTGGAAAATAACTGAGAAGAAAATTATAGAACTATTTAAAAATTAATTAAAACGTTAAACTGGAAAAAAGAGCTTCAGAGATGTAAAGTTTAAAGGCATCTGTATTTAGATACATTTGACTTGAATTTTATAGAGACAATAGATGGGGTATAAAATATTTAAAAAGATCAAGCATACAGCTGTCAGAGGTTAAATTTCAAAGGTTTTATGTCAAGGCTATCATAGGCATACTGTATGTTTGCAGCATATTGCAAAATTTCTTTATATGTGCAAAGTTGATGAGACTTAAATGTGAATCTTCTACTTCACATTTATGCACAACTTTGCATTAGTCACAAAATCTCCAAGAAAATTTTGCACTGTTGTGCTCTAGAGATCTTTTTAAATGAGACCACAAAACTTTCAGGGAAAACAGCTTTATTTTGTCATATCAGAACCAAAAACAAAATAAACATACAAGTCAAAACCCAAAAGACACCAAAATAAGAACAACCAATTTCCCCTGTCGCAAAAAAAAAAAAAAAAAAAAAAAAAAAAAAAACTTCACACATTGCACATTTCAGTCTGAGTCTAAGATTAGAAGATTCAAGTCAAGATTTCAGATTTTATGACCAAACACCCATTTTAGTCTGTCATTTCACAAAGGAAGGATTTCTTAGTACGTGCTTGTCCATATAAAGGATCTTACCAGAATTAAAGACCTTTGAGCTGCAATTCTCTCTGTGACCAGGTTAAGTGGTCTGATCCTCGGCTAATCCAGCTATTGCTGCCTTTAATCTTTTAATCCAGTTTTCTCCTAAACTACAGATTAGGTTAGATTTGTTGAATGGTAGATGGGCCCCTTTTGTCTTGTTTGAAGCAGCACTGTGGTGGAAAATCTGACCACACAAACTCCATTTTAAATTTTTCAAGTGTTACTGAAAACAGCAATGAACCTTTGTTTACCTCACATCATGGAAGGGTGAAAGTATCACTTTACAGATATAAGGAGAGGAATGTACAGTTCACCTGCCCTATTACTGAGGCACAAATTCAATTGTTGCAGGATTAACATTTAGGCTTTCTTAAATAAGTAGACTCTAAACATTTATTCTGCAAGTAGAAATAATCCAGAGTTTAATATTTAGTCCAGGATCAATGTTTATACGTCCCACCTTTTATGGTTCATCAATTAAAAAAAAAAAATTTAATGGCTTTTTATCTTTAAGACCTGAAAACAATCAAATGAGATTATAATGAAATAAAGTTAAACTAAATATGATTTGCTGTAACATTTTGTAAGAATGTTAGAAGACATCTTTGTAGCGATCAGTTGGTCTTATTCACCATGCCCTTGGTTTTCAGCTCTGCCAGCTTGCTGGTAACAAAGTTCCACTTAAAGGAGGCGTCTTCACTGCTCCCTCCCAGCGTCACATATTTAGAGAAGCTGTTGTTGCTGCTGCTTCCTGCTTCCGTCTCTTCAGTTGGGCCGACCTGCTGCTCCTCCCCTGCAGCCTGAGTCGCTCCTTCCTCACCTGATTCTGCCACACCCTCATTTGCAGCTGCAGCAGCAGCTTCGGCCTGCTTCTTTGCAGCAAAGTTGGTTGCAAAACTATCCCAGAATCCACTGCGCCTGGTCGGCCGAGGAGGTTCTTCGGGTTTTACTGCGAGAGGGCTGAAAGTTCAGGAAAGTCATGGGTGTTATTGACCTTGTGCTTTAATAATGTATCAAATCCAATTTAGATTTTTAAAAAATGGGCAGATATAATCAAAATTATTCAATTTCATGAGAACTGCTTAATCTTGAAGCAGACAAACTGAACTAAATATATTTGGAATAAAGATGATGAAGTTCTAGAAATTTTCTTTTAATGATAACATTACTTTATTAACTCTTTATTTTAGGGCCTCAGAGAAACATTTCATACAAAAGGTCTTACAGACTTTACATTAATAAAGTAAACCAGTCATGAAAAAATGCCTCTGATTTTGACACCAATAAGCTGCAACGTAAATACGCTCTGGACTCACTGGTCAGCGACAGGCGGGCACTCTGTCTCCTCCAGAAGCTGGTGCTCATCCTCTTTGTTGAAGAGAGACGAAAACCTGTTCCAGCTTTTAGCCCCGGCCCCCTGCATCTGAAAAAGTAGACACGCAAAAGTCAAAGTTGATATGATAGGACATATTTTTAGTTTTCTAAAAAACAAAGACCCTATTGCTTAGAAACTCAAAAGAGGAGCTTTAATTGTATTTCCTGTCAAGACAGGTAATGCAATGACTTGTCATTGTATGTTGACATTTATCAGTGCTCTGGTTGGCTGATAGCATACCTTTCTGGCCAGCTGAGAGACGGCGTTAGGCCCTTCATCCTCCTGTATTGGACTCATGTCATGTTCTACCTCTGTGACCTGGAACAGCATTGAACAAAATGAATGTTCTTCACCTTTCCACCTTCCAGTGTTCAATTAATGCCGTAGACAAGAGTTTCTGTAAAGATACCGCCATCTAGCGTGCGTTCTGAATACTGCAACCTGCAGAAACACGTTGTGTTGTCTTCCAAGAATATACATTGCATTGCGTGACACTGGGAAAAAATACATTGTTTTCTTTTATTTATTGCTCTGGTATTTTTGCAAAAATAATTAAAAAGTTGTTTAAATGTGACAAAAATAAGTTCTTAACATCCAGAGAATTTAGTTTATAAATTATGGACTTAATCTTAATAAACATGGGGAACTAATATTTAGTTTTGTACTTTTACCTTTTTGTCTGTCTTTTGGTTATGTTGTTTTGTTTGTATTTCCTTCTAATTCATGCAAAGCACTTTGAACTACCTTGTGGCTGAAAATGTGCTTTACCTTCCTTAAATTGACTTGCTAAGTCAGTTTAGCAATAGGATCTGTAAACTGTAAACTCTTTCCACACATGCAATGTATTATTTCGTCCCAACAGAAACTCTAGCATTTCAACGAGACCACAAGTTGAAGATGTCAGCTGATATGATCTGAGTGTGCGCTGAAGAGTTGGCTATCTGTCGCATCCCCTGTCAGGCACTGGAAGGCCAACTAATCCGCTTGCTCAGCTCCAAACTGAGATCGAATTTCTCTGCTCTGCAATGAACTGGGTCAGCACAGCACAGTCTGCTACAGCGGCAGCAATTACAGCAAGAACTAAACCTGTTGCAATTGGAAATAGACAAGCATTTTGTTCTTCAAAATGTAAAAACTCTTTTCTAAAGAGATGATCTTGAGAAAGTACCTAAGATGCTTTGGAAATTTGAAAGTCGTAGCTATTTTGCAAGAAATAGTTTCCACACTAAGGGTAGCCTCAGAGTTTAGCTCCTGTAGATGAATTGATGGTTAAAAGTAAAAAAATATTCATTTCCTAAAATGTATTTACAATACAATACATATTTTTTTCTTGCTTAAGCTTTTAATTATTTTGTGTTTCTTTTTTTTTTCTAGTTACAAAATATAAATCATATTCACCCCCAGTAGACAACTCAAAATGCAATGATGTTAAAATAAAATGAGTATTTCTAAACTAATATTTCCATGCTTGACGTCTCAGACAATATTTAACAAATAAATGAGTTAAAATGCACAAGACAAAGGACAAAATACTAACATCTTACATCGAGTTTCTTCGATATCGAAAGGACATCATCCTGCCAGAAGTAGCTAACTTTGTTTCAAATGTTACAAAATACAACAAGTGACCCGATCTTGGTGTTAATCGTGAAATTTTTCAGATTTGATCATTTATCTCATACTTGTGTGTAAATCCTTTACCTCCTCTGCAGTATCCTCCTCATACTCAGGATTCAGAGTCTTCATCACTTTGCCTTTATAAACCTTCCACATGGGATTCATGTTTTCACAAATTGATGCTCAACACTATGAGGAAACACCTGTGAAGAAGTCTGTCGCTCCAGTCGCCCACCCTCCACCAACTCTCCACTTCCAGCTTCAGGACGTCTCAGTTGGTCCTCAGCAGACCTGTTTCCATGTGAGAAAACCTTCAGTGGTCCGTAAACACAGAAAACCTCTTCAGAATGACGATTGGAGTAATTTCATAGTCTTCCTTTGATCAGATTTGGTCTATTTCTTCAGGACAAACAGGTTAGCAGCAGCTGCCGTTCCAACACGGTGTCTGCACAGGTAAAACTAGGAAATCGTGTTGCTCGTACACAAAGCCAAACAACAAGTGTGAATGCACATGCATTGGCATTCTCCACAGTACATTATACCTGCCTTGGTTACTTGGAAACAGGTGTGGATTTCCTCATTTATATTTTAGAGGGTCTCTTTTTGCAGAACCAGAGCTGTATTGTCTGCCAAATTTGGTAGGATGGCTCCTGCACACACAAGAGCTAATTACAAACATGGGTATGTTAGTAAAGACAACCTGAAATGTTCTTTTATCCTTTATTTCAACTTCATATGGACTCAAATTGTGTTCGACACAAACATAAAATCCTAGTTTTGTTTTGCTAAATCTTTGAGTTGTGTTTAGGAAAACTGTGTAATTATGGAAACTCACCTTCATGCCGTGTTTCTGTTACATGGCCACTTCCTCATCGTCCTTTTCACAGATGAGATTCAGGTGTGCAGTGAGTTTGTTTTGTTTTGTTTTTTTCTCACTTTGACACCTGGCAACCTGAGATGGCTGTCTGCTGCTGTCAGATAAAGATGCATAAAGCTCTGACGAATGATTGTATTTCACCAGAACAAAGTTTTGCTTTTTTTACTCAATTCATCCTGATTAATTAGATGTTTGTGTTAAACTTAAATGTTGTATTTATTGTGGTAAAAACTAATAAATTAATCCTCTTGCTGCTTTACCAAAAGAAAGGACAAATGAGATTCAGGTGTGCAGTGAGTTTGTTTTTTTTTTTTTCTCACTTTGACACCTGGCAACCCGAGATGGCTGTCTGCTGCTGTCAGATAAAGATGCATAAAGCTCTGACGAATAATTGTATTTCACCAGAACAAAGTTTTGCTTTTTTGACTCAATTCATCCTGATTAATTAGATATTTGTGTTAAACTTAAATGTTGTATTTATTGTGGTAAAAACTAATAAATGAATCCTCTTGCTGCTTTACCAAAAGAAAGGACTGATTTTAATGTTTGTTATCCAGCATAGAAATAGGATCTAACTTGTGTTGCTGTCCTGTTCCTGATAACAGATTAATAGTGATCTATTTCACTTAACATGAAACTGTTAAGTCAAACAGATCCATCATTTGAAAATGAATAATACATTCAAGTGAGTAAACAAAACAACTACTTAAACACATCTGCTGCTTATTTGAAGGGATGCCAGTTTGCTTGGGCTGCTCAAGTTTCACTCAGCAAATAAAGGTCACAACCAATGATTTATCAGAGCCGACACACAGGACAGTGCAGAATGGGTTGGTGGATGGCCTACTTATATTTTTAGGGAACTTTAAAGTACCCTAAAAACACACGCTCATAAAGTACTTGCTTACTTACGTAAGTACTTGCATTCTTTAAAGTAAAAACTAAACTAGAGTTTGCAATGTTCTGGACTTAATATGGATTTGTTAAAAATTTACGTCTTTCACAAGAAAGTTGTTCATGATGTGTCTTCATCAAAGTTTATCAGCATGTTGACACTTTTATTGTCATGAGGCCCACTTATGCTTTTCATGCTGTAAAAGGACAATTTCATCAATAGTTGCAGTTTCAACAGTACTTCAACACCTGCACAGAAAATGTTTTACATAAATAGTACAAAAAAGTAGTTAACATGTCTGTCTTTGTAAATAAATGTTAAATAATAATATGCCCTATTTTTATTACACAGCTCTTCTGTTTTCTAGATTAAACAGTAAGAGACTAAGACAGCCACCAGATGGCTCCAGAGATCAGAGATTTTTGACACATTCACATTGGATTTGGAGATGTTGAAAGAGGAAGCATTTTTTGAAGCAGTGTCACACAATGCAATGTATATTCTCAAGTCGGATTTAAATACTACTCAAATCTTGTTGCCTTAGCTTAAAATTCAGCTTGGACATACAGCTGCTAAAGTCACACTAACAACCAGTTATTTACAGAATCTAACTTTATTTCTTGAACACATTTATTAAGTTGATCATCTTTATTCTGTCTTATCATTTATTCTGTTATTCTTATTGTTCTTATTCTTATTATTATTGTCACTGTCAAGAAAATCCAGTGTTGGCCCTCAGGCCAAATATCTTTAGGGATACGAAAGCAGTATCTTGATGTTTTCTGTGAATGTTAAAATAGGTTTTTCTAATTGCATGTTTTAACTAAAATATTTTCCTTCTCAACAAAACGTGTTGTTTCTGTAGAAGTTCCTCACAATAGATCTAATCAGTAGTTATTAACTTGGTTAAGTCTTGTCTTGTTTTGAAATTGCAAACTTTTGGCAATAAACTTTGAATGAGAATGACCTAATTCTACTTAAATCTAAACAAATACTGTGCTATTTTTAAAATAAGATATTTTTGTAGATGCACTTTTTGTGTTTTTCGTAGGTAGTTGATTCTTTTACTGTAGACTTGTCATCACTGTTCTCTTTACCACCAGAGGGTGGCGACAGTAAAGCACTCCCATCCTCTGGAGTGTTACTTGAAAGATATGGAACAGAATGTACAAAACACAGAGAACATTTTAACATACATCTGCATGCCACAGTATCACATGCACGGCTCAAAATAGTCAAATATTATTAAAACTGGCATTGTCTTTCCTAGATTAAGTGCCATAAAATCTAAGGTTTGCATTTCACTTATGAGGGACAGTAATATTTTATTTTTGAAGAGGAAAACGGGACCAAAAACAAAACATGTCAAAAGTTAAACTTCAAGATGTATTTGATGAATTTATTTTTGCTAAACAGACCTCAAATCTTCAAAGTATTTAAGATGGACATTGAAGGAGTGAAGAACTTTCGTTGTTGACAAATTCAATAGAGCAGCTAGAAATATGGCCAGAGGGCTAAACAGAAGCAAGAGAGTCAAACTGGTTCCTTTTGTTAAGTAACATTCAGCAAACTAAATTATGACAACAAACTTGATGCAACAGATGGAAGAATTATCACCAAAATTCATGGAAATCAGGAGAACAAGATCTGAAGTATGGAGGAATATTTCTGCCATAATTCAAGAGCACCCATTTTCAGTCCAAAATCAGGATTTCATGGCAGAAAAATTCCTCTATACCATATACCATACCAAAGTATTATAAATGATTGTTTGAATAACAATATTTAATCATGTTTGTGAAATTTGCAAACAGTTAAGGAAACTTTGTTTTCTTGCACTATTAATAAACACCAATTTAGCCCATCAGACTTCCTTTTTTGTGCAAGAATGAATGTTACAAATGCATTTTTTTTTCAAAATCATGCCATGCATTTGTTTGTTCTCACAAACTTTTTTCCTGTTTATGATTTTTGCAGTTGTCTACCAGCATCGCATATCAAGAGATTAACATTTTTGTGCATCCAGTGTCCTCATTTTACAATTCACTTACTTTACAAATCAGTTCCAGTTTAGATTTTTGAAGAGAGTATGTCTTAATATATAATATCAGATAATGCCACATATTCTGAACTGGAATTCAAAATGAATGCTCAGATTCTCTTCATCCCATGTGCAAAGCTTGAGCTATTTTACAAAGAAAATGGGTGAAAGTGTTAGTATATAGAAGTGCAAAACCCATTGAGACATACCCAAAAGAGCCTCTATACAGTTATAGTCTATTGAATAAAAAATTATTTATCCTGGGTTTTTATTACTTTGGGAGGCTGCCAATTTTTTGTTTTATTTATAAAATCTGAAAATCATGACTCATTTTTATTCCACTATGCAACATACCATAATGCACTACTTTCAGTTGATCTGTCACATAAAATCCCAATAAAATACATCTATGTGTCTTTGACTAAGTGTAAAAAACAAGTGTGTGGGGAGGTGTTCAAAAGTACATCCTACTCTGAAATGTAGCAAAGAGCATGAATCTGGAGATAAAATAGTAGTTTCTTGTAGTCAATAGATGCCGTGTTGTCTTACACCACTTATTAAATCTGAGAAAGACCTCAGTTATATTTATAAGTTCCTGTGTGTCAGGAGAAATTAGATTTGATGATAAGTCATAAACACATTATGAACAGCAGAAATTTTGCCGGGCTTTCTGCCATCACCCACTGGTGATAAGAACATCTCGCCCTCTGAGATTCGTTCAACGATGAAAACAAATTTTCTGTACATTTACATATTTTTTTTATAGCTGCATTGTCTGGATATTGTTCTTATATTTTGCAGCCTCACAGATGCAGTCCTGCTTTGACCATTATTCTCTGGTTTACAGTACAAATCACCACCTTTAACTTTAACTTTACAAACAGCTGTGTCTTAAAAATTGAAAATAATAAACACTATAAAATGAAAATTAAAAATCATTCTGCATCTCATTTCTGTCAAAGTGGATATAGGTGTATTATCACAACACATGACATGATAAATCTATCCACATCCATCTAAGCGCCCTGTTTGCAGGATTTTGTCACCTCCTCTCTCCAACTAGTATCTATATAACTGCTTCCAAGAACTTGATAACTTAGTCTATGTGTGAAGGGAGAGTTACAACCTTCATAGAGCTGATGCGTGGTCAGAATTACACTCTGAATGTTCCACACCAAAATAGCTGTGAATGCAAAGACACTCATTTGAGAACACGAAAACAGGATGAGACATGTGTTTACTAGGTAAAAGGTGTGAAATGAACCCCACTGCACTTTGCTCCGGTGTCTAGTGCCAGGTCCTGTATTAGAAATACCTGCATGATAAAAATATGATAGAGAAGGTCAAGGCCCTGATGATGTGCTGATGACATTAGTGATGCAAGGAAACCTAAGTAAGTAGGTCAGCTGTAATAACCAAGATGATCAAGCGTTTTTTTTGTTTTTTTTTATCTGTGTTACTATAGAAAATAATCACTTTTTAAAAAAATGAATAAAATACATCAGTATCTTCAAACAACTTGTTTCCTTGTTTCAAGAGTTCAGTTGGATCAAAATTATAAAAAAAGTTGGAAGGAGAGTTAAAGGTATGCTAAAGGAAAACAAGGAGAGGGATTTTTTTTTTACCTTACAAAGCAGGACATTCAGAAGTTGTTTAGCCAGTCTTCAAAACGCTTTCTACCATGACCAGCTTTATAATGCATTTTTCTTCTATGGATGACTTTGGGTTCAGTTAGACATATGTTCTTCAGTTGTAATTGTCCATGATATGAATATCATGGACAATTACTTGTTTATTTATTTATTTTTAATATTAATATCAAAAATAAAAGGATGCAAAAACCTCACGAGAATGTAAAAAATAAATTTCCTCAGTTTTTGTCTCATATAGATGTAACACAGTGTTCTGTGTGAAATGCATCTATTGGGTCATTTCATTCTCACTAAAATAATAAGAATAATAAAACATGGTTGGATCAGCAGATTAACTCCAAACAGGTTTGATTTTTTTTTTCTTTTTTTTTTTTTTTAAGGTGATGGAGGTGTGCAGACAGTCAGGTATTTAAGTAGCTGCATAAAGGTGAGCCGTTAACTGTGGAGCGCTTTGGCTCTGATGGAGAACATCACCTGTGGAAGGATTCAGAGGGAGCGATTGATCATATTGATCTGCTGGGAAATATTGATGATGGTTTATTAGTGTTTCGATTAATCCATACTGATTAACCTGGAGCTCTGAGCAGAACTTATAGAAGGAGCCGTGCGGTACCGGTACCGGTCCAGCTGCAGCCATCCTTCAGTGGAGCCGCCAGCTTCGTGAACGCGCCTTTCTGGACAGAAAGCATCTCTATTCTATTAATGTATAACTTATGCACATGATTCCACTATTTATAATAAACGTTCATTTTGCCCACTCAAATGACTTTCTGTCTTTAAATCCCGGCTGAACGTTCTGTTGTTAAAACAGGCATTTGCACGAACTCTTTATATTCTTTTTAAATTATTATTTAGATTTTTTTTTTCTTTCATTAAAATGTATTATTTGTATTTTTGTGAAGTTACCTTATGTTCTCTGAAAGCACCCTTTAAATAATATATATAATAATAATTGTTATTATTAAAAATACTTATACTGCTACAAACAAGGACGTTGCCATGGTTATTGTGTCACGTGGTGGCAGACTTCTGGGTATTTCTACTAATTTACATATGTATTTATGGAGGCGACAGGGCGGACTAGCAGCTTCGCTCCATCTCCTGCAAATTTGGATGTATAAAGAAAAGATGCGCAGCCACGTGCATGCGCACGGTTTTATAAGTCCAAATTTTTTTGTGCGCTAAGTACGCTAAGTTTTAGTGTGAAAACTGCGCACTCTTTTATGCATGAGGCCCCCAGGCCTCTGCAGAACTTGATGCCACACTGAGGAGATAATTGGGTTATTTGATTCAGGTGTGTTGGAGCAGGGACTCATCTAAAAGCTACGGGACAATAACTCTGAAGCATTGGAGTTGGACGTCCTTGGACTGATTTAAAACAAATTCTCGCTTCATTTTCTTAGCATCCTTTGATTAAAGGCCCGACTGGGTGTCAGGGGGCGTGACATTGGTTGCTCTCTGCTTGTCAGTCCTTTGGATGGTTAACAAAGGAAGAAATCACCATACAAGCCCACACTCCCACCTAAGGCCGAATTAGAGCAACCAATTAACCTAACAAGCATGCTTTCTGGACTGTGGGAAAAAGAACGGAGGATACAGGGGGAAAAAACCGATACATAACATTCTTAGCGGACATTAGGTGTTTCGACCCAAGCTTTAAAAACTGCAGCTGTCAAACCACTGCTAAAAAAAGAATAATCTGGAAAAACTTCCAGAAAACTACAGCAATGCTGAAACACTGATTTCCTTTAGATCAAGACTAAACCTCACCTGTTTTGAGATTCCTGTGATTAATAACTATTAATTCTATTATTTTATAATAATTTCCAATGACATTTGAGAACTGATTGTGTGTTGCTTGTTTGTTGTTTTGTCTTTTCATCATGTAAAGTATCTTGAATTCTCCTGTTGCTGAACTTACCTTGTTTTGCCTTGACTATACTGTGAACTTCAGCTATGCTTCGGATGTACTGAAAATAGTTAATTATAAAACTTTAAAATAAAAAAAATCTCAAATGGCTTAGTTAGATGAGTGTAGAATGGGTTGCTTACAAAAAGTTAAGGTAATTAAGGTAATAGTTTTCTCATAAAAGAAGTTAGCAAATTAGTTGCAGAATCCAGTGGAGCAAAGTCCAAATGCCACAGTCACATCGGGGTGATGTCAACATGAATGAATGCAAAATTGGGCGTCATAACTGACCCACAAGCCAATTAAAGTATAGTTGGAATGATGTGGTAAGCTGCTTTAATATAGACAAGAACAAAGAAGGCTGGTAAACAAAAAACAAAAAAGATATTATAAAACCAGTTCGGTCCTGATCATTTCAGTCACTCATGAAGATCAAGTACACGTCTAAGGTATAGTGAATTTCTAGGACTCTGAGAGACAAATAAATCTTGTAAGCAAAGGACTACAAACACAAATGTCCGCACACATGTGAATGACCATAAGTCTATTTTGGTGATATCCTGTTGCATAAACTCTTCTGCTTATACATATTTTTCCATGTTCCCTCATGTTTAACAGGGCTCCACAGCTCTTGAGTTTCAGCACAGTCCTATTCCATCATGCCAACGATTGTGTAACATGTAAAGCATCTCAGCTTACCTTTCAGAGCAAGATTTTACTGTTGTCATATTTCCATCGTCAAACCGGCTTCTGGCTCCAGTTCTACCAAGGAACTCTCACAGTTAGTAGAGCCAACTTCTTTTAATGACATAAAAGAGAACAGATAAATGCTATTGGATGGGGCATGAAAAACAACATGACAGGATTGTACTTATAAAAGGGCAATCCTTTTAGTAGGCTAACGTCTTATTAGCCTAAATCACCTGTGAAGAACAATTAGAGACAATGGTCTCTTTTTGTGTGCCAGTACATTGAAAATATAACTAAGATAGAAATGAACATAACACTGGTACTCTGTGCAACTGATATGCAAACCTCTGTTTTCCACCACAATGGTTTGCTCTCATTTGTTTTCAAATCTACTTTTAGTCACGACAAGATCTTAAAATTATGTCTGCATGCAAGAATAGTCTCCTTGTTGTGAAGTATTACTGGTATGAGGAGGAACATTTAGCAATGTGACACAATTTGTTTATTTTAGTGAGAGGAATGAGCAGTCACAGGACTTGGCAAGTAACGTGTTTGATTTCAACGGCTGCATACACACAAAAAAACACAATAAATGTTTTTTTTTAATGTACCTGAGAGCTTGTATGCTGATATGCATATGTATGTATTTAGTTAAAAGACTGTAAGGTCACTTTTGCTGGATAGCAACAGTGCTTTCAAGTCCCAACCCCATCCTTTCATATTCTATGTACATAACATGTTTTTTCCTCCCGACTGTAAACCTGTTCAAACCGGCTGCGTGGTTACATTCAGCGCAGCTGGAGGCGCTTCTCCAACCACAAGGCCTGCCATTTCGCTCAACGGGATTCTAAAGTTCAGAATCAAGAGGGAAAAACACACATCCAGTCACACAGTAGATTTCTAATGAAGAAAAAAAAAAAACTTGCTGCCTTGAAAGACTCAGACTAACACCTGGACACTCCATTCTGATTCTGATCTTTTGACAGTTACAAAAACCTCAGGTGTCACATAGCATAAAACATTTTGAGCATGCTCAGAAAAGACAGAAAGCTCTGGTGAAGAGCAACAGAGAAAAGGTCAGTTTGTGAAGATGTGTTAGCATCTTCTTTGGTGTTTGGCTTATTTACATTTGCACCAGTCATAAAATCACCAGTGTTAACCTTGATCCTAACCTTGTTGGTGTAGATCAGTGTTTCTCAACTGCAGTCATTATGGACCACTGCCCTACATAGCTTAAATGTATCTCTGTTCCAGAACAGCTGATTCAAATGATTAGATGGCCTCCTCTGCATGCCATCAAGTGCTGTGGAAGCCTGTTAATCACCCACTTATTCAAGTCTGTTGTGTGGCAGAAGAGAAACACCTAAAACATGCAGGGCACCGGTCCCTGAGGACCGGAATTGAGAAACACTGGTGTAGGATTGATTATGTTTGCTACTTCTGCTATGAAAGTGTCTGCTGCAGTAAAGCAGTGATGCTGAATCTTTTCGAGTGTAAATTGTTTTATTCGTCACCTAAGAATCACACACGTACAAACATTCTCTGCAAAACTCAGATATGCCCAAATTATACACACTTGTTGAAGAAAAAAAAAAACCTTACCCCCACTTCCCTTTGAGATGTGATAGACACCAGGGTTGGCTTATGAACAAAGACATACAAGCCCGACTGAGAGCAAAAATAGTATGATTTCCCATTTATGTCCTTCTATCAAATTAGAAGTGTATGACTTCTTAGTGTTTCCATCCTTGACCATGTTCTCAACCAACAACAGAAACATGGCACTAAAAACAGTCAAAAACACAACTATCAACCTTTAATGGATTTAAGACACCAGATCATTACAGTGATAAACTATATTTTTACCTCTGTTTTAACATGAACTTAATGAGTCAGATAACATACTGTAATTAGAAGCGACTACTCTAGTTCAGCTTTCTCGTCTTTGAAATATGAATGGACTGGCATGTCAACATGACAGCTGATCTTCCCACATGACTTTATCTTTATTAGCGCTACAAGAGTTCATTTGTTTATATCGAAAAAATATTGGACCAGAACTTGCCAAAATAAGTCCTTATAACTGAAGTTTTGGATTTTGTTTTTCTGTATAAGTATGATTTATTTACTTTACATGTGAGCTGCAGCCTCATTCACCCCTAGCACTGGGGGTGACGTCCTAACTTATGAACTGAGAGCTTCTCCTTTCAATGAGGAGCGAATTTTGTTCGGAAGATATTTCACAAGACTGCAGTGGCAATAAATTTTCAAGTGCTGAATGAGCCCACCAGTTCTAAATGGACAAAGCCACTGAGTTTACGGCCTACATTCATATGAATCCCCACGTGTCTCTGCTCTCCAGTATCTACTCACACCTGTCTTCAAATGTTTGATCCAAAATTAACCTACGCTGGCCTCATTTGCCTCTGTAAAAAAGGGATGGAGGCTGCTGCCAAGGAAAGATTAGATTCAGAGATTCAGATGGTCCAAGAGATGACATGAAGGGATTAGAAACTGGGATTCTATCATTCAGCTCAGGACTCTCTTTATAGCAACTTTGGGTGTGGAACTCCTGATTGACAACATGGTGTAGCTGGAACGTTATCAGGTGCTGCATGATGCAGCCATGATAGAAAAGGAAATAGAGAAAAGGGTGTTGAAAGGGGAATTGGTGAACAGAGTAGAGCAACTGCTGTTGGGGTCTGATCAACATATGTGGCGCTATCCAGGCATGTATTTAATGTAAGCCAAGTTAAAAGGACTGTTTTTGAATTTGATGTGTACACTCAATACAGATTCCAGCATGCAAGCTCACACAATAAAGACAAAAATGTGCAGGTATAAGCAGATGGCATGTAGAAAATGCATTATGTAGTATCATCAATATAAGGGCGAAATATTGGCTCACCTTGCCTCAGCACACTGACGGTAAATCACCCAGCCTACTTTAAAAGTTTAGGCATACATGAAAATTTAGGTTGATGATCAGAGAAATGCACCAACATAACCTTCATTAAAAAATATATAGCTTTAAAAAAACAATACAAATTTAAACATATCTTTCAGGCATGTGTTGTGAAGACACTGTATTTGATGTAATTCATAGAATAAACAGAGTCCAATTGTGTGCATTTTAATCTCACTATAACTATAAATGTACCTGGGAATTATGTCCCTGGGTCTATAGATACATTATTTGGGAGGGATAGCACATAAAGTCCAAACAAGATAAGAGAGGTGATATTTCTAAGAACTTAATTATTTTAAGTTTGCTAACATTAGGACCAAGTTAAAGGCAAAGATAAGAATCAACATGCAATCAAAAATTAAATAAACAGACAAAATCCCAGATGCCTTTGGTAAATATTTCTGCAGATAAAAAGTTAAAACCTATCAGTTAAAAGTGGTAATCTGGTCAAGGCTATCTACTTTCACATGAAAAAAAAAAAAAACCTCAGCAAATGCTTTTTATGGTCTTAAGTGACATTTTATGCAACTTTTAATGACAGAGATAACTGTCAAGGGGCAGCAAAGAAGAGAATATGAAGCATTTAAAAGGCAGGGAGAGAGAGTCTATAATTCCCAAACCACTGCCTATTTCCAGCTCTGGCTCCCACAGCCGCTGGTGTTTTTAAAGCATTCCCCAGCAGTAGAGTCAGGAAATCAAAGTCTGTGCTTCGTTTGTACAGCGGCTCAATGAAAGCAGTGCCCATCAAAACCATGAGGGGATTAAAACAACAATCTCAGGATGTGGACCTTAATTAACAAAGAGAACTGTCTGAATCAGAATGAATGCTTTCATAACTCGGGGTTAAACAATGAGGAAAAGCTTTTCCAGTTGGTGTTATTCTGTTTATAGAACATCTTCAAACGTCCATTTACTCAACCTAATACAAAAACTAAATGTTTTTGGGGTTTTTCCAATTCAGCAGGTCAGTCTAAACATACAGACGGGAGACAATTCAAAAAATACTGGAGCAGAAAAATCTATTATTTTTGAATTTACAATTTTAATATGAAATGGTAAAAGTTATTTACTGATAAAGTAAATGTTGAGAGGGGAAGGACAACTGGGAAGTAGCTTTGTGCCAGATAAAAAAGCAGAAATGATTTCAGGATGATGAAACTTAGCTGAAATAAACTATGAAACTAGCCAAAAAAAAAAAAAAAAATAGCGAAAGACTAACATGAATTATCTTTATTTTTTGCTACACAAAATGATGAGTGATTTGCAAGAACCATTGTTAGGATCTCCAAATATTTTGCTGAAATTGTTCTGCCACCTTTAGAAAGTGAGACACATTCCATAAATAAATATTATTTAATCACCAATTTGCAAAATATATAGTGTATACTGAATTTCAAGAATTTATAACAGCCAGGATAAATTATTATACATGAAAAATAATAGAAGCAAAAAAAAAACAAAAAAAAAACATACTATAATAATTCTAGAAAAAATCTCAGAACTTTATATTCGATTCAGGTTAGATCCTGTTAAAAAAATCGAGCAATGGCCCATTTTTAGTTTTCTGTAAAATTCATTCATATGTAGGACAGATTAACATGTCATTTTTTTTGACAAAGCTCCCAGGAACATTTTGAAGAAAGCCAGGGAGACTCCATAGCACATCATATTTAACTGTTGGGTATACATGCCCTGAGATCCTGTTCCACAAAATATTTTGTTTTTCACATCAAATTCATTTTACATAATTGCAGCTGAAAATGTTAGTTTTGGTTAGTTTTTAATGTTACTCTGACAAAAGTATGATTCCAAGATAAATTCTCTGTAGTATTTAACAACTGCTACATGTTTCCCTTTGTAGCAGCAGGAAAGAAAATAAATTTCCTGGCAGGTTTTTTTTTCCTACTTCCTTTATCATCGTTCTTATCAGTGCAGAGTTACGGCATAATCATGAAAACCTGCCATGCTTGTTTGTGAGTTTCATTGATTTAAAACTTCTTATTGCAGTGAATATGGGTAAGTTTGTTTGAGTGGCACACATACTAACATGATTGACAGCACTAACACCCTCATACTGACTCTGATTGGTTGTGTCTCGTTAGCAAAGAGAACACTGGGAGAAGGCAGAGGACTTTTTTCACAGATTATCTATTTTATGCCATACTCTCACAACATAGTGACAGTTTCAACAAATATGTAAAAAAAGTATACTTTTTCTAAAAGTTATGCACTGCAGCATTAATGTGTAGTTTGCCATATGTGGTCAGTATTACTTAGTTTGTGGCAAATCTCCAGGAAACCTTTAAAATGAAAATTGGCTTCCATTGTGTGCTCTTAGTTCAAGCTTGGTTATTGTATATATTAATTATTAATTTCATCGAGGCTGGATGACATCATCTGGAAGTCATTAGCAAAAAAAACAAAACAAACAAACTCTATTGGGGAAAAATGCTCTTAAATCAGAGATAAGCAGCTTTGTGGTTAATACCAACAAAATGAAAGCCATAGGGAGAAAAAACATATTAAGAGAGTACGCAGCTACACATCACTGACAGAGCAGTGATGTGTGATGAGAACAACTTTATTTCATTTTAATAAAAAGACAATGTTTATAGTACAGAGTATTTTAAATAAATCTATATTATTTGATTGGCTTGGCTTCAGCAGATAAAAAGGGATGCTGCTGATTGTGCCGCAGGGCGGGACTGTCCAGGATCTCAGAGACACTGTGTTCTCTGCAGTCTGCACGTTTGATGACAGCCACATCAGCAGTGCCCCATGTGGAAACTAACCCAGAGAGACCCTCCCACCCATACTGCCCCCCGCACCGCCTGTCCGGCAACATGCGCAAACCTGGCACGTGCATGCTGCTGTCTCCTCAGCCCGACTGCAGTAGGGGGGTTTAAATGTGAGCTGATGTGTTCAAAGCGCATCTCAAAAGAGTTTTTATAAAAAGAAAATCAAAAGTACTGCTAATACAAAAAGTATTAGGAGTAAAGGAAATGATAATGGTTGCCCCTTCTCAAGTTGAAGGTTGGATTTTTCCAAAATCATCATTAGATCAAGTTACTGCAATAAAACCAGAATTTATCTGCAGACTTTTTATGTAAACGGTGCCAATAAATGGGTCTAGCATCAGATATAGTCTTTATTTCAAATGAGCAACAAATCAACATTTTTCAGTTCCTCTTGATCTAAAAGTGCTTCAACTGTTTTACATTTATCATCTGGGTAAATATGTATCTGTTTAAAACAACAACACACATGGTCCAAAAACAAGCAACTCTCCCATTAATAATAACTGCAAGCCTAATTTGTCAACATTTATGTTCGTCAAGGATCCTGATGTTGGCAGTTATTTATTGAAAGGTTGAAATTAGCTCAGGAACACCTTTACAGTCTGATTTATATCTTTTTCAGGGTTAAATGTGCCAAACTACTTACTCAAACTGTCTTCTTCCTCAAAACAAATTTAAAAAATCTTTCACTCTGAGATTTTGGATATGTGTTGTAAATGCATATATGTTTTGCGAATTATAACCTGTAATCTAAACACTGAACGCTAATCCCACCCACAATCCCCACCAATGACCTAATCCGCATCCTTTTGTCTCTCCGCCACAGAACCAGGCCGATTATTGTGACGCTTCAGCGGTCAACCAATGGTCACTCTTCATTTGGGGTTATGTCCTCATGCCATCATTACGTAGAAGCCAAAGTGAGATTTTTACCCAGTGACGTGTAAGATAGAGAGCGAAGGGGAGGAGCTAGTGGCGTGGGCAGAGGTTTTGGGAGGTTCACGTGGCACCCAACGAGAACTCAGACTGTCACAGGGCATCACATCAGCCGGGAGCAGCCATGCAAACACAGAACAACTCCACGCCCTGCAAAATAACCGTGAAAACAGAGTAGCTGTCGATAATTTCCGTTGAATTTCTATGCTTTATGTCCATGTATTGGAGGTTGCACTAATATTCTGTGGCAAAAAATCTGCTTAAATGGCTTTTTCCCACAATATACATCCTAACGAGCATTTTAAACTTCTCCAAAATCACATGTTTGCAGCTAGCTATAAATTAGGGCTTGCATTTGCAAATGGGCACCAGCAGGATAAGAAAAGAAAATTAAAATGCAGTCTCACTTAGGAGACATAACACGCGAGTCAGGCCGACCGCATCCTGTTGCGTGCAGATGACACCACAGATCTCAGACGCAGGAAACAATGTCACGCTGCAGCTCAATGTGCCAACCTCGAGACTCTTCCAACATTATCAAACATCCACTTGAAATCCCTTAAAATATTCACAGCTTTATTAAATCATTGCAAAAATAAAGTGATACATTCATCAATAAAAAAAAAGACTCATTGCATGAAGATTGCAATGATTATGTTTCTACATGTACATGCATTTCACTAACATTTCACAATTGCATTAACATTTGTAGATCCTGCAAGAAAGGCTCTCATCAACACACAGAGGACTTGTGAATTGTTAAAACAATGAAAGCACACATTAAACAGTGAGTACTTTGGAGTCCCTTTACAGATTCCACTTTAGCATTTCAAAAGTTTTCGATAGTTTTGTGCAAATATTTACTGACACACAGCTGGCATGTAGACCGACAGACCACAGATTCTGATCTGTTCTGAGGCTCTACAAAATTTTGGAGGAGGAACAAAAAAACAAAAACATCAAAAATGATTAAAGGTAATGTATCATCCCCATTTAGTCTTGCTCTGGGTCTGCCATCACTTCATCACGAGGCACTGCTCAGTCAGCCATCCTTAAAAAGGAGAATTCAGAAAAGATAACCCTTTTTGGATAAAATTTGTTTCACAGTGAAAGTTTTTCTCCTTTTTATAGCACTGATGGCATCCTGCAAGCATGCACCTTTGTAATGACTAATGCTCAGACCCATTTGGCAGTGAGCTGGTTTCCACACTAAAACCAGTTCTCCCCATGACCCCAGATAAGCAACTCTCCCAAAATGTTGAAGGTCCTGGCACCAGAAAATGGGAATTATTTTTTTATTTGACCCTGAAAGTTCTGCTGGTGATGTGTGAAGGATCCCAGGAAGTCAGTGGAGGGGTGTGATCGATGACTAAGGTGAGAAAAGTGCTCTCCCAAGACACGCCACCGTGTCTTTCTTCCTCCCTTTACCTCCGTTTCTTCCTCCAGTTCTCATTGGTTCATCTGTCATCTCCAGATTCTGGAGCGACCAAGCCACTTCAGGCTGCAGGCTGAACTTGGACCTTCTCTGTCATCTGTTTGGCACTGTAGTAGGACAGACTCAGACCCATGATGGCCAGCATCATGGCAATCTGGTTGACGGTGCGGTCATGTGGCTGCGTCTGGACCTCACCAGCTACCTGCCTCTGCAGAGACACAAAATAAATGAGACAAAGGTTACTGGTTGGACACATAAACCTATATGGTACGACACGAGTGTCTCAAATTAAAACATCATTAGAATGTTAGTAAAGTTGAAAAAGTTACGCTCAAATTATATGAAAACAATTATTTCAAGCATTTTTCAGTATATGGTTCCGATTATGTCGTATCGCTAATGAGGATTTAAAAAGCTTGTTTTTAATACAAAAATGTCAACCTGCTGAAGATTATGTCCATGTCAAGACCTATTTTGCATTAATTACTGCATCAATGCAGCTCAACATGGAGTTGATGATCATATGGTTCTGCTGAGGTGTTAAGGAAGCTCAGCTTGCACCAACAGCTGCCTTTAGCTGTCCTGTCTCTGATAACTCTCATCTTTATCTTGGAATTAGATCAGGGCAGTGTAGAGACCGAATAAGCAACTATGCTATGGGCAATAAACCTGGCTTAGTTACTTTTGGCAGTAAGCCCAAATGCCAGTTTCTGCCAGGAAATTAAATCAGCATCTTTATAAGTCTTTGTCAGGCAAGGGAAAAGATTTTCTGTCAGAAAATTGACTTTGAATTTGGAAAAAATAAAAATAAAAACACACAGTGGATTAACAACAGCAGAATGGATTCCTTCCCAAATTGTTACTAAGTATAGAAACTTCATTAATTGCACTTTTTTCTTCCACCTAACTTTCCATTAATATTCTTTGAAACATAAGACATTCATCTGTTTTAGCCACAGCTTTTTGTGGGTTACCCGCCTTGTACATGGTGTTGGTGAGTTTCTGCTGGACACCAGTTGAGTCATCAGTCTTCCCCATTATTGTGTTGGTCATATCACTAAATTAATACACCGAAATACATATTATATATTGCCTTTATACTCTAATTTCTTGAGATGTTGAATCTTGGGACATCATAACTTTTAGCAGAAATATACCAACAGTCTAGATACACATGATTTGCTTTTTGACTGGAATTATAGAAATAACCTTTCAGTCATATTTCACTTTTTTAAGATGCATCTGCATGTCAAGACAGGTTCTCTCCTGAAAAGCTTAAAAGACTAATTTTAGAAATCTTCCCTATGTGCCCAAATAGAAACAGTCATTAAAGATTTAGCATGATACTTTATAAAATGAGAACAGTGTCCTGTACACAGGGATGCCTTCTATTGTATTTTTTCTCCAGGTATAGACTTCTACACACAGATACCAGCACATTTATGGAATGAGTAAGCGATGTTCAAAAAAATAAAGTGAGATCTATGTATTCAATAAGGCTGGCCTGCATTTTTTAGCAAAATGGTAAAAATAAAAAACAAGAGAACCCATTGGTAGAATTGCTACAAAAAGCATAATGTTTGGGGGGGTTATCCATAAGAATGTATTTTATGACAACATAACCCTAGTCCTAAGTTCCAGTTTTTCAGTAAAATGCCTGAAAGAATATTTAATAATACGCTCACTGAAGCATACAATTGTCTGAAATCAATAAACTAACAACCAGTCTGTTCATTAGAAATATTATTATAACCTTGCTACAGGGTCAGATATAAATTAAAAGCTAGTCACTTTCTTTTGTTTTCTTAAAGCCATCCGAGAAACGCTCCTTGTTTGTGAATTAGTGAAAATGGCCGAATTAGAATTAATGTACAATGGAGGAGACATATGCTGCCCCCCCACAGAGGATTACAATGAATAAAGAAACAACGGAGATGATAATCATGAGCTCCCCCAATTACATTGTGATGAAGAAACCTCTTATAATCTTATAAGGACATGACCCTGACCACCTGTTGCTGCGCACTGAAGATTAGCTGGCTTAAAGAAGGCTCAAACATTTTCCCCTTGATTACAAGAGAGACAAATTGGGCTTTTAAGAAACATTTTTGATTACGACAGACAAGAATAAAGGTGAGTGATGTTTTGAATCTTGTTTCAAAACTAAAGTTGGTCAGACTACAATTAACGCTTCTGATAAAAAGACAGACAAGATCTGACTAATTAACCTTCTCAATTAACCAGCTTGAGACAGCAATAAGGTTCAATTCAATTTAATGTAACATTGAATGGGTGCTTATTTGACATTTTTATTTTAGCTTATGAATGAAAAAAATTATTGTGATGCTCAATAAGATGATTATTAAATATTTTTTGTATTTTTGTCTTCATACAATCATGCAGTGAAAGCACTGCAGTTAGGCTCAACGTACATTGTCTCATGCTTATATTTATACTAAATACCTGGAGAAGGCGGAAGTATCCAGGTGTGAGCCTGCCCAGCCTGATGATCATGTTTCCTAAAATGATGGATCAGTGAACCCCCGAGGTGGTTCAGATCTGCAGGTAAAAAAAAATGAAAAGTTTAAATGTAGGTTATGTACTTCATGTAAACAATACATACAAAGAAGTGAAACTCTAAGTTTTTGAAGTCAGATCAAAAATAGGAGGGTACTGCTTTGTGCTGGCTTGCAAATAAACTAAAACATGAAGAAGGAACGTCCTTTGCCCGAAGCTATGGCACAAAACTGCACACGTGTGCAGAGCATGTGTGATCGAAAATATTATCTGGAACTATTTCCGATTTGTCTCTTTTGCCACAAGTTCTGTTCATTTCACACGTTCAAAGTCGGGAAGCCCCCAAATCCGCCACCCTTTGCCCTCCCCTCAGTTCTGAGTTATTAAATCATCATGTTTGAACGAGATCTGGGTCAGAGCAACAGAGACTGTATTCATGCTGCGTCATGAGCTGACACTGCAGAACTAAAGTCATTTTCAAATATAAAGATAAAGGCAGTTTTAAATTTAGTGATCAGATGACTTTGCGCTACACAACTGGACAGTGAGATTATAAATAGATAGAAGGAAGAAAGACAAAGGGATGGTTTTCAGTCCCACTATGACAGAGGCACAAACTGTAAGAAAAAAATTAAATGGGTTGATGGTAAAAACAGGAGATGGAATGAGCTCATCTCATAACAAAAAAAAAACAAAAAGAAAGAAAAAATTATTTAAAACCAAGCATAACTATGTACAATGGCTTGTGAAAAAAGATGTTGGTACTGAAACTTATGTTAAACCTGGGATCCATGTTCCAGAAAAAAAGGAAGCAAAATCACCGAAGAGGATGCATAACACGTGAGGCAATAATGCACCAACCTGTGAAGATACACCCTTTACAGGAAAAAAAATTGTTATTCCAAGTTTTGTTTTGGTACTCCTCAAGTCAAGAGCTGATTAAGAAAACAGATGGACTTCTCACCGTCTGCAAAAAAGGAAGAAAGGATCACTCCAGTCCCAATAGCGGGATATTCTGCTTCCACAAACAGGGAAAAAAATGACAGAAGAAACTCCTAACAGATGCCAAACAGAGAAGAACCTGAACCAGAGAGAGAGCTTCTGCGCTGCGCTCCGCCTTTTTATACAGCCCAGCTCTTACCCAACCAGATCTTCAGGCTCGCCTGCGATATACGCCCACTTCTGCAACACATACACTCCGGTGTCCAAATTCATTACTCTCAGTGGGTCGCTTCCCAAATACACATGCTTACTGCCTCCTTCCAAAAACAAAAATGTCAGATATAAAGTGCTCACTTGGGCAGAATAAGGGAAATAAACAGCAAAATAAAGAGAAGAATTATTAGGGCTGGGTTTTCAGCGAGTTGAGTTATATAACCAACATCATGTGCACATTTAATCTCAGTTTGGGTCAGAAAACTAGTTGACCCCACAACTGTCGACAAGTGGGTTAAAAATTATGAAAAACTATTTAAGCTTCTCTAAATTTACCAATTATGTTGTGGGTTTTTTTGTAAATCATGTTTTTAATTATATAACTACATTTCACAAAGTCCTGCAGTCAAAACTGCACTTAATATCATGCAACCTGAGCTCCCTGCATGAGGTCCAGAGGCATGAAAATATTTCTGCAACCTGTGGATCTGACATCATGCAGCCAACATAAAACACCGGCTCACTTTCTAACAGTGAAAAGCTCTGTATGAAACTGTATGAGCTATATCAAATCACACCTTCCCTGAACACTACAAACATTTGGTGAAGAAACCACACCAGCACTAATGATAGTGCAAGCATGTTAATGGAGCTCTGTGACAGAGAGTTTAAGTAATGTAATATCCAGCATGTCTTACAGCTACTTACACCTAATAATCCAACACCCACTTTATTACGAACACCCTGCCCTTAGCACAAAGTAGCCGATCCCTTTCAGCAACTGTATGCCTTTTGGCATCTAGAGGTGGTGATGGTAAAACAGATTTAGAGTGGTGAACACAGGTGACTCTGAACATGGAATGGTTGTTGGTATTTTAGAAATTGGAATTTTCAAACAGCCATCTCTCAAGTTCCCATAGAAGGGTTTTAAAACTTAACAGAGCACCTTTGGGATTTTGTGGAATGGGAGACTCAGGTGTAGCAGTTTCGTGGTGCTGTCTTGTTAATGTGAACCAAAATCTCTGAAGAATGTTTCCAGTACCTTGAATCTATGCCACAAAAAAATTAATTAATAAATAAGGCTGTTTTGATAAAGACAAAGTAAGTTAAACCAAGATTTACCTAAGCGTTGTATCTTAAAAGAAGAATTAAGAAAAAGACTTGTGTGGTTAAATATGAGAATATGTGAAGAAAAAGAGAAGATACAAAATCATCTTCCAGTCAACTTTTTCTATGAGGAATGAAATGCAATGCTAACATGAGCATGTTTTGTTTTGATAGGACTTGTCAATAATTTGGCTGACAACATGTTTCAGTCTGGTTCAAGTTAAGTGAGCGTAAACAAAACTTACAGCAAACTTAAAGATTTGCTTCTAAAATCTTTAGAACAGCACAAATAATAAGACAGAGAGCTGACACAATCAAAAAGTCTTTTTCATTGTGAATGTCTTTCTAAAAAACTGAAAAATAATATAAAAGAGGAGAGACAATTCTTAATTCTTTGGTTTAACAAAAAAATCTTAGGTTAGGTTTGTAAAATGTTCTTGAATCTCTCATCATTTCTAATCATGATCAAATAAGAGATATCGGGCAATAGTGAATAAGTATTCTTACACTAAAGTATCCACTGCGTTTATGTATCTTGTTCTCTTAAAGGAGAAGCCTGCTAATTTTACATGAGATTTCACTTACATGTCAAATGCCTGGAAATAGTTTTACAGACACCAAATAAACACAACCTTGGGCTTACATAGGGAACATTTTTAGATTTAGAGACATGTTTGTAAATGGCCTCATTAAAAGGAAGTCCTGCAGTATGTGCATTTCAACACTTTAGATGTTTTATTCAAACAAAACTAACCATACAGCAAGAAGTTTGAGTTAAATTAGGATTTTTAAAAATGTTAATGTTAACATCTGAAGCTAAGCAGTAAAGTTGCTAAATCAGGAAATACTAAAACATTATTGTGCCATGTTGCTGATGTTGGCAATAAAAATGAAATGTTCTTCCTGAGAAATCAGTCAGAGCTTATTCCTCCAGATTAGTGCGTGTGCATTACTGCAATACTTTCCTATGGTACAATAATGAGCATGTATAACTTTACACCTCTGACTTTGTGAAATCTTGCATTAATAGAAATACATAGAAAAAAACTTACTAAAATGTTGGTAATTTCAACTCAAAACTTACTTTATATTTTGTTTAAGAATTATCAGATTGTTTATAGAAGGTACTGTCATTACTGCCACAAACTAATAGATTGTGGCACTTTAAACTTTCTTTACAAGATCTAATTGAAACAAACATATAAAGATGATTAATGTTTATGAATAAGTTGGGTGATAATTGTACAGGAAATAATGTCTGAAACCAAACTGGCCAGGCCATTTAAATTAGCTGAGTAGATCACATTCTTCAGATGTTTACAGCAGCTTTTCAAAGACCCGTTGACATTATCAGGAATTCCATGTAAGACGCAAGGCTGAGTCAGCATAGGAAGAGGTCAACATCATGTGTTGGAAAGATTCCGAGTGAATCATCTGTGAACTATTCATGTTACAGTTAGGGATCAACATGAAAGCTGGAGGGCCTTTCCCCATAGGTGCATCACCTGTGGCCATGCAAAAATCCTCAGCTGCAAGCGAGTCCAGCCACAGATCTGAGGCGAAGCTGGGAAAATTGGTTGTGGTTATGGTCAAAGCACACAAGAATATTTGATTCAGAAGTAAACAGATATGTTCAAATTGTACTAAAATCTGGCACGCTTCCCATTGTGGGATGAGCATTTTGGTACTTTTGGTTGTTAATATGGCTTGGAAGTTATAGTCGGCTATCTATCAGGCCCATAAATATTTCCTTCGCCTTGGTACATACTGTACTTTCTGCAAAACAACCAATGAAATTCCACCGTCAGCTCTTTCCTCCCATCTTGGTCCCGCTTTGTTGTGTCACTTTCTAGCGCCCTCCACCCCCAAACTCCCAGCCTCCAGCTCTCTGTAGCGAGCAGCCATGTGAAAGATGGACCCATCTGCAACCGTAGCAGAACCATTGACCAACTAAAATAACCTCCTGCAACACAAAGAGCCTCAGTGTAACATCAGGGCCGATAATCTGCCTGTCTCGCTACAGGAGCAGCTCAGAGACTGGACATCCTCCACAGTCATGACAATGGCATCCCACTGTTGTAGCCCCAATGTGAGAGTCAATTAGTTAATGTGTGCAAGCTCTTGCGAAGTGATCCTGTGGTGACTAATAAACCCACCATACCTGTTCAAGTTCATTTGCAAACCAAACTCATTAAATTCCAGCCACACTTTTAGAAACCTGAACACTTAGAAACAATGTGCTGGATTAATTCAAAGTAATTCGGACTGCAATCAACAGGTCCTCTAATTGGCTTCTAAAAAAATAGTTTGGGATAAGAATGGAAAATAGTTTTTTTTTAAAAAAGCCCTCTGCTTCTGCTTATGTTTCAAAACCCAAGAGATCCACCATAAAATGAGATTCTGGAAACAACACAATGAAAGTTTATTGGTTTGTAGAAATAAGGCTTTTCCCTGCATATTTCAGTCAAAGTCTGTGAATTTATGTCAATCAAACGACACAAACATTTTATTTTGGTCCCTAACTAACAAAATACTGTGGCAGACTTGGGTCAGAACAGAGAGGAGCTGAGCCATGAGGTGAAGTGTTTTAAGCTACTCTTAAGTGACTCTCAAAGCTGACACACACAAGTCTAAATCCACTTAAAGGGAGAATAGATGACCAAAGGTCTTAACCTTAGTAAAGTGATTCAATTTTAAGGAACATATATAGGACATTTTTTTAAAACTGTCAGTTTAAGTCAGCATAAAAAAAATGTCACCAAACCTAAACTATTTTATGCATATGTCAGTTTGAACTCTAGGAAGCAAAACGTCCAGAAAAATTCCACAACAGCGACGGAGCCAGAGTGGAAAGAAACAAAGTGTACGTTGCAAAGACATGCAATGTGCATAAAAAATCCTGCTATTGGAAAAGTTAAAACAAGAACGATTTACTCAAATTATAGCAATTTATGACTAAAAACATATTACCAAAAACGTCTTCAGACTTTTTTTTTAAGTATGAAACGTTTTTGTTCTTCTACTTCAGATTATGATGTTTTTACTAGTTTTCTGATGATCTGGGTAAGAGAGACAGAAACAAAACCTTTAATGCACAAGCTGTTTTGGAAAAAAAAAAAAACACTGAGCAAAACCAAATCATAAGTTTAACTTTGTTTCTTCAAATCAAACTTCTACCACTGTAAATAAAAAAATTTAAAAATAAAAAAAAAACATGTCATAGGGTTTTTTCAAGCTATATCCTGCACTTTTGGAGATATCCTGCCATTTAAATTTCCATATCTGGTATGATTCCCGATGATGAACTCATCTTATATTAAATCCAGCTGAGCGCAACACTTCCCACTTAAATAATAAACAACAACAAGAAACATATTAAGATGCTGATTCTTTCTTATAAGAAAGTTGCAAAAACATCTACAGTGGGGTTTATTCTGAAACAAAAAAGCTGTGGTTAAAAATCAGAGCGCGTTTAATAAATGTTTGGGATAAAAATAACAGAACTTTTTGGCAGCTAGAAAGCAGGGCGCGTAGTCTACTGAGCAGTTTTAAACTTAGCGCTGCAGACTCCCGAAGACTCATCAGTCATGTCTCTGTCCTCCCTGTCCATCCTGTCCCGCAAAAGCTGGGCGCTTACCTGCAGCTGTTCGGGGGCAGGGCGTGTGTGGAGGGGACAGCTGTGGGCTCGGCCAGCCTGCGCTTAAATGGTACACTGTGTTCGCTTTGAAAAGATTTTATAGGAAGCTGGGTATGCATGTTGTGTGTGGCAGTGGTGAGAGGGGAGGGGCACTGCGAGCGATCAGACATGCTTCTGTTCATACGGACCCACGCAGACCCCCACAGCACAGGAGAAATGGGCTCGTCCGCCTTTAATGTTGGTTCCGTGTGCGGAGGAACATTTTGTCTTTGTGGGAAATATTGTGGAAGAAATACGCGCACATGTGACATGTCCTATGGATAGCAGACGCCCCGTTGTGTGCTTAGGTGTAAATACAGAAAGAGTGAACAAGGCGTGTAATATGCGGACTCTGTGTTTTTATGGAAGTAATAAAATTATAACTTTATCTGGGTTTTAACTTCTGCTGTCAGTCCTAACTTTGGAAACTAAGAAGCACTAAGTTGAACCATATACTTTCTCAGAATGAATTTGCCTGCAGCAAAAGCAAAGTGTAGAGTGCCTTGAACTTGAATTTCACATTTTATTTTACTTACAACTTCCTTTAGTAGTCCTTTAGCTGCCATTACAGCTGTCTTAGGATAGGATTTCCTATTATAAGACTGAAAATAAACTTGTCATCTTTGTAAAATAGCTCAAACTCAGTCAGTTTGTAAGGAGAGGGTCCATTAATAGGATTTCTTAAATTTAGCTACACATTCTCTGACTTAATTAATGCTGGACTTTGACTGACACATAAAAATGTTTTCATCTGAACCACTGCATTACAGCTCTAAATAATCATCATGCTGAGGGTGAAATTCAAACAGATTTTCTTCCAGGACAATGGAATAAAATCCATTCAGCTTCATCCATTTTCCAATAGACTGTGACCAGCTTTCCTTTACCTTGCTAAATATAAGAATCCCAACAGAATGATGCTGCCACCACCAGATTTCAAGATGGTAAAGGTGTGTTCATGTTTATGTGAGGTGTTAGTTTTCTATCAGTCATGCCAAAAATTTTGATTTTTGTCTCATCTGACTAAACCTCCTTCTTCCACAAGGTTGAAGTGCCCCCTAGGGCACAACAAATTGAACTTTCTGTTACTTTCTTTTAACAAATGTCTTCTTCTTTCCTCTCTTCAGTGAAGGTCAGATTTGTGAAATGTATGAGCTCTAGAGCTCGGGAGCTTTGCAGCAAATGTATCATGGCTTACCTTGCAAGATTATTTGTTTAGCACATTTCAGCAACAGGGCAATTCAAAGTACTTTATGTGATAAAAATATAAATGTCTAGCACTGGGTGCTGGGAGAGAGGCACATCATGAGCAGGTTACCAGTCTTTCTCAGAGCCACATAGAGACACACATAATTATACTTCAGGACAATTTAGAGAGACCAATTACCTAACAGTGACAGGGAAGTCAGAGTACCCAGAGAGAATCCATGCATGCACATTGAGAACATGTTAACTCCATGCATGGATTCGATCCTAGAGCCTTTTAGTTGCAATTCATGGAAAACAGAATTTGAGAACACTTAGTAAGCAAAGCTCTAAATTCAAATCACCATGCAGTGAAACTAAATGCAATCTAATTTATCTTAGTACATTTGTTAAAATCAAATATTGTCCAATTTTTAACTGAAAACTATTGCAGATCTGACAAAAATCAACAATGTGTTTTGAAAAAGCTTAAAGAAAAAACTGTCCTGCATGGAGATCAGCAGTGTGAGGCAAGCTTCCCGAATGCAGATTCAAATTGATTTGGTGAGGTAAAGTTAATAGACATTATGATATCATATTCATTCTTAAAGGAACAGCTAAAATATTTGTGACGTTAAAGTAGTATTATGTCAGGTGGAACATGACAGTTTTGACTTAGAAATTTGTGTTTTTATTGTATGAGATTAGAATTTCTTCCGTCCTTTCTTTCTTTCTTCATTGAAATGCAAAACATGCAAGCATTCAACAAGCGGATTTTATCAGCAAACAAGGAGTGACCCCTCGGGGTTGTTTGAGGTTAATGTACTTTCCAGTGACCATGGTGTCCCAAACTGCACAAGCTAACTATCATGTTACCTCAAACGGTATATTACAAGGGTACTGACTGCTGACACAGTAAGACAGATCTCTTCTGGGAGTTTCATCTCTTTGTATGAAATGCACAGAAAACAGTCATAGGATGCACTGGACATTTACATAAAAACAAGAGTTTCCAAACATATATATCAGAATTCATACATTTAATCAAAAGTGACAGCTTTGGTTTAAGTCTCCTACAGGTAAGTTCCAAGACTAACAGATCCTTTTCAATGTATGTATTTTTTTTTTCTTCTAAATAATCTGACTCCAGATCTCTACTGTCCTTCAAACACGTAATTTAACCCGCTTCAAAATTAGCAAATAACAGAAAATACTCGATCGGCCATGTTTGGAAACTATATTTGCTTTAAGATATTTCAGCGAAGTGTTTGCAAACAACAAACGCGTCATATTTGACCGACTTTCAAGCTGGGCGGAAGCCAGCAGAGGAATCCCACTGAAGAAACAAAGAACATCTGCTTCACGTGGTAGCACACTGCCCCCTGCTGGTGACAAGCGAGAAGAACAGGACTCAGGACTTGCAGAGCACAAATCCAAATGTGAGGAAACATCTGGGAAGCTATTTTGATCTCTAATGTATATTATCTGCATGTAAAAACACATTTTACTGTATTTGACAGTAACAACCATAACTTCACTTTGGGGAATAAAACTCCACATACCAAATAGATTTTACCTCATCTATGAAAAGTGCTAACTTTCATTTATAACATTATTGCTAAACATCAAAAATACATGTTAGCTCAAACCTAATTACTACCATTTTTTTAGGTTTTAGATCCATCTACCCGTTGTCTCTGTCCTGTTATCCTTGTAGGGTTGCACCTACTACTAGTAGTCACAGAGTAGAGACATGTTATACTCTGGACAGGTTTCCAGTCGATCACAAACCAAGATACACAGGTATCTCCATGGTTATATATTCATAGCTAATTAGAATTTTAAAAACACCAAATAACATTAGTTATGTTAATTCATCAAAGGACATAAAGAAACATGGACTCAGGAATCTTGCAGAAAGATGGATGTGGACCCCAACCCAGAACCTTCTCTAGGAAAGACAGTAATACAAACCGTGGCGCCAAATTGCAAAGATTTGAGAGAACTCAGGTAATCCACTGTAGTAGGAATGGGTACATTCTTCTGATGTTTCAGTTTCTGATTTTTACTATTTGTGTTTTTAAAATCAGGAATATAGGATTGTTAGTTGTTTTCAAAAGTGTCTGCAGTTAGGTTTCCAATAGTTACAATTTTCTTCCCCATTTGGTCTAATTTCTTTAAACTTTCTCCAACATCAGTTCAGAATTTATTTTATTTCATCATTAAAGTAAACAAAAAAGTAATAGAAAAAAATATCTGAATCAAATATTAATAGATATAAATGATAAAAACTTTAAACGTTTTAAAACATTTTGTAAATATGTAAATTCCTGTTACATACATGGATGCAAATATCCATGGTTATAACCTTATAATAATGGCTGTATAAATACTTTCTCACTGTAATCTTGTGAAAACTGAATATAGTTTTAGTTGAACATTATGAAATGTAGTTCAGTTGTTTCTGTCAAGTCAATTCACCTAAACTGAATAAAGTCACATCAAAGAAAACCAAACAAACATTTTAAAGTTTTTTTATTCAAGAACATTTAGATCAACCACTGAAGTCAGAAAAAAAAAAAAACTTCCACTTCCCCTTACAGAAACATAAGTTAACAACTGTTTTTTCCCAATCTGAAGACCAGATTTACATGGTACATGTTTTGGGGATCTAACAAACGTTTGACCTAATACACTAAATTTATGTGGCATTATAACTGACTAGATCTTACGTTGACATACATCGCTTTAAATAATTTGGTAAGCAACTGTTTATTAGTCAAACATTAAAATACAGGAAGATGAAAGGCAAAGTTCCTATTCTCCTGTAAGTTTTACTACATTTTAGCTGCCTTATGTTTAAAATTAGATTCAAAACCCGACTTGAAAATATCTATCGATCAGCAGTTTCAAAAAAACAAAACAGATTAGACAAACTAAAATGCCACGCCTACAAGATATGGACGGTAATCATTTTAAAGTTGATAAAAATAAAAAAAAATGGATATGAATGTGAAAACAAAGTCTTGTTACATTGAGTGCAAGCCCAGAACAAACCTATAAATGACATATTTGTAATATAAAACTTGGTAAAAAATACTTATTTAAAACTGTACAATCACCAAGTACACAGAGTGAGCACATCTTCAACCATTATTTATTTGGTTTCGGTGGCTTCAGCCTTTGGCTCCTGAGAAAAAAAGCAAACAAACAAAAAAAAACAAGAATAAACAACTTTGTCCTACAGAACAATTAAACTCCAACTTCTGGGCCAACATTAGGAATAAGTGTGTTAAACTGTTAATATCTTAAAAGCAAATTAATTCAAAATAAATCTTGTGGGTCATATTAACATCTTAACCAAAAATAACTGCATTGTATAAAGAATGTCTATCAATAATAAAATTTAGGGTAGGTATTTCTCAAAACAAAAACATACCTCAGCCTTGGTGTTTCCATTCTCAGCTGGCTTGGCCTTCTTTGCTTTTGGTGCCTTCTGCAAAACAAAGAAGCAAATAAATTTAAATTTACAGCAACTGTATAAAAAGCCACTTTAAATGAATTGAATCATAGACATTTTAGTTCTTTCTTCAATAAAACTATCTGCTATGAAATTACCTACCTTTGGAGCAGCTTTTTTCTTAGTCTCCACTGGGGCTGCCTTCGGTTTCTGAATAAGAGAAAAAAAAATATGACTGGAAAGAAAGGAAAACTAGTTTATACAGTTAGTCACCCTTCAGAGGGCTCCTATTATTCCACAAAAAAGCTTGTTACTATTTTGACAATTTCACAAAGAGGTGATTTTGTCCAAAAGCTTTAAACAGTAAGGGCAAGAAAAACATGCGGTACAACAGCTATCCAACATAAAATCTTACCAGTGCCAGTCGTGGGGAGGTTCTTCTTTGCTACAGACAAAAGATATATTTAAAGTTTAAATACATAAAGGAGTTTTAGTTCATTTAAATATGAAAAACAAAGAAAAGTAAAATAGTTTGTCAAAAAAGAAAACAAAACACAAACTAAAATAAAGCATAAAGTAGAAGAGACAAACCTCAGGGGGAACGGTTTGCTGTAAGAAAAAAAAGAAACAAAAGCACAGCATTAACATTTAGATACCAAAATCATCTTTAAACTACATGAACTCCAGTTGTGCATCAATTTTATTATCAGGAAAAAAAAACAATCAGAGGGAACTTAAATCAAAGTGGACACAGTTAACTTGTAACGAGCTGCTGAACTTGAAAGTCACAAAGGACTTCCCGCGCATTTTTGAATTCAAACTTGGGCTGTCCTGTCACCATGACAGCGCTTTGGCGCCCTGACAGCTTCCTTTGTTTTGTATCAGTGCGCGCCTACGGACAGCTGCAGGGGGAAACTGATAAGATTACTACTTTACTAATCTGCAGCTACACAAGAAATGCAAGGAAAAACGAATCTGCAGAGCAAATCACAAATACAATTTTGATGTTTTTGTTTTTAACCGCGAATATTAGTAGTTCTCATAAGTAGTTATTATACTATGACGATTAAATTAAATCTTTTTAAGAAAACTCTAAAATTTCCCATAGTTCAGCTAAAATAGCAGAACTGCGTCTCTATTTAGATCAATATTTTACTACACGTTCTTTAGAGACGGATTTGCGTAAATTACTAATACGCATTGTCTAATATAAAGGGCGCAATTAATGATTTGCATACATTGATGGTCAAATTCAACAAGCACATAAAAATTTACAACATTGTTGAATCTCTATGCAGGATGGGAAGGCAATTTAATCATTCAAAACAGATAAAAATTTATCATTTTCATTTACCCTCCCCCACTCCTTCCTCAAATTTGCAGGTTGCTAAAAGCATCTTAAAACTCAACCAACCACCCAAAATGTATATTTGCAAAAATATATATTGGCCGTCTGGATTCCTATTGGTGTGATTACGAAATAATAGTGTAACTCGGTGCATGAAAAGTTGATCTTTGGGTGCAACCTGTCAATTTTTTTTGCCCAGCCTACTGCCACAGAGAGGGAAAAAGGCAGACGATGACAGGATTTAATCAGCACAGCGCAATGTCATTAGAGAATGTAGTTCGAGCCTGACTACAAGTAAAAACAATTCTGTCTACACCGTCTGAAGTTTTAAAACCAGTTGGTGAATATTTTAGGCATTTATCGACGACCAACACTTTAATTTTCGACGACTAAGACGATGCTTGAACAGGTCTCTGCTGCCCGTCCGCCATTGCTATAACGTTTGTTAGAGATGATGACGTTCCTCTGATGCAGAAAAAAATAAATGCAGCCCAACGTTAACCTCAAGACCCCGTCACGAATCCTACAAGAAGACTAAAAAAAACTAAATATAATAAAAATAAAAATCCTACCTTTGCTTTTCCCATGGTATTGGCTGGAAGTCAAAAGAAAGCTGAAAAAATACAGCCGCAAAAACAAGCTGTTTTTCGAAGAGATGTCACACGTCGACCCTGCAGTCTCAGTGTAAAATGGCGAATGTATAATAGAAACGAATGTTTTTGTAGTTTATACAGTGAAATATAAGAACGAAACCGGTTTGAACCAGTTTTCTATTTCGACGTTTGTCATTGGACAGAAACGTGACACGTGGTTCCAGGGACCTCCCACTTGTTAAAGAGGCAGGAAGCGAACTGGTGAAAGTCTGACCTTCGCCTCACGGGGGCGCTGTGCCGGTGGTGTCGACTGAATTAGGGTCTTATCGAAAAAATAAACGTATAATGAAAATGGCGTTTACTATATGTTGTTGATGAATTACGGGTTTAAAAATACACTTATATTCTAACTTCCTTATTCTGCCTTTTATATTAAAACTTCAGTGCATGTTATTGAGAACTTTTGACATAGACCAATGCAAAGAAAAAAATGCTTTATAAAAAATTTACAAAACATGAAAAGTGAGGCATGGAACTAACTCTGTGAATACAGCTGTTCTTCGTTTGAGGTATGTCTCCTCTGGGCTTTAATACCCAGACACTGACATTTGTAACCATTTTTCTCTGTAAAATCTGCAGCGCCCTTTTTGTAAGACAAAATCATCAGTTCTGTATCATCCGTTCCATTCTCTAGTCTTTCGAGTTTTCTTCTATATTACTAATGCTTACTAATTCTTAAGCATCAATCATCTTTTAAGCAATTCTGGCAATCATCGCCAGAATTTATAAGTTTCAGACATACTGTATGAAACTTTAATTTAATTTAAATTTCAGTCTCATCTGACCAGATCACTTTCTTCCGCATTTCTTAGTATTGAACTGCAAGTTTGTAGAGGGCTCAACTCTGGAGGAGCTGCAGAGATCCACATTTGCAGTTTAATTTCCCTGTGTTAGATGCTGAAAGGCTGGATTATTGTTTCATAACATAATCCTGTTCTACACCTCTGCACAAGTTTAGACATGACTTGCATTTTCTTTTCTTCCCTCAAATACTTTCTGTTGACAAATACACTGAAATGGTTGTAACTTGACAAAATGGAAAACAGTCCAAAGGGAATTAATACTTTTGCAAGGCATTGCAAGAGAGTGTACTTCAGCCTGCTAAATATTTTTTCTGAAAACTATAAAACAAATTAATATAACTATATGAAGCTGACAAAGAAAGGGAAATGGCTAAAATTCTCAAAATAATCAGTTTCTCATATATAGTTCTCAATTTATTGTTTGAGAAAGCTGGTCAAAATATAGTTGTCTTTAAAAAACACACTCGACAAACAACACTTTCAGCAACAAGAATACCGAACTGCATTAGGTGCTGGAGAGAACTGTGGCTTTCATTCACCTTTGACTTTTCAATCAACGACATGCATTTCACAGACAGTTTGCACAACTATTTTACTACATCTTGACCAGACATTTCCGCATGTTAGATTTTTGCAAATCTACAATCATAAATATATAACCATTAGTCTACAGCCCCATAGGGGTAAACATTGTCCTCTTGTTTTATACAAATCAGCAACAACATAAATCCACCTCCAATCGCTGTGTGCGCTTCCTTGGTCCTCGGAAGTATTTTGGGAAAAGGACTGGAGGTGTTTTATTCCTACTACACCTGTAGATTAGTTCCTTAAAACTTTCCTAGGTTAGGATGGTTTCACTGCATAAGTTAGTAAAGAAAGTGTCTCTCTTGTGCTTCAGTGCTTGCAGGAAGTCCTGAACTCGTTCTTCCCGGGTGACAGTGTAGTGCTGCAGTGCCTCTTGTCTTCTTTGGGCATCGGCTGGCTTTCCATTCCCCTGATGCTGCAGGTGTTCTGCTATGCAGGCACAATCTGCCTCCAGCTGCTGGAGGGCCTGTTCCTCTCGATGGAGCTCTCTGGCTTTCTGCAACATATCAAAGACAAAATCCTGGATTTAGTAAAGATGCAGGATTTGCCTCCATGATCAGATCAAAATAATCATTTCAAACTGTCACGAGCCAAAGGTCATCATCTTTTACCTGCCTTTAGTATTATTGCAGTGCAGACAGTCCTCATGTACAAAATTAAATGGGGTGCTAATTTCCACCTCAAATAAGCAAGTTAAATATTTTTTTCTGAAAAACATCCAGGAATTAGAAAGGTCTCAAAATGCCTTTCAAGATAGTCTGATAACAGATTATCCTCCTATTTAGCACCACAAAGTTATTTAAGTCAGTTTCATCACCATTTTACGTTAAAAATGCAAATGGAACTTTTCAATATCGCTTTTTATTATACATTTAAGGTGCCTGTCATTTTTGTTATAATTCAGATGTGACAATGTGTTAGAAAATTGCTATCATTTTTGTAAAGCCCCTTTTCAATGAGTCTAAGAATATACTAAATTACGGCAAACATTTCTTGAAAATGAGACCTCAAGCCTTGAATCTGTATAAATAAAGATTACAAAAGAATAATTAAAAGTGCAGGGTCAGGTGTGATGTATGTTAAAACAAGGTATTTAACACACATGCTAAACTACCAGGTCAGATGGTTATTCCACCACAGCAGATTTATAGATAGAGAACTTCCTAGGAACCTCTAGAATTCTGTGTGATGTTGCCCTCATATAAACACATATGAGTACATAAATTCATGAGTATTAGACAGCTGTTTTTATTTGAGACTAATGCTCTAACCACATTGCTGCATCCAGCCACAAGCTGACAGCAAAGATCATTCCATCCATCCAACAAAGTTGGGAGTCAGATGCAAATCTTGAATCCTGATGCTCTGGTGAATATTTGAGTGAAAACCCAAAGCAGTAATAAAAGTGGTGAAAAAAAACATAAATTACCAACACCTAGAAATACGGCAAGTGGTTATCAAGGGGACAGAACAGAAGCTGGAAGACTGTCATTGATGAAAGAGGAGTCAGTCCGACTTATTGAACTCTCCATCTGCTTAGGCACCAAGTGATGTGACAGGTGTGGTTCCACCTCCACTATATGACACCTGGCGATAGCGCTTCATCACCATCACCCAGGGAAGATGGATGTTAATTTGCTTTCACAGAAATTCCGTAACGATACCAAAATGTTCCTGTTCTTTTGCTTCTCTTCCTGCAATCTCATTTCAGAGCCACATTTCTCATCAAGTCAAAAACACATTGTGTGCAACATGAGGAATTACCTGGATGGATTTATGATTTAACTGGTACTGGACTATAGCTTCACACAGGTTCCAGAAGGAGTATTCTGGCCACAGAACCGACTGAAACACTAGGCAGGAATGGGATGTCTGGAGGAAAGGGAACATAAAAAAAGGTACTTCATTTAAATTGTTCATCAACTGATGCTTTCTCAGAAGCATGATTTTGATGCTTTTTCAAAAGTTATATTGTTTGGCATTTGGTATAAAACCTAAGCTTGCATGCCAAATGTCTTCAAGACAAAGATTTAATGGTAAGATGAGAAAGAGATTAAGCTGTTTGCCCAAAATGACAAGAAATCTAGTTGGGGGAGTCAAAGTAAGGCTTTAAGACCTGAGAACAGGTACCAACTGTGAAGAAGGGGGTGGTAGCATCATGCTACAAGGCTGTTTTTAATAAAAAGAAACTGGACTACCATTAAATTGTTCCAAGATTGTCTCACAAAAATGTTTCTAAAATGTGTTTAAGAATGGAAAAAAAAAGAAGCTACAATTATGTTTATGGAATATTCTTCTCAAAACAAATGAAAGTTTCTGGACGATGTTTAAAAGCTGGTTTTGTTCCTGCAACCCAAAAACGAGTTTTTCCTAATGGCTACTGAAAGCATTAGCTTGAGGTACAACTTGCAGAAGGACTTTTAAGTAAATTTTAGTGGATGTTATGCAATATGCATATAACAGATATTTCTAATTTTGATCATGGAGGTTAAAGAAAGTTCACAATGCATTCAAATTTGTTCAATTCTAGTTTTTTTTAAAATTTATTTTAATTGTATACTCACCCTAAAATGGTTCAAATATGTGTTTAAATCCAAAATAAAATAGCTATGCCCATGATGACTGTGGAACAAAATTATCTACAATATTTAAGATTACATCTAGACATATATAAAATATTCTGAGTTGTATAAGCTGTTTTTCTACTCCTCTCTCCTAGCCAGCTACATCTAGTAACTCAGTCTCATAAGAACAGTTCTCCTTTGTTTAGGTAAAAGGGAGGACCAAGGCCAGCTGGCGGCAAGGGAAGAGATAACAAATATTTAGTGCACCCCCACTATGGGAATGGGATGAGATGCTCAACTTATCTGTGTATGAGTAGCCTTGGAGGAAGCTAAAGGGCGCCTCCCCCTCGGGGTTGTCTATTTGGTTTAGAGTACCCCTGTTTACGTTATGTGTCCTAATTTGGCAATGAGCATTTGAAACGACTCCCACTTCATGTGCACCAAGGACCTGTATATGATTCTGTGATTGTTTCAGCCTCCCCCAGAACACACCTAGAGTTTGCTATGATTTTATCTCCATTGTTCTCCATTTGCGAGTGGCATTAAAAGTTTTTGTTCTTTGCTATTTTGCTGTCTCAGTCTCATCTCTGGAAAATCTGTGCATTTCAACAATGACTTCTCACCAACACCAGATGTTATACAAATGTTTTAATTTTAGCTCTTTAAAATAGTAGGTCTGATTCAGAATGCAGCATCCGCTTCATGTTGTATTTTGTTTGCCTATGAAAACATGTTTTCAGCTACAGAACCTGAAATACATGCCTAACTGCTGGTTACAACTTTCTCATTCAGCAGCAGCAATAAACAGTGCAGTTTTTTGTCAAGTTACTTAATGTCAATTCAGGTGTGTCGCGTAATCTCCAAAAACCCATAGAATACTTTTCTCCCATACCTGCCACAGGAGGAAGTCGCTGAGGCGCACCTCTCCTGAGGTGCGGATGAGCAAATCGGGATTGGGAGAGTTATTGCTATACAGGCACTCGCTTAGCAACGCCTCCGAAACATCGCTGAGTATGACAGAAACAAAAGCAGCTTGTTACAGCCACAGCTTCCTGGATTATCTCTGCAAATGCTATTAAACATGTAGTATTGACAAGATTAACCCACAAGTGTCTGGTGCATTGCTCACCTTGCTTTGATCAGGCCCTGCTCCACTCCCCAAGCCATTTCCCTGACCGCATTGGTGATTTCATATCTTGATGTATAAGCAAAGCACACATTGAGAAAACATCTGGAAAACAAAAGTTTCATTTGTCAAAGTCATTCATAACATCTTAAAGTGTGATTTAATAATAAATAAAGTAAAAATAGTTGAGACATACTTATTGTGGTTCTTTGTCATTACCACAGCTTTGGCAATAACTTGTTGAAGGTCTAACGGAAGCATATTCAAGTCACCCAGCACCCGGATACAAACACCATGTTTTTCCAGATTTTCCCTGGAAGACAAAAAGAGGCATTGAGAGGAGAGGAAGATACAAAAAAAGGAAGCAAGAAAATTAACACAAAGAGCAGATATTGCTGGCTGGATATCACAGTCAGATGTCGCGTTTGAAAAGCTGGTTAATTTTATGTAGATATTTTTTAAATGCTAATAAAATTATTATAAAAATGAACAATGTCAGAGAAAGGATACATCAGCATAATGTAAAAAAATAAATAAAATAAAACCTCAGATATCTTAAAACTTTTCAACCTACAACAAGCCCTCTAAACCCACACAGGGGGTCTAGGAAATATTTTCTCATCAACTTAAAGTGCAAATAGTAGTTTGCACCAAAACAATCAGGAACATATTTTCAGTCCAAAGCATTAAATAATCAATCAATCAACCCATCAATCCATCCATCTTTTAACACCCTTGTCCCTAGTTGGTTTGGGAGGGGTGCTGGTGTCTATCTCCAGCTAACGTTCCAGGCGATGGAAATTTTCCACACCATAATGGGTGTATTTCTAATTTTATTGTCATAAGACTGCAGCTAAAATATCAAATATTGCTTTTAATTTCTTCAATGCCAATTGAGCTAATTTCTAAAATGATAATCATGTTTTGCCGAACTGGGCTGCAATGTGCTTGTTGATTTACTGAGAACCAAAGGTAACTTGCAAAATGTAGCACAAAGCTGTGTCTGACAAACATCCATACACCTTACAATTAAGTAAGACTTATTTTGCTGTATCAGAACCTACAAAAACACTCAAATATTTTTGGATCCATCGTGGATAAAATACTAAATTCAAAAATCCTTACAAAGAAAAACATCTAAACTGATAAAAAACAATGAGCAAACAAATACATGTAATAAGAATCATAGAAGTGAATGAAAAGGTCTGCTTCTTGAAAGAGTGAGAAATATGAAAAATTAGCCATCTAAATCAAAAATTGTCAAGCCCACATTCTGGCATTTCGCAATAACATGAGAGTCAATATCTGTGAATGGCAACAATAGCCCCCATGTTCAGTCAAGCCATATTTGTCTTGGTCATCCTGACATTGGTCCTCAGCTTATCAAACACCCACAGAAGGAGTGAGTTCTGGCTTCAGAGAAACAAATTTTTATCCAAATCCATTTCAGGGCTTAGAATTTCATTTAATTTAACCCGGTCCATATTGGCTGAGAGCATTACAATACACACACAGCAAAAAAAATCTTTGGTTGAAAAGATACCCTACTGATCTAAGTGTATTTTGAGGAAGCTGTGAATCATATGATGTCCAAATGTCACTCTGTCACTAACAGCACAGTGGAAATGTTTCATTTTCATCTCACTGTTCTTCCAACAGTCTCTCGAACTTCTGTCTGGCAAGATCCAGCAGCCCATCCACCTCCTCTTTAGAGCGTTTGAAGTTCTCAATGCTGAAGGCGTATACTGTCACTTCTGGGATGTTGAGGTGTTTGCACCAACGTAAGGTCTGGTTCAGAAAATAACAGGGAATGAGTAAAACTTGCATGAACAATTTAAATATGTGCTGACGTAATGTGTTTTTGGAAATAAACTACAAAAACCGACCTCTGCCAGCTTGTTGAATCCCTGCGTATGGCCATCATGGCGTTCCAACTTTTTCTTACGTGCAAAACGTCGATTACCATCCATAATGAAGGCCACGTGTTTGGGCATCGGTCCTGCCTGGGAAACACAGTGATGAGCAGTGCAATCATTTTAATGTTGCCATTTTATTCACATAGCAGTAGAAAATAAGCCATTTTGCCCAGCAACATTTCATGTGGACCAATTCCTGGTCTAATATAATTTTTTTTTTTTTGAGTTAATTGCCTGACACTAGCAAAAATTAGCATCTAATTGTCTTTGCCAATTTGGAAAAGACATGAACTGGAAGTTCTTTTTCGTTGTTGGCCCAAAAACATAAAACAAGAGTAAACTTTTAAATCCAATGTCGTAAGGTTCAATAAGAGTCCCTTCTTAGATATCTTAGAATCTTTAAAGAAAAACTGTCCCAGAGATATTTAGACATTTGGATGAAACAATTGTTTGAATTTCAGTAATGATCTGAGGTTGAGGGTCTATTCTAACCATGACAGAAATAGCTGGGGGGGTTTTAAACAGACATTACACAAAGTTCAAAAGGTCCTTAGGGATAGGACTTGCAGAATGTGTTACTGGAGCAAAGGCAAACTATATGAGCCTGCATAGTAATGCAATATGTGAAATGGCCACTTAGTTAAAGAAAGGAAATTAAGCAAATACAAATGGTTTCCATAAACAAAAAGCAAAACTAAAAATAAATAAGTTAAAAAAAAAAAAAAGACATCTTCAATTCACCTTATTATTTTCTATTATTGAAATATATTTTTAAGTTAATAGCATTGCACCACTTGTGGTGGCAGCATGTTAGGGTAACTCTGCTATGTTAGTTTTGATTTGTTCTTTTTGTCGACTCATTTTTTTTTTTTTCAGTTTAATCATTGCATGTTTGGACAATTATTCCCTTTGGTTTTGGGTGCTGTGCAGCAGGAAATATTCTTTTAATATTATTTTCTTTTTTATCTCTAGACAGTTGTTATAATGGCAAAAATTTACAACTGATGCTGCTGATTGGCATAACACTTGAACTATGGCCCCACATTCCTAAAGAGTTAAAATAGAGGCTTCATGGATGTAGGGCAGGACCAAAAAGCAGAGAAAAGGAGGGAAACAAGGGAAAAAACACAAAAACATTTATTTTAACCATATTCTTAGAAGTGATCAAGTATTTAGAATTGTTGGATGAAATAGTTTGAAATCTTGCCTATATTATCTATGATATGCCCTGGACATTACCAGGCTATTACGACAAGTGTTTTCATACTTCAGTCAGGGTTGCACATATTTGCTGTTGCCATTTTATGGATCAGAGAGAGAAAACCATAGCAACTAATGGTTTAAATTACTGACTTTTCCTTGGACTGACAAAAGCACATTTTGTGTAAAAACAAACATGTCATTGTAAAGACACCAAAAGATGAAATTACATCTCTTCCCTAAGGCTGCATTTGCAGCAGTAATGGTTCGCACATGTTTTATAACTTAAAATCAATCAAAGTGTGTCATATTCAAAACAGGATTGCAAAATTAAAATGTATGGAGTTTTTTTTAATGAGTTGTTTTCAATGTTAATTCCGGAGTAAATATTGGACAGTCAAATAAGTTATTTCTATTCTGGATTAATAAATGTACTTATGAATCATGACATTTATAGCTGCAACAAAGTAAAACAACATAATCCGAGATAGTATAATTTGCCACACTTAGTATAAGTGTTTTTCCAAAATTCTTTTGGGATTATATGCATCTTTAGGGATCACTAAATGATTATATAATATTTTAGAATAAAAATAAGTAGGTTATGCTTACTTTACTCAAAAAATTTAAAAATGAGGAAAAATGTGCTAGATTTACAATCACCGACTGAGCAGATACACACACACTTACCATGAGTATGTTAGCAGAAATCTTTTCCAGCAGATTTAATTCACCTTCTCGTATCCACGACATTTTTAGGTTTCAAACGATCTGAAAACTTAAATACAAAAACATTTTTCAATAATTAATGAGTCAATAAAATATAATCCGCTCAATCTGCTAAAAATATGTCACTGAGGCACTATATATAGGAACCAAATTTACTGTGGTATTATGTTTCATATGAAGACACTGATTTGATTTCAGACCGTCAACTGCCAGCCAAGCTCCGGGGAGATGCAATGATTTGAGCTGAACAGGGGCTAAAGAAGCACAAATACAGACTATGTCCTTCAGAAAGCACTCACCGTTAGTGGAGACACCTTTTTTCATTCAAACATCCGAAGCACAAGTTGTTCTTTTGCCAAAGCTGCGGCCGTTTCCTCACATTTCTCAGTTCAGCCTCCAACTCACAAGCTCTTACGATGACGACCACTTCCGCACTGAAGTTCAATGACGACTTCCTGTCACGCGGTATGAGATTTTCAGAATATGGGCATGGACCCAGTTAGCACGTGACTAATTAACTGTCGGAATAAAACATAACGAGCAACAAAAAAAAAAAGACACTGGTGAAAATTGAACTTGGAAATCTTGACTACCGTAAGATGAAAAAGTATTCATCCAATGTAACACTACTTTTACGGCACGATTTTTAAAATTTAAAATTTAACAATATTAAATTAAATAAAAGAACAAGAATGTGAAATTTCACATTAACTACCCTCATTTCACAATATCAAGGTGGTTAATTTTTGACTGGAACTTCTAGGTGGAGTCAGTGTTAAAAAGGGAGATAAACAATTTTTGTAGGCAGACATTTTGTCTGACAAAAGATGCAAGAAGCAGATTTGTTGAATGATTAGAGTTACATAAATAAACTATCCAAAGATTAATGAACAATAACTCGTTTATAAGCATTTTTTGTAATGTCTACATTAAATTGTCTCATCACCATGTTAATGATTGCTATACACTGATTATGTGTAATTAAAAAGTTGAGGAGTTGTTTTTATTGAAGCATTGACAATGGAGAAAATATTACATAAAAAAGAACTTTCCCCTAATGAAGTCTCACTTTTAGTTACCTGGCAGAGATTTGTGATTTTCATTCAAACAACACTTTATTTATTCTTGTAAGCAGACATATAAGACCAGCTCAGTGTCTGTTCAATCTACCTATTGTTACTAGACAGAGACCTTCTACCTACATTTGTGAGTCTTATCACTAAGGTTTCTCAGAGGGAGTCTGAGAACTAACATTTATGATATAATTAATCAGTGTTGTAACTCTTAATTTGGCTGACCTAACCTTAGATGTAGAACAGTGCTCCATCCTTCCAACAGGGTGAAAATAAGATGGGTACTGGATGATGTTCTATTGCGGTGCTTTGTGGAATGGAACTAAAGAATCATCAATGATCTTGGTGATACATAAACATTGTTATAAAAGTCTGTCAGAACAGTTAACAAAATCAAGTCACCACAATTAAGCTGATTATTTGCACCTATACAATAGTTGCTTTCTTTTGTCATGGAATTTGGTAGGTGGCAAATCTTCAGCTTCTTCAACTAATTTAGTTATGTCAACATCCTTAGCTGTCTTCCTCCCCATCTCCATGATCACTCATCTAGTGTTTCTCAAACCTTCTTTTTTTAAAGAGATACTTCTATGTATTATCACTGGCATCCTCCAATTTGTATCATCTCCTGCACTGCAGGCTTAAAACAAATAACAGTATTTATTAAAATAGAAATTAACTAATCAGCATAAACTATTGTTTTGGTTTTAAAGATTGTAAGTAGCAGTTAAGTAAAATTACAGCAATTGAAGATAATAGACAGATAATTCACTGCAATTTTCTTCCAAGATAAAACCAAAACTTTAATATTTCAATTGTTTTATTAGTTTTTATTATTATTTGATGCTATTACTTTTCTACGCGTGAAGATCCCATATTGTAGATAGGTATTTTCTGTCAGACTGACTACCCGAAGCTTTTTTTGGTAAGTTTAGACTGGTTGGCCAGTAGGGGGCAGTTTACGCTGGACTCGATGAAGTTGCTTCCAAACAAACGTATTGTCAACACAGGATGGTTGAATCCTAACTTCATTGCTAAATATATTTAAATAAGTAAATTTTACAGGACAAATGTTAAAATTTAGAAAACTGATATAAAGTTCTTGTATAAAGTAACAACATTATTTACATTTTAAAGTTAGGTAAATTTAATTTACATTATTGTTTTTATTGGTTTCATCTTTTATGCACATTTATACTGACTCTTTATGTTCATCGATGCATTACAGTGACTCAAAATTATCATGTCATCAAATTTTCTCAGAATCATAACTCAGACATTTAAAATTGGATTGAGGTCTAAATCAAATAAGCAACATTAATTTCTTCTAATGGTATTGTGAAGTTAATTTGTAGTTCAAGACTATTTACAGCATATTTTGCTTGAATGACAACAGATTCTTTTTTTTTTTTTTTTTTTTTTTTTACATTTAAGGGTTTACTAAATATGTTAATTTCTTTGTTCACTAAAAAGTCAAGCTAGATACAAAGTACAGGTCTTGAGCAGAGGTATACGGAAACCATTTACATTTACTTCAGTGACTTAAAAAACATTTAGAAGTTTTATTATACTGTATTTTTTTTATTTGAGAAAAATGATTATGATGTATTACTACTCCCACTTGAATGACATTTCCAGATGTTCAACCCACTCCGAGTATCTTCACTGAATAAAGAACAAACACATTTTGACCAAACATGCACCTGGTGCAGATACACACCCGCAGTTTTGAAAAAATGTGACCGATACACAACCTCTATTGTTTTAATGGTTTTTCTCTCTCTGCTGAGTCTTTTGTGTCATTATCTGTATATTTAGTATTAGTTTCACAAGTTTTATGAGGAAGAAAAAATATTTGGAAAACTGTTTCTTTTTTAAAGTTTTGTAATTATATTATTTTCTTATATTCATTTAAAATGTCTATATTTTACAATTAAATGGTGACAATCAAATTAAAATTTGAAACATAAAATAAAAGATTGCATAAATGTTATGGGGATGTTCAGAGCTTTAGAGGTTTTTTATATTGGCCCCTTGTCTTATGCTTTTCAATAATATGTTCTTATTGATTTGAGGAGAATCTTCTTTTGTCTTCGTGCTGTAATGGCTGTCAGGACACATGTGTCTTTAAACTGTTCATTGAGAGACAGACACTGTACACAGGTGATTTCCATTACACTCACCGTGAGACTTGCCTGGACCTCTGCTGAATTATGTCAGTTACTTAAAGGGAGTGAATAATTATGGAATATTTTGAGTTATATGTTATTTTTTTCTTATTCATTTGCCCTTACTATGTAGAAATAAATTTTTACTTAAACATTGAAGGTTTTTTTGGTATCTTTTTTTTCTGTCAAGAAAAGTTGATTTTTGTTGATCACAATGAATTTGTAAAAGCAATGAAGTGGGTAAAATGTCCAAGGGGGTGAATGATTTCAAAATATGTGTATATATGTGCATGAATGACAGCATATTATTTACAAGAAGTGATAAAACTTCTTGTAAAGAAATTCTGTTACATGCTGTTATATAACAGCATATTACAATATATGCTGTTATACATTGCATACATAACAGCAATATTACATATGCAACATATAACAGCTGTTATGCTATATAAATATTAATTGTATGCGTAATTTATATTATTATCCATCATAATGGTGGTAATTGGAATGGTGGCGTTATTAAAGATAGTAGCTGGCAGGAAAGTTTGAGAAATTCTGGTCTCAGTCTGACAGTGATTAGCATACCTGCAGTGCAGTTCCTCCTTCAGCCTCTGGGGTGTGACAGCAGGTTTATCATCAATTCGCTTGCACTTTTTTAATGGCACTGAAGAAGTTTTGGATCTTTGGGGGCTGAGGAGTTGGCCTTTTTGTTCCGCTGGAGAATCCTACTCTTAACAGCGAGAGGACGATAAATCACTGTGGCGTGGGTTCTTCGGCCGAATCACAGCACGGAGGGACTGACGAGGAGCTGTGGAAGAAAAGCCGTTAGAAACAAGAAGTTATCTTCCTTCTGCTCCACCGTTAGCAGCAGGTCCAGGGTTAACGGCCAAACCAGCATCTGCCAGCGGCTATCACCGTTAGCCTTAAGTCCCGTGCGAATCTGGAGGGGGGGTCCTCGTAAGGGGTTGGGGGCGGGGGTACACCGAGCAAGCAGAAGACTACACGCCGAGAGGAGGGGGCTGGAAGACTGAGACGCCTCCAGCCTGAAGGGGCCGGCGGTTTGGCCACAGCAGCCCCGGACTAGCTAGCTTGTACCTTCGCGGCTAAGTGAATGGGATGGAGCCGGGACCGTCTGGCGCTGGTAGGTGGAATTTTTATATGAACATTAAATAAAATTTGACTGTTAGAGTAATAGCTGCAGATACACATTTCAGTTGGAAAAGCTGGGCGCCGTAGCCGACCCAGCTTTAGGGGGGTATGTACAAGGAGGATTGGTGTGACAACCCCTCCATCGCTGCATCGTAGCATAGAGAGGAGACGCTGAGATTTAGATATTGCAGCCTGGCAAAACAACGTTTTCTGTTAATTTAGATTTTAATACAAGTGTTATCGAGTGCTGACAAAACACTGAGCCATGCGCGGGGGCATGGAGGTCGTGGGAAATCTGTGGTGAGGAGGAATGAGGTGAAGCCCGCCTTCAGCAGCAGCTGGCTGCTTCTTGCAGGCTTACCCATAGCACAGCAACCTTCCCTTCTCACTTACTGCTTCCTTACGTCGTGTGACTTTCTTAAACGATGTTTAAATACTAGCAACTTGTATGCAGCATTATAGAGCAACTCAGGCCCACCATCTGCAGCAAAGGGTGAATTATTCATGAACGTAGATCCCAAAATAATACACAATTGTGATATGTATATGCTGGAGTTGACATGGCATGTTTTCCTGGCTCTACATGGTTACATTTCAGATTTGCAATCAGTGTTCATGTATGGTAGGAATTGTCTTTATTTGGAGACATTTAAACATTGATTGGTTTTATTTCCTAATAACAGAAATAGGCAGAAGCTGACATTCTGAATGCTTGTTTTATTATTGAAAATAGTACACTCTGCACTTATCAATCCAAATTTGAATCTGCAGACTCCTTCGTCTGAGTTCGTAACTTATTTTATGACTTCTCAGCCCTTACTGCTTATTCTAAATTGTCTTTAAATAACTTTAAACTGGGTTTATTTCTGCTTCCAGATCAAAGAAATAAAGAACACACAGTTGGTCCTTACATTTAATTTAGCTTGTTTTAAGTTTGATCTAAATTGTAGAATGGGGGAAGGGTCCCTAAGGTTCCCCATTTTATATTCTGCTTTTGTGTTTGAAGTGTGACAATTCAATTTGTCAGTCTTCCCAGATTGGTCAGACAAGTTTTTATCTGGCTCAAGAATGAACTGGTTTGCTCAAACTAATAGGAGGTCGTCTTATATTGTTGATTCCTGTTTGGACTGTGTTTTGTTCCCTAAGTTAATATTAGATGTAAAAGGTGAAAAGATTATGCTGCTGAAAATACCTCATTAATCAAATTTATCCCAACCTCTGTCGAATTTATATATATTACATAATGTCTGTTGATGAGTTTATGGAGTGGTGACTGTGGGAGTTTTTAGTTTTGGGGCATTTAAAAAATCAAGAGAAAATTATGTTTTTTTTTTATTTAGTATTTTATCTGCTAATCGCTATTCAAGAAAAAATTGGCTCAAATCACTTGCCAATTGAGGTACATTTTGGAATGTACTACCCAGATTCACTACATTTCCATAAGATTAATTTAAATTTTAACTAGATACAAATATGTAAAACAGTATTTAATATAATAATTTTTTTAAAACTGTAAGTTTTTCATAAATTCATTCAATATGAACAAAAACACTAGCAAGCTACTTCACCAAATGAGCAGCAAAGAACTAGAGGAAAGTTCAGAAATTCTCAGATACATGGCAAGATCTATCTTGAAATTAGCGGTCCTAATGTGTCTCTGTCTTTCTGCTCATTACGTCATTCTAAAGACAATAAGCGGCAAGCGTCTTCGTGTTGTGAGGCTCTGCTTTAAGTCTCGCCGCCCGGGAGAGACTGCTATTGTGTTGGGATATGTGAGAGCACTGGCTCCACTTCTCACCATCTGCCTTCACTGGCACGAGGGAGAAGTGTGCGTCTTTGTGCGGTTAGTGGGCAGTAATCACAACGCGCTCGCACATTTACACACATATATCCTCTCCAGCTCCGAGTTTGTGCGCTTCACCACATGTCTTGGATCTGTGTTTACTGCGTTTGTTTGACGTGTGATGCTACACACACACTCTCTGTAGGCAGAGCACCCTTCTTCACATTAGGACTACTACTCTTCCTGACTCACGGCTTTGTGAACAAAACATTAAGTGGTATTTTTAAACCAAGGGTTTCTATAGCAGCTATTTTAAGTTGGGCTTTTCTAGTTTGGAATAGGCTAACTCAGAAGGACCAAAAAGGCCAAGGTCTCTTCTGCGTGATCACAGTGGCACCCTGCCTCCTCCCACATCTTTTCCAGCAGCCTTGCACATGAACACACACAGGTTCCCTGATATCCATGACAATACTGTGTTGCTGTGGTGTCTCCATGGTGAGGCTGGGAATGTAGGAGAGAGGCAAGGGGGGTTCCTCCTGTGTGTGTGCGTGAGTGTGAGTTTGTCCATCGTAGCAAGCGCTCTCCCTCCGTCGTGCTTCTCCGTATTTCTGTGTGTGAGATGGAGGAGCAGGGCAGCTGGGGTCTTTGTTGTGATGGAGGAGGGCTGCTCTCTGGGGACCCAGAGGTTACGGCGGTGGGCCCCTCTCAGGCAGGAGTCAGAGCTAACTTCACACCAAGGACCCAGTCTGGGACGCCCTTCTATATCCCCCACAAGCCCGCCTCCAAACCAAACCTTAACTCAAACCAACTTTCTCTCTTTAGGAGGTAAAACAAAGTGATGTGTTGAAAATTATAGAATTAGATTTTATTATTCCCTGTTGTCTGAAAATTATTTGGGTTTTTAGGCTGTATTTTTTTGTTCTCTTTGTAAACGTATACAACTATTTTATATTTGGGTGATATCCTTAAAACATAAATTCAAACGAAAGTATTTAAATGAAAAGCTGTGTTTCATCAAAATCTGAAACTCATGTTGTATAAATTTATTAAAATCAGTGTTTATTTTTGTTTGTTTTGGATGATTATAGTGTAAAACTAATGAAAACCCAAAACTGAACTTCTACAAAAAAAGTCTAATAAAGCATAAAATCTTTAATCTGCTGAAATTGTACAGCATATGTTTTTGGTTGGGGCTCCTTTCACATGAATGCGACATAAGTGGAGGATGGCATGGCGGGTACAAGCTTTTAGGTCTGCTGAGATGTTGAAGAAACTCAGGTTGCTCTAATAGTGACCTTCAGTTTCTCTGTTGTTGGGGTGTGGGTCAGATGAACTGGATGGCTAGTAATACACAGTAACATAACTGTCGTGAAACTAGATGCTGGTACTTTTGGCGGTGTGAGCTGGTGTCACGTCAGGCTAGAAAATAAAATTGGCATCAACAAAAGTCATCACTGACTAGAAACATCACACGAGACCACAGGCAGCCTTGATTCTCTGCTTCTGTACTCTTCCTCCACACTCTGTGACCTTGATTTTCAAATGAAGTGTAAGAACAGAACAGGTCTTTACTCTTTAGCTCATAAGATGCTTCTGATGTTATATTTGGTTCAGAAACCTTAAACCATTACAGTTGTGTGTGTTTCGAAACCCTGACTCCAGCCGGAGTCCACTCCGCGCTTTGTGAATTTGCCCCCGAATGGTTAAATGGTCTTCGCTTCACAATCCTGCTAATGCTGCAGTCCCTGTGGCTTCTGCACCTTTTATACCATACACATTTTCCTTCCACTAAACCATCCAATAATTTGCTAGGATGCAGAAGAAATGTTTACAATTTCTGAGAAGCAGAATATAAGGATTTTATTTGCTTTAGCTAAGCCGTAATCAGCAAAATATCCTGAAATCAACTCTTTAGGTACAGGCTGGTGAATCTGACTTTAACTGAGCTCCATAAATTTCACTTTTGCAATACTATACAGAGAGAAAAAAAACAACTTTAATTCGCTAAATCAGAGTTATTCAACACCTGTCCTTAAGTGGTAGTGTCCTGCAACTGTTTGACGTCTCCCTAGTTCAACATATCTTTTCTAAGTTGTTGAGTGGCACCTATGTACATGTGTTCTTAGCTATATTTTGATACCTTTTTTGTTACGCTACCGCTTCAATAATAAACCATTATATTGTGTTCCAGGTGGACTTTGAGTATTAGAATTGTTGGTTTAATTTTTCTGTAAAAAAATATTTTGCTAATCAATATAATTTCTTTCCCTTCCCCCTGTTTTTGTTTTTTTCCTTCTTCTCCTCCTTGAATCTTTGTTTTGTTCTTTATGTGTTATCAAATCTTCCTTTTTCACCTCTTATTTTACTCATTGCCTCACTCTAACTCATCTGTGGTGTAACTTTTTCTTTCACATTGTTTCTTCTCTCTATCATCCCTCTCCCTGCCTTCCTGTCCTGGCTGCTGGGTCTTATGCCCACTAATCATTTCACTTTGGCCCCTGCCTATGCTTCCTTCCTACACCTACCTTCGTGGCCCTGTTTGCCCTTTTCTCTGCTTTAACCGTTTCCATTGCAACTTCCTCTCCTTTTCCGCTCACGGATCTGCTTTCCTCATTTATTTAATTAACGCCAATATTTTCTTAATGTGAATTTCTACTTTCTCCAATGTTTGTTTTCATTTTTAACCTTCTTTCCATCTGTTTCCTGCTCTTGTGGATGCCTCCCTGTAATGTGTCTGTCCAGTGCCCTTGGGGGCCTTTCCCCCACCCCTGCAGCAGGTGTTTCATGCCCCCCGGCGGCCGGGCATGGGCACCGTGGGCAAGCCCATTAAGCTGCTGGCCAACTACTTTGAAGTGGAAATCCCAAAGATGGATGTTTATCACTATGAGGTGGACATTAAGCCTGACAAGTGCCCACGACGAGTCAACAGGTAATAGGAGGATTAATGACTGTTGTATTTTTTCAAGTCTTAAGTCAAGAAGCAAACACTGCTGTGATGTAAGGTTTGAAACTGAATGTTAGATACCTACCTGTGTTTCCAGTCTTTCAAAAAGCAGTGAATTATGCAAATTAATCATAGAAACTGTTAATTTATAAAAACTGAGGCAGTAAAAGGTTTCTCACCATCCAGTCATTTACCTTGACTTTATTTATACAAATATATTATCAGGCAAAACATAATGCATTATGTGAGGGAAAATCTATTCTAATAAACTCTAATGTAACTTCTGGTTTGTGTAGGACTTTTATCAAATAGTCATATTTAGTCACATTCTGGATACAGTGTTTTATAATGGAAGATTTTATGCTTTGAAATCAAAATTGGTGTCTTTGAGTTTGGCTTAATAAAATGATAAAAATTATATATTTTTGCCAGAGCTTCTTTAATATTAAACTGCTGTTCCTGTGCATCTGGGTCCAACCAGCTGAACTGGACGACATATGGGATTGTTTCACTTTGCTTGGTGTTTGTTTTAGCAGTTTTGTCATTTGTTATTAATCAAATACTGATTTTTAATATATGAACTGGATGCAAGTAATTTGCTGCATTATTTATTGTTGCCTTAACATTATTACATTATTATAAGCCTTAACAAATGTTTTTTTCAAAAATAAGATTTTATGTTGTAGACTAACAAAATGTGCTCCAAAATTGTAAAGTAAACAGAAAATGAGACATTGAGAAAACTATCTTTTAATTAATAGTTTAATAAATACACTGAGGTTTATGGTTGTAATGTGATGGATTTTTGTTCCCCAAGATACTGGAAAAAAAACCCTCCTACTTGCTCAGTTTAGGGAATTGTTAGCAAAGTTTTTCTTATTTACTTCATAGGATTACTATGAAATCATGTCACTGCTCCAGGTAGCTGCAGGTGGAGCCATGAGTGCAGGTGGAGCACTTATGGCTCCACCTGAGTGCAGAGGTCGCAAAGGTCTGAAAACAACCATAAAACCAAATCAATAAAGTAGATTTCCAGAGCAAATCACAATACAGCAGCAAAGTTTTTCAGGAACAAAATAACTATACAGTAACTAGGGGTCGTAATCTGAGTCAAACATGGGCCAGAAACAAAATCAATGAAACCCAGATGTTTTACAGCTGTTTAGAAAGTAACACGGATATCGAAATTATGTGATTGACTGCCAGGTATAAATTAGAAGTTAGAATAAAATAACACAGAGGTAGAAGATTGAGTTGTGACCTCTCATCCATCCTCAAAAAAGAAAAAAAAAAAAAAGAAAGAAATTCAAACTTGTTAATTTTGCTCATTACCAAACATTTTAATCTTTATGAGGACCACAGGTTAATAAATGACCATCATCAGTATTTAATTTAGCATAACTTGCTTCCCTTAATATGTGTGAGATTAACATTGTTGGTTAGTAACTGACTCAGTTTTGTCTATTTTCCGTGTACGTCTTTTTTTTTAAAAAAAAGAAGCAAATGTACACTCTTACAGATTTCACTCAGACCTTTACTGTAGTGATGGTTTGTAATGACTCAGCACTTTTTTCCTTCCAAAGCAAGAAACAAAATGAAAGAAAAATACCTACCATGTTCATCATATTTCACATAAGAAAATTTAATCACGGTGCTGTATGAAATAAAAATAAATATTAAGGTGGTTAGAGTAAAGGGAACAAGAATCTCTCTGGAGAGTGAACTTAAAAAATACAAATGTGACGTGCTTTTCAGGGCAATTGGCAGCCTGGCATTACTTCATGTTTGATCTAAGACACTTCACCCATCATAGAAAGATGTCCTTTACTTTTGTGGCCACTCTGAAATTATATCCCACTTGTAATTAAGCTTAGTGGCTGTCCACACCATCCAATTGTCTGTTAAGCTTCCCTGTTGTCTCATGTGTCACCGCTGGCTATTAACAGAATTACAATAACCTTATTTATTCAGTTTGGCACTAACCCCAGAGCTGTGACGGAGACTCAGTCTCTGTGTCCTGATCATTGCCTCAGGGCTCTGGATAATTACTAATATCCGTTTAGACTAACTTAGAGGAATGCCAGAGATGATGTTTTGCCTGTTTGAAATCAGATGTATGTTTGCAAAAATGGAAAGTTATTTACTTTTACACTTTAAAGAATTTCAATATCTTGTGCTTATTTCATGGAATAACAGCTTCAGTATAAATTAATTGTGTAAATCTGCCAGCTGTAATATTTTACAGAGATTTAAACCATTAATTAGGTTTTAAAAAATAAGTCATAGTTGACACTTCAAAAACCTTAAATTTTGGTAGAATAATCCCTAGAAACTAAATATTCCATGAAATTTACTTCCAAATTTCCAAAGAACTTAGTTTACTCTCTTTGGAAGTGAAAACACAAAGGAACCAAGAAGGCATGAAAAGGTTGAGGCCTTTGACCTTTTCTTTTTAGGAATATCTCCTCGCCCCCCTCTTCATAATGAAAACCAATGCGTTGAACATTTTATCCCCGTCCCCCATTGCCACCTGCACTTTCTCACTCTTTGTCTTGCCGCTGCCCCCCAATGACCACCATGTTGCACCCAGCAGCTGTATCCTGTTTGATCAATACCGTGATCACATTGTGAACTGTCTCTCTCTGTGTGACAATGAAGCCTCTTGGTGAGATGGCTGGCACACTGGAATTAATATGTGTTCTGTTGCTTCTTAAGCTCATTCTATGATTCTTAATTCCTACAGAGAGGTGGTGGAGTATATGGTTCAACATTTCAAGCCTCAGCTCTTTGGTGACAGGAAGCCAGTGTATGATGGCAAGAAGAATATTTACACCGTCTTAGCACTTCCTATTGGGAGTGAAAAGGTAAGTTAAGTTTTGTTCTACCATGCCATTACCAACGGCTTCTCAGGAATCCGTTAAATTTATCTTTAGTCTTGTTTGGATGGAATTTCAGGAGTTTAGTGCTGTCAAACAAGCTCGTGTACAAGCTGCTCAATGTACTAAACTTACCATTACAGAAAAACTGTTTATCCATCAATATAGTTGGAGAGGAGGAGACGGCAGCAGGATTGACAGTGTGAAGGCGCTCCTCCTAACTCTGGTTGTTTCTAGTTGTCACTGGGAGAAGGCAGAGTAGTCCGATATTTATTTATTTTTTTATTTTTTTGTCCCATACCATGGTGTCACTAAGTTATATACTGCAGCTTTAACTGTGATATTTTCAAAAAAATGTAATCATGTTCTCCCACCTACCTTGTTCACTGTCGTTGCCATTCCAGGTGGATTTTGAGGTAACTATCCCTGGTGAGGGGAAAGATAGAATCTTTAAGGTTTCCATCCGCTGGTTGGCCAAAGTGTCATGGAGGCTGCTACAGGAAACTCTCGTCAGTGGTCGACTGCAAGTCCCCCTTGACTCAGTTCAAGCCTTGGATGTGGCTATGCGCCACTTGGCCTCTATGAGGTAAGCCATAGCAAACCCTCTGTCTTCCTGTTGGAAGGAACAGAACTAAACATGCATGGGGTATCCGTCTGTTCTGTCTGAACAGACGATTATAAAAATACAAAAATAAATTATTTTTATATTTTTATTTATTATTATTTATACATTTTTTGTATTTTTCATTAGAATGATCAACATTCTATTTGCTAAATATCAGGAAACTTAGTGAGAACATTTATCTGGTTTCATGCTATTTTTTGGTGGTCTGACCTCTCGGTGGTTTAATATCACAAAATGTGAACAAGTTAAAAAAGCATGAATACTTTTACAAGACACTGTAGTTAAGTTATGTACAACAGATTTTGTGACAAAGATCGATTCATGTTTACTCCTTTTTCTTTGGAAAGCCTTATCTCACTCTGAAGTAACCCCTTTCCTGGACATGAGCTCATGCTATATTCATGGCCTAAATAGGCACAGTCATCATTTTCTCCTCCAACTAGGTACACTCCAGTGGGTCGGTCCTTCTTCTCCCCACCTGAAGGATACTACCACCCACTTGGTGGGGGGAGGGAGGTCTGGTTTGGCTTCCATCAGTCTGTGCGTCCCGCCATGTGGAAGATGATGCTTAACATTGATGGTGAGTCACTGACAACAACATTCACGTATGTGTGTATGTGTATGTGTATGTGTGTATGTGTATGTGTGTTGCCATTCAGTATTCCAATTGGCTTTTACTGACACTGCCATGACTAGTTGCTCTGTCACAGAAATGTAAAATGCATTCTGAGAAAAAAAACATTAAACAGTTCATAACATTACTTGTGAAGTCTACATTTCTTCTCTTTCTCTGTTAAAAGAAAATATATATTCAAAATAATTGCTCGGTGTGGATAAAGGCCTTTAAATGTTGCAGGTAGTATTTTATTTTGGTTGCTTTTTGTCTCCCTCTAGTGTCTGCTACGGCCTTCTACAAAGCCCAGCCTGTAATTGAGTTCATGTGTGAGGTTTTGGACATTCGCAACATCGATGAGCAGCCCAAGACCCTCACAGACTCACAGAGGGTTCGCTTCACAAAGGAAATTAAAGGTGAGAAAGAAAGAACCTCCAAAACTTAGTAGAAATCATAAAGGAATAAACTTTCTCACCTTTATTATTTCATTTTTTTTCTACATTTAATTGTAGAAAAAGCGAGAGGTCACTTTAGTAAAATGTACTACAAAAGTACTTCTGTGTGAATTTTTTTATGTTTTAGTTTTCTTTTCCTTCCTTCATTTAAGGTTCCTAAACAGTCTTACAGTCTGGAGAAATATAGAACTTGATTATAGTCATTTCTATGTTTAAATAATTATGAGAAACATTATTTTATTTCTAGGCTCTATCTCTCTTCCATTTTTCTTGAAGATAAAAATCTGACATTCTGAAAAATGATTAGGTCAGACTAAAGTTTTACAATTTGCTTCAAACTGAAATTCTTGTTTTATTTTACATTATATTCATGTCTTTTATATACTTTTACTAAAGGTCAAATTTACAATGAGGTGGTTTTATTTAGACATTTCTCTTTCTATACAATAAAATTTGAACTGAAAAAAATACTTTGGCTTTTATGTTTTAGTTATTTTATGTTTATGGCTTAGATATATTTAAATGACAAAGATCTTCTAAGAAATGTGAAACTTAGGACATGAAATGATGCACTAGGTATAGGTACCGTGTTATATTTGATTTCTTTTTACTCCCAGTTGTCTGACTATGTCAGTGCTTCTCAAACCTTTTTGTTTGTAGGCCTGAAGGTCGAGGTGACACACTGTGGGCAAATGAAGAGAAAATATCGTGTATGCAATGTCACCAGACGTCCTGCCAGCCATCAAACGTAAATACTCTTTAAACCCATTACTCCTATAACCTCAACCACAACAAAGCAGATGAATTTGTTGTCTTTTAATGACTCCAACATCATCAATTTATCTTGATAATTAAATTGGCACAGAGTCTCTTTGGAGTGTCATGATTTTGAAGTATATTTAGATTTATTGTAAAGAATGATAGTGTTATAAAACTCTAAAGTTAAACTCATAGTTCTTCTTGGGAAATGATATACCTTCTTTATAAGGAATTAACATGTTTTTTTTAATTAAAAATAATAAAATTATTCTTTAAAATAAACAAAATTTAATGACAAAATAAAAATGTTGTCAATTTTCATCCAAACAACTATAAAAGATGCAAACAATTGAGAAAATGAGATGTCAAATGCATTAATGTTTAAGAAAATTTCCAAATGGATTTAAATGATTTCACACATTTTTAATAGTAATTGTCAATACGGTGCAATACTGATTCAGATCTTTTTATGTCTAGGTTTCCCCTTCAGCTTGAAAGTGGGCAGACGGTAGAATGTACGGTGGCCCAGTACTTCAAGCAGAAGTACAATTTGCAGCTTAAATACCCCCACCTACCTTGTTTACAAGTTGGGCAGGAGCAAAAACACACCTACCTGCCCCTCGAGGTAAATCTTTATGGAAATCTGACTGGTTGAAGGATAAAATAATGATATTTTAGTACTTTTTGTAAATCATCAGGAAACATCTAAGTTGTTTTACTGACTTTGTATTTGCTTTTTCCAGGTGTGTAACATTGTAGCGGGTCAGCGGTGCATTAAAAAGCTGACGGATAATCAGACCTCCACTATGATTAAAGCCACAGCTCGCTCTGCGCCCGACAGGCAGGAGGAGATCAGCAGGCTGGTGAGTTCTGGAGAACGCTTCATGGTTTCCATGCGTGTGACCTGAGATAATACATCTCAGTGATTTGTGGTGCAGGCAGTGAAATATGATGCATGTCCTTTACTCTCTACAGATGAAGAACGCTAACTTCAACCTAGACCCATACATCCAGGAGTTTGGGATCAAGGTGAAGGACGACATGGCTGAAGTGACAGGCAGGGTGCTGCCAGCTCCCATTCTACAGTATGGCGGACGGGTAAACACAGCCCATTTATCAATAACCATGCAATGGTTTGGTGACGTTTTCCAAATGCAACAAAATCCTGGTTGACTTACACTGCTGATCTGCTGTTTTTATTTATTTTTTTCTTCCACAGAACCGGGCTATCGCGACTCCCAACCAGGGAGTTTGGGACATGAGGGGGAAGCAGTTTTACAACGGCATTGAGATCAAAGTCTGGGCGATCGCCTGCTTTGCCCCACAGAAGCAGTGCAGAGAGGAGGTGCTCAAGTAAGTGCACATTTCAGTGTGGAGTGAAATGAGTTTCCAAATTTTTGACAAGCAAAAGTCTGAAAATCACCTGTGATAAAAAAAAAAAAAAATTAAAAAATCTATTTATTTAGTAAATAAAGTCCAGCCGTGTGTAGTTTAAGCTCAGTATAAATAAAAATGTTTCTGTGAAGGCATCAGAAGCTAAGGAAAACAATAGCTGTTGAAAACTCTAAACTTTGGATCTCTGGTAAAACACATCTCAATCAAGGAAGCCGAAAACAAATGCATGTCACATAGTTTTTATTTCATTGTTATATATTTATGGAGTGGTACATGGAAAATAATATTATTTCATTTGAAGCATTGCAAAATTTATAAAAAGTGGGCACTGTTGCTGTACTCTGCCTTCACTGTTTTTATTTTGATTTTTTTTCCTAACAAAACTTTGGCTTTAACTCAGGAACTTCACAGACCAGCTGCGCAAGATTTCAAAGGATGCAGGGATGCCGATTCAGGGCCAGCCATGTTTCTGTAAGTATGCCCAGGGAGCCGACAGCGTGGAACCCATGTTCAGACACCTGAAAAACACCTACTCTGGACTTCAGCTCATCATTGTCATCTTACCTGGGAAAACTCCCGTTTATGGTATGTCAGTTCTGACAGGTTGTTTCTCTATTGCTGTGTTCCTTTTTTTTATGTTTGTGCACTCTGTTTTTGTGAAATGGTGTTCTCATTTTTACAAAGGCAAGTAAGTTTTATTAGCCAAGATAAGAGCCAGCTGCCTCCTGTTCAGCACCCACTCAGGACAGTTGACTCATTATGACAGGCAAAAATAGAACAAAGGAGGCTCTGGAAAATTAGGAAACAAATTCACGGTTTTAATTTTCAAATTCTGCTTTTAAGAGCAAAACTGATGGGATGTTGTTCTAAACATGGATATATTTATTTTCATATATATACATATGTATTATCTGAATTTAATTATTTGCTTGTTGCTCAGTTTAATTTTCTGCTTAACCCCTTTTTATAATTTTTTTTTTCCCTTGGAAAGTCAACCTGGCTAACAGTAATGGAGGAAATACTTATGTTCCTTAAAAATGGGTGCAGGGCAGTAGTTGCCAAAGGCTGTAAACTCATCAGATTACTAAGTGGATACATCAAAAGGATGTTCCCACATTCTTCAAGCACAGCAATGATTTTCTAATGTCCAAACTCTTGTCTTCTCCAGCGGAGGTGAAGCGTGTGGGAGACACTCTGCTCGGCATGGCGACGCAGTGTGTCCAGGTGAAAAATGTTGTTAAAACATCGCCTCAGACTCTCTCCAACCTCTGCCTAAAGATCAATGTGAAGCTGGGAGGAATAAACAACATCCTGGTTCCTCATCAAAGGTGAGCTTCTGTTTGAGTGTGTTTTTATATGTTTGCATTTGGTGCATTAGATGAATAAAACTTAAGATCTGCTGTGAACAACTCATGCTTGTATTACTGCTGCCACAGTTTACACAGAATATTAGCTTTCTTCGGGCATAGTCTGCTTCTTCTATCAAGAAAATAAAATCATTGCCTACATATTTTATGAAATGTAATGTTTTTGAATCTGTTGAAAGTTTTTTGGGTTTTTTTCCTATGAAATAACTCTAAAAAGCAAACCTGTCCTTCCTCGATTAGCAGTAGTAATTTGCATCTGCTCTCCCATGTGCATCATCAGGTCTGCCGTGTTTCAGCAGCCGGTTATTTTCCTGGGAGCAGATGTCACACATCCACCAGCTGGCGATGGCAAGAAGCCGTCTATTACTGCTGTAAGCCCCTGAATATTGTTTGGGATTTTTACATTTTCTCCAGAAAAAGAAGGAAAACCAAGCTCTCCATGAAATGTGTGAGCTAAACCCATGTTTGGGTGAACTGTGTTTTACAGTCTCATGATATTGAGATCGAAATCTAAAACAAAAATATATAACATGACATAATAATGACTATACCATTATAGCATAATGGTAAAGTCTAATCACTTTACCATTATGCCTATTGTTATTATGATAATATATTCTTTACTGTTAACATAGATTATTTTCTATTTTAAAAGATAGACTTGCTCAAAAATATTACATTAAATGGCAGGAACAAAATAAAACAATGGTTCCCTCCTTCACCTGTTGCTACACATTGCTGCTAGCTAAAAGAATGTAATTATTTTTATTTTTTTCATTTGTACAGACAATTATTGTGTGAAAAGCAAAGGAGCACCATCTATTGTATCTGGCAAGCTGAGGGCAACATGTTTGTTAACCTGCAGTCTCTTAATATTTACTTTGCCTGTAAAACAAAAACCTACTACAGCTGAAGAAAACTCTAGAATATTATTTAAGAGACTTTAAATTGTAGAAATAGTATAATGAGAACCAGATTTTTTTTTATAACCTTGGGAGACCCCAATACAAGTAACTGTCCAACATCTAAATGTATTATTACTACTTATTACTTATATTGAATTGTTTAAGTTGGAAATGCTGGATACAAAAGAGACTCAAGTCAAACTGCAGCCAACAATTTCAAAGACTTGTAGCATTGAATTAGTTTTATATGCATTTTATAGCCACAATCACATTTAATGATTTCTAAATGTTTTCCAGCAGATTACAAAGTTCCTCCTTTGTCCTGTGTTGGCTTCAGTCATACCAGAGCTATCCTTTTAAAGTCAAACAAAAATAGGAAGGCCATGTAAATAATGCAAATGACTTAAGGATCTCTATGAAAACTCACACAATTGTGGTTGCTTGGTAACTGTGACACTAGATGGCTGTTGCGCTCTGTATTGCAGTTTGGAGCAGAACAGCTTTAAAAGGTAAAAGCAGCTGCATTACCTTTAGTCTTCAACACAAAGAAAATATTTTTTTCTTAGCTGTTACGTTGAAAACTTAATCATACAATTATGAAGGTCTCTTTTAGCTAATTTTAAAAAGAAATAAAAAAAAATCTTTTGATCTATTCAATGGTTAAAAAAGCTTGCACTGGTTTAATTGTCCATGTCATGACAATTGTCTAAGATGAATCTGACGTTTTGTATAATCTTTGACAAAAGGAGGCAAAAAGTAGTAGGGGTGGAGCTGGGAAACAAATGGCTCATCATTGACTCACGTTCATAGGAAATGACGTCAAACCTCGTCCACACTTGACCTCATCTCAGCTGTGGTTGGCTGGGTTGTTGCCTAGCAATAATGACAAATGATTGAGTCACACAGACAGTGAGTGGGTACGTCTGAGTGATCTGGCAAAAGGAGACAACTTGTAGAAATGGATCATTATGATGTAAACACTGGACAATAGAAAATGACGTGTAATGCTGAGCCTCTGGTATATTCCAGGTGTGGCCTTTAGGGGAGGCTTATGTTCAGAAATACAATTGCATATAGGAAGGAAAAGGAAATATGACTCGGTACAGCAGGACTGAAGCTGTGTGAATGCTTTCAATAAAGAGAAACTTGTTTTAAGTATTTTTTTGTATTGTCTAGAAATGCAGACAAATGCTTGCATTCTCAAATAACTAAACATTTAATCCTTTTGAGAACATTTGAACACGTTATTCGATTAACATCACTTTCACTCTTCATATCCTCCTTAATAGATGAGTTGATGCAATGTGCCTCATAACAACTCATGCAGCTGTCTTCATTCCTCCTGCTGCTCCCTCTTCCAGGTGGTAGGCAGTATGGATGCCCATCCCAGCAGATACTGTGCCACAGTGCGTGTTCAGAGACCCCGGCAGGAAATCATTGAAGATTTGTCTTACATGGTGCGGGAGCTGCTCATCCAGTTCTACAAGTCGACGCGCTTCAAGCCCACCAGGATCATTTTCTACAGAGACGGGGTTCCGGAGGGACAGCTGCCACAGGTTAAAAAATAGCTTGACATGAAGCCACTCTCTTTTGATTAACTTTATATGATTATTATTTCATTTTTTCTTCAACTTTAGTCCTAATTAAGTACCTTCTGTTCAGATTCTTCACTATGAGCTCCTGGCTATCAGAGACGCGTGCATAAAGCTGGAGAAGGATTACCAGCCTGGTATCACCTACATCGTGGTCCAGAAACGCCACCACACACGCCTCTTCTGTGCTGACAAATCTGAAAGAGTGAGCTATTCATTTTCTAGGCAAAAAAGTTTAATGTTTTATTGTTTAGAAATCATTTATTACTGATTTCCTCCTCAGATTGGGAAGAGTGGCAATATACCTGCAGGGACTACAGTGGACACCAGCATCACTCATCCCTTTGAGTTTGATTTCTACCTGTGCAGCCATGCAGGCATACAGGTCAGATTAGCAGAAATATTTTCTACATGTTTTGACTTTCTCAACTTTTTTGAACCCTTTTTGAATTTTCCAATTGTTTTTCTCTCCCAGTTTTAAACATAGATATTCAGTTGATTTCCTGTTTCCTCTGTGTCACCAGGGCACCAGCCGGCCGTCTCATTACTACGTTTTATGGGACGACAATCGTTTCACGGCAGATGAGTTGCAGATTCTAACCTACCAGTTGTGCCACACGTACGTTCGTTGTACCCGTTCAGTGTCCATCCCTGCGCCGGCCTACTATGCCCGGCTTGTGGCCTTCCGTGCCCGCTATCATCTGGTGGACAAAGAACATGACAGGTTCGTGTGTAACGCGAGCATTACATATTTCAGTTTGGGAAGACCAATGGGATATCTAAAGAGATTTCCATTATTATATATGTACTATATACAGTTCACCATCAAAAGATATTTGGCAAAATTCTTTGCTTATGATAGAAATCAAACTGGGGCATTATCTTGTTGCCTTTTTATTTTAATGATACAAGGGCATCTCGGTTAACTACAACATCATTGAAAAGTAAACTTAAGTAATTTGTTTCCAAATTAAAAACTTATATAGTTTAATAACAAATATTGTGTATTTCTGTTATTTTTAATCATTGTAGCTAACAACTAGTGTAAAGCATTAAGTTTCTCTGGACATTGAAAAATTATATAAGACCAATTTGAAATAAAATTTTAAACTGAAATGTCAACTTACTGAAAAGTATGTCAATCAGCTATACAATAAATGCACACACTACTTGGGGAGGTTTTTGCATGACCTCATTGGTGTACTGTAGCATGGAGGCCATCAGCCTGGGCCCTGCTGAGGTCCAGGTCACTTTTAATAGTTAATTTCAGCTCATCTGTTATCTTTTTCTTTTTCTTCTTAATAAAATTAAGGTTATTAGTTTTATAAAACCAAGCTTATTATGATATTCTAAGATTCCATTATACAATTAAAAATATCACACTTTTTAAATTGCATAATAGAATCAACCTTTTTCTACTATTCTTTGAGGTACACATGTTGCTAATTTGTTTGCTGCATCTTCTCTCCTTTTTCTGTCTACTTACAGTGGGGAGGGCAGCCATGTATCGGGGCAGAGTAATGGCCGGGACCCCCAGGCGCTGGCTAAAGCTGTTCAGATTCACCATGACACTCTGAGGACCATGTACTTCGCCTGAGGTTCACCAGCCATTGTCACCGTTGTTCCCTTCCACCTCATTTTTACCTGAGTGGGCAGAAAGCCCACTCCCGCCTCATCCCCATCCCTTACTCCCGACAACTACCCACTACACACACTTCCACAGACCTGCCAGCCAGTCTTCTTCAATCCAAAAAACACAAACGTCCTCCTGTAATTATGGGCTGAGCCTGCAGCCTCATGCACTCAATACGTTTTGAATATCATTTTGTTGTTTTTACGTTAACGGGACAGTTGCTTTTTTATGTTGATTTTTTTTAAGTGAATATTATTATGTAATTGTATTATATGCTACCTTCACACTCCTATCAATGTAAGTATGCAATAGAGATGGGAGGAAAAATAGGCTCTACAAAGGGCGATTAAAAAAATGGTTAAACTTTTTTTTTACCGCCACAATGCTGCCTCTACCCATCCGAAAGACGGATGCCAGTGTTCCAAGCCCCTGAGAGTGGGGATCCTCCAGGTGGGCGGTACTGAGCATGCACAAACACACACATATAATTTTTTAACTACTTCATGACTTGCATTCATGTTTTAGATTTTTTTCTTAAATGATGTTATGCTTATTGTTTAAAAAAAACAGCCTTGAAGAGTCTGAGGTATGGTACATTAGCACTTAGTGTTAGCATGTAGGTGCCACCAGTCCTGCACATAAAGAGTTTGGTAGTCATGCGAGGCTAGCCCTCTGGTCTTTGTATTAGCACCGACAGAAGGAGCGGGTGTAGCGACTGTAGATGCAGGTGAGAGATGCTCCTGCACTCTCAGTCCTGATTGGTTAGTCTCTAGAGATTTAGCCTATAGACGCAAGCATAGCGTAACACAAGAGGGACCATTTGCATAGAGTGTATCAAATATACTTGCACCCCATGCACCTAAACCAGCATTATTAACCAGCCAAAAGTGATGCCAACCAATGAAAAAGGGGCACTTAAACAGGAAGATAATCTTTTATTTCTGTATTCAATGCTCTTTAAGGATTTATGAGGCACTTTTGTTTACTTACTGATTTTATTTTACAAAATTAACTTAGAAACTTGACAAACTACTTTAAACTTTCACTCCAACACTTGCATTGCTTTCAGAACAAAGGCATCATGCAAGTTCAACTATCCTTGCACGTTGAACTATCCTGGACATTTGAAAGCAGGCAAACAATGTCTGTGATCACTCAAGTGCTGCAAAGCTGAACACGCATTCAGCCAGGGGCCTTGCTCTGATCGTTCTGCACATCATCATTCCTACTCATATCGGTGGCAGTGAAGCCACACAGTGCATTCTAACACTTTGAATCACAACATTCTTGTCATACCTGTACACACCTATCTTCCATCTGTCCTGCTCTTCCCACTGCAGGCATTTACATATCATTGCCTGGAAAACAAAAGCACATGTATCTGAGCTCTTGGTTTCTGTCTCAGCCTGTAGAGGAAAACCTGTAGAGAAAAATGCACTTGTCTCATCTCCCATTCAGGCCAAACTATCACTACATTGGCCTCTTCCGTCACTCCTTCCTTGCCAATTGCTTTCCACTTTTGGCATTATAGACATTCAGCATCCTCTGCCCCAATCCCCTAGTCTGTGTTTGCCAAATTTCTATTGGTGCTCTGTGTGCATGGGCGGCACAGACGGGGAATTGCTCATTGGACAGGGTGGGCCTCTATTACTACTACTTAATATGCCCTGCCTTTTACATCGTGTCGTTCTCTGGATTTATAGGGGGAAAAAATGCATGTAATTATTATTTTTTATTGACTGGATATTCTGAGCCACCTTACTTTGGTTTTCTTAGAGGTAGGAGCCTTGTGCTCGCCACTGCCTGTTAATTGTTTTGCCTCGATTGTGTAATGGTTATAAAGACTGCTATTTTTTGTCATTATGAATATTGTGACTATTGTCAGTGTTTCCTCAAGAGGGCACTGTGAAGACGGTCTCAAAATTCCACCTCAGCTGCCCTTAAAACGCCTCAAATCTTGTCTGATGGTCAGAGCCCCCTTAACGTCAAAAGGGATTGTGAGAAAACAGGTCAGACGAGTTTGATTTTAAAATCGTATTTATGAACTTGCTTAATCAGAATGCCTTTGTATGCCGTTTTACTGATTCTTCATTGTGTCCAAGGTGATTTGTATATATAAATATATAATATTTACATGTTATATTTTGGCCCAACACACACGGGGCCTTTTCACTCTTGAGGCCAGTGTTTTACTGCTTGTTCTGTACTCGATAAATACCAGTCTGGGGATATTTCCTGGGCACCACTAAAACCAGATGCAGTTCTTCACTTGCCGAAGCCACAAAAGCACCTTGCAAAGGGGAGACACAAAAATTTGCAGTCACCCTAGAAATGTATCGTGGACACAGGAGAGTCCGTTCCTCTCCACACAGCCTCACGGTCTGTCAAAGCAATATTGAAGCCACTGATCAAGAACAGTCCTTCTCATAGCACTTCCCAATAGATATGAATGAAATGACATGGAAGCATATTATTTTGGCTCTGTGTGTGATAGTACTGGAGCTCTGTTGGGGAGGGTTATTTTTTAATGAAAATAAAATGTGTTTTTTTTTTTAATGTTTTGTGATTTTATGTCTTTATTTTAAATTAGACTAAAAGGTAAATGGATTTCTTCATTTTGCTACGAAAGTTTTAGTTTTATTCTAATGTATTGCAGTTATCATAATGACTCTTCTATAGTGAGACAAACGTTTTCTTAGTCAGGTGAATCTTAATCCATTCTTTCCCCACATTTCCACACATTTTCCCCACATTAGTCCATAAGAAATCTCCTTGGTTTCAATGTTACAGCAATAGAAGCTTCACACATGCTACCATTTGGGATCAGAAGAGTCACTTCAGTTACACCTAAATTTTCCTGGATGATTTTATCCGACAACCGTCTAATTGGACATGCATTACTTTAGTAATTCAGTTAAAAAATAGACATAAAGTTTGTCGAGAGGGAAACAGAAAATGTGTTCAAATGTCTTAGTACATAACTGTACTGACTGAACCTGAAATCACAGCAGCCCAGCTCAAGTCAAAGCTTTTCTATGGACTCTGGGAGTTTGATTTCCAAGACACTTTTTAATATTTGGTGCATGCAAATGATATGATTTGTTGGTTGCCCATGTTATGATATAAATTAGTTTGGTGATTATTGAAGTACTGGCTCTATCCATGCTTTGTGAAGCTTTTTCAAATCTCTTGAATGGGAGAGCTATTGGGTACATCCTTCAATCAAAATTTATGACAGGTTATGAATATGCATATTAAAAATGGGGTGAGAGGAGTGGAGTGGAATTTATATGTTCATGAATTTCACACCTCTCATCGCAACTATTGGTAGCTATTGATGTCATGAGATAGAGCAGCAGTTAATGACTTACTGTAATTCTTTATCACTGGCCTGTACTGTTCTTGGTGAGTCTGAAAGACACCCCCCTACTGTTCGCTCGCGGGATAAACAATCTGCTTCCTCTCCCCCATTCTTTGTACTTGGTCTAAAAGATGGTACTGCTTGTACTCAGTCTGAAAGACACCTCTCTTTGTTTGTACTTGGTCTAAAACATGACTGTCCTAGTGGTCTAAACGAATTGTCTCCTCAGCTCCCTTTGTCTGTACTCAACCTGAAAAACAAGGTTTTATTTGCAGTTACTTTAATCTTGTCTAGATTACCGTAAAGTATTTTTATTAAAGATAAAAGATTTATTTTTAAATTGTCATTTTAGATTTAACTTTAAACTTAAGAATCAAACATAAAAGTCTTTAAATGTACCCTAAAGTATAAAAAATAAAAGCAGTTCTTACAGTTTGAGACATACGTCACAATTTAATTTCTTAATTCAATTCAGTTGATTTATATAATACTGAATTATTAGTATTATAATTCATTTATACCTAATTTACAAATAGGTAATCAGCAAGAAAAACATTCACAGAGTGGATGTAGTAGATTCGGAGTACATGAGATACAGGATAGAAGAGTTGACTGAATCAAGACATTGTTCATAAGTTCAGACTGGGGAGCTAACTGGCAAATTGCTAGCTAAATAATACTAATTGTAGTAATTTTTTTTATTATATACTGCCAGTACACACTATAAGAACTAACAGCTTTTATATTTTAAGTTTAAAGTTAAATCTAAAATGACAATTAAAAAAACTACTTTAATCTGGATAAGATTAAAGTAACTCTGCAAATAAAATCTTGTTTTTCAGGTAGAGTACAGACAGGGAGCTGAGGAGGCAACTCTAAACGATTAGACGTTTAGACTCATTTATCCCACGAAAGAGCAGGAGATAGGTGTCTTTCAGGCTGATTACAGGCAAAGGGAGCTGAGAAGGCAAGTCTAATCCCACGAAAGAGCAGGAGATAGGTTTCTTTCAGGTTGAGTACAAACAAAGGGAGCTGAGCAGACAAATCGTCTAGGCCACTAGGACTAGTTTTAGACCAAGTACAAACAAAGAGAGGTGTCTTTCAGACTGAGAACAAGCAAATAGGAGCAAATAGGAGGCATGGCTCTAGGACAGCCATCTTTTAGACCAAATACAAAGAGGAGGGGGAGGAAGCAGATTGAGGAACAAGGGGGTAGGGGGGTGTCTTTCAGACTCACCAAGAACAGTACAGGGCAGTGATAAAGAGTTACAATAAGTTAACATATAACTTATGTTAACTTAAGTTATATGTTAACATATAACTTAACTTATAACCCCACCCTATAACTTAACATATAACCCCACCTTATTTTTAATATTCATATTCATAACCTGTTATAAATTTTGATTGAAGTGTGTACCTAATATCTCTAAAGGGCTTTGCTTCACAATCCTCTTAAAGTTGCAGTTATTCTTGCTACTTGTGCACTTTTTTGGCCACATTTTTATCCTTTCCAATTAACCTTTCATTAATTTTATTGGATGGTGCATTCAGTGAACAAGTAGACCTTTCAATGGTGTATTCATCCTTTGTGTAGAGGTTTAAGATGAAATTTGCCTTAATTATCGATGCCTTAAAATTGTGTTTTCTATTTTAGAAATCCTTGTGAATCTCTTTTAATCATTTTGAATGGACTGTTCTTCACAATCCTCTCAAGGTTGTAGTGCCCTCCCTTTTCAGTAGCTATATTTTTATCTACTAAATTTCCTATGAAAATGTTTGGATAAAGCACTTAGTGAAGAGCAAGAGCTTGTGTGGTTTATGTCGACTTTATTTAGTGGTTTTCACTATGTGTAATAAAGCTATACATTTTAAGTTTTCATTTTTACACTGTGTTGGTAAAATAAAATTTAAACTCGATATTCAAATGCACCTGTAATGTTCCACTGATTTATTCATAAACGTAGGATTACCTCTAGCTGAAGGCGGAGTTCTAGTTCTGACGTCTGGCAACATTGAGCCCACCTCTTCCTGTCGGTGTCAGAAAGGCAACTTCACCATATTTAGCTGGCTTGCCGAAGCCCTGCAGAGTTGTTCTGTCAACCAAGTCTGGAAATCCCGACACTTATCGGCGAATACACAGCGGGGTTGACAGCTTCGTTTCGACGCTTGGACACTACTTCCAGACGACGACGTCTGCGGAAGACGGAGACTGGGCAAAGCGACCCGCCTGAAGCAGCTGTTTTTAACGCGATAAAAAGTGGCCGTCGTCTGTCAGAATTCCAACTATCAGTAGAGCTAGCCTGCGAGCTAACTACTTTAGCTGCTCCTACGACTCCTTGTGCCGTGGTTAAATATTTATGTCGTCCCTGGGGACGGCCATACATCGGTGGGGATTTAGTTGGACTCAGTGACCCCGCTGTGATGATCTCCTGACAGCTCCTCTCGTCTGCTCCAACCACTTTCCCCCAAAGCCTGGCTAGCAAGCTAACTTGGCTAACTAGCAGATTTTTATTCCCCACAGTAGCCACTATCCTTCGCCGTGGCAGTGAAATCCGATTTTAGTAGTCGGCGTGCGGAGAAGGTGGTTTGTGGAGCCAAAGGAAAACCATAACGAGGGTTGCCTTTTCAAAGTGCGAGTGAAAGAGGAGGATATCGGGGGTTAGGACACGCTGTTACTCAGCGGAGGAGGCAGAGGCGCTGCACTCCCGAAGGAGACACCGGACTTAACGGAGGAGTCCCGAACGTTTGACATCTGTGATCCGGGAAGCGAACCGGGCAGAGACCTCATGAATGGAAATCGGAACTACAGGTGATTAATGTTGCAGTATTTCTTTTCTTGGCTGTTTCGCAAGTAGGGGTGAGACGGAACATAGGTGTAATACATCCATTATTCTAGATCGTAGGTTTTCGATCACTCGCACGTCAGGATCGTACATTGTGTAGAAGTAGTGGATGGACAAGATGTGTAATTATTTTTTCTTTTGGGTCTCATGGGGAAATGATTTAACTATTCTCAATTTCGTATTCAGTTATACTGAGGAGAGGTGGTTCTGCTGATTTTACATCATCAGGCAGGTCAGGTGTGGGCTTCAAACACAAGCCTGGTATTCCCCTGAAGCCTCGCATTGCTGGTCATTGCAGAACATGTGACCGTAGCTGAACTCTTGTCAGGAACTGACCCCTCCAAACTGACCTCAACATATTTAGCTGCTGCCTTTCACCCTAACATCTTTACTATGGTACATATGTTTGGTGCTCAAAACTGTTAGGCAGGCAGCACAGTTAAACAATAATAAATAAATAAAACGAATGTTGTGATCAGACTCAGATTTTGAGGTTTTTGTAAACGGTTATAAAGAGATGTGATAGGAAAATGTATTTATATGTAAAAACATTTTTATCTGAAATGACTGTAAAGTAGCTTAAATGATATCAAGATCATGCATGTAGGTGAATAGTAAGACAAGTCTTTCTAAAGTTAATATTTTGGATTAATTCTGGTCCGTCATATTGGAAAGCTGTGATCCAAAATCACAAAAAGTGTTCATTTAAAAAAATGTTTTGAGAATTTGCCTTGAAATATTCGACTAATGAACTCAGATCAATATTTTGCCTATTTAGTTGTAATAATAAATGTGTGGGGGATTTCCAGTCCAGAGGTTACTTTTAATAGTATAGAAAACTGTCACATGCTCTGACAGAAAATAAATTAAATTCTTGCATTGTTTCCAAAATAAATCCTGAAATCATATAATATATATATAATAACAACAGTAATAATAATTATGATAAATTCTTTTGTTTACTTTGTCATCAGAAATTCTGTACTTATAAAATATTTTGTCCCAGAAACAGAAATACAATTTTTTCTAACTTAAAAAGAAGTTTCATTTTAGTTACCGTAATGTTTAATTTAATTTTTTTTACTCATCTTTGTCCAGACCTGGTGAGAACCAAACAGTGGCCACCTTGATCATAGTAGTAATAGTTAAACAGTTTTGAATCACCTGGCTTTGTCTCCATTGTAACGGAAGCTTTCTTCTTATGTGACCATAAACTGAATGCAAGGTTCTCTTGATTAGCCAGTGATACATGATACTAGAGCTGGTCCGTTGCCCACTCCCACCTCCTTTGAGAGGAGATCCCTCTCTGTTGCCTGTTGGTCTGTTAGTTACTCAGCCTCCTTCAGCTTCCCAGCATTAACAGCAAAAGGGACTGCAAGGTGTTTTCCCACCAACATATGGTAACAGATGGATGCCTCAAGCAAATGCAGAAGTGAATGAATGGTGTCCAAATGCTAGAAACAACTTGGTGTCTCATATTGAAATTCTGTTTCTTTAATCTAAGTTTTAACATTCTGACAGGCGCATCAAAAGTCTTACATAGTAGAATGCTTGAAAACGATTACTGGGAAAAATTTAACCCAATATCCTAATAAACTCCTGGCCTGTTTATTGTAGTTTACCCCTCCAGCTCCTCAATCAGCCTGGTTGCCATAAAAGCAGACCTGGAGACCTGCCAGTAGTGGATGTGTTTGCTCAGGGCTCTGAGAACACAACACATGGAGTTTCACTGACTATACCATTATCCAACTTGACATTTAGTTAGTTAAAAACATTGCTGGTGTCTTCATTTTGAAAAACATTAATACAGATGCAAGTTTGTGTTGATAATATGCCGTGTGTTTGTTAATTGGTCCTCTTGTGTTTCAGCATGCTGACCGTTGAGGTCTGTTCTTGGGTGAATGATTAAAAGGGGGGCCTTCTACTGGTCAGTCTGTGGTCTAGAGAATGGTGTGAGGAAAATGCTTATTGATCACTACGCCTGTTTTGATTTTTCTCAATGGTGCCAAGCATATTTGCCAAGGGGGCCTTTGTTCCCAAGAGCTTAGCAAGAGGGCTGTAAGAAGAAAAGGCTTTTGAAGCTAAAAAAAATTAAATTAATTTAACAGCATTGATATTAACACAGCGCATCAGATGGTGAACATTATTTTGCCATGGCATAAAACAAGCCCTGTCATATTAAGAAAAGTGTGAATGCCCATCCTTTTTTTGTTTTGTATTTTCTGTAAACCTTCTAACTTGTAAATTCCATTTACTTGAAACAAGATATGAAAGGGAAATACCTTAATCCTACTTTTGGTGTAATTAATTGACATTTGGCACATTTCTGGTGGGGCTGTTTTAATAATTGTTCCAAGTTTGAAAGACATTTCTGTTTCAGATGATCACAAAGAATATACTGTAATCTAAAAATTATACTACAGTAACTGTCATATTTCAACTTCAGTAACACATGAATGAATCATGTTTAAAATGCAAATATTTTGGCATTGGTTAAAGTAGGGAATGGGTAAGCAGTGTTTCCCAAACTTTGGTCCTCAGGGCCCACTGTCTTGCATGTTTTAGGTGTTTTCCTGCTTCCACACACCTGGCTTCAATAAATTTGTGACTAATGGGCTCATGTGGACCAGGATAGAGAACCACCAATAATGAATCTGTCTCACCCCCAACAAAACACTTTTCCAACCTTTACCATGATAATCATATTTAGGGAGGGGGGAGGACAGCATTAGATGCTTTGGTTTTATTCTTCTGCTTTGTTTGGAAGGACAGCTATTTGTTCCTGAAAAACAATGTGTGAAGCAACGCTCTTAAATTTATGAAGTGGGGGAAACAAATTGTGACAAATAACCTTGGTTTCATTTTTGACTAAATAAAGGTTATTTGATTAGGTATTTAGCCCTTGCTCTCAGATATACAAAATTACAAAAACCTGATTTTAACTCTTGTCTAGCAGAATAGTATTTAACCAAAGAAATGAATTTGATTTGTTCTTGATGTTTATCAGTCAAAAACCTCATGAGGTAAGATATCTTGCCCAGAAATTATCTTCCATCTAAAGATTTCTGTTTCATTTTTTCTGGCTGGTTGTTTGTACTGAACAGAATCCATTCACAAATCTTCAAAGTTAAAATGGAAACTATTTTGCTTCTGGTTAAAACCTTGGATTACATGTTATTTTTCATTTACTGGAAAGACAATGAGATGGCTTTTCACAGCACAGCAGGCAGAGGGGGGGATCCCCACCTTCAACTATCCACCTGTCACATTTTACCCAGGTGGGATTTGAGTTGGCAAGAGATGAATCAGCTCAATATGAGCTAAAGCTTGAGGTGGACTTTGTAGAAATCACAGAAGTGAAATGTATTTATTGGATGCCTAAAATAAGAAATCGATTGGTGTTTTTAAGCATGCTCTCATTTTCCTGCAACTTTCTTTCCCTGTTTTGTAGCTGCCTTTGTTCAGTCCTCTCATTCCCGCTCTTTTTTTCTTTTTTCTTTTTTTCACAGTCGGTTCCGACCCCTTACCCCCAACCCAACTCCTCTTTCTCTTCCTTGGTTACTGCTTCTGTTTCCCTCTCTGTGCCCCAGTGGGAAACTCTGCCTTCCCTGTCATTCTCCTTGTAGGTCGATTCTCTGTGGATTTTGTACAGACAGTAGGGTCGGCTTTGAGGGAGGGCTTAGCACTTGATTTGCAGTCTCTCCTCATAATACTCAGTTCATTCAAGCTGCCTGTTGACAATGGGTTACCCCCCCCACCCCCATCTGTGGTCCCAACCACCCATAAGGCTAACTATCGGCATATTGTTGTTGGTTTCTATGGAGAAAGCAGTTAAACCTTATAGTCTTTAAGGGGGGTGTTCATTACTGTGCTAAACAAAAATGTATCATTGATTATAAAGACATTAGAGCTAACCAATTCTTTTTAATAAGGGTAACTGCTGTTGGATTAATTTGTTTTTCATTCAGATTATTAACAGTTTTACATAAGATTTGTTAAAATTCAAATAGTGTTTACTGAAATGAAAACACATTTTTAAAGATTTGTTTTCATTATCCTTTTCATATAAAATTTGGCTTAAAATATAACATTTTTGTATTACATTGCCAGCATAATTTTTTCTAAATATTTACACAAAATTAGATTAGCTTTATTACAAAATCTAATTACATTTATATGAAAACAGAAAAGTAACAATTACTCATACTGTTTCTACACTAACAGAATGCAGAGAAACGTTATGGACAGAAAAAATGGACCTTGAAGTGAAAGCCTTCATTTTCTGCTTTGAGCCTCACTGAATGATAGAAATCACTCTGTTGATCATTTGAATTTATTCAGTTGAAATGTTGTTTAGAAACCATGTCTCTTAAATGTTTAACTTAGGCTCCGTCTGCAATATGTTAATGTAGTCAGTATGGCGTAAATAATGCAAATAAAAACTTAGAGGAAGTAAAATTCATGCAGGTAAGAACATTTTTATTTTCAGATACAAAACCTGTTCAAAGTTAATTATTCAAGGAATGACTCAGACTACTCGTTACTCCAAATGTAGTTTTTTTCCCCCCTCACTGTAACAAGAATCTTGCATTTTGTAATGTGTCTCTTAAAATGTTAAGATGATTATTAGCATCTTAGCATCGACATGTTGCAACATCCACATGTTGGATGCTGCAACATGTGGATGTAGCATCCAACATGCTGCATCCATTTAAATAACTTAAATAAAAGTTATTTAAGTTTAACTTTTATTTAAACTTAAATAAAAGTTTAATTTGATCAAAATTAAACTTTTGATAGGCTTAATTTTACTTTTATTAATCACAAAAACCTTTGTGATACTGTTGCTTAATTATCAGTTATCATGAAGCAACAGTTTCCTGTTATGTACAATTTTCTGTCCATTTTCTTGCAGGCATCTCAGGTGTTACAGATAAATATATTTTTATCAGTCATAATGGTTCTATGATTGTTTATAGCCATAATTGAATTACAGAATAAAATAATTTCCCTCGTTTAGTACCTAGGTACTTTAATCACACGTTAGTCAACATTATAAGTAAACGAGCCCTGACCTTTGTCTGCTCAGACTGTCAGGCTGGACCAGCAATACAGAAGGCTTCATTTAGGCCACTGGGTCTCAGATATTTGCCTTAGTAAATATAAATAACAAAATATTGAATTTAAGATGACATGCTAAGTGGTCATCTGCAACAGCTCCATTTCCTGGAGAACCAAATTTGTTTCATTCTTCATCTATGGTTTGGAGCCAAACAAAATTATTCCAAGGGCCACAATAGGCCCTGTGTCACACTTTTGATATCCCTCATTTAGTTTTTTTTGTCCATTTTCACCTACTACTGTCAAACTGTCATGAATTCCCTTTTGGGACCTTCTCAGGTCTGGGATTAGGCTCACTAACTCCTCCCTCACACACTTTCTGAAAATATTTGTGCAAAATGCTTTGCACTCTTTAAGCCCAAGTTTTGCCTTGAAGAAAGTGGAGAAGGGATTTCAACATATTTGCATGTTGTTGTGAATGAACATACCCTTGTCAGCCTGTCGTTACGTGACGGCCGACTGGTGTTTATCCGTAGCTAAGAGTGGCAGTGACTCCCCTGGGTGCGAGGTGCAGCATGCTCTCTCTGAGGTTGATAGAGGGAGCAGGAAGGAGCAGTGATGAAGTGTAGGACAGGCATCAGTCCTCCCAGAAACTTTCAAACTTTCTATGAGCAAGCACGTCTCTAGGTTCGGCCAGTTGTGACTGACGCCATTGTGCCTGTTTTCTGAACTCTTGTCCTGTTCCTAACGTTCAGGCCTCTCCGGATTAGAAGTACAACAGCTGTATTGTGTGTGTGTGTGTGTTGCGTTGTGGACTTGCTTGTTGGCGTCAGTAGTGTGAGAGGGGCCGTTTGTGTACGGGAGAGACGTGGCGGAGGGCGTTTGCAGTGAGTGGATGTCAGCCTGGCTTCTCACCAGACAGTTTCCCTGGCTCCCGGCCCACTGTTTACAGTGTGACTGTGTGGTGTTACAAGACAGCCGAGTGGAATGAGTTCGCATTGCTGAGATGTTTCTGCAACATTTTTCAAGAAAAAATGTGTCTCGATTACTGCTGCACTATAGAAAACTGAATTATTTTTGCCACATGCATGCAATTTTTAGTTTCCTTATTGTTCTTGCTACATAATTATTTGATAAAACCTGAAGTAATTATTTGGTAGTGTTGAAATTAAATTTTTCTTCCGTGCGTCTTGTCATTGTGTATGAAAATACTGAGATTTTGTACATTAAAGATACCATTCAAGTGCACTCACACCTGCTTTGTTAAACTTGTTTTAATAAAACTAGTTATTTTGCCTAGAAAGTCCAGTTCTTTTGCAGATGTATGAATGTGTACTCTAACTCCAATGCGGACCAAAAAAGTGAACTATAGTCCAGCTAAAAACTGTGGTCTCTGTTCAATAAAGTGAACTCTAGTGGTTCGAATGCATATGAGTGTCAAACGGTCTGGTGTTCACTCCAAAACCAAGAAAGGAACAATATTGCAAGTTATCTTGGATAATTTCAACCAAAACAAACACATGAGTCTAGCGCTAGCTGGAGAAATGGTTCGAGGTCTTCTGCCAAAGATAAAAGAGAAATCCTACAGCCTGTGTTTACATTTTGTGGAGAAGGAAGTAGCTCTGTGTCGTCTACAGAGGTTTTTGCATTGTTTCTTTAGTGGTTCTTGGTGCAGCGCCACCACAGGCAAGGAGATCAACAAGTTGCTTAAAGGGTTTTGTTGGTTTGACACAGTGCAGTGCGAAAACGAATTGCACCAGCTGAATATGTAACAAATGGTGCAACATTGATCTCCAATTGAACTGAGTAGCCTGATTATCAGGTGTGAAAACTCCCTTAGAAGATTTGGAATCAGTACAGTTGTAAGACCACAAAAAGATTGCATAATACCAGCTGACTATATTAAACAGCAGAAAACTGAAACTTTGCATGCTGATTGTGGTTAAATGTTCTCTCTCTTTTTTGTTTGCATATCTAAATGCACAGACTCCGGAAACGAAACCACTCTGATGTATAGTAGGAAGATCTGATCTACCTCAACCCATGCCTTTGTTTATTAAGGCATAGCCTTCCGGTAATTAACCAAAAGTACATCTGAGTTTTCACTCTTGATTTCTAAAGCAGAAACATGGGTGAAGCGTTTTTAGTTAAACTTCTGATTTTTCTAAAGTCGTTCTTGAAGATTACTAACAATCGGTTGGTGCAAAGAAGTGAATTTTTGTCTGAAACTTAACATTTGTTCTAGCAAACTGCATCATGTCACAAACAATGGGTCTTTTTTTTTTTTTTTTTTTTTTTAAATCAAAATATGTCAGATTTTGTAATATAAGCCTGGATATTTGGTAACCTTATGATGGCATGTTTGGATGTCTTCATAGGTGTGCAGTGTCTTGTTCACTAATGTTCCATCGTATTAATCTTAATGAGATGCTATAGAAACAACCATAGTTTTCTCTTTGAAACATAGTGCATTGCCACACCTGTTGCTGCACAATGAGAGTCAACTGATTGCACTTTTCTGTTGCTTACAAGTAAGACAAATTTCCAGTTGCTAAAATCACATCGTTGAACACGGCTGGACTTGAATAAATTAATAAAAGGTTTCATCAAAAGTAAACTCTCCTATTGCTGGGGTAGACATAATTCCTCCTTTCAGAGCAACTAGTCCTCATGTTTATTTTACTTTTAGAAGATCACTTTGTTATGTCTCCCTGAAGGAAGACTTGAAGCGGTACATGGCGATCCCGTTATCAGCTTTGTTTTGTTGAGTCATTACTGCCAGGTTCATAAATGCTTCAATAAACATCTGTGTGACATGCTTGTTAGATTTTCAGGCTCTCAGCTTGTTGCCTCCCACGTGTGTATTATTTAGCAGTTCTTTGTGTTCACAGGTGAATGAGTGCTTTGACTAAAATGGGTTTTCTCAAGCTCTTGGTATTTTGGAATGGTGTGAACTACTGTGCTCCTTGTTCTCTGTAGAGATTTGGGTTTTAAATAATAACCCCTCTACAGGATAGTAGAGTGGTCTATATTTAGACAAGAACAATTTACAGGAAAAAAAAAAATTGTTTCAAAGGAAAAAAAGAAAATAAATTACAATTAAATAAGTAAAAGTCAAATATTAATTTAATTTCTTTATTTATTTTTAAAATTAGGTATATTACACATGTGCATATTTGTTCTTTTTATTGTTTTCATTTTTAAAGTTTTATATATTTTTGTTGTCTATGCTGTAGATGGGTGAAGCAAAAGTCAAATTCTTTGGTGGTTGTTTCTTTGTTCACAAACCTGGCCAATAAAGCTGATTCTGATTATTAATCAAGAACACATGAAAATGCTTGACTACAAAAGTAAGTCCATTACTATAAATTGGGTTTCTTAGATGTAAAAGGAAAATAATAATGAATAAAATGACAAAGCTGATGCATAGAAACGGGGGTGCGAATTGGTTAGAGGTTTTGTTTTGAATTTGAGCACGTCACCTCAGCTTGTAGTAAGTTTCCATTTACAAAGAGACATGTTTTTGAACATTTAATGAGTAATTCTGCATTGTAAAAAGGAGTTTGTTTGAAGCTGAAAATCATGTGGTTGAGTTTGTGTAAAATGCCCAAAAAGTACCACTCTGACTGTATCGTTCTCTGTAACAACAAAAACTGAATTTCCTGCAGTCTTGCTGTTTAATACCACTTCTGTAAATTACTGTATGTGTGAGTTTCAGGCTTCTATTGATGAATTCAAAAGCTGGGTGCTTTAGTGCATTTCTTCTTCTGTGGTGGCCTTGTGACTCACACAGAGTAGAGGCCAGTTCCAAGACGCCGATTAAAAACCACAGAACATCAACCCTGCCTCTTCTATAATCATGCCACTCCCAGCTATCCTGGGAGAACATTTTTAGCGAGCTAGAAAATCAAGAACAGCATCTTATTTCTATAAATAACTCTTAAAAGATGCCTGTTTTCAGAGGTTTTGTGTGGGCTCACTACACAAGTTTCACAAATTACCAAACGGTTAATCTGCACATAGTTGTGAGTAGCAGAATTTCCAGCCTTCCCTCAGACTTTTTTTTTTTTTGCACATCTTGTTCAAGTAATTCTAAGTCTTTACCCTTTCATCAACCTAGTCATTTTCCACAGGAAAAAAAAAAGCGTACGTCCCGACTGTAAATAAACAAGCTCATGTTGTGTTCTGTTACCTCACTTCAGGTTTCTTTTTTGTTGTGGGGAGATTTTCTATGAACTTCCCCCTGAGCGCAGCTTTCAACTGCAGCCTACACATGTGGGACCCGTGAGTCAACTCGGAGATGAATCACACGCTCAAACATGACTCTTATTTTTCAATGACACATAACAGGCAGCTTTTTTTGGTCAGGAGCGCTGAAGCTGTAGGGAAAGTTGAAATGAAAGCACTATGGGTTGATGGGGAGGAAGAGTAAACAAAGCAGCACCAACCAGGCAAATAAGCGAGCCTTCAATGAGTTCCTGTACAAAGATGTATGTTTCATAACAAAAGCAGAATGAGACAATCATTGGAGTAGTACAAACAGTACAGTAAGTTGTGATGTCAGCAAAAAGTTAGTGTTCTTAGCTTTGATGAGGCTTTGCAAGCCTCAGCAGAGCCTAAGTAGCCTCAACAAGATTGTCGCGGATTAAAGTGGAAAATAACAGTTTAAGGATCAACGTGACTCATGCTTCAGACATTCACGTCTTTTTTTTTTTTTTCTACTGCTAAAAGCAGCCATGTGTCATTTTTTATTTTATTTTATTTTTTAGTCATTATGTGCTTGAATTTTGTTATTTAGAGCTTAGAAATTTTAAACCCTTTGACACACTATAATCAGATATTTACATCTTTGAGGCATATACTTTCTGTCTGCATAACGGTCTAAAATGGCAGAGGGAAGAGCTCTTTGCAAACATTTTGATTGTGTCTCTTATTGCTGATTCATCTAATTAGCAAATACACACAAGCCAAAGCTGAAAGTTGACAGGATTTCCGTCAGGGTTGATGTGCCTAGAAATGCCAGAATTTCTCCTCTTTGTTTTTAATCGTCAGCATTGATCATGTTTGATATGAAAGTTGCAAAGATGTGGTTTTGTGGAGGGTGCAGTATGTTTGTGGGTGTTTCGTGATTAGAAATGTCAGCATGTGATGTGCCGGATTGTTGGCATTTTCCCCATACACATAACCTTATGGTGACATTTTCAGTTTCTCTGCTTTATTTTGTCATTACAGCAAGACTGTCATTTGGGTTCAATTGAAATTCAAGAAGACTTAATGCACTTTTATTTGATGTTCAGCAAAAACAATATAATTGAATATTAACTGAACATATACACAGTCAAAGTAAAGAACTAATACGCCTAAATATTTTGCACTTTTCATTTAAATCGCAAACCGCAGCAAATTGTTTTGTAATTTTTTTTAAAGATAAACCAACGCATAGTATCTCATTAAAAAGTGGAAGAAAAAAAAATTTACAAACAAAACCCTAAAAGTTGTTATTTTCCAGTCAGCTTTAGTCTGATACCATTAAGTAAAATCCAGAGCAGCCTGTTGTATTCAGTCACCAAATTAGAAAATAGTCCACCGGTGTGTAATTTAATCCAAGTCTAAATACAGATGTTTATATTTGTTTCTATATTAAGGCCTCAGTGGTTTGCTAGAAAACATTGTTGGGCAAATGGCTTATTAAGATCAACAACCACACCAGACAGTCTGGAATAAAGTTGTGAAGAAGGAGGATCAGGCTATAAAAATAATGAGGCCAGACCTGTCAGGTTTTGATTTGTGAAAGGTATTTATCCTCCTCTTTCCGCTAAACAGTCATGGATTTCTTTGTGTTGCTCTATCACATCAAATCCCTATAAAATCTATTAAAGTGGTTGTAGCAAGATCAAGGGGTATAAATACCTTTTATGCTGTGTGTAGTGTACATTACAGAACTGTTGAAAAGTTACTATTGCTCAAGTTTTAGTATGTTTTATGAGTCACGTTTTTTATGTTTCTGGCCTGAGTGACTTGAATCTGATCCACACAAACACTGTTTTTATTGTATTCCCTATATTTTTCTTCTCTTCTCAGGAGCCGTTGGGCCCCAGGCCCTGTTCTCCATGCCTCGGCGGCCTGGCTATGGCACCATGGGGAAGCCAATCAAGCTGCTGGCCAATTGCTTCCAGGTGGAAATCCCAAAGATGGATGTTTACCTTTACGAGGTCGACATCAAGCCTGACAAGTGCCCACGTCGAGTGAACAGGTAAGATCTGGCTCTGCTAATGGAAATCACTTCACATCTGTTTAAAATAAGGCATTTTACTGATGTCTACTGCTTCACAGCTGGCAGTAAGTGGTACTTTTGTTTGTATTATCTAGTTAACATATAAATCTAGATACTGGTGACCTCTTCTTGGCAGAAGCTTCTTTAGAGATAGAGTCCAACTCAAAATCACTTCCAGCTAAGCAGATGTACCTGAACATGACTCACATCATTGGTTGGTTCTTCCCCAAGTGATGAACATTAGAAACATCCACCACTGTTCCAGAGCCAGAAGGTTTTTCTTTTCTTCAATTCAGCTTTCAACTTGTCAACTACTCGTTTGACCCTCTGCCCTGTTAAAGGCACCACAAGCCGGTTAAAATGTGTGACTGCTAGATGTATGAATAGCTTTTTCCAAAAGCCATCAACACTCTGAGTCAGTGTGCACCATGACACACACCACATCCTGCATTTTAAATTTGCAGCATTTTTATTATATATTTGTTGTAATGACCAAAGCGCCTCTTTAAAAAAAAAAAAAAAAAAAAAAAAGGCGTCCTGACCTGAATTCAGCTAAGCAGAAATGTGTTAGTCTGCTTTTGGCAAAGTACCGCCATGATTCATCAAGGGATTTAACCTTAACTATTGCTGGGAGTTTTTTCTCAAGTAGTCTTTTGACTCTACTTGTATTTGTGGAAAAATTTGTCCTTGTGCTTCTAAGGGTTCCAGTTATTAGTGAAGCAACAAACACTAAAGAAGAGATTGCTGAATTGACTAAAACTGTGAACCACATTAGTAAATCTGACAGGATAGTGGTGAACAATCATCTTTGAGGAAGCCAAGAAAAGAAGAAAATGTTCTTATTGTTTGTGACAATCACGTCCAGAGAAATAAATTTAAACTATTCCAAAACTTGGTTCTTTGTGAACCTTGGCAGATTTTCTAATGTAAAAATTTGTGTTTAAAGTTTTTCTTTCTTGATAGCGGAAATGGGATCGAAGAGTAGCCAAGATACAAATTGTGAGAGTAGTCCATTCTTATTGTTGAAATCTAGCTTACCTAAACTTTTTTCTGCTGGGCTTTAGTTCAGCCAGTGACGGCATCCTTTTCCTCTTCACCAGATATAAATATTTCCACTTTCCAAGGAGAGCATTAAGTGTAGATACAAGAAAGCAGGTGTTGTCACAGTCCATCTGTCACCAGCTCTTTGGAATATCCAGGACATATTACTGCTAATACTACTATGTCCTCTTCTTCTTTGTTCTTTTGTCTTTTCAACATTAGTACTTTAATGTTGAGGCTGTCGGTTTTACTTTAAGTTTAGCTTGTTCTGCTCTCCTCTTCTTTTTCTTTTTTTCTCTCACATTGCTAATTTTTTATGCAGCAATGTTTTATTGCCTTGTTTATTTTGAGTTTTACGACTTAATGGAGTTATTTAAAAAAAAAGCAAATAAAAAATTGTAGTTGAATCAATGTATTGAGTTGGTGAAGCAATAAGTCAGATTAATTATGATGAATTGAATATTGCAATAATCAACTAACTATATACAGTATACAGATTCTAGGCAAAAGGGCTAATTGCTAAGATATCTACATATCCAGAGCAGTAACAAAACTAAAAATGTGCCCAAAATACACAGTTCATGTTCATAAGATTAAAAAAAACAACCTTTTTTGTCGGTAAATATAGTCTACTCAGAATTTAAGTGGAATAGTTGTAGCTAAAGGTATGCTGTCACAGCACTTTAGACAAAAAATGTTTGTCTAAAGTGAATTGAATTTTCAGTATTTTTAACTTATTTCTAGTATTGTCTAAAATATGCTTACATGGGTGAATGGAAGAAAAAAAAATCTGCAGACTGTGCAAATTCTTTTTTATCCGATTAATCATCGGAATAATTGCTAATTTAATCATTTACTAAAATAGTCGTTAGTTGCAGCATTACATTGGAGCAAGTTGCACCTTCATTAGGTCTCTGTTTCGTAGAGAGTGTGATTCCCACATAGTAATGCATTTCAGAAGATACCACTAAGCAGCAATAATGGCTGTACAACGAACAGGAACAAATGAAGGCTGGCATGTTTAAACTTGGATTTGTACGACACACACCATATTTGCAGCAGCTTTAAATAATTTCATTTAAATCAGTAGTTACTAGTTTTGGATACCTCAGTAAACCTTGATACCACATATGGTCTGACCTTTAAATTATCAATACAAGAAGCAACTGTGGAGAAATAAAAGCTGTAGTCTCTTATGTTCTTCTCAAAATTATGTTCCAAGCATATCCAATAAACCAAATCTAACTTTAGATTATTATTTACAACAGTAAATTATCAAATTTTCTTCTCTTTAATTTTGCGGTGTGCTTTGTGCATTTGAAGCAGCCTGTGTTTGTGTTGCTCGTTGTTTGAGGATCTCACATCTTGCCGAAAACAGCAATAAAACCTTGCATTTTTTCATGCCATGCAGGGAGGTGGTCGACTCAATGGTGCAGCACTTCAAGGTCACAATTTTTGGAGATCGGAGGCCGGTCTATGATGGAAAGAAGAGCTTATACACAGCCAACCCACTGCCTGTGGCACCGACAGGGGTGAGCCGAAAAGTAGTCACACAATTGTTCAATGAATGAAAACAATCGATTGAATATCTGTACCTTTTTTGGTCTTTCTTGACTGTTTTTGCTTTGTCCCACAGGTGGACCTCGATGTCACCCTTCCAGGCGAGGGAGGCAAAGACCGTCCCTTTAAAGTTTCCATCAAGTTGTGTCTCTGGTCAGTTGGCACATGCTGCACGAGGTGCTGACGGGCCGCAGCATGCCTGAACCGCTTGAGCTGGACAAGCCCATCAGCACCAACCCTGTGCATGCTGTGGATGTAGTCCTGCGACACCTGCCCTCCATGAAGTGAGCTGCTACTGTTGTTTCGTGGTTAAATTAATATTCTAATTTTTTTACCTGTATTTTTCTGGAATGATCCATTTCCCCCACTGGCTTTTTTTCTAATTAAGGCTTTAATCTTTGAGAACTTACAAGCAGTCTTAAATAATTAACTTTTATTGAAGAATTTACCCTCAAGGAGCTAGAGCATCTATCCCGAGTTTTCTCCACTCATCTTCTTCTATCATGACTTCTTAAAATAGAAAATGTAATAAAATCTGTCCCCTTAGATATTCTTAGTAAATGTCATGTGTTTGTGTTGCCATAGTGGCTCTCGTATCAGCACTCTGATCCAAACGGAAATCAAACACATCTTTTATGAACGCTCACAAAACAACATACTATCTTCCAGTCAATACCTTTTTCCTGAGGCACAGCATAAGATGGAGTCCTACACAATATTGCCAAAGGTGTAATAAAAAACTCTTTCAAAGGGTTATTAAAAGGTTGTTTTTATCAGCACCTTTCATTTAGCTCTGCTCACAGGTGCTGGAGGCTGAAGGTATTACTTTGGCATCTCCACACACCATCAGTTCAGGAGTCACAGAATAAAATGTGGCCTACATGCAGTATTTAATGTGTCTTTTGTGCAAAGTAATAAGAGGTGGATGCGCTGATGCTGTGTCATCAGCTTCTCATTTCACTGGTGCTGTCTGAGATTATATTCAAGATAAGGTGAATGTGACACTGTAACAAAACATTCTGATGTACGCTCTCAAGTTAGGATGTCATTTTCCTCTTACCTCCTGATAGTATTTGTAGTCTGCTGATTTGTTCACTTTCTTGTCTGTGTTAAGATTCCTTCAACATTTTCTAAGCTGTCTTCAAACCTTTGGCTCTTCTCTAATAATTCTTCCCTCTCTTCGTTCAGGTACACTCCAGTTGGCCGATCTTTCTTCTCAGCCCCAGAGGGCTATGACCATCCTCTGGGAGGAGGGAGGGAAGTTTGGTTTGGCTTTCATCAGTCTGTACGCCCTGCCATGTGGAAGATGATGCTAAACATTGATGGTGAGAGACCACTCCTACTTTTCGTTTTGTTTACTTACCCAGACTTCATAAAACACATCCATGCTTATGTGAAGTCATGTAAATATAGATCTTTTTGATTCCATTTCTTCTGTTATTGGGAATTGAGATTCTAAGAAGCAAGATTACTTTCAAGCAACTTTTGCTATCCAATTTTTAATCACTTAACTGGAAAAATAGTCAACATCATCAAAGTGTAGGTCTAATCTGTTAAGTCAAGCAGAAAGACCAGTCTTTTTTACATGTCGATAAAGTATTTATTTAGCTGCAGATGCATCTATGCTACAGATGATCAAACTTACACTAAGAGACCGCTGTTATTGCATTTTGGGCAATAAATAAATGTTTTTCAAATTCATTTTTGAAAAAAAATTATTTGAATTATTTTATGTATTTTTAATATTGTACAAAGTAATTTTAAGTGGTTAAATAAAAAATCTGCAGAATGCCAATGTTTGTATCAAATTAAAAACATTGGTAGTAAAATAAAATTGTCAATAAAAGAGTAATTTACTAAAATAATTGTTAGCTGGATCCTCTATTTCCTCTATTTACAAGCACAATTCTTCAGCGAGTAATTTCATAAAATGGAGAGAAATTGGCTCATATTGTTAATAGTAATAGGCATCATACAATATTGTAATTTTTTTTTAGCAAAACACACCTAACTTGGTATATCGTTGGTATATCGTTCCAGTACCCAAAGTCTATCTTTCCAAAAAATGCAGCTTGAACTTTATTCTTCTTTCTCTGCATTTATACTGTTACATACAATATCCTAAGGAATCAAACTATAGTTCCAGCTTTCTTTGTTTAGCTTTTAATCTCAGAAATGTACCTTTTGGGTTAAAGACTCTGTTGGGGCCAAAGTCTAGTTACTTTAGGGAATTACGTTAGTTTTATAGAGACCCTGAAAATGCTAAATTTGAAATGTGGTTTTTGCACCTGCTGCTTTGGTCAGGGAGCTTGGAAAAGGAACAGTGGTTTGCAAGATGGTTGCCGTGACAGTTAATGGGAACTGAGGGAAGCTTGTGTATGACTGTGTTGGCGTTAGCTTCAGTTGTTGAGACTTGAGCATTGTTGGAGTCTAGCTATGTGCAATATTTCCTTAACACAGCTTTTGTATTGCTGTGAATGCCTAAAACCCCTAGTTGAATTTAGGTCTTTGCCTCTTATTGCTGGATCCCTTCTTTGCCCTATTTTTGTACTCTGACAACATTTATAAAACGGCTTCCTGACCCAAGACTTGTCTAATCTCCATCTGCAACAAGAACTTTATTTGCAAATCATTCAGTGTTGCAATATGTACTGGGAACATCATTTGACAAGTGGGTCATTTTTCCTTTTCAGCTTTTTATCAAATTTGCCCTCCTACACACTCTGTCATGAAAAGCCCATATACTTGATAGGTGTAGCTGCAGTGAAGTTAGATTAGATAATTCATCATAACAGTTATAGTAATAGGTTATTGAATGGGAGGTCAATTGTTGTCACCTCCTATTTTTGAAAATCAGAGATTTGGTGTGTTTGTTGCATTCTTTTTGGATCATAACATTTGTATCATTTTTAGAAAAAGCTATTTATGCATTTTATTTTACAGCAAAAGCCACCCTATTATATTTTGCATTTAGTCTTTGTTAACGAGGCAATCGTGAAACTTGTGTATTTGTAAGTACTACGCATACAGTAGAAGTTATCATAAAAGATTTCTGTATAAATCTTCATTCAGGAACTTGTATTTTGTGTCTCTGTTGCAAATGATTTGGTATCTACTTATCACCTCCTGATTTAGCTTGTTAGCCTGTGACTCAAAACCAAGTCATCATGAACATATGGTCCTGCAGAATGGTGAACCATGTAGTTGGAGTTGTCATGCCAACAAGAGATGCACCAATTAAAACATGGCAAACTACCGATCCGTTTTTTTTTTTTTTTCTTCTTTTTTATTTAGCTCTAACCTGCCAATATAATTTTGATGCGGCTCCAATTTCCCTTCAAAACCTTGATTTAAGGACAGCATTGAGACTGTTTTTCTTGTCTTTCTGCCTCGACACGTCATTAATTATTTGCACTTGGACCAAAGGCAATGTTACTGTGTATATTTGTGTGTGTGTGCCTGGGTACTGGTTGTTGAACAGGATTTTACACAGATTTTAAAATGAGGACAAAATGTTGACATTTTAATGTGGCTATTAGTACTGTCAGTATGGCTAGCCTAGCATTTCTAAAACAGAGGTGTCTGTGTTTTTTCTTGCGGGACTTCATGTCTGAGATTTCAAAAACTGCAACATTTCAGTTCCTCTTATCAACTGGACGACTTGCTATCTCTCTTGCAGCATCAATTCCCTGTAAACTCTTCATAGGAAATAGATTGCTTTAAATGGCTTTTCACATCACTGATATTTGTCAATTTAAAACACCTCACTGATACTGTGACAGTCAGAAATGTTAATTGCATTAGGATTTTGCAATTTTCTTTTCAGATATAGTTTTTCTGTCGTAAGTAATAAGCATGTCAGTTAATTGCATAATAAATGAAAATGAGCTAGATGGGCACAGAAGTTTGTAAAAGGCAGTTTTTCTGCTTTTCCTGTACCAATCTAATGTCTAATGTTTTCCGAAGGGACGAGACCTCATAATCATATTTATGGTTTTTGTTATATTTGGTTATTCCAATTTTATTTTTTGTATTTTGTTGTTTAGTTTTTTTTTATTTAAAATGTCTTCTAATTCCAGTGTAAGTTGTTCTTTGTAAATGAAAGTTTATTGATCTTTGAGAGGGCAAACCTGCTTTATTATACGTTAACATGATCATACTTACAAATTGTCTCAAAACAACAATATTCTTACTTTTTGCAGTAACCTTTGGGAGAATTTATCATGCAGCAAAGTTTTTAATTGTGGCAAATCTATTAAATAATCAATAATTGTTCTTTCTTTGTCTTTCAGTCTCTGCCACCGCCTTCTACAAAGCCCAGCCAGTTATCCAGTTCATGTGTGAAGTGCTGGATATCCACAACATAGATGAGCAGCCTCGCCCCCTCACAGACTCTCATAGGGTCAAATTCACCAAAGAAATCAAAGGTGATACAGAGGTTTTGAGATCTGCCTGCATGTCAGATATTGAGTTTTAACTCAGTTTGAAGCATGTGTTTACTTGGCGAGAAGTTGAGCAAGATTAGCTTTAGCAGATGACACAGCCGGGAGCATTTGTTTTTAATTGACACCTTGGTGATGTCCCCCAGGTTTAAAGGTGGAAGTGACACACTGTGGAACGATGCGGAGGAAGTACCGTGTTTGCAACGTGACCCGTCGGCCTGCCAGCCATCAAACGTGAGTCAGCGTGTTGGCATGCAGTAGGGCATGAGAAAAAGAGGGAAAAAAAAGGGGACAGGGCTCAAACTGGGAAGTCATCATCAGCTCACCAAACACTGCAGATAGAAGCAGGCTCCTTTGATTGTTTATTTTATTATTTTATTATGGCTGAACAGTCTGTCAACGCCCAACTTTTATTTCTGTTGGCTAAAAACATAAAAATAGATCAGCAAACGCTTAAATTCAGGAGTCATAATTCATTGTTTTGCTACCATTGCTATAACACATCTATAAGTTTGTATAATTTGAAGTCTATAAATATATGGAATTGGGAGTTTCCACTCATGGATGGCACAGTGTGAAAATGGATCTGTGGTTTATACTGATAAGTGTTTTACTTCCTTAGGTTCCCTCTGCAGTTGGAGAACGGTCAGACAGTAGAACGCACAGTAGCCCAGTACTTCAGGGAGAAGTACAACCTGCAGCTCAAGTACCCGCATCTGCCATGTCTACAGGTGGGCCAGGAGCAAAAGCACACCTATCTGCCCCTGGAGGTAAGAGAAAACTAGCTCTTTTTTTAAAAAAAATAATTTAATCAAATCTGTGTTAGAAAAAATAAATTGAGCAGCTGTAAAAATTTGTTAGATTAAAAAAAGTCCTTTACTGGCTATATATAGAGAAATAAACTTGGCTTTTTTTTCCTGTCAGGTGTGTAACATTGTAGCGGGCCAGCGGTGCATCAAGAAGCTGACAGATAATCAGACCTCCACTATGATTAAAGCCACAGCTCGCTCTGCGCCCGATAGGCAAGAGGAGATCAGCAGGCTGGTGAGTTCTGGAAAACCGGTCATAAACTACTGCAGCAGACCATTTCTGATGAGAATTTTTAAATATGAAATGTATATCAAAAATTGATCTGCTCCAAAATACAATTCACAGCATTTAAATTTAATGGAGCTAAATATAGATGTGCAATGTCGTGATGATGCAGCAATCACTTGGCCAGAGATTCTAATCAGACAGTTTCGATTCGTAAAATGACAAAAAATAAACTCATAAGAGCATGAAAAAACAGATTCTTCTGTAATGTATTGGTTTTGTTTTGAATGTGGTAAAATATAACGGTGTATAGAGTGGGAATAATCTTTTACTTGCTTAATTTTATATTTGATTCAAACTGTTGGTTTTTTTAACAAAAAAAACCTGCAGAAATTTGTTTTCTCTTTCATATGTTTTAATCTTTAAGAAATAAAAAAGCGAAATCTGCCAACATCTGAATCTTCAGAGGAGACATCAAGAAAAACTGGCAATTGATATTGGCCAGAAGAGGCCTAATTTATATAAATTGATCTGGCCTTTTATGGCTGCAGTGCAATAATGCAGACTCAATAATCTGTGTGCATTTTATTTTAATTCAACAAATAAAACAAAAACTGACTACGGTAAACATTTGATAAAGATACAAATTTGACTACCAAAGAAAGTGAAGGAATTATAAAGTTATCTTCATTTTATACTAAATAATAATACTAATAATACATTATTATTATTAGTAGTAGTATTATATCTCAGATTGTTTTTTGCCAAGTTTTAGTTATGAGAAGGAGGGATTATTCTGTGTGTAGGAACTAAAATAGTGATAGTTCTTAGTTTTGATATGTATTATTAGCACAAAAAATGTTGTGTTTTTATTTGTTCACAGATCTTTGGTTAGAACAAATGAAAGGAAAATTGGCAGCTTCTAATTATTGGATGATTGATTAGCATAACATTAAATTGAATGGAATATAAAGCCTCTGTCACGGTGTGCCATATGAAAAGATTTTATGGAGAAGATTTATGAACTGTTTGATAAAAATTAGATGAAATTATCAGCATGTTTTCTTTCTGCAGTAAGTCTTACCACCTAGTATTTCTTCTGTAGAATCTTCTGTAGAATATTTGAGCAGAAGCTAATTAACAGAAGGTCCACATTTTCGGCTCCATAATACTCTCTGCACATCTCTGTGGTAGATTACTGGTTTTATAATCACCTCACTCTCCCTTGTTCTCATTTTGTGTTATTACGAGAGGCATGTCTCTGTGCTTCTCCATCACATTTGGCAATTACAGCACAGATCTGCCCAAGGTCAGAAAAATGCCCCAGCCTAAATGGCTTTAATGTGAATCTGTGACTGTCTCAAAAGCATGTTGTTTATAAGAGAGGCTGAAAAACTGCACTGATTGCCCAAGGCTTCCCCTAGATTAGCAATACACATTGTAAATGCACCGTTACCTTATTACACTCCCCAGCTGTTCTCTGAAAATAAAAATGGCTAGGTTAGAGCAGAGGAGATTGTTTCAGACAGGACGTGTTTACATGCTCTACTGACTGAAACGTACAGGATGAAAAAGAGATTCAGCCTGATAAGGTGTGTCTGTGAGAACTGCATAATGAATCCTATAAAGATGAAGATATAATCGTAAAGACTCCTGACATTTTCACTACAGTAGTGAAAATGGTTAGATTGAGTTCTCTTTCTGTGAGTCTCCAGGTATTTTTATGCAGTGATTACCTGCCCAGCATCAACCTTGCTTACCATTAAGCTCCTTTTCCTGCAGGTGCGAAGTGCGAACTACGAGGCGGACCCATTTGTGCAGGAGTTCCAGTTCAAAGTGCGTGACGAGATGGCTCATGTGACGGGGCGAGTGCTACCCGCTCCCATGCTGCAGTACGGCGGCAGGGTGAGCACTGAGCACTTTATGGTACCCTTCTTTTAAATCACGCCCATTCTCTCTGTTTGTCTGACACGCTCTGCCCCTCTGTCTCTGTGGGGAACTAATCACTGGCTTCTGTTTGTATTTGATGTCCTGTTTTTTTTTTTTTTTTTGCCCTGGTTGAGTCTCAGTAGTGTAACCTTTAATCCAATTTATATAATTAAATTGGATATATAATTAAAAAGGTTTCTAGATCCAAAGTATTCCTTAAAGACTTAAATTATGAAATTAAGCATCAGAAAAATTGTTTTGGATTCCCAAATTATGTTTGACTGGTGTATTTCCCAGCATCTTGGCATTAATGGTAGTCTGCATAGATGACATGCAACAGATTTATTTAGTTAGGATAAACGGAAAAGGCAGCCTATTGAGACTGAACTACATTTTGGATTAACATTCGTTTATCCTACTGGAGGAAACACGCCTTTTTTTTATATATTTTTATATATATATATATATATATATATATTCATTCAAATCAGTCACGCACACCCAAAATTTGCTTCTCACACGCTATATTGCATCACACTAGCAATATACCAACATTTAGAGTTCTTTGCAATAAGTTAATATAACATTTGAATTTAAAATCCTATTTTAGAATCCTTTTATGCCTTTATTTATTATTGAATTCATTTTTGTCAAGTTACAGTGCCAAATTTCTCTGTTTTCTGGGATTTTATGTTATCACAAATCAAATGTGAAGTGGGGAAAAAAACAGTTTTCAAAATTAAGAAAAATCTAAAAAGTTTCCAGTCATAAAATCCCCGACAATAGAAGTTAATGAGATACAATGTGGTAAAGTTCAAGCTATTTGACAACTTTTACCAGCTGCTGTTTGTCTCAGTCTAAGCTCCAGTGAATAAGTGATGTAGTTGGTGGGTGCATGAGTTTGGTGCTTTTTTTTTTTTTTTTCCCCAGTTTTGTCACTTTTGTTTGTCTGTTCAAGTGAGTCTTCTGAACATTTTTTGCTCACTTAATCTTCAGTCCATGTGTTGAGTTTGTGATGTCGTTTCAGAACCGCACGGTAGCCACACCCAGCCATGGGGTTTGGGACATGAGGGGGAAGCAGTTCCACACTGGAGTGGAGATAAAGATGTGGGCCATTGCCTGCTTCGCCACACAAAGACAGTGCCGGGAAGAAATTCTCAAGTAAGGCTGCTTCCTCAGTCGGATATCTAAGGAAGAAAAGTGCATCACTTTAAACACAACAAGAGTAGATGTTAAATTTTTTTTTGGCCTTGATTTTCTGATATTTTTAGATGCATGTTGCTCAGTGATTTTCTGAATCGTTCAATCTTGCTTGCAGGGGTTTCACGGACCAGCTACGTAAAATCTCAAAGGATGCTGGGATGCCCATCCAAGGCCAGCCGTGCTTCTGTAAGTACGCCCAGGGGGCCGACAGCGTGGAGCCGATGTTCAGACACCTGAAGAACACCTACGCTGGACTGCAGCTCATCATTGTCATCCTGCCTGGAAAGACTCCGGTCTATGGTTAGAACACTACTAAAATTGAAGTATTTTTTTATTTAAATGCAAATAGCTATGCAAACAGTTCCTACCTATGAGCAGTTTAACTTCACCTGATATTTTACTTTGAGTCTCCGCTTAAACTTGAGTTCATTAAACAGTTGTAATTTCTAGTTTTCAACTTTTCTTCATTTTTTCCAGTTGTTGACAGTTAAATTTTAACTTATGTTACTATGACATTTTAGGTTCAACACTGTGAAAGGCAATGATGGACGTTCACTTGTCAGTAAAACAAAAACTCTAAACATGAAGCATTATTTACATATTTATGTGCTAGAATGGCCCAATCAAAGTACAGATTTCACTCCAATTCTGCATTTGTCTTCAAATAATCTAACTGATATCGGGCTCTTTTTCATGGCAACAGTTTTCAGTCTGTAGATGTAGAAAGCTGGTAGTGGTAACCTGAAAGAATACCACTGCTGCAGAATTGTACAAAGTATTGACATAATTGTTTTTTCTTCCACTTCATGATGCACTACACTGTGTTCTTACAAAAATTCCCAATCAAATACCTGGAATATATGGTTGTAATTTGAAAATAAAGTTGAATACTTTTCTGTGATAAACCAGCGCTAAAAACTGTACAAGATAATTTAAAGTGCATTTTTGTGTTCAATCATCCAAAGCTGAAGTGAAGCGAGTGGGAGACACCCTCCTGGGCATGGCGACTCAATGTGTTCAGGTGAAGAATGTAGTGAAGACGTCACCTCAGACTCTCTCCAACCTCTGCCTGAAGATCAACGTGAAGCTGGGAGGAATAAACAACATCCTGGTTCCTCACCAACGGTTGGTCATGATGAATTTTCACACCCTTCCTTCACAGTTTGTTTAAAATATCTCTGATCAATCTGACAATCATGTTTTTTTTCCCAGGCCATCAGTGTTTCAGCAGCCAGTTATCTTCTTGGGGGCAGATGTTACACATCCGCCAGCTGGTGATGGGAAGAAGCCTTCGATTGCAGCGGTTAGTTGCATGTCTATTTGGACATTTTCCTGTTTGTTTCTCTTGAGCTCTCTCTTGTTTTTCCTTCCTGTGTTTCATCATCACTACTTCTCTCTCAAATGTTCCCTCTCAGGTGGTTGGTAGTATGGACGCCCACCCCAGCAGGTACTGTGCCACGGTGCGTGTCCAGAGACCCCGGCAGGAGGTCATCCAGGATCTGGCCTCCATGGTGCGGGAGCTGCTCATCCAGTTCTACAAGTCGACCCGCTACAAGCCCACCAGGATCATTTTTTACAGGGACGGGGTTTCAGAAGGCCAGTTCAGACAGGTGCGCTCCCTCTGACAAACTTCTTCAAATTTTACTTATAAGAATAACAAAACATAACAGGAAAAAAATCTGTTGCTCCAGGCTTTTGGATTTATCCTGGGATAATCTGGTATAGCTGAAAGAGGATTTTTCTGGTTTGTTTTTGCCTTTAATCTTGCTTATTATTAATTGAAACCCAAATATAAAAAGTGTTTAGTAGCTTTTTCCTATTGTTAATTTTTTATAACATATTTGTACATTGGAACATTTTAATCTTGGGTGTTTCTTTTTTGTTTGTTTTTAGAACATGCATTGTTAAACAAGCAAATTTCTGTTTAATGTAATGTTAATTGCTAATATTATCAACAGTCACATAGAAGATTTAACATTTTAATATTTTCATGTGACAGAATTTTAAATCTAAAAACACTGAACTCAAATGAAATGTTTTCTACCAAGTTATCCATTTTTGGATAACATGGCTGTTAAGTGACTATGGAAGCTGCATGTACCAAAAAAAATAAAAATAAAAAATAGAAGAACTTCCTTATATAAAATGTGTTTAGATTATTGCAGTTGCTTTACCAGACCTCTGCATTTGTAAATATCCCACTGATCACATCACTGTGTGGAGGTAACAGCTGCTGGTCGTGCTTTGCTGATCAGTGCTGCAGCTGCTGCAGCATTGAGATTAGTTTATACTTGGCTTGCCTGTAATATTGTTGGCTGTTTGCTCTGTTAGAACCAAAACTCTCAATAAAGACTAACAGCGACCCATAGTGTTGCATTTGTATCATCTGTGGGAAAAATCTGATACGCATTGATACACATCTTTCTGAAAGTCATTAAGCTGGATACCTCTTATTCATCAGGTGCTTTACTATGAGCTGCTGGCCATCCGGGAGGCCTGCATTAGCCTGGAGAAGGAGTACCAGCCAGGCATCACCTACATTGTCGTGCAAAAACGCCACCATACTCGCCTCTTCTGTGCCGACCGCAATGAGAGAGTAAGACCCAACATAAAACTATTATCATATTAAGTCCTTTTATTTATTTGCTCCCACAGCAGCAATGATAAGAGAGAAGCATTGTGTTTACCAGATTATTCTTTTTCAATGTTTAGTCTAGGAAGTGCAATCTCGGCTGGATAGAGAAAGAAGAGTATCTATGTAGTTTAACATGGAAACAAACCTCAACCTTGCTGGTTCTTGATGCATTTTAACTATTAGGAGGTAATTCTGGTTTACTCTGTTAGTTAGGATGGTGAGGGTAAGTAGTGAAAACATGCTTCTTTATTTGTCTCTTTTTTTAAATGACTGGATTATTAACCCTCCTGACCTGAGTAATTGCATTCGATTAAAGCATTAGGGCCATCACCAATCGTTCTGGAGTGGTACTCAAGGTCTCCTGACTGAGCTGAAGCTAGTAATAACCTTATTTTCTCCATAGACTCTCAGACAGAGCATTAGGCTCTCAAGGGCACTGGGATTTTAATTGGTTGTTTTTGCTGTCTGCCTTTGTTGCTCCATGAACTGTCTCTGTTTTTAACTTTTACAATTTGAAATATGTCAGCGTATTGAGTGGCTTTTAGATGTGCTGTTGATTTTTGTTTAGTTTTTCTCCTAATAGTAAAATTCTTAGCATAGAATAACTTAGAGTGACTAAATCTTTTGCTAGGTTGGACGCAGTGGAAACATTCCTGCTGGTACTACTGTGGATACAGACATCACACATCCCTACGAGTTTGATTTTTACCTCTGCAGTCACGCTGGAATACAGGTTAGTGCAGTTTTTGCACTAATTTATCATTATGTGTAGAATCAATTCAAACGCTGTGATTAAAAATCACATTGCTTTTATTTTTTATGTAGATAAAATGATTCCTGTATCATGTTTTGGACAATTTGAAGTTTGAGTTGTGGTTGACATTTACTCTATGAAGTTGTGTTAAAAAAATTATGCTTTCAGTTTTCAATATACAATGTGGGTCTGGAACTTATTATTATTTTATTACTGATTAATCTATCAATTATTCTGGCAATTGATTAGTTGGATAAAAAAAATTGCACATTCTGCAGATTTTTCGTTTAAGTTTTTTATACAACAATAGAAATGCATAAAAATGCAAATCAGCAAATGATTCAGTTCATTTTTAAAAATAATAAAACAAATATTTTCTTGGATTAAATGCAATAACATGTTATTCCTTCAGCTTATACTTAATTATTTGTAGCAAAAGCTATATCTTCAGCTAACAAAAATACTTCTAACATGTAAGAAGTTCAGCCCTTTCTGCTCAAATTAACATAACTACAGTGTAGGGATGATCTGTTGACCATTTTTTGATTAACTGATTAACAATTGAACAGCCAAAAGTAGGTTAATATAAAGGGTTTTTGTTTAGTAGAACTTGAACTGCGTGAAACTAAAACTTTGCTACTTGTTGAGTTCCGTTTAGAACATATTTACAGACAAATGCCAGATATGAATATTTTTTGTACAGTTGCAACTTAAATGCTGTTCTGAGTGTGTTGTTTTTTCAGCAAATGGCCTTTTTTGAGTCTGTATACTTCAATTAGCGATTAATCAATATTCAGTATCAATAATCAATAATATTAATCCAATACTACTTTTAAAAATCATATCTAAACCTTGGTTGTCCTCATAACGCAGATGTTTGGCCTTCTGTCTTTGTAATCTACTAAAATCACAATCTCAAGAGTCGTTATCTAACCAATATTGGACTGAAAATCCCTCTAGTTCCTTTGTGGGAGTTTTTTTCTTTTTGCAGTTAAAAGCTAGTAATTACACATCTCTACCATTTAATTGTCCCCTCTCAGGGCACCAGCCGACCCTCCCACTACCATGTATTGTGGGATGACAATTGTTTTACTGCTGACGAGTTCCAGCTGCTCACCTACCAGTTGTGCCACACCTACGTGCGCTGTACCCGTTCTGTCTCTATCCCTGCACCCGCCTATTACGCCCACCTGGTGGCCTTCCGTGCCCGCTACCATTTGGTGGACAAAGAGCATGACAGGTAAGACGAGCAAGTAACCTCTAAACTGTTTTTTTGCCCCATATTCAAACATACATTTTCAGACAAACACAATTGGTTTGTTCTTCTCTCCTCAGTGCCGAAGGCAGCCATGTATCGGGTCAGAGTAACGGTCGCGACCCCCAGGCGCTGGCCAAAGCTGTTCAGATTCATCACGACACCCTGAGGACCATGTACTTCGCCTGAGCAAGCATCCCTCCCCAAACCATGATCACCTTTAACACACAAACCACAAAAACAACCATGCACGCCTGGTTTGCCAGTTGAGGAGTCCTCATAGGTGCATGCCCAGCCCCCGCCCCCAACATGCCGAGGCAATGCGGACCTGACACTGTGCAGAAGAGAGAGCAGGGAGGAGGGAGGGGAAGAGGCACCCCTACACTGGACTGAGGATTCAAACGCTGCTTTAAAGACAAACAAGACAGACACTCAGCACTATTATGCAATATTAAACCAGCCAACTAGTTTATTCCCACCATTTTCAGGCCCCTCCTATCTTTTCTTCCCTTGTTTGTGACCTTGTGGGTGTTTTTGTTTCTTTTCTTCTCCCCTCCTTCGGCACAGACCTTCCTAATGGTCTCATCCTGCACCATCTCTAGTACCTCAAGTCAGTTTGAGCAGCAGCACTTTTACATTCTTTCAGTTTTACTGTAGTTTGTCGATACTCCCTGAGGTTTGAAACAAGAGAGATGATTATTCGGAGTGTACTTTAATGGACCACAGGTCCGTCACATTGCCACTTTCCCCCCTTTTCTTTCACTTCTCCCCAGTGTATTACTTTAATGAAGACAAATGTTTTTTGAGCACACTGCCATCTGTTGGCGACGAGGTATAAATGCCCTCTAAAAGTCACAATGAGAAGTCGTCTTGCAACATTTTAGATGATTTATGATTTATTGTAACCGTCGTCAGGTTTGAACTGGGGCAGTTTTTATTGGCTGATCTAAAGGAAAAAATGCTGAATTGCAGCCATGTATCTTTAAGTATAACACTGTTTTTAATCCAGTCATTTCATCTGCATGCAGCGGAAAACTATTGTTTTATCCTTTTTAATGAATTATGTAAATGTTGTTCGCATTCTAAGCAATCATCGTGCATTCGTTTTCCCCAGTGCTTTATCTTGCATTTTTCCTGTTCAAGATGGTGGATAATTTGATTGTGACAATGGTTTCCTTTAGTGCAATAATCAGCTGAACGAAGGGAAGAGGATTTTAGGGGATTTAAATGTCTCATGAATTTAATATTTCATTGAAAAGTTTGCCCACTTCTAAGGCACTTATTTGTTGCTCCTCTGAATTAAAGAGGCAGTAATTATTATTAATATTATTTTTATTTGAGTCACCCGTTGCTGTTGGGTGAAAATGGTGCATCCACAGTTATGGTAATTATTATGTTTCAACTTGAACTGAAGGAATTTGTGCACAACTATAGCTTCAGAGTATAATTGATTTTAAAACTCCCAAACATAATTGTGTTTGAGATTATTTTTTTTTAAAAGATTCTCAACAGATGGCAGCAAAGTGGAGTGTAAAGGCCATATAGAAGAAGTATTCAAGTGCCTGGCAGAAATGTTTAATAAAAAAAAAAACTGTAAGAATCTCATTTCAATCAGTTAAAGAAGTCACAAGCAGAAACTTTCACCTGATGCCTGTTATTTTTGTCCACAGCCATCTGACTTGTCTATACATCTCATTTAAAATGACTGTAGATCAAAAATATTTATTCCCTTTTTTTCCTCTTTTGTTAGCTATTAGTTTTCCTTTAGAGCTGACTTTTAGTTTCTAATTAGTATTCACAAGACATGAATCCAGCTGCTACAGTGGGCTTTTAAAATAATGGACTGGATTTATGGGTATGGAGTTAAACTTGTCATGAAACAAGAGACTTTCAGGAAACTTTTTTGGAAGACGTCAGCCAGGTGTAATTCCTGCCCATTTAACTGGCCCTGAATAGGAAATGGCCTCAAAACAGAGCAGAGGAGTTAATGTAGGGGATTTGTGGCTATTTGGTCACCGAAGACTTTTTCACACATCAGATGTGCCTTATTGGTGCAAACAACGTCTTCGATATGGCAGCATTAGCGCTGTCATCCAATTTTAAATGTGTAGTCTGTGGCTCCCTCTGTTGCTGCCACAGAGGCATTTCAGCAATGAAAAAACTGTGATCCCACTATACACCTCTGGGCTTGGGTTGATGATTGTGATTTTCCTTGGAAGTGTTTACAGTGCGGTCCCCACATTACTCCTCCTCTCCGTTGAAGACCTGAAGCTTGTTCAGGAACATGTTTTTAAAAAGTTATCTGCACTAAAAGAAGTATGTGTTTCTAAATGTAACACAGACACGGTGCTACTCTAAGAGTTTGAATCTGAGCCTCTGTGCATGAGACTCTAAATAAGCAGGTTAGGGTGAGGAAAAATAAATAAAAGAAAACCTCAGAATGGAAGGACAGGATAAGGTGCTTTTGCTGTGGTTGATGCAAAGAGTAGATTTACAAATAATTTAAGGTTAGATTTGTGGGGTTTGAGATCTTGTGAACGGTACAAAGACAGACGTTCCTTTGAACACTGAGGTATAATGTAGAGTCCTGCCTCCAGTCTGGAGGCCAGTGTGTTTTGAGCCTTCGTTATTTCACTAGTACCTTTTTAAAAAGCCAGATTATGAAATATATTTGTACATTTTAAGTTCTGTAATGCACACCACTTATTTTTGCTAACAGAAAAGATGTAGTCTAATTATTAATCTTAGCAATTAATGTATCATAAGTAATGGTTAAAAAGATATAACAAAGTTGAATTATTGCAGCTGACTGTTGACTTGTTCCTGTGTCGGTGTGTAGATGTGTAGTACCTGTATGAAAAGCGGTGGGGTTATTGGACCTAGTGATGTGTTTGGACTATTATCGGTAGGGATGTGGACTTCAGCCACCACTTTCTTTGATGTTTGGATAAAAGAAAAAAAAAAAAAAGCTTGCAAGATGCTTAATGCTCTTCTAATTTTTTTTCTCACAGCTGGAAAAGTAAATGAAATGATGTTGGCATGCTCTGAGCAGATTTTATTTCAGGACAGAAGAGTCAGTAGTCAATAGTTTGCTGTTGATACCTTTGAATGTGTTGACTGCTCCTTGTAAAGACGGAGTAGAGCAATTTTTGTGATCCATTTCAAATCCACATGATCAAGGAAATAAATTAACAATTGAGCCATAGTTCTCAGTTCCTTTGAGTTAAATCCTCTTAAGGATTTGCGTCGCACTGCAACCCCTGTTCCAAAAACTGGCCTCAAGCCCCTTCCATGACCAGAGCGTCGGCCTACTGGCAAATCAGTGTGACAAAGCCTGTAATCTCATTTTATACACTTAAATAAAGGTTCTCCTTTATGCTGAAGGACTACATTCAGTGGCCGTACAATCCCCCGACTCGGGAAATGAAAGGTTGAAACCGAAGGACAATTTAGTGGGCTTTCCGGAGATTTCAAGTGCGCATGTTTTTGGAAGGACTTTTAAATGATCAGTGAAAGCTTTATGCAGTAGGTTATGTTGGAAGTTGAACAAATGAGTGCATGACAAAAGAAAGAGGAGGATTGTATCTCGTTAGGCTGAAAAGCATGTTGAGGGCAATTGAACACATGTTTACATGGCGGATGTGTTTGCCTGTCTTATGTTTTTAATGCCATCAGCTGGTCCTTACAAATCCAACCAGAACATTTCAGGCCTGCTGATGTAAACGCTCAGTTGTATTTTTTTTTTTTTTCTGAAACCAACATTTCCTTTTTACTCTTTTTTTAAAAATGTTATTTGATTTAAAATAGTTTGGTGCACAGAATAAAGAATGAAACACCTAATTATCTTAGATTTTCTGTAGAAGATAGGATTTTCCATTTTTTTGTGTTATAGAAGTAGCTACATTTAACCTTTCTCTAGTAATCGATAGGTCCACCTGGGTTTGGTCACTATGCTTGTTTCAGGGAGGTAGCAAAGAAGTGAGAGAAGTCCACTGAAAGTGCCTTTCCTCTCGATGGTGCTGTTATGTCAAAATGTAAAGCTGAACTTATAAAATCTCCTCTGCGGTGGCCACTTTACTACTCTCCAAGTGTTTGTTGGCAATCCAAACAGGAAGTCAATGTACCAAGACAGTGAGTCTGTAGAATAGGAGAATATAATGCCAAGTAGATCTTTGTAGGACGTTCGGTGTCTTGGACCAGAAGTTCATTGGGACAGTGGGATGTGGTTCAGGGTCAGTTTGCGTGGATCGAGCATGGGTGGCGGCGGGGATCGTTTCTTTGACGCTTTTACGGCCCCCTGATCACGAGCGATGAACTTAGCACAGCACTTTAGAGACTGCCACTCTCACTCAGACATATAGCCAAGAGGTTTCAGTCCCTGTTTCTCCATTTTTCCTTCCGGCTTGGAGAAAATCCAACCCGTCGCTCGGTTATTTAAAGTGTGCCTCATTTGGCTTCGTTTGGCTCGGTTGAGTCTGCCTTCTCTCTTGTGTCTGTTTCCTCTCAGAAACTGCCACTCAATACATCGCTATAGCCACAGCTGGGCATCAATTAACAGTTTGTTGGGCCGGCCTAAAATGTTGAAGCAAATTTTGCACTGACAAACATGTTCTCAAATGGTTTCTCTCCGACTGAAGAATGCAAGATGAATAAGATCTCAATATGCTTGAATAAGCTGGGAAAAATAGTCAAGTGTCCTTTTAGCTAACCGTGAGAAAACCAGGTTCTGTGTCAGTATTGAGATTTTATACTTGATGCCCAGCCCTAGTAGCAGCAACAACAACCTGTGGCATTTTTTTCATCACAATGCAACACCCTGCCTGTATGTGTTGTCTCTGATGGAGGGAACGAGTGCCCAACAGTCCTCCTCGTCTCAAGCCGCTATGGCAACAACTAAAAACCGAGGGACGTCTCTTTCCGAGGGGGTGGGAGGGGACAGAAAGGGGAGGGTCGAATCTTTTTATTACAAAAAATCTCAAAACACTGCACCTCATTTACCTTGGTATGCTGCATATGTTATACTACATGAAAGAAATCTGCAAATGGCTTTTATTATGACATATAATGCTTGAGTAATGCCTGATTGCGATATTCTTATACGGTAACTGTTTTAGAGTCAGAATAGTTATAACTGTAAAAAATATTAAAAGAAAAACAAAATATTCTGTTTTGTCTTAACACTTATTTGATTTTAAAAAAAGATTGTTCTTGAGCCGACTTTTGTTGTCCTATTTAAATGTGTTGTTCTTTCAATATATATATAAATATATACATATATGAAATATATATGCGGAATATTTTATAGTGTATTTATTGAAAGCGCGTTGAAGCGGCTGGAGTCTCCGCATCGTTTTCGCAGTGTGGTGGGGGGGTGGAGCTAAGAGGAAGATGCCCTTTTTCTTTTCTTTAAGCCCCTCCCCTTAAATGTTGATGCCTTATTCTCTTAGACAAGCAAGCACAACAATATGTCAGGGGGTATGAGGCTAAGGAAAGATTTGCCTTGTTACAGCCGTGCGTCGGGCTCACTCTTCTAGTTATTCATGATCTTCTGCTTTGACTGTTTTCTTTTTTTTTAAACCATCCAAGAGGGCGATTTCCCCCTCCCCCACATATAGCTGATCTCTGACGAAGGGAACCATTTCTCATCCACACTGACCAGAGTGTCAAAAGCTGACTTTTATTTTCATCCCAAGCTGCTAATAGGTACGTTAGCCATGTACGGGACAAGAGGAGTAGGGTGTAGGAAGGAAAGTTATCTGAAAGGCAATATTTTTGGGGTCATGTTGAATTATTATTTTTTCTTTTAAGTTGGCTTAGCTTCTATTCTCTTAAAATTGTCTCCTTTCTGGTGCCAGAATATTTTACAGCAGGAACAGGTCTCATTCCACAAGAGAAGACATGCTTGAGCCTTAAATGCATTCTTACAGAGTTGACCTTGCAAAGCCTTTTCCTGGGCGGCCTACCAAGTAATCTAGCCTGCGTACTTGATCTGTCATGACTTCAGAACCGGTGTCCTCATCTCTGCTCACTTCACACAGAAACCACTAACATGGATTTTTTTTTTTTTTTTTTGGAGAACTCTGAAGTGCAAGCTTTTTACATAATGCTTTTGGCAGAATAGAAACCAAGTCTGGGTCAAACGGCATTTGGAAACCCTTCTTAGCATTTGTTTCCACCTGATGAGCAGCACTCTCTGCTTCAGAATAATAATATAATCATTTAATTTGATTTTTTTTTCTTTTTTACAACCAATTATTGTCTCATCACTGATGGCAAATCCAAAGAACAGTATTTTCAGATAAAGTTTGACCTTGGCCTTAGAGAACCACGAGGTTCCCCTAGCCTACTGGATTACAGAGACCTGTGCCTGTACTATAAACCAAGGATGAATTGTGTTGTGATAAACTGATTTCTTTTTTTTTTTTTATTGGTTACTCCTGAACCTGCAGGAGGATCAGAGACATGAACCTTTTCAAGTTTTGTCAAACATATTCCAAAGCAAATAGGCCCTTTTGTCCTTTAAACCAAATTATCTTTGGTATAATAAATGTTCACCACAATGTTTACTCCCTCTGCCCACATTTAACCTTTTTCTTCTTTTTTTTTTTTTTGCGTTTTGCATTCCAGCAGATTTCAAACCAAATATTGCAGATGAGATTAGGCTCCTGATGCCGTTCACCTTGTACACACTTGATGGTTTGATGACAGATGAATAACAGTGGCCAAGGATTTGAAAAACATTGTATACTCTGTTTGCTTGAATATCCTTTTTTTGTCTTCACTGTAGCAAATTCGAGATCCTAGGCTCTGATACTTCTGAGTGAGGCACCAGCAAACAGACATACATGTTGAACAGTCACAAAAAAACGGACGATCCATGTCTCAGTATTTTGCAAAGGCTCTGTTGTACCAACAGCTCTATTCCTTTGAGTTTTAAATGTCTTTCTTTTGTAACCCTCATATAGTTTGTTGGCTTTTTTAGTGTTGCTTTGCTTCAGTTTGAAGTGTATCTTTGACTAATACTTGCAATAAAATGCTTTGCTTAACTTCAGTTGTCATTGTTGGATGTGTTTTAGACTAAAGCTAGAATATTTTTTTAATAACTCCAAGAACATAAATGTGTTAAATAAAAACACTAAATCATATACATTAAATGGATGTAATATAAATAGAGGATAACCCAAGTTTAAACTCTGGCAGACCAACTACCCGACCTAAATGGAAAGAACATTGCCATTGTGCAGACTTGCCATATTTTGCATGTACAGGATGAGGAAGGTTATGGTTGGACCACTTTTATATCTGACTGAGGAAAAACTGATATTTATGACATTTTTGTGACATTTTTGTCACAAATGTCACCTCATAGACATTGTTCTTTTGGGGGTTTTAAATGGTGCTTTTGATTACTGATTCATAGCACACAAAAGCTGACAACTGGATCCTTTCAGAAAACATCCATTCAAGAATAATAAAGAGAAACATGATTTTCTTGGAATAATGGAGTTAAACACGATCTGATTATGGTTAGAAAAGTCAGATTTGTAACTGCTTCCATTCACTGTCACTTTAAACAGCTGCTGCACAACTCGCTACCATAAAGTGCACAGTTGAAATTATGTCTGTGTGTTTCTTTGATATAATTTTTTGTCACAAATGCACATGCTTACTGTGGCATACTGTAGCCAGAGAACAAATCGGCACATAAATCTTCGTATTCACATTCAAGCTTGAGCAATCACTGCTTTGTTTTTGGATGGGAATATTTTTTATACAATATTAATTTCAAACAAGCTATTAATTTTCAAACTGAGCTAGAGGCCCTAGCACAGCTGTAAATGAAGAGGTGTGTAAAGAAAATAAAAAAACAAAAAACATGCAATATGGCTTAACACCATTAGCTGGCATTTTGATCCACTTCCAAGCTGCAATATTTACTGGCGTCTCTCATTGATTACATAAAAAGAAGCAAGAAGAGGTAGGATTGTTCACGTTAATCTTAGTTAAATCCCACAGCTGCAGGTAGCTTCACTCCTCCCACCCCTGGTTTCTGTGCACATGTGCATAAAAATTGATATTGATCCACATCCTTCCTTCCCCTGACACTGATTATGTTGTTGGCAGCACATAGATTTAGATCACACATAATTCCCCATGCAGCAAACCTGAATGCAGGGTATTAACAAGTCAAAGTAGTTGAAAACACTACTTTTCTACTACTACTTTTTAAGTTGTGCCAATTTAAAAATGCTTGAAATCTGTTTTTTTAAAATACTATTTTTCAAAGGTGCAGTTAGCTTAGTCACAAAAAGATTACATAGGTTTAAACAAGCTCTGTTGTATGGTAATTGGGTACAATCATCCAGCCAATGACCATATCATTTATCAGTCCATTAAAGGGCAACACAGAGACAAACAACCATGCACACATGTACACTCATAAAGGCAATTTTAGAGTGACCAATTTGACTAATAATTATCTTTTTGAGCTGTGGGAGGAAGCAGGAGTACCCGGAGGCAACCCATTCATATAAACGTTTTGAAGAAATGACCCAGACCTAACTTCTGAAATGCATTTGTTTTATTTTAATCCCTATTCTTGTTTAATTGTAGGCTTTTACCTGACTTTTACTATATCATAATTATATTAAATTAGATAAAATTATTGTTTGTGACATTTTTTTTCTTTTACTAAAAAGCCAATTTTGCTAAACACATTTTCTGCACCAATTTTTTACAAACTCATTAAATTTGTAAAAATGTGAATTAATTAGTGGTTCATCATGTCTGATGCAGTTTCGCAGCACAACCCCTGGGTGTCGCCAAAACAGGCAAGATTCATGTATACATTTATATTTATGATTATACACGTATATAGACTTATATTTATGTAATTGTATTTCTAGGTAGCTTGTATGGTGTTTCTTTACTATTGCTGTTTTTTTACTCTGTTGTTTTTTTTTTATTTCTCTTACTTGTATTTTGTACTATCCACCTTCTGCCATGAAGATTAAATTTTCCACTTTTGGGACTAATAAAGGATTATGTTATCTTGTCTTAAGTGTAGAAACATATTTACCAAAATGTTCTATATGGGTACCAAGTCCAGTTCTCTAAAGTGACTGTACTGCAACTTTTAGGGCATACAGCGCTCTGTGAATGGCTCGTTGCCATGTTGCTGCAGAGCTGATAATATGCTGATGTGGAAATGCAGCCTTAAGATTTAGGACTTGGTCACCCTGGAGTTGTTGTGGGCCTGCACACATTTCTACTGTCAGTACATTACTGACATAGCTAAAATTTTTGCATACAAAAGGTTATAAATTACTTTTTCGTGTATCTCTTGTAGTTGAAACCCCTGGACTTCTTGAATAATTCTCTTTGGACAAGTGGGTCTAAATTTGAAATATTTGAACACTAACATAAGACATGTTAAATTTGAAGCACAACGGGACCCTGAAACATAACATTATCTCAGAACATATAATTAAATCCACCAGTGATTGGCTTAGAATTAAGAAATGGAAACTTCTGGGTGCAAACAAAGGACAGACTTTGATCTGAGATAATGTGGGGTGAATTTAAACAAGTTGAACATGCAAGACCCCCAGCAAACATCTCATAGTTGCAAAGTGATGGGTGGGACCTCAAGCAGATGTCAGAGACTGGTAGAGAACTACAAGGAGTACCTCACTGAATTTATTTCAACTAACACGCAGACACCAGCTATTAGATATAAAGTTTTACCATCTAAACTTTATGTTGTGTAGCACACAGAATCAAGCTTTTATTTTGTTTCCCCTTTCCTCATGGATCAGTATAATGTTTGCTCATTTGAAACTAAATAAAACTGTTTCCACAGATTTATTTTAGAAAACCCAGAAATCTGGGGAGCCATTTGGCTTCCAGCAGCATGATGAGAGAACAATAACCAACTGACAAGACAGCAGTGCTGAGCTTCAGCATCATTAAAAATGTGGCAAAGGAGGTTTTCTAATACCAGATGCTCTGTAGGGTGGGACTGAACAGTGATTGTGTTCTCACCCTGGCTGTCAGTCCCTGCATGCCAAGACGTTACATCCATTTGACAAAAATGTTGGTGTTTGCTTCTTTGCTTTTTTTTTTTTAATAAGATAGTAACATGAGCAACCAGATGTCCCACTATAAGCCTAAATAGATATTAAACTAATCTATGAGTTTGTTAATTTAATGAATCCTTACTTTTCACAATTACCCTCTTATCAGCGATAGGGTCATGGTTAGTGAAATAGCAACTTGAAATGGACCTTTTGTTAGGTGAACACACATAAATGTCTAATGTATGCAGACTTTGGTATGTTATTGTTATTATCATTATTAAAAAGCCCACCATGCCTTCATTGACTAAATCATTTTTGCAAACAGTGGTAGTTCTTGCATGAACAGTGCCCCAGGCAAGTCCCTCATTGTGCTTGGAAATGAAAAAAAAGCAAAATCCTTGACTTTTACAATTTCATAATAACTATTACAGAATAAAACATGTATTTTTGAAGAAACAGCCTCATCAATCTTTTAAATGGGATTTTTACACTTGCACGAATCTAAATCACATCTAATGGCAAAAATTGCAACAAGCTCAAAATTAATTTTCATTTGGTTTTTCAAAAACAACAAAACATTTGAAACTCTCAAACTGTGTTTTGAAGAATTAAAAAGACATTCTTTTGAAGGAGGGTTTATTGCTCTAATTTGTTCCTAAATATTTTTTTTCCATTTAAATATATTGTCAAATTCAGTGTCATGACTGCTCAGTGTCAAGAAATAATGTATAATTCTAAATCCGTGGTCTTCAAAGTGTACAACTCATTCCACCGCCATCTCGTTACAATCCTGCAGTTCCACTTTTCACCAGAAGAGGGAACAGTTCACCCAGAGAACTGGGTGAGAAGCTCAATCAGTTGGAGACTAGGGGGCAAACTGAGATGCTTGCGACTTACCTCATGTGAACTAATGCACAGCAGGCGTGCTACCTGAAATTACACACTTACATTGAGGTTTAAGCTGAGATACTTAACAAACCTAAAACTGGTTAGATATTAGGAATAATTAACTATATATGTAATTGTTAGGTATTCTTCTGATGGTTTAAATGAACAATCTGAAAAATTCCTTTGACTTTGGAGCTCTCACAGCTTCTGTCAGGACTTTGGATGATATAGAGAGGACATTACTTAAGTCTCCTGCTGCACACCTCCTGTCTCCTGTCCTGTAAAATGACAAATCATCTTGTTGCAGATGTAATTATCGGATGTCAGGCTGTGGTAGAAAGTCTTACAGCTGCATACAAAATACTCAGATACAACTTGGCACCTGCTGGCTGCTGTCAGACAGAAACATTGACTTAATGTTACTTTATCAATTTTGTTGGCATGGCTTGGGATTTACACTGTCTAAGTCATTTTTTGCTTTCAAGAGCTCTGATTACCTCAAATTTACTGTTCAAGACCTTTACAAAAATTAATTTGTTGTAAATATTTGTAAGTGTAAGTAAGTCCAGTTCTCATGCCTAGCCAGTGCTGCAGTGAAAATAAATGAGGAAAGCAGATCAGTGTCTGAAACAGAAATAAGGGTCAAATCTAGAACCAATATTATTTTTGCAACACCAAATCCTTAAAGGAACAGTACACCTGGATGTCACCTGTGTAAATGTGATCAATGGTATCACATTTACACAGGTGAACTGTGTAAACAGTACACAGGTGAACTGTGTAAATGTTGCTGTGTTCAAATGTTCAACTCAATCAACTAATTATTGAGTTGTCATTAAAAAAATCACTTGACATTAAACACAGGTCAATTTTAGAAGATGCAGAAAAGAAATATAAAATCTAGCAGCTACTTTTTCTAATTCCATCATTTTTACATACAAAGTTGTATAGATGTAGGACTATTCCCTGTTGGTTGTGATGGTGGTAAGGTGGGTGCCTTTTGTATGGATTTAATGAGAAAAACAGAGATTTCAAATATCAACAATGTGAGTATGTTTAAATTAATCTTATTAGTGCTTTGTTTTTTGTGTTTTTTTTTTTTTTGACTCAAACTGTGTTATCTTTTTTTTTTTTTTTTTATTAAATCAAATGGATACTAACTGTGTTTTTGTTTCAAGCTGCTAAGTAACTAAATGCCCAAATATAAATTGTTGGGTTTTAAAGTAGTCTGTTGCCTGTTGACACAATAATGGATCATCTCTTCAGTTCAAGTTTTTTTTTTTTCTTTTTTTTGTCTGAATGCTTTACAGAGCTATTTTTAACTATGTTGTTGAAGAAACTTAGTTAAAGAATGTTTTTTTTAAACTAATCAGTAACCGGACTGAATGAGCATCCAAAGTAGAAGGAAAACCTTGGAAACCCTTAAAAAAAAAACTGAAGTGGTCACAAACAACCACTTCAAAAGAATTCCGAGATCCTTAAGAGATCACTGGAGAAAAAAATATAAAGAAATAAGAGATAACTAAAGACTTCACTAGGTCCTGTTTACATCATTATATGCTAATTTAGTAGCTCATTGAAGAATTTTACTGCATGACATTTAAATTACTAAAATACAGAGTCTTACCCATTTATCAGCAGCACTAGTAAAGATGCATAAAAAGCCTTTAAGTAAATTCATCCTCTATTGCAGAAGCATAGCAGTGCACTAAAAATGTAATAATAATAATAATAATAATAATAATAATAATAATAATAAGTTATTATTTTAAAAATGAAAGGTTTTGAGCAAATCACCAGTGCACAATATTTTCCAAACATTCAGTAAAACCAAGGATATTATCCAACATTAGTGATCTGTAGCCTTTTCCGTTTTTGTTATGTTTTTTAAATGTGTATAGTACTTGCTTGTTTAATATGAACATACAGTGTCCAGGAACTGTTAATGAGGTCATTTTCAGTCCATGACTTCCTTCTTCCTCCAAGTTATGAAAATAATGGGATTTGTCTTAGGTAGTTCTCAAAATCAGAAAACAAGAGACAATGCCAGTCAAGTGGCAGATAGTGTAAAAAAAAAAAAAAAAAAAAACTCTCATTGTTTTAGTTAGCATGTCCACACAGTTTTATCCCCTCTGCTTAACATACTGACACAAAAAGATTCCCGTACCATTATAATGCCAAGTCAGGTATTATAATCCTTTAATGTTTGTTTTTGCATTTTGATCATTTCTGAGTTTATTATTATTGCTTAAAAGATGTTTGATGCACAATTAATTTCTCTTTGCTCATTAATGTTTGAAAGGTGTTGCCATGCTATTTTTAGTTTAATTTCTATTTTTTCTGTGTGTCCTGTTCTTTAATAGATTTATTTAGATTTATTTCTCTTTGTTTGGTGTTAATCTTTTACCTCTTGTAGTTTATTTGTGTCCAGTTCAGCTTCCTTTGCGTTAATACTTATGTTCCCTCAGTGTTGCTCTATTCAACTGCATACAGTGTCATTCTCCTTTCTTCCTTCTGTATATAAATCACTGGTTGTAACAGTTTTTTTTCTGTTATTTCTCCCCATAGCCCACTTCATGACATCAGGCGCCCTCAAAGCAACATAGACTAGGGGAGAATGAAAAAAGGTGTCAGGGATCAACAAAAGGTCCAAGCAAGGTGATGGCAACTCTGCAAACGGCACGTATGAAGGTGGAAGACTAAATCAACTCTGGAAATAATTGTTTGAGTTTCTCGGAGGAGCTTAGAAGTCAAATATCCTGCAACTTCAGAGATATATTATCGAACTTCAGTGATCTGTCAACATGATGCCGGCAGAGAATATTCACAAGAACAGCACGTATATGTGTACATGCAGGTTATAGACTACTCACACACACAGAGTCAACGATCTCTGACACATCTCCAAAAATTTTGTATTTTTGCTCTTTGATTTTTAATTCTCACATTTTCATATGGAGAGGTTTTATATATGAGTCAAAAGTTCTAGCTTTTATTCTGTATCAAAAAAAGACCAATATGTTTAACAACACCTGATGTTTACATTTGAGATATATTAAAGCTTTGGATTTGAATTAACTGAGCAGACATGACTCCTTTCCATGAAACACTTAGCAGTCCATCAATGAACCTCCAAAATATTTCAGAGTCTGCAAAGGTTAAGACATTCTTAACACGAATTAGAAAACAAGTGTCTTTAAGCCTGTGATTATAAATATTCAGTCACATTTCTCTCTAATCACACCAGACCAGTCATTCACCTTTTGTCAGGCCTTTACCATCACCTCTGTCTGGACATGGTTCTGGGGAATAAATCCAGCAGCAAATAACTGAAGTCACAGTTTAAGATATTTAAAAATCAGTCAACCAGTCCTCATGATATAAACAGAAATCTGAATGTCTGAGTCCATGTGTATCTGCGAGATAACAGAAAGCTGTCAGCATGCAGTCCTGTTTTATTAATGCATTAATGCATCTGTTCCTCATTGCTATTCAAAAATTCCTCACAACCCAGTCAGAGCCCCGCGCCTGGAAATGCCTCTGATTAATCTGATTACTGACAAAATTATTCGATTAAAACTCTATTGATTAGGATCATGACGAGAAGAAACTTTGATGGTTTCTTCTGTATTTATACCTGAGCAGCAAAAGTGCTGCAAAGCCCTCTTGTAATTGCTGGATTTGTTATTACTCTGTCTCCAAAAACAGAAATTTGGGACCTAAACATATGTGAAAACTGAACAAACTTTGCCCAAAGTTGTGAAATCAAATGTTTTTAATGAAATTTTAAAAAACGGGGCTACACAGTGGCGCAGTTGGTAGCACTGTTCTCTTGCAGCAAGAAGGTCCTGGGTCAGATTCCCAGCCCAGGGTCTTTCTGCACAGAGTTTGCATGTTCTCCCTGTGCATGCATGGGTTCTCTCCGGGTTCCCCGGCTTCCTCCCACGGTCCAAAAACATGACTGTCCAAGTCTTTCCAAATTCTCCCTAGGTGTGTGTGTGCATGGTTGTTTGTCCGTTTCTGTCTGTTTCTGTGTTGACTGGTGTACCCCACCTCTTGCCCAGAACGCAGCTGGGGATAGGCACCAGCAACTCCTGACCCCATTAGGGACAAGGGTGAAAAGAAAATGGATGGATGGATGGACGGCATAACGGCTCTACAGCACCCCCTAAACTGAGATAGGCTGCATAGAGATCTGGTACAAAGATACATTCCTATCAAGCCAAGAAAGCACAGGCTTGGGTTTAAGGCTACTTTTGATGTTTACCGAACTTGAACTTTGACAAAAGTTTTTGAAATATTGGCTTAAAATTTAGCCATTAAGCAGTTGGTATTGTTTTTAATGTCATCAAAAATTGTTTTAATATTTTAAATGTTTCTATTTCCAGGTTTACTTCGCTGCACAATATATTTTTCTATTTCACTTTAATTGTTTTTTTTTTTTTTTTTATATGATAATTATTTTTATTTAAAATGTCTAGAATTGTCATTTTTTTATGTTCAATGCAAAACACTTTGTTTTACTCTCTTCTCTATGAATCAGGCTCTCCAAATAAAGATTAGGTGATTTTTAGCAAGGATAATTTTTCTTGCGTCTTTAGAGAGAAATTAATTTCACAAAGAGAATGAATCCAAGCCCTTACTCCCTTCACTGTGACAGCTTTATGACTAAAAACTTGCAAACATAATTACTTTCCTGTCAGCTGAAGTACTGATTAGACACTGTTATCCTTCTTCACAAGTAGCAATGATTAACAGTTTATATATTCTACAAAACTCAGCATGTTAGCATCATTAAGTTCATGTAAGCATGACGTTATTGTCTGTGGCTTATGGTTTTTCTTCTGTTGAAGATTTCATGGGAAACTCCTAAAAATACAAATGTTTTATTGCCAATAAAGAAAACTGAAGCAGTTTATTCTTCAAAATGATTTGCATGGTCCCAATATAATTTCTTTTTTTCCTTCAAAACCTTTCAATTCCTCTTCAGGAAAATGAGACAAACAAATCTAAATACATATTAATCACATTTCTATTTTCAGTGTGCTGCCAGAAAATTTGGGAGTAAACAGGAGCACAATATGGCAATTTGTCATCTTCAAACTAGCGCTGTGGTATGACATATTGTGGCTCTATGCTGATTTCTTACCCTGTGGTGTGACTGTCTGTGACATTAGCTCAATGTCTGCAGAATGACTGAAAATATTTTGTTAGGCTCTTCAAGCCTGAGAAAACAGAGGTCCCTTATGTATGAAATTTGATGTAATCCTTAACTGTCCAGTCTATTAATATAGGAGAAGATGCATTTTAATGTCTGAGCCTGACAATATTTGCATCCCTTGTCTATTGTCCTATTGATATGAAACTTATACTAGTAGTTTAAAAACTAAACTACTGGTATAAGTACTTTAGTTATACCAGTATAACTAAACCTCTCCCCTTTCACGAGAGGTGAAAGGAGGAAGGTCACCTCTCTCCCCTTTCACGCCGTCTATCATAAAGACAATCTGTTTAAAACCAGAGACATTACAACGTTTCAAATACATTTCTCTAAGTAAAGTATACACTGTATATTATTCTTGGTTATTCTAACACTTACTGTTTTTCATACTTAATTGTATGAAAAACAATTAAAACTTATTTTCTTAAAACTCATAGAGGTGAGAAGGAGTTTACAAAAACAAAATGTCACAAAGACCACTTCAGTCTCGTCACATAAAGAAATGTGTGATAAGAAATTATAATATTTAACATTAACACAGCCTGCTACAGTTTAAGGTTTGTAAACATCACAATGTAAGTGTTAGACATGAAGCACAGACAGATACCGACTTACACCGACTTTGCTATTTATCCGTGCTATGGTAGGAAAATCTGAGCAGGTAGCACAGATGGTCAGAACAACGGCTCACGTTAGATCTCCAGGGGAAACATGTCTGGTCTTTAAAGCTGCCAAATATGGTTCCTATCTCTGAGATAGACGGTCTTTATTGTCATTCGTACATTTATAATATACATATTGAGTGAAATTTTGTTGAAAGGCTCAATTAAAATAAATAAATAAAAACACTAATAATCAAGAAAGGAAGACAATAAAAAATATATTCTTTTGTATGAAACATTTTGGTACATCTCCACCTCCACCTGATATGTGAGCTTCCCCTGCAGCTCCATCTGGAGCCTGCCAGGAAGCGAAAGAAAGGCAAAGAAACAAACAAAAAAAAAAAAAAAAAAAAAAACCCTCATCCAGAAACAGGGAACTAGATTTGTAGCAGAATAGGATTTAGCAAAAAGAAGTGTGCATTAGAGAAACAATTTACTTCTTAAATGTTTCATTTGCAAACTTTGCTGATGTATGTCCCCTTTCTTTTACTGGACATTATTGCAGATAGGAAGCAGACTCACATTCTGAAACTAAGATTTGTATTAAACACATTTTCTTCTGATTTTCAGAATATTTCATCACTGTCTGCTCAGCACCGGGATACGCCCTCAGGGACCTGAAGATCTTATCTATCACATCAGTTTAAAGTTTGGCAATATTATAGAGTTTTTACTGAAAATGCAGTAACTTTTCTGTTAAATTATGAAACATTTTTTTCATAAAACATCACTGAGCTTTGGAAAACTCCAAAGCTATTTCAGAACTTTGATGACAGTTGTTTTGTTCCACTTTCCTCTCACACCCAAGAAAGCGTGTCCCTCACTTGACCTGTCTGGTTCCACTTCCTTCATGTGGCTTGTTGGAGCTCATTAGAAACAATACTGGAGGTTAAAAGGCTTAAGTGCAATGAGTGCACTGTCAAAATATGATAGAGCATGATGATGTGTCCAGTCTTATTTTTGGACACAACTCTGCCATTTCTGGATCTACACCAAGAACGCTTTGTTCAGTTTGTGGAGCAAAAACAAAAACTGACAGAAAACAAAATGAAAAACTGATTTCACAGTGTGATCACAAAATACTGAGCCGCAGCCAATGGTGGGTTGGACGCAAAAAATAAACTCAGGACTGCTGCCATAAAGTTTGAAAATAACTTTTACCACAAACTTTTTTAGCATGGAAGTCTGTCACAACCCGTATATGCATTTCTAATTTGTGTATCCATTTACAAAATACCTTACAAAATAGCCCTTAACTGCAAAAACATAATATTTCACCAGGCATTTTTGATCTAGTTTGACTTTATTATTATTATTTCACTCATAATAAAACACTTATTCCCTTGATATTAATGTAATAATCTCACATTAGGAAAAGTACTTTATCCAATATTAAGGAATTTTCAAAACAACTCCTGAAAAGTTACTTGTGAGTTAGTTTTGTCTTAAAAAGTACTTGGTAAGATTTGCTGTTTTCTCAGTTTCGAACTTGCTCAAATTTTATCACTTTACAGTCACATTTTTTTATTTATTGCATATATTATGTATTCAATTTATATGTGCCAATGACAAAGACATATTTTTTTATCATTTAAATGTGTATTGTGTTTCCTGTAGTTTGAACTTTGCTTACATATTCAGCTGATAAATCCTCATTTTTCCAAAACAGATGAAACCAGTTTGCCTTGTAGAGCTTTAGTGGCATTTCTTCATTTGAAGCTTCAAGGCAGGAACAGCTGAGGTGTTGGCAAACAGGCCCCTGGTTGCTTCAACAAGAAATTGTATCAGAAACTTATGTTAACTCATAATTTAATTAAGTCTGAATAGAGATAATGCTTTATATACTAAGCTTATGAACATATCAGGGATCCGTTTTTTATGGTTGGCCATGAAAACAGCATCAAACCTGGCCCTGATGTGGATTATAAGATGTAAAACAAAACAAAAAACTAAATGAAGCATGGATGTTTTAAAAGTCAGGTCAGTGGTGCAGTAGTAGATGGTGGCCCCAAATTAACATTTGTTAACAAGATTTCTAAAAAAAAAAAAAAAGAAGAAAATCAATTTTGAGATTTTCACACTTTTCTAGACTCAGATAGCAACTTTTTTGAAATAATAAAAAAAAAACAAAGAAAAAAAAAAACAACAGTTGAGACATTTGAGGACAAACCATTTTCCTCAGATTCCACAAATCTTTAGCAACACAACACACGTTGGAGTCCTGGTACAGGACTATTTCACAGCTTTGTTAGGCATCTAGTCTTAACATTTTAAATCTGTAACACACACACAGTTTCTTTGAAGCACAATTTGTAATCCTTTACTCTGATCCTTTGTGTTGATTTGCTTTGATTTTGAATCTCTTCCTGCCCCTCTGCCCTGTATTTTGAGCCCAAATTATTCTAAAAGGCACTTAATTTTACCAAAATATATACTGCTCAAAAAAATAAAGGGAACACTTAAACAACACAATATAACTCCAAGTAAATCAAACTTCTGTGAAATCAAACTGTCCATCTAGGATGTGTTATTTGAGTGTTCCCTTTATTTTTTTGAGCAGTGTATTTCCATCTCTTAGATAATGCAATAAGTGTTTAAGTTTCACTACTTTTTCATAGTTATCTAGACTTAAAAAAAGATCAAATCAATTCCCTGACTTCTCCAGACTTTTCATAAATGTGTGGGAACCTGGCCTTGGGCTGGATCTGCTTTTAATCAGGTCTTTTTCAATTGGTTTTGCTACTTAGCTCTAAATGTGTGTGGATGTAAGCTGAAAACTGAACCCTGGTAATGAAAGCAAATGAGAGGAAATTTCACCTAAGATGAATATCCAATCATCCTACTCTATCAGATTTAAATTTTTGTAAAACTTTATAATACACTTTTATGCAATTGACCGACAGCAAAACATAAAGAAATAAAATTAAACATTGATAAAAGAAAAACATTTTCTGGCAGAACAGGAGGCACTGTGAGCTGAATATCCACTTGTACATATTTTCTATATTTGTCTGGAAGCAGTTCACTCTCCACATTGTTTCCATGCAGTGTGAGGTCATACTGCTCACAGGACAGGAAGTTTCCACCCTCGTTGTGTGGCCCGTCCACTGTTCTCCTCTGAGACATTTTAGCAACAGCTCAGATCTTTTTTAGATTGTGTCATCTGTGTGTTCGTACAACCTCTCTCCCATGTTATTCTCCCTGCGCCTCCTGGAAAAAAGTGTTCAATTTAGATCAAACAGCAGTGACAAACTGTGAACAGACTCAAGTAAAAAATGACAATTGTTTTGTCAGCAGATGCAACCTGGCCTGTCATGTTGCATAGCGTGTGGGAGGATGCCATGTCGTATTTTTCTGTTTCACTCTGCCCGTGCTATTATTGTTTGTTTTTTTTTCCTCTCACTCTCTCGCAGCATTGGCTTTATCTTCAGAGCATAGCCTGAAATAAGATTTGTGTCTGACATAATGTTTGTGTTTGGTACTCTACCTCCACAAGAGAAATGCCAGCACTCCTCCACACACCAGCAGCAGGAGGACAAGACAAACCATAGCCGCCGTCGTCCCTCTGCCCCCACTTTCACAAGGTGCTATGAGCCATAGGAAGAAAGAAAAAAACACAATGAAAAGGGAAAGCAAAACAAGACATCTGACATGTCTCTTCTAAAACACATGAAAGGTTCACTGTAACAAGTCTGTAGACTCGGTAAAACAGAAGAAGATAACAGAAAGTGCCCAGACAGCCTTTGGATCATCATGCTCTTTGGAGACAATTGCATTTGTCTCGCCTGTTTAGCGGCTTTGCAAGCAACAGCAGCCCAAGCAGCGACAGTGATTTATTGATCACACTGTGGAAAATCCTTTATCAGAAAAACAGCACAGGAGATACAAAACGCAAGAACGAAGTGCAAGCAGGATGCTCAGACAGACACAAGGTAGGGAGTCAGATGTCGGAAAATCCATGAAGCAAAAAGAGAGGTCGACTTTAAATAAGACAACAAACACATTTATATTCTCTGTTTAGGTAATAAAAGTAAAAGTAACACTTTGTAAAGCAATTTCTATTGTATTCATGTGATTTCAGCCTTTTTATATTTGGTCCCTTTTCAACCATCAGGTGGTATTTTATGTGCCAGACCAACACAAAATGTTATTTATTGTGAAAAATACAGATTAGATTAGATCTAGATTAAATATAGATTTCAGAATGTAATAAAACAATGGATAAATAAGGCAAGTGAGGTATGTATTTGTATTCAGTGTCTGAGAATCAACACTATCTATTTCTGTAATTTCAGCTGCAATACATAGTGAGAATATCTCACATACATCATATTCAATAAGTTAGAATAAAGATCCCAACGAGTCTTGTTTGTTAGATTAAAAGGGCCTTTTCAAAAATAACCTTTCATTAAGCTCAACTTTATTCTTTAAAAAATATTATTTCTTAAAGTGATTAAAGAGGCAATGACTCTCATACTTAGCTATATATTCTACACTCCATTGTTAAAGTAAAAAACAATGGAGTGTAGAATTTTTTACTTCTACCTGTGCAGAAGTAAAACTAATACGTTCACTGATCCAAACCGCATTTAAATCTTTGGAAAGGTCAGAGAAGCGCATCATATGCGTGAATGTATTCTCGTACCTGCAGTGTATGTGGCAGAGCTGTATCCCAACTTGTTGCCAACCATGCAGGTGAAGTGACCACACATAGGAGTCATGGTTACAATCAGCATGTCTCCATCCTTGGAGACTTTTCCCACCTGCTGGGTTATGGCAGCTCTTTCGTGCAGCCAGCTGAAGCTGGGGTCTGTCCCCCACGCCTCGTGGCAAACCAGCAATGAGTGAGACACGTTGATGCTGACGGAGACATGATGAACTGCCTCTGCACAGACACAGAAACTGTGATGAGTTTAAAAATGATGACAGGCAAGTAGGTAAAACTGAGAGATAGATGGAAACAAGAGGCATGAAGTGCTCTGCTTTGAGTTTCTATCTGCTATAGAGCAGGAATAATGGTGCACGCTGTCAAAGAGGGTCCAAGACAAAGAACCTTGAGAGACATTTAATGCTGTCAGGAGAGACTGGCTCAGGTTCAAAGCCAATAATGAGATCAGAGAGGGAGGTATTAAGTCTGAAAATGGGATGAAGGGAAAACTGAAAGCTGGAAAGCTACAGTGAGAGAGGAGTCATCTGGGGAGACACAAACAAAAAGGAGAAACAGGAGAACAAAGCCTTTGAGAAATTTAATTTCAAGTGTTACATTTTTAAATGAGACATTCACTTTCAGAAGAACACAACTAATTCTGGTTTGAAGTTAAGGAAAATTTACAACACTACTGAGTCTGCTGAATGTAAAACTAGAAAGTCCAAATTATCACTTCAACTGCTTTTATGCAAAAATACAAGTAACTGTTGCACTTTAATGACTTCAACATCTGCTGACCTTTCTGAAGACAGTAAAAATGTGATGCACTCCCATAAAAGACTGTAGCCACTGACTGTACAAAATGAAATAATCTATAGGCTTTAAATGGCAAATAACAGACAGACCAGAAAATCAAATTTGGGACAATGACATTTTCTTTCAGTTTTGTCAGAAAGACTAATTGTATTTAATAGCCAGGGTTGTATTTATGAAAAATTTATTTGAAGCTTCTTTGAATTTGCTGGTGAAGATCATTATTCATTTGTTTCACATTTAGAGAATAAATGTGTTTTGACATGTGAAACACATTTAGAAAAGTCTTTTAGGCGTGGCAACAAGAAAATAAATGTAGAAAAAGTTTCCACAATTTTTAAAACACTTGAAAATTGTGTCATTTAGAAGAAATGATACAACGAGGGAAACTATGGGAATGTTAGAGTTACAGGAAATAAGTGGGAAAATGTTCCACATGTGAAAAGTTTTCTTTCATTCACTTGTGGATAGTTGTCTTCTCTATGATACATGTTATGTGAATTGTATGTATTTAGTTAAATATGGGATGCAAACCTATAATCATATATTTTTTAAATACATAGACACTCTATTGTCACTTTTTGTTAATCTAAAGTCAACAAACATAGTATTTGTTTAAAAAAAAGGAAGGTAACTTGGATAAATTCAGTGCAACAAGGTGACTAAAGCATAATTAATATCTTGCATCATGCTGTACCGTATTCTCTGACGATGCAGCGTCCAGTGGTATTGGCTCCTGAGCGATCTATCACAGTCACTGAGTACTCTCCGCTGTCTTCTGTGCTGTATCTGTTCATCTCAAGTGTCGTCTCCTGCTGCTTCAAACTCACTTGCACATCTGGCCTTCCACCAGAACACTTTGGGCTTTTGGCAGGACACGTAGCCAGCATCACTTTGGCCCGATCATGTCCAGTTTCAGGCTCCCGTGTCCACGTTATCATGGAAATCTCTTCCCTGAGATTCTTCTCGATCCGAGCTGTGAGAATCAGCTTGGAGCCTGGGATTACGTGGACAGGCTGCTCATTCAGGATGTGAACTGACATACACCAAAACCTACCTGGCACTGAGAAAAAGAGGTGGGGGATTTGTTACTGCAAGCTCTTTTTTGTCTGTTTTTTTATTACATGGAGAGTAACGTTCACAAAAAAAACATACTATGATGCAGTGAATCGATTTTTATGCTACAAACATGCGTGGATGCAAGGCATATACTGTCTGTCACATAATGTCAGGCAATGATTTATGGTACATCTCATCAATGTGCAATGTGATAGCCATCAGCATCCTGATGTCTGTGTCAAATCCTGTAAAGGCTGCATGCATGCACTACAAGAACTATTAATCATTTGTCTTAACCTGATCATCAGACTATGGAGGACATGTAAATAACAGAACTGAGGTTACTAATGCAAGAGGCAGCTAGCAAGAAGTCTTCCGTTTACGTAAGAGTGCAAAATCTAAAGTTTTTCCACTTCTGTTTTTTTTGATGATGGTAAAAGTATTCTGCTGCCTCACCCTGTAGAGAGACTTTCAAAAAGTATCTTGGTTTCCCTCGTTAAGTTCAATCAAAAATAATATGGATTATTATTAGAACAAAATCAGTCTTACACAACAGAAGAAGTGGGAAAACTTTCCAGCATCGGAGACACTGCAGATCCATAACACCTGCTGGTGCTGAAAGAAAGTGGAGAGAGAGGAATTTGTCCAAAACCTCAACCGCAACAGCAGGAGCTCGTCATTTTCTCTGTACTCAGGCAGCAGGGGAGCCAAAACAGCAAAAATAATAACATCACCTCCAGAGAAAATGTAATAACAATTAAGGCAGTGTTCACCACCATAACAAGTGGAATACAAATGCTCAGTACAAGATTCATTTTCCTCACTGATTTTTTTTTATTTTTTTATGTGTGTGTGTGAGAGAGGAATCCAAAGAAGTGCAGCACAAAAATTAGGAGCTGGAACAGAACAGGGACCATTCTGCTGCCAAAAACTTTCATTTAAAACAGAAAGTGAAAAAACATGAACCCCTGAAGCACAGTGAGCACCAAAACACAGGGAGGGAAAACGCTGATAACAGCTCAGGAACACAACCTGCATCCCATTAAATACATGCAGGTATTTTCTCCTATCGTTTACAGAGAATTTAACCCAACAAAACCAGCGAGAAAATTCACCTTACCAATGGAAGGATGAGGCGAACAGTACCGCAGAGGTTTTTACTCTGTGTTCTCAGAGAGTTTAAGAGGAACACGGTTCAGACTGAAGATAGATTTATGGCCACAAATGAAGCACCTCCGGAGCACTTTCGGTTACATAATAGGAGATGATTTCTCTCAAAAACAGAGAAAAAGAAACCTCTTGTCTTTGCTGGCTTGTTAGCTGTCCAGTCAGTGTGTGTTTTTCAGCCGTCTCTGGTTTTAAACCTGCTTCCTTCCTCTTTACACCCCACCCCTGTACATCCAGTCCTTCCTTCTTCTTCTTTGTAGATTTTATAAGCAAACTTTCAACAATAATAATAATAAAAAAATCCCCCTCCCGCACCCTCTCCTGCTCTCTCTGACCTGTGACCAAAGCTCTGCTCCTCAACATTCAGTCCTTCAACAATGCAGCATGTTCAGCTCCGGACATTCATGAAACTTGTGTTGTAATGTTTGTAAACAGAGATAAAATGTAAGCGTGTTCTTTGGATGAGGAAAAGACAAAGTGGTCTTTGTACTCTGGACCATTATTCTTCACAAAACGTTTATGGCTGCACACACAGTACATTGTGTTGGCTTTATATTGTAAAGCAGAAGCCATAGAGGACATGATTTATTCTATTCTTATTTCTTCCAATTATTGTTCATGAAAAATATCTTCAGCCATGTAAAGGGAAATGCCTACAATTTTCTCTGGGAAAAGTTTAGGGGAATCACACAAAAACTGACATTTGATTTCATTTTATTGCAACGCTTTAACCTGTGAACTTCACAACAGCAAACAAACCCAGCTACACATACATTTTACACATCCAAAGCATAAAGTATTCAGAGATTAATGCAACTGCACCTCTCCTAACCTGCTGCTTAGATAAAAATGATGTAAAAGTGATCATAAATCCCTCAGCATTTTACATATGATTTATGAATAATCACAGTAAACACAGCTGTGGCTCCCACAGAGCTCTTTGTCCACAGAGGAGTGTAGTTAGCAGGAATTATCCAGTGGGTGGCACTAATCTAACAGATAAAGGACATAATCTCTTTTGGTCTTCATACAAGCAGATATCACAAATATGAAAAGAGAATCCAAATGCTACTTAAGCAATGTTCAATTTTTGGTTCACACAAACACATCATGGTACAAGTGAGTGGGAAAGATTAACATAAATATAGAAATAATAAGTAGAAAGGTTATCATAAATATAGATTCAGGATTCCTGAAGCTGTCCAAAGCCAGAAGTTAGTAGTTGTGGGTATTGTGCACCAAGGGGGAGGCACCGTCAAAATTTCTTTAGCCTAATTAACAGAAATCTCTATTTTCACTTCCTTCCCCTCTAAGATAAAAATATAATATCCCTTAGGAAACACCAGTCCAGTTCCAGATTGAACCAGTATATGTTCAAACTGGTTGGTAAAATCCTAATTATAGTGCTAACTGTAATTGAAGTCTCTACCGTGAAACACAGAAACCAAGAATGAGTCAACCCAGGAGTTTGGCTTGGAGGATTTTCAGCCACTTGGAACAATTTCAGGGTTACTGACACCCAGCTTGGAATCAGAGATGCAGGGACCTACTTCGTGGAAGTGGTCAGCACAGCTATCTCTGGCCTGACCTAAAACTCCAGATCAATACAACTGAAGTGCTTTGATGATAGATAAAGAAGTGCACTTCTCCAAGAACAGCTTTGTTTTGTATTAGTGTAGAAACCTTGAGTAACATCTTCCTTAATTTTTTCAATCTGTCTTTTATTTTTGTTAATGCTACTTTAATTATTTAGTTTTTGCAACTCTTGTTTAAAGAATAAATGTTAAAAATGATCTTTGTAAAAAAAAAAAAAAAGATGACTTGTGTGAGAGCAAGAGAGGAAGCAGAAGTGGTTTGCACAACATCAGAAAAACATGATTATGATAGTTGTGCTGAATAATGCAGTGTCAAATACAGTTACTATGAGCCTAAATTCTCCAATTTTCTTTATTTTCCAAAATTACAGTGCCCTGAACATTTTCTCTGAACAGCTCTGGCACCAGAGATATACATCTGGAGTGGGTATTGAGGGTAGTTAGCATCCATCCAACTTACCAGATGTATTCTTGGCATGCATTGTGAGAATGCAGGGTGCCTGCATCAAATCAGTCCACTGTATTTGAAAAATTGCAAATACTGACAATGCGGTGACAATTGCAACTTGATGTTTTTATGCAGCTATAAAAGGAAGCAATCATTTTTAAGAGGAATATGGAAGAGCAAAGAAGGAAAAGAGGATTTGTTGAGTGCTGGCCACATGCTGGCCTAGTTTCTCAGTCCTGTTTCCATGTTATAATTGAGATTTTTCTGAGGAATACTTGAGCTGGAGTTCATGCAGAGTGAGGATGTGCAGTAAAGACCAAAAAACATTTATTACAAGCACTGTTTGTGTCCCTAATCGACCATGATGAACTGTAGTTTTCTTGAATACTATGAAAAATAAAGCAAAATGTGGCATTAGTACTTCTTGTATGTATGGATACAGTGCATGTGGCTACTTCTGTCAAGTAATGTCAGTGGATGATTTATGGTGCATGTTAGCCATGCGCAAAGTGATAGCCATCAGCTCACATCAGCATCCCAAAGTTGGTGTCAAAATATGCTAAGCTTGTGTGGATGGACCAAGAGGGCTATTAATCATTTGTCTTAACTTAATCGGTGAACTATGGAGGAAATGTAAATAATGCAAGAGTGATTATTAATGCAGGAGGCAGTTTACCAAGAGTCAGAAACACCTCTGAAACTTACAAAACTATTTAGTAACAAAATATAAAAGAAAATCTTTCAATACATCTTACAGTGGCATCAATGATATCAGAGAAAGCACATAACAAAACTTATGGCTAATTAGATATGAGTTTATTTGGCCGGTAAATGTGCGTCCCGTATTGAACCGATGCACAACTGTCCGATAGACACGCATATAATAGACACATCAACGCTAAGTTTAACAATAATGACCAAAATAAAACACAGGCAATATTAAGGTCAGCTACACTGTCGTGGCGGGAGTTGAAGGACCCCTGAACGCTACGGACCGACGCTGAACGTCACGGTTGCCTAGAGACGGAAAGTACGCGTCTTTTACAGACGTGAGTGAAAAGCTGAACAATTTCAGAGAAGATGGATACGGTGTACAAAAACAATGTGTCCGTCATGGCGCAGTTTGTTGCTGTGTAATAGACAGAATGGATCAGGAGTGGAACCGCATCATTCTGTACGGTAGGAGAGCTCAGCCGGTAAGAGCACCGTACTACCTGAGGACGTCGGATCGATCCCCAGCTGGACATCGGAAGAGGCTCTAATAATTCCAAGGTTCAAAAAACTGAAATCTAAAGGGATTCACACAACCAACAAAATAAAAATAAAACAACAACAATATAAAATGAAAACCTCAAAATAAAAATGGCTCTGAAATACAACTTCAAAATAAAACAATATAAAATAAAATCCTCAAAATAACAATGGCTCTGAAATACAACTTCAGAATAAAACAATATAAAATAAAAACCTCAAAAATTAAATTTTATTTAATAATAATAATAATAAAAAATGCTTGAAAATGAAATCAACACTTGCTTTTGAAAAAAAACCTGAATACTTTTTAAAGCATGAAAACTTCATGCTCTGACCAGCTTAGTTTCGCTCAGCTGGTCAGAGCATGGTGCTAATAACTCAGAGGTGGCGGGTTCAACCCTCATTCTAACAAACTGAAATCTAAAGTGTTTCACACAATCAACACTTCAAAATAAAACAATGGAAAATAAAATAAAAACCTCAAAATAAAAATGGCTCAAAATGCTAACAGCATCAAGGTCATGGGTTCAATTCCCATTCTGGCCAAATGAAATCTGAAATCAACACATCAAAATAGAATAAGGCTGGAAAATCAAAAACTTGTTAAAATTATGTAAGTTTCTCTTAGATCATTGAAAACTCAACATAATGTATGGTTGGTTAGCTCAGATGGTCAGAGCGTGGTGCTAAAAATGTCAGGGTCGTGGGTTCAATCCCATCCTGGCCAAAGGAAATCAAAATTCAAAAACTATGAATATAGATTTTGAATAAGAACTTGTCCTTAACCTGAACTTCTACCTTGATAATAAACTGTTGTAAGGTTTATTAATCCCATGAAAATAATAAAATGCTCTTCAAATGACTGGACATGCGTCGTTTTCAGTAGGTTGTATATTCATTTCCAGGGAAGCAGACCCCACTAGGAGTGTGTCACTCCACAGCTGCATGTGTCTCATTAATGTTAGCTCTGGAAAAAATGATCAGTCCTCTGATTTTACTCTTTATAGCTACATGTTTCAGTAAAATGAAGATTGTTGAACTACTGACAACATGTCTCTGAAATTCCAAGCAAAAACTTAGAATTTATTTTCAGAAAATGAGAAAAGGTCAAAATAATAAAAAAAGATGCACTGCTTTCAGACCTTGAATAATGCAAAGAAAACAAGTTTAGATTCATTTTGAAACAACAAAACTAATGTTTTAAGAGTTCAGAAATTAATATTTGGTGGAATAACCAGGAGGTTTTCAATGGGGTTCAGTGCAGAGGTCTCTTAATAACTACATACAGGTCTAGCACTGGTCCAATTTTAGTTGGACAAAACTATTGGATTTCTTATGTGAATGTATGTAAATAAGCAGTGACGTTTAGAAAAATGCACCAACGAATAACTTATCTTGGTCCTTAGCCCTGCTGGGGGCTAAGCACCCCTACAGGTCAGATCTTAGAATCGCCCCTGATTACAAATATGCTTTATTTCATTTGATGGTTGCTTTGGTTTGGCAGTCAGTCAGAGAATAATAAACAACAAAGCACACTCAAAGTTTGAAGCAGAAAGCGTTTATTTATTTTATAAAACACATACATCTTGTTTTCTAACTATGTAAAAAGTATGAGACATTCGGCTTTGTGGATACTTTCTCCAAGATTGAGTTAAGCTTTTCTACAACAGAAAAGCATCACAGGTTGTCTAACAATAAAGACCTGGATACTAAAAATATCAGGGTTCAGATCTGGACGATCAGTCAGAAATAAAACCGTCTGAAACCGCCAACACTCAATTAAAGCAGAAATCATTTTTATGTAACTTAAAATTCAACAGCAAATTTAGAATCATTTCCATAGAATGATTTCTTTCTTGTTTGTTACCTGATCATTGACATGTTTGAATCAAGAGAAGAAAGGTTTTTCCTAAAGAATAAAAACAAATTCACATTGAAACCTCATGGAAACCTCATTAGCTATTATTTATAGCTAACAAATAGCCCATTTAATAGCTATAATGGTTTAATGGATAACCATTTATTAGCTATTAATTGGTTTTAATAGCTAATAAAACTCAAGCGCACCGTCTGTTAACTGCAGGGGTTTCCCACGAATGCTGTCACTTTCAGTTACGTAAATGTGTCCTGGCCCTTTAAGACACAGGTGTGACTCGGCGGTGACAGGTGAAGCAGACACAGGAAGTTGTCACATTAGGAAGCAAGCGATACATTTGAAGCCGTATCGGTGTAAAAACAACATGAGGGAACGACGAAAGCATTTTGGTAAGAGTTATACAATCATTTATATGCTCGTCTAAATTTTAAAGACACTGTTTGTGTTGTATTGACAACAAAGACGAATTTGTGATTAGATGTCTCTAACAGCATTTTGTGATGAAATGACTGTTCAACCTTTAAAAACGCAAACTTTTGCATTTAAGGTAGTTTTGTTTGTTATTTGACCACAGACTGGCCTGACTGACGAAATGAAACACTGGCTCTCCACCGGTCTGTCTCTGGCAGGTAAAAATCATTTGCTGCATCAGTTTCTTCGCTTCTTCCTGTTGTGTCCATCAAACACCCATACTATCTCTGAGTAGTTTCGGTAGAGTGTTTACAGTGACAAAACAAAAAAACAAAACACTGAACAAGTGAGGGTTGGACCGCTGAAATATTCCAGGCACGTAAATAAAACAATCGCGGTTCGCGCTCCGAAACCATCGCGGCTCCATTCTTATCTGTGAACCAACCAGTGATGGACGTGATGCCTTTAGAGGGTCAATTACTGGTTCTAAAATCAATTTTCAACATAGAAATATGTCATAATCGATTTGCAGGAAAACAATAGGTAATATAAGATGTACAGGCATTTTAAAACACATTCATTACTACTTGTACTTGGTAAGTTGCCAAGGACAATTAATCATACATAGGAAGAACTCAAACAAATAATTTGGTTATCTTGATTTTCTCCAACTTTCACAATGATTGGCTCTCCTAGGTATTCCCTGGAAATGATGTACTGAAAGCTTTAAACTAATTCAATATTGTATTGCAGAAGTGTAAATTATTACTATGGAAAGTTTTATATAAAAAACTTTTATACTAACTTACATTTGGAAGAAAAATATCCCACTTTAAGGAATATTTGTTTAAACAAAATCATACTGCAATCGTTTCACTTTTACATAAGTTGTGTTTCTTAAGACTGAAGCACACTTGGAGAAGGACCTTTAGTTATCTTTTTGTTTATTCATTTATATGCAGTCGAGATCAGGGGTCTCATATTCTCTTCTCTTTATCTCACATTGTTGGTCTGCTGCTTAAATTGGATCTTGTACTTTATGTTTGTGATAGTAGACATGTCTTTATTCTATTTGGAGAACATTTTAGTCAAATAGAGGTACTCCAGTCCTCAACACCTACAGGCCTTCAGCTTTTATTTCTTCTTATTTAATAAGAAATAATGATAGTGATATTATTTCTTATTAAAATCAACACCTAATTTTCCCACTTCAACTCAAGAGTGAGTTCTCTTGTCAAAGGTTCGGTCGGTGGCTAGTCATGCTGGGATGAAAATCAACACCTCTAAACCTCAAACCATGGTCTTGAGCAGAAAAAAGGTACAGTACTTTCTCTGAGTTGAGGATGAGGTTCTGGCCCAAGTAGATGAGTTTATCATAGGGTCTTGTGGATGAATGAGGGAAAAAATACAACAGAAGGTCGATAAGTGGATTGTTAGGCTATCTGCAGGAATGCGAGAGCTGAATGGAGAAACCCCCAATAAAAAAAACAAAAACAAAGTGATGTTAAATTAAACAGAAAATGAGCTAATTACTTTTCAGCTAAATCTCTAAGCTCTGTAAGTTAAAATTGTGCCACCTAGGTGTCTGTTTAGTTCTAAATAATTATTCAACATGAGAAATGGGTGTTAAGAAATAATTAAAGTTTACAGAATTGTGCTAAAATCCTTGCTACATGCATGAAACCATTCTTTCTCCCTAATGTGTTGACTGTTTTGTGCATTAAATTAAATCCAAGCTCATCTTAAGAAAATTAATTGTACTGAAATTTTTAGACAAGTGGTGCATTAGTAAGGATTAGGGAAACAATTGGGAGAAATTATTAGGAGGAAAATAAGCTGCCTTCAACCAAAGTAGTAGTACTATATTTTAACTGCATTGTGCATTGAACCAAGAAAATAATTTTAAAAAAAGTATAATATCGACAAATATCAATTTTTAAGTTTCTGTTGCAGTGACATGAGCAAAGAAAATTATCGCTAGGAATGTAAATTATATTTTAATTTGTTTATTAGCTAAGGGATGTTGTTCATGCATGACCGATAATAATTGGTCATATAATTTGAAATAACATTTTCAAATGATTAAATACGCATTTTGCTGTTGTCTAAAGATCCCATGAAACAGCCAACCAAGCAGAAATGTCAACAAAATTCAATTGTCCTTCTAAATCTTTGCTATGCCTCTCATAGTTGTTTTTCTGGATGAATCAGAGATATAAACCTTTGGACAAACACAAAAACAATTGTTCAAGCTGAAGAGATCGATTGTCAGGTTAAAATTTCATTCTCTTTGGATCAACACAGAAAAACCTGAAGCTCAGCAACAAAATATCAAATTATTTTTTTCTGTGATATAAAGTCTGCTTTATTGTTATCAACAGCAGTTGGCAACCTGGCATACAACCGAAGAGTTACATTTAAAGTTAGATTAAAAATGAACATATATACTTTTTCCTTAATTTTACCCAACTTTTAATCAGTCTTCTGGTATTTGTGAAAAGATTTCCAACAGCCCTTCAACGCAGCAATAACCCATGAGTGCTACATCACACATGGGTGTTGTTCTCATGACTCAGTAGTCTTTGAAAATGCAACAAAAGGTTGAAGCATTTAACCCTTTGGTTTATAACTCTAAGTCAAGTGACTGAGGTTGCTGTAGTTTTTTTCTCCTTCTTTAAAGGTTGTGCAATAAAAGTCCAGTGAGACCGATCATGTAGTTTAGTGGACAGAGGTCTCTTAGACGGTTTTATGTGCCAGTAAAAAGGGACCACTGATTCAGGTGACTCTTTCCCGCCTGAACATGCGATACTGTACAACAATAAATCCTTTCAGTTAATTTTTCAGAGAACATTATCCCCTAAACATTTACAAACTGTTTAAAGTACCTTGCAAAAGGATTCATATCTCTTAAACCTTTTCACATTTTTACTTGAATATATTTACTGACCTTTTATATGGTGGAACAACACAAAGAAGTACATCATTTCAAATTAAAGGCAAAGGAAAGATAGGTTTTAACTAAAACTGAAATCTAAAAGATGGCATGCCTTTGATTTTCCCTGAGTCAGTTCTCTGCAGCTTCTGCGGAAAGGCGGTCTGGATATGTCTCTCTACCACCTTTGCACTTCAAGTGACTGAAAAATAGGTAAATCTCAGACAGACTGAATAGAAGAGAAGTTTTTCAGTCTTGCCAAAGATTGTAACACAGCTTAGTTCTGGCTGCATATTTAGTCTCTTTGTTCTAGAAGGTGAACTTCTGGCCAAAGCTCAAGTCTTTTCCAGTCTACAACAGGCTTTCTACCAGGAATTCCCTGCATTTAGCACTCAACTGCACTATGTCTGCTGAAGAAAAGCATACCAACAGCATAATGCTGTTTCATATTGCATTTTAGAATTGAAGACTGGTAGACTTTGTTTACTAATTGGGTGACTTCTGGAGCAAAATGGTTGCATTGGCGTGATATCAAAGGGGCCTAAATAGTATTGTGCACTTCACAGGTTATGTTTTGTTCCTTTTCTCTCCACTAAAAAAATAATGTATTACTTTATACTGGCATATCTGTGAATACTGGCATTTTCTGTGAAATACAGACAGGTTTGTTGATATATTATTAGTTTTGTAAGTCACATGAATTTGCAAACTGAGTTTTTAACTTAAGCTCATTTCAGGTTGTAGAGGACTGTTTTTTGTCACAACTCCTATGGAAATAAAGTTTGTTTCATCTCTATTTGGCATCAACATGTGGTGAAAGTCATTTTCAAGCTCTGGCAGAATTTTCAGGCTTATTTTTTGCATCAAATGCCACATTGGATGTGGCTCAATATACTGTGATCACACTGTGAATTCAACATGGTACATTTACTTTGCGGGAGTTGTCTTTGAAAGGTTTAGCTTTTGATCCACATACAAAACACTTGACAGTGCACTCATTGCACTCAAGCCCTTTAACCTCCAGTATTGTTACTGAACTGCACTACCAAGCAACATAATGTAAGTTGAACCAAATGGGTGGCAATGTTGATTTGCAGTGCTACTGCTTCTTCACACATGGCATAATGTACATAGGCCAGAAATTTTTATTTTGTTCTTATCTGTTCAGAACACTTTCTTCACAAGCTTAAAGTGTCCTCAACATGGCTTGTGGTAAGCAAATGGAACTGCTTATAGCTTTCTTCCAACATGTTTGTGGTTGAAGCATGATTTCTTCAATCACATCTTAATTTTGCTATTAAATATGAAGAAGAATATAACATATTATGTTTAAAAAAAGTATTATTTGCAACATAGGTGACAATTCTCTATCCATTTTCTTGCCAAGAAGAATAGAAAAATCAGCTTGAGGTATTAGTATAAAAATAGAAGCTAGTTGTTTAGCTGGGAATCACAATCCAAACAAACAAGATGGTCAAAGAATGTGGAAGGAAAGATGGCACACCTTTGTGTCTAAAGCTTTCACAATCCCAACTGTGAATCTTCAGCAAAGTAAAAAAAATATGTTCACGTTGTATTAGAAATGTAAAAATATGTTTTTATGCAATAGCTACAGTACGTAACACAACATTTAGAGCATAATCTTACTTTTGTTTAAAACAGAAAAGCAACAATGTTCCTGTTTTTGCACACCATCTTATTACAGTTATGTTTTCTGTAATATCTATTTGCTTTGTTGATTTTGAGGAATAGATGTAATAAAAATATAAAATAAACACCTCAGTAGTAGCTTACCTTTTTCTACCTTTTTGTACTTTTCCTTTAAAGACTAACACAGGTCAACAAGATGTTAGATGGTTAATTAGTTGAGTATCTGCATTATAGTCACTGTACAGTAAGGTGATAGTTTTTAGACAGCTTGATAAATAAAGTATGCTGTGTTTCCTGTGAGAGAAATGTTTTGCTGCCTTCTCTGTCAGCTAACCAACAGTGAGCAACTCAAGGTGGGATAGGGGCAGCGCGGCATTACGCCTCAAACAGCCAGAGAAAACTCTGGAGGATGTGACACTTTCTCCTGAATTTCATTGAAAGGACTTTGAAACCATAGGAGTGTTATGATGACATTTCATTTGTACATCAAATGCAGCCAGGCCTACTGCTTGTGAAGATGAATAAGAAGCTTTAAAAGCATTATTTTGTCATTTCAGAAGGATAATCAGTCACTATTTTTTAAAACCTAATGTTTTGATGTTCAGTAGAAGAAATAATCCCCACTGAATAACATCATTTTGCTTGTCTAGCTGACCACATCTAAAATTATAGGTACTTTAGGCAGTTTTTGTTAAATTAAATGTAACTGGAGCATTTGTTTAAAAATGCATTATTGATTTTTATGTTGATAACTCTAGGAATTTGTTAAGTATTTGGTAGTAACCACTTTTTCTGTATTGTAAATATACAATATTTACAATATTATTAGGATTTACAATACAATATTTTTCTTCGCTACTCTTCAAAATCAAAAGAACAAGAGAACATTTCATTTACATTTAACTTTTACATTTAGCTCCCAATATGTTATTTGAGCAGTTTAGAAGAATTAGAAATTATGACAAGCAAGGTTGGACAAGCATTGAAGCTCACCTCGCCACCATCGACAAGAGGGTGAAGAGGAAAAATCTCAGAAGTTTACGATTGAAACTGATACTAATTCCACTGAACTGAAAAACTTTTAGTGCAGACTATGCAACCACACAGTAAATTTATATGTTTAATCACAAAGGAAATAATCTGTGATTCACTCTATCATCCTGTCAGAAATAATTTAATTACAAATAAAACTTTAATGGTGAAACTGTTTATATATTTCTTAAAACATGCAAAAGATGGGCTTTGGAACCATTTAATAGGTCCTTTTAAAGGCTGAGTAACCTTTATGTAGCCATCAGTTTGTACTCCATACGGTAATACTTCTGATGTAGCTCCATCTGTTGGTGGTTTTATTATTTACCCAAACAAAAGTAGATGCCAGATCTTTTGTACTTTGTATAATTTTTAATATTACTTTATTTTTCTTTTAGTTCTCCTTTCTGCCAAAGTCCTGGCACAGAACCCGGTGCCAATCAACTTCATCCCAGCTCTGGTGCAGGTCCAAACAGGCAGTGAGATCTTGTTCACAGTGCAGGTTGATGCTGCTGTTTTCTCCATGTCATGGGCTTACCAAACTGGAGCTACTCTGGCTTCGTGGGTCCAATCTACCCCTTTTGACAACAGTGTACCTCAGTTCCAAGGCAGACTCTCCATCAGTGCCACCCAGCTTCGAATCAGAGCTGCTCAGCTCAACGATGCAGGGTTCTACACAGTGGATGTTGTGCCCGCCTCTTCCACAGGCTTGGTGAAAAACTCCCGATCCGTGGAGCTGAAGGTGTTTGGTAAGAAACGAAGAAGTGTGTCTGAAGGCAAATAAAGAAGGGGTGGTGTATGTGAGAAAGTGTATGAGAGAACAAAGACAGAAGATGGAGAATAGGAGGGGGTGTGAACTATTCTGGGAGGTATAATGAAATTAGTGACCCACAGACAGTTAGGTAAAAGTAATGAAAAAGGAGGAGGGGAGGAAGCGAGTAGCTATAGGCTTTATGCCAATTAAAACCCATTTGATGTGCAGAACCCATGCTCTAGATGTCTAATATCCTCTAAAAGCAGTGCTGAAAGTAGAGACAGCAGCATTCATTTATATTCAGTACTGTAATGGAGCCTGAACAGCCGAGTGTCTCTTTATTTCCAGCCCACACTGGAAGGATGACACACAGAATCGCTCTCCTCTCTCAGCAATACTAGGATGGACGGGTGACCGAATTATCTGAAGTCTGTTTTTGCTGAAAGGTCACGATTTCCAAACCAGTCCTTGAGCCGTACTCTGAACATCTTGCTTACTCACTTGATGCTTTTTGGAATCAGAGGCTGCTTAAATCCTGAAATATGAAATGTTCCTGCTGAGTCACACTTATGCGGATGCTCTGAGAAAGTAATTATGGCTGTTTAGTAGTGGCTCTAATGTTTTTGTTTGTTTGCTGTTGCTGCTGGGGTTCCTCTACTCTCAATGCTCTGTCCTCCATCTATACGCCCCCTCTTATCCCCGTCCAATTATTTAACTTAGGCAGTCTGCCAGGAGGCATCTTGGCTACCACCCGCATCGTTTGCCCTCTTATTCACCATCTGTGCTTCTAGCTGAATGCTGTCCCTTCTCAGCCCTTTCTTGCTTTGATTACAACAAATTATCCTCTGCAGAAATGGCAAACTGCTCCCTATTGTTCCATAGTGCTAACTTTTGTAGTGTGCTCTCAGGCTGCAAATCTACATTTACTGGTCTGTTTTGTTGAGCTCTTAGGTAAAATGTTTGTGTTTTGTTTGCAGACCCAGTAGCTGGGGTAAGTCTGACTGTTCCTTCAGCGGCAGTGGAGGAGAAAAATGTGTCTCTGAGTTGCACGTGGACCGGTGGCACTGAAGTTACTGCACAGTGGAAGAAAGATGGCACAGCCATCACACCCGATTCCAGAATCACCATCTCCGGTGGCTTTTTAGGAGTCAACCCAGCCAGACGTGATGATGCCGGAGAGTACTCTTGCACCGCCAGCAACAATGTCAGCACCCAGACTTCCACAAAGAGCCTCACTGTCTACTGTGAGTTTACACTGACCAAGACAAGAGGCAGCTAATCTGCTGTGGCCACAACAAATGGCAGAGGCTTATCTCCCTATCCACATTGCACTGCACGCTGCGTGCTGAATTACGCCCGGATTGCACAAGACATCCTTCCAGAAGCTCACAGTGTTGCTTCTGGCTTTGTCCTGATCACATCATTAATTCTGATACGATGGTCTTACAGCAGAATATCTCACTGCCATTCTTATGCAATGCATCATTGTCCTTTTAGATCAGAAAAATGGTCCCTTTAACTAATAGAAAAAAAAAGAAAAGGCTCAAAACATTTCGGGTCTGGTAGATGGAAGGCAAATAAAAATTGAGTGTCTTTATTTAACACCGTGGTGCAAAAAAGAAAATAAAAAATTCTTGAGAGAAATTGGTTGCAACAAAAAGATGTGATTTAACTGATCACTGGGCCTTTTGCTTTCCTGCTGCCTGATTATAGCTTATAAATCTTGAAGTGCAACTAATGATCATTTTCAACCTCAATTCATTTCTTCTTTTATTTTTTTTAAAGTAATAGGTCAGTCTATAATTTAACAGTAAAATTGTGAAAAATGTTCTGTTGGGATAAAGAGCAGAAAAGGTTTAAAGTGTGCTACCATGTAGGTTATTGTTGAATTCATCAAATAAAAACTTGAGAAATATAAACATGCAGATAGTTCTCTTTATAAAAGATTGTCTTTAAGAAAATAAGTTCCCAGCCTTGCTGATAACAGTTTTGCCTAATACATGTTTTACTAATAAAAAAATATTCCTTCTTGGTAGGTAGATGTGACTTTTGTAACATATTTTGACACATATTTTGACATATTCTGGTCCTACTATTGGTTATACCTACCTCATGGCTACCATTCCACCTTGCATTGTGCAAAATTTATTAGTTATGCTCAATTTGTAGACCACATATCAAGTTGAAGAAGCATCTCTGGGACATCTGAAACAAAAGGAAGTGAGCGCCTTCAGAAAGATTTAAACACCTGTTTTCGTTTTGAAATTGTGGACAGCTGCTTACAGACTTATAATGAAAAATACATTTCTTTCAAGATGAATGTGAGGCATGTCAGACAATGGAAAACACGACAGGATTTGAACAATTTCTGCACTCACAACACACATAGGACCTGACTGTTTTTAGCAGCATAAAACCAAATAGCGTCTTCTGTATTCCTTAAGGAAAGGAACCAATACCAATAAATCCCACAGCAAATACAGTTTTTAAATTCTGGACTAAAACACAAAGCGCCTGTCTCTCGCTCATTAGCTGAGGAAGATCAAAGAGGGTTAACTGCAGCGATTAAGCCTAATGAGGTAACTAAAGGCCTTAACTTACACAATAATTCCCCCTTTAGCAGAACCTGCCATTTGTCAATCACTGCTTTTTTAATATCATGTGGTCTTTGAATTATGTCATGTTTGGTAATAAATGTTTTGTGATCATAACCGTCCAGATGGACCTGACACCCCCATCCTGTCTGTCGACTCCCCAAAGAAATGTGTCGGTGGAGGGGATGTGTTGGTGGGCCAAGTGGTGCGTCTCACCTGTACGTCTACCTCGCTGCCCTCTGCCACATTCTCATGGGAACGTGATGGACAGCCCATCTCATCCGGGGCGCCAGACCGTGGGGTGCTCAGTCTCCAGACCTTCTCGACTAATGACAGTGGCAAGTACGTGTGCACGGCCACAAACAGCATCACCAGGGGCACATCGACGCAGAGCTACAACTTGGCAGTTGTTGGTGAGTTATGGTGAATGCTTGCCTCTGTGACCGATGATGGTCTAGGTTGGCTTTAGGAGTTGCTGCTGTATCTGTCTTCACGACAGGAGAGGGACAGGGAGCATCCTGAGAGATTGATCTAGTGAGATTGTGGTCAAAATCGTTCAGTGACTCAGCTCTCTCCTTTTAGGTCTTTTCTACTGTCGCTTCCTTTCTAGTTACTTCTTCATCCCTTTGTTCTTTCCTCCTTCCATCCTCTCTCTTGTCTGTCTGAGCTCCAGAATCATTACCTTTATTAATTCACCCTCCATGACTCCCTTCTCTCTGTTTCAGATGTTTGTTTTGATGGAGGGGAAGTTGCAGGGATTGTGATTGGAGCTTTCCTGGGCCTCCTAATCATTGTGCTTCTTATTTTGTTCCTCGTTGTTTTTGTGCGAAGGAGAAGAGGTAAGTCTGTAGTCAAACAGGCATCGTATTTTTTTTAATGTTCATTTCTAATGTGACAGTAGTTTTCTTGCCTTAAGATGTCAATTTATTCTTTTGTTATTACAGTACAGGGACAACGGAGCAATGTTATGTTTGGTCCAGAGACAGATTCAATTCGAAGACCTCTTGTAAGTCACCACAAAGTTTACACATGATTCACTATTGATTTTGTCTTTATTCTGTCATTACGATGCCGTTGAAGGCCCCTTCACAAATAGACCCTATCTTTCTTTTGCTCTCTCTTCCATGCCCTCATTTATCACCTGCTCACTTCAAGCCTCCAAATCCTCAAACTAATGGTGTATGGAATTTGGACCAAGGTCTCCAGCCTCCGCTCCATCAGACGAACAGGCAAGCAAGTCAACCTGAGCACTTAATCACCAACAACCTTGAAACCCAGGCAAGCCCACAGGCGCGGACTCTGAACAGGCAGCGGGACTTTGACGTTCAGCAAAATAACAGCCGCACTCGCACAAACCAACTTCCGCAAAATCTTACCTCATACCCAAACGATGGCTTTGACAATCCAGCTTTTACACACATGGATTCTCAGAATGTAAGCATGGCTCCGAACATGCAGCAGCAGCAAAATCCAAATGTTCTGATTCAGGCTATACCTGGGCAGGGTGGCAGTCAGCCTCCAGCAGTTCAAGTCAGCCTCAATGCACTGCCAAACTCTAATAATCCAAACAACAATGCTCATATACCCACTATTAATGTCAACCTCAACTCCTACCCAGGAAATGTCCAACAGGCTCTGCAAGAAAGTTCTTCTCCAAGTAATCAAAGCTTTAATGGTGTCCCACGAACGCAAAACAACTTCAGAGACACAAGGCGGTTAAATGCTGCAACACAAGGAGGACGGTCCTATCCAAGTAATCACAGACTAAATGGTCATGTTAATCCAAATTTTCAAGATGAAGCTGGACTTATTCCAACTGGATACACACATTTTAATAACAATATGACTTCCCAGTTAAATGAAAACACACAGACCTATCAGCAGGATCCAGAGCCTCATAGAAGACCAGACAGAGAGTCAAGACAACATGAGTCAACACAGAGATCCAGGCAGAGACAGATCCCATGGGACTTTCTCAGAGGAACACCAGCATACCCCAGCGAGATGCCTCAAAGAGCACAAATGCAACCGGAAGCTGATTCAGATTACAGTGCAGAGTACACCGTGCATCCTCCCATACGAGAGGGACGGACACTAAACAGACTGCCACCTCAGAACCAAGTCGATACATGGCGTAGAACTCCTCCAAGACGTGATCCACCTTCAGAGGATAGTCAGACACAGACCTATCATGCTGCTGATCATCCTCCAAATGCTAATAATGTTATGCTCCCTGAGCGCTCACACCACACACAGAGAAACCCCCGTGCAAAGAGGGAAAGGTCTCAGCGAGACATCAGAAGTAGCCAGACTGCCCTCAGGCAGGACACTACTCGCAGCAATAACCCCCAGGCATCGCCTCTCATGAGCCAGCAGGCCTCTGCAGGCAACGCTATTGTGTCACAAGGACCCACAGCACAACAGGGACTTACTACACCACAGGGCATAGATACAAGAGCTTTGGCTGATCCTAATCACCTTGAGCAGCCCCACATAGCACAACAAAACATAGCTGCACCAGCCCAAACACGGCGAGGTCAGACACAGCCTGTCATGCACGGTGCCATCCAGCCGTGCCAGGGGAGCGCCGATCCAGTCCCAGTGCCTCCCGCCCAGCATAATCCCAGTAACCTAACCCAGGCTGCAGTGAGAGCCCACACTGAGAGGGCTCAAGTATTTAAAAATCGGAGAGAGCAAACTCAGGCGGCCCTGATTCACTCTGGCACAGTGCAGGCTCCAGCTCCTGCTGCTGGAGGTCAACAGCCACCTCCGCCTCCTCCTCCTATCCCTCTGGCACAGTTTCAAGCCCTTCCCAAGACACACACCCAGCACAAATCCCCAACAAGGGTTCCACAGCCCCTTAGACAGAACATGCCAGCAACTCAGCGGCAGCACGGTGCACCTCGCCACACCAACACGATGCCTCGCAACCATCACCATCATCCTGGCCACGCGCAGGCAGGCGCACACCAGCACGGCCATGTGCATGCTCACAACCACAGGCACCCCGCCAATGTCGCTGCATGGCAGGTGAGTATGCATAAAGATAGCAGGCAGCAGATGCCATATGGTTAATGATCGTATTATTTTCTGCAGCATGTGGTCCTCTCTCAGATGTGCACCTATAGCAAATGCTTGCTGTGTTTGTGAGTTATTATTAGCTCATTTTCATTCTTCCCAGCAGTTTGTGTTTTTCTCTATTCTGTTTATGTCTTTCTGCATATAAAATCATCTGTAAGCTTGCAGTGCTTTGCAAAAGTATATATTTTTTACATGTAAATTTGGTCACATTCTAACCACAAACTTTAGTTTATTGTATATGTATTTTTTGCAGTAGCTATAGTTGTAAATTATGACAAAAACCTGTGATTTTGTTAATATTTTACAAATGAAAGGTTTGGCATGTACCCATTTGGGCTATGTCTCAGCCATATTAAGAGACAAAACATTTTCCCTATTCTATGCAAAATAACTTTTGTTCACACAAACAGATGCTCTCTGTCAGATACAACTGAGATCATCTCTGTGTGAACAAAATGTTCTTGCCACTGTTTTTCAATAGTACTTAGATCTGGACTTTGACTAGACCTTTCCAACATATGAGTAGGCTTTGATCTAATCTACAGGGAGCTGAACCTCTTCCCCAGTTTCATCTTGTGCAGACTCCCACTATGTTTCTTTTATGTTTATTTTTGTGATTTCTTTGTTTTTTTCTGAAATTTCTTTTTTCAGCATTTGCTGTTTCCTCTGCAAGATATGTGGCAAGCTTTAAATAGAACTTCTCGTGGTTTTTGAACAGTAGCATTTTCCAGCCACTTTTTCCATAGAAGTCAGATTTGTGGACTGTAAAAAAAAAATATAAAAAATTCTTACATCTGAGCTGTGGATCTTTGTTGTTCATCAAGAGTCACCATGCACATATTGGCTGATAATTGATGCATTGGTTGCATTGTATTTTTTTTCTAGGTATTAAAGGTGGCCCAACACTTTTCAGAATTTTATTTGTAAAACATCTTGACATGAAACATGTATTTTTCTCTTACGTCACATTTATGCACTGCTCAATAAAACACACTGAAATGTTTGGTTGTAATGTGATAAAATATACAAAATACTGGAGAATAAGTATGTATACTTTTGCAAGGTACTGTATGTCTTTTTACTATCGTCTTCATACCTTAAAAACTGTCCTTACTCCTTTGTGTTTGTGAGAGTAGTTTATCATAGTAGCTGTGTGACTGCTGCCTCCTCTGCATGACATGTTGCCAATGAGGGCCTTGTTGTGTCTTTCCAGCAACAAGCCCACAGAGGAAGACCAAGATGATGACAGATGTCAGCAGACGAGGCTCTGCAACTATCCCGCATGCGCTGTCACAAACAAACAGCTGACAGATGTGATCTAATATTCCGCCAAGCAGGACTGACTCCACAGAGTCTGCTTTCCAAAAAGACTGTCATTCCCTGAAAGTTGGTGCAAATTCAGATTTTCTGCAAAAGGAGTGAACACATCACCCATGGGGATATTAAGCTTTCAGTATTGTCATTTTCTTTAAAAGAAATATGGAACCTTTGAGAATTTACAAAATCAGATTATCTTAACGATGCTTAAGTTATAACTAAAAAGCATCACTAACAGGATATCTCACTGTTCCACAGACCCGGATGTTTTGTGCTGTTTTGACTCCCAACTCACTGGTCATATATCAAAATTTGCCCAGAGTCTGCTCAAAGAAAGTTTAATGATCAATGGCTCCTGACCATGTTTGCATCCTACCATCCATTCATCAAAACAACTAAACACTCCTATGATAAATTACACGAGAAGCACTTGCATGAATATCTGTGAACACCTGAGCTAGCAGTGACAGACTGTAAATGGAAAAGGGACCCTGGCGCAAGATGGACTCAGCTGCTGGTAATGGTGACAGTTATGAAAGAAGAAATTAGCAGTAGGGGTGGTCTTGACTCACACTGAGCTATTTATTTTGTGCCTTCTGTTAGCGGATGCCTCTTCTGACACTTCTCAATTAAGAGGATTCGCCTCACTGGTGCTCGGAAATAACGCTCAGCTTCACAAGAAGGGGGATCCCGTGAACGGATGGGCGCTTATTAATTAAATGCTTTTATGTGACTTAAATGGCTTGGAAAATAATCACACTGAACCATGAATGAGGTCAGCACAAAGACCTGAAACTGTCATGCTTTTCTGCTGAAAAAGCAGAGTTGTCATTTTACTGGGTCATGCACATATTTCTCTTTTGCTGTTTATGTATTTATTGATTTATAATGGTTATATTTTCATAGCAGAAGCATTGTACACTGCTGTGTGTATTGCTAAAGCTACAGCTCCAGTTTATTTGCAGAACATACGCAAATGTGTTGTTTGACTATTAAGGAATTGAACTATCTCAAGTAGTCAGGAGCAGTCAGTATTTTACCTGCTGTTGACAGCTGTCTGAATTGTCTCAGACCGGCATTAATTCACAGAAAAGACTCAATCACACAGCTAATCACAGTAGACCAAAAATTAAAGAGGATCTTAAACAAATTGTATAGCCGTAATGGTGAATGATATCACCTTTGAGTTAGTAAGGCTCTATTAGATCCAAGGTGTGGATTAAGACCCTTAGGTAGCTGTATGGCTATGTTTTTTTGTGACATATTTTTAAAACCAAACCCATATGTGTGCTCAAATCTTGCAAAACTGTAGTATAAGCCATGTGCATTATTTTAATAATCTAACAACTCTGGGTCGCCTCCACTAAACATTTCCACCATTAGCAATGATATTCACAGTGGAAGAGAGACTGTATTAGCTGCTGCCTCTTCCTGTCAGTGTCTGTCCTGGGGAAAACAGCTGAAATACTAGTTCTTCAATATTTCAATATTTAAAGCAAGTTTATGAAGCTTAAGAACAAGTTTTTCTATATTTTTCCACTTATAAAGTCTTAAAGAAGACATGAGAATGTTATCACAAGCTAATCACTTCAGCAAAGTAAGGCACATGAGCCAAATATGTCTACAAAAACAAAATGTTATTCTGCAGAAACCACAAGTTTGACTAAATGTGTCATAGTCAAACAAATGTTTGTTGTGATATTCACCACTAATGAGTGAGTTAAATGAGGCATGCAGAATACTTATGTGGACCTTATAATACGAATGAAATTTAATGTTCTGTTTTACTGCACTATGGCTCTACTGGACTTTCAAGCATAAACAAGGCACAAATTTTAATGTTTTATTCGGTTGGAACTGTTCAGAAAAATTCATTTTCCTAAATACTTCATGTCTGGAAAAGGAACAAAACCTAATGCAAGATGACTGTTAACAAAAATTATGTGCATATTTACACAAACTCTGTATTAGGCCAGAAAAGCTGCATGATAAAATGTAATTGGATGGATTTTAATATCGCATGGTTTTGTAAAACCAATGTTAAATAGAGAGTTATTAACAGACTGCAGACTGACATGCAACAATGTAAATACCTTCTGCTATTTACATAGTGAAGATAATGTAGAAGTTTGTAAAATAGTGCAGATGGAATAAGATGTGCTATTAAGCTGGCTGAGCTTTACAATGCAGGTAAGATGGTGGCTGCTCATGATTACTACATTTTCCCTACTTTAAAAAAGATTTACCACTCTACTATATCTCAGTTGGACTAGATTTACAGATCAGAAGTTCAAAAAACACAAGGCCAAAGATTTCTTGTATTTTTTAAAACAATTTTTCACTGGATATGCAAAAGATTGAAAGTAAAAATTATACCAGAGGACGGTAATATCTTAATTTTACGAAGCAGCACTAATATGCCAAGTATTCATTTAATCACTGCCTTATAATGTATGATTAGCCTCATAAATGATACTTATAACCAGATCATACAGTTTGTAATGCCACAGATGCCTTATTATTTTGTTACTTTTTGCGGGGGGTTTGAACATTGCTTTGGGTTTTTGAGATATCTGTTTTTAATAAAGATTTTTGTTACTGGTGTCTCCATATAGGTGCTATGGATTTCAAGAAATTACTGTCATCACAGTGGAGTCTCATCTCTTCTATTCACAAGAGATTTGCACTTGCAAAAATATTTCATTTAGCTCGTTCCAATGGGAATTCAACCTGCCAAACATGATATTCTTTTCATTTTCTGCACAAAAAAAAAAAAATCTCCTCAAGCATGCAAACAAGAAGTCAGTCCACAAACCACCTATTTATTCTGAAGCTCCTTTGAATCACAGAGCTGTCTGCAGCCAGAGTGTATTTCTGGTCACTGTGTGTGCATAGTGATAATTATTCATGGTGCTCGTGTACACAGAGCGCTTGTTCAGATGAATCTTCCTCCTTCGTCTCATCGTGGCGGTGCAAAGCGTGCGTTTGAATCACGGCTCCATCCGTCTCCCAATCCCCGGCTCCCACTTTTACGTCACCTCTGATGAAAAGTCCTGCTGCTCACTATCGGAGACACTTCACGGTATACTAGCACTGTAATGAGTGAAGATGGAGTGCATTTGAGTACCTGTTCTAGAATAGCTTGGAGCGTTGCCTGCCGGTTCCAGACGAAAGCAGTGATTTATGAAAAGTTTGCTTCAGTTTTACAAATGAAGTCCTTTGTATAATATCCTGTGCCTACTGTCTTAGGAACGAAGGCTGTTGCTTATGGCCTAAACAATTCAAATGAAATTGCAAGACATTTTGTTGTGAAAAACAACACGGTGAACCTCAGAACCTTATGTATCGACCTTCTCTGGGGCAATTTGCATGCAAATTTGCTCATGTTGCCCCAGTGCACTGATTTACTGTGATTTACTCTGACAACCACAAGTATAGTAAATGTTTACGGATCCCTCTGGAGATAGAAATTAAAGGGAAACATAACTCAAGTACTGTGTAGCAAATTAGGGCTTTTTTTTTTGTATCAATGAATTCTGTTTTTTTGTATGCGTCAAGTGGCAAACATTCGCCGCTCAAGTGTGAATAACACCAATGCTGAAGGACCTCAAAAGACAGTGGTGAAAATATTTTAATACTGCGAGATGTCTACTAAAATCCTCAACTAAAATTAATTTTAAATCAACTCAGCTCTACAGGAGAACATACTTTTATAAATTGGATGTGATTTTATAGTTTGGAAATGGTGTAGAAGCAAGAATAAAGTTGACATTGAATTAATTCTCCTTAACAATTTAACGCCATAAATAAAACCATGATATCTATTTATGTCAGTGATAGTGGGGATTTTCTTCACCACATGAAATGTTTTTTATATATTCTTTATCTTAAAGAAATGCAATATTTATATATACTGCAAGTTTGGTTGTCACTCTGTTGCTCTTGTTCAGTTGCATATTGACACAAATAGCAAATCAGCAAGTCATATCACATCGACTCAAAACAGTCGGGTATCTTAATGTGGTAGACACGAGTTGCTGAAGTTCAAACTGAGCGTCAGAATGAGGAAGAAAGGGGATTTAAGTGACTTTTAACATTGCTGCCACACAGGCTGGTCAGAGTATTTCAGAGACTGCTGAGCTTGTGGGATTTACACGCACATCAATCTCTGAGGTTTACAGAAAAGAGTGCAATGCCTTAAAGATGCCAGAGAAGAATAGTGAGACTGGTTTGAGTTAATAAAAAGGCTGCAGTATCTGAAAAAAAGCACTACTTCTGGGTTTGTACTATTTTACTTTTTTTTATTTACCACTGTCATAATTCTTTGTGGCATAGATTAAAGGTGTTGGAATCATTCCGCAAAAAAGATTTTCATCCATATTGATATGATAGCATCACACAGTTTCAGCAGGTTTCTCAGCTGCTCTTCCTTGATGCAAATCTCTGATAGTGCTTTTTTGCTTTAATCTCCAACCAATCTACGCATTCTCCCCTGAAGGCTAAAAAAGCATTTTGTGTTGCTCACAGGGCATTTTCTCTTGTTTGGACTGTTCTCTTTTAATTCAAGAGATGGTTGTAGGTTGAAATCAGCCAACAGCCATGCCACTTTCAAAGGCAGCTACATCCTCTGTCTTTAACATATTGTGTGTCTAAAGTATATATAAATACAAGAAGACACCTTTGTCATATTCTACTAGTAAACAAACTTCATTTGTAATTTTGATCTTCCATGCATAGATAAGTAGATATAATAAAAGAGTAGGATAAAATATCCCTCATAAGCTTGCATCTAACTGGAATATTATTTAAGATAACTGTTAAATTTTTTATTTATTTTTGAGGAAAGACAAGAAAACCAATGGAAACCATCACCACTGCAGCTGTCAGTTTGCAATGTTTTGTTTTTCAATTTATTCTTCCATTTTGGTTGGCCTTTGACCAGAAAGATAAGTTTGTGCTGCTTATAGGCTAAACATTGTTCTGTATGAAAGTCTCCAGACTGAAACTGCAGCAGTGAAAGTTTACGTGCGTTTACCCACCAGGGGGAGCTGTGAGAAAGTAGTCTTGACACCCATTGAGTTTCATTTAGTTCCTTATTTATCAGCATCTTGAGGCCTTGGCCATCTGTTCAACTCTAAAGGTGTGTGCTGCAAGCCACAGGCAAAGTTATTTTTATCAGCAGACTGATAAAAAATAGCAAAAAATAAATAAATAAAGAAAAAAACAAGGGGAAAGAAGTGCAACAACAACAAAACCCTCAGTTGTCACAGGCTTGTTTAAAGGTGAACTGATGCCTTCAGGGGAACAAATAAACCACAGTTCCTTCAAAGAGTTTTGTTTTCTATCATAATCTTTTGTTGGATCAACTGAGCGCATCATGTTCTGTTTAATATTTTCAGCATGTTTCACTTCAGATGCAGGCAGGCTGTTTTACTCCTACTCTGCAGTAAAATAAGTCAGAAAAAAACTGAGTCCTTGTGGAATTTTTAGTGTTTTAAACTCTTCAGCATTGATGAATTTTTATTTCTGCCTTGTGATGTTTTTAAAGATGCCTGAGAAGACGAAATTTAGAACTAGAAATAGGCAATCATTTTATGTCATATTAAATGTGCTTGACCTTGAGGCTGTCTACCACAATGCAAATTAAACTGTGTTTTCCCATCATCCTCCATTTCACAAGCTTCTGAAATCCACAGCTACTAAGTATGTCAGAGGCCGAGTTTTGTTGTCTAAAACTGAAACCGCAAAGGAGTGCAGAAGAAATTCAGTGGGCTGAAAAAAAAGCTGATTCTTTGAAGTGAAGGGGAAATCTGTATTTGCAGCACAAGCTCAATATAAGGAAAACAAAAAAAAGTGAGCTGACGTGCGACTCTCTAAAAATATATGTGAGCCCAGAATCGCAATGCATGCAGTCTCAGAATGCTATGCATTTAGTGAAGTGATAGTTAGAACATTAGGCACATGCTGAGTGGACTTATGCTGCTTCTGCTCTGTTTTTAGAAGGGAATTTTATGCCTTTTAGTCATCTCTCTCTCCACTAACTTTTAAGTTCTCATGGCTTACAAAACAAATTACTTAGCATCCAGTAAATGGAATATAGAAAATGAAAACGATGAATGATGCATTGTCATGAGTTTTTAATTTGGATCACAGCTGATTTTATCCACCAGCCACACTAACCTTAACAAATTAGAATTTAGCTTCATGAGACTTTGCCATAACCCTGACCAATTTCTCTCTTCCTGCATAGAAAATCTTCCCCACTGCATAATGTTGCCACTGCCATGTTTCACTGTAGGGATATTATGTTCAAGGTGATGCTCAATGTTATTTTCTGTTTGCAATAGTGTTTGGAATGTATTCAGAAAGTTTTTTTTTTTTTTTTTTTGTTTTAGTCTCTTCCAACCAGAGAACTTTCTTCCACATGGTTATTGTATCTTCAAATCACTGATTCCAGACCTTGGACCTCACAGCAGCTCATTTTTCAAATTTTGTACCTTAAAAAAAGAAAATCCTTTGGCTTTTCTTACCATTTTGCAGTTGTGTGCTACTTTGTGTACTATCAAACAAAATCCCAATGAAATAGAAATTTGAGGTGGACAAAAAGAGAAGAATTTCAAACAGTATGCAAACTTTTGCAAGGCACTACATCTGAAAGCTGGAGGCATGGACCTCATAAGTATTCAATGCATACATGGCCTTTAAATATACAACCTAACCTGAAGTAGCAACAAGTGATGATCAATGCAGTACAGTGAACCGACAGACAAGGAGTATGAAAGCTGCTCCAACGAGTTTTTCCCTCTTCACTTTGTTTGAGCTGTTTCCTATCTCGTGCTCATTATTATGGGAGGAGAGGATGAAGAAGATAGAGCTCAGAGAGTTAAGGCCAACTCTGCTCCTGTGACAGCCGGGTGGAGGTAAGGTGCAGAATATTATAGAGGAAGACTGATTAAACAAGCAAACAACCCTCTGTCCTCCAGCACTTTTACACCTGCAGCTAAAAAATAAAAAAAAAAGTTAAATAAACATAATCATAGGGCTGGCAGAGGAGCTGTAAATACCCCGCGGGAAAGGTGGTTTACTCATTTATTGGCTATATTTTCATGCCTCCAACTGGATTGCTTTCTCCTCTTCCCTCATTTATGACGTTTGGATTCATATGTTTTTACTGCAAAACAGGGCAAACAACCAAAACATGTCAAAAATATCTAAAAATCACAAATCATGACATATAGGATTGGTCTGTGATTTCTTTTGGAAGTGGCACACTTCCAAAAGAAGTGACACACTTCTTTTGGAAATCTGTATTCTTACTGTTTTCTGGTCTCTGGTGCAGAAATACCCGGAGTGTTACATTACGTTGTAGATAATTTATTGCCTGAACTGGATTGCTATCCTACTTCCCTCATTTATGACGTATTGATTCATATATATTTACTGCTAAACAGGGCAAACAACCAAACAGGTCAACAAATCTAAATAATCACAAATCATGACATATAGGATTGGCTGTGATTTCTTTTGGAAGTGGCACACTTCCACAAGAAGTTTGCCACTTACTTTTGGAATCTGTATTCTTACTGTTTCAGTGGTTCTCTGTGCAGAATTTACGTTTAGATAATTTATATGTGAAATTATCTATATATATATATATATATGTATATATATATATATATACTGCTAAAAAAATAAAGGAACACTCAATAATCCTAGATGACAGTTGATTTCAAGAAGTTTGATTTACTTGGATTATATTGTGTTTAGTGTTTATTATATATATTATATATATATATATATATATATATATATATATATATATATATATATATAGACATGAAACCGGCATATCTGCTCTGCTAGAAACTACGAGCAAGCATTTCAGCACAGTCACTCAATGAGCACAGGTGAAGATGTGAAAGAGTAAAATCAAATCCTTTTTAATCTCCTTAGCAGACTGATTGCATGAAGTAATTAGCAACAATTGCCTCCAAAGAAAAGTGCGCACCTGTTATCACTTTGCATCAAAATGGCCTCACAAGGAAGGAAGCTGCTGCTAAGAATACTGCAGCACAAATAATTCAAGAACTTCAAGGTGAGATGATTTGCAGTGAAGAAGATGTTAGTATAATGCAAAAACCACAGCAAGTTGTCTCCTTTTGAGGACCAATGTAGCGCTTGTGCAACAAAGGCAGCAAATTGTTGTGGGTCAATCTGCATGCATGCTGGTGGAAATGGTGTTTAGTAATGGCCATGTGAGAATAAGGACAGCAAAGATCCCAACTTGTCTTAAAGAAAAACACTGGGGATGCAATGCAGCAGAGGGATGCCTGGAAAATAATTTGACCAGATAAGGAAAGGTAAGCTGAACTATCAGTGAAGGATCCTTAAACAATTCCTGTTTGGAGTTTATTCTTTTCCATGGTAAACAAAACTACCGTACATAAAGATTAGGATCATAATATTCATGCCCAGCAATCCAGTTCCAGTTTGGTGAATATTTGCGTGTATCTTCCACGATGAAGCATTGTGTCCAGTAAAAATTGTTGATATGAGTAATGTGGCCTTTAACTATAAGGCAACAAAACTTGGGGTGTGCTACGATGCATACAATAAAGAAATGTTCCCTTTGTTTCATTCTAAATAAATTTTGTATCTCCAGTCAAAGATACAGGATGAACTCTGTGGTGTGTGCACCAATGTAAAAAAAACAACCCATTACAGAAAATTGTAGGAAACAGATTACGGTGTAGTTGTCTGATTTGCATGGTATTAGCGATATGTTCTATGCATTTAGCCTGCTAAGCTGAAATAAATATTAAATTAATGTTTTTCTCAGTGAACTGAGAAAGAAACTCAGTTAACTTTAAAGGGTTAAAATCCCTACTTAACTAAAGGCCATGATTATTATAATGAATTAATTCTATTCCTTACAATTCCAAAATGGTTGCATATAAATAGTCACTTCTGAAAGGAAAAACAGAAAACCAAGTTTTATTATAAACACAAGATAGTGAAGGAAAATACAAAGTAAAATGAAACATGGTGCACCACATTTTGTGAGAGATCAGTGCAATTACATTCCAGGAAGATTTATTAGGACTTTGTTCTGTTTTTTCAGCATTTGGATTTCTTCAGCATATCTGTACCAAAGAAATTGAAAAAATCTATAAATGCTGAGACCACAAACATTTGCATCACTGCCACAACTGAATATGTATTAAACACAATGCGTTTTACAGCTGCACTTATTCACATTCAGCTCATGTCCTGCTCTGAAAGAAACCTTTATGGAAAACTGGTTTTAGATGACCTAACATGCTATTTTTACAGATCTTTCCTGTTTATTGCACTTATTGCACTCTGGAATGAACTCCAACAATCCTTTTAAATGTAACCCTTTTTCTGCACAGAGCTCTTAGCCTTATTTTAAAGCTGTCATATCCTGGAGGTTTTTGTGTTGTTACAGTTTTTCTGTTTGAGTTTTCACTTTCTTGTTTACCTGTGATCAGCCTGTTTTTGTTTGTACTTCTGATCAGTCTTTTTTTGTTTTTTTTTGTTCATATCTTCAGCTTAGTTTTCTTGTGCTTATATTCACTTGCCATTATGCTCTCTTTCCCCCAGCCTGACTTCCTGGTCCTCTCGCTCACCTACGTGTTACAATTCAGCCACCACCTGCTCTTTGTCAGTAATCACTCTCTTCTGTTTCTAACCGTTTCTAATTTTTCCATTGCTGTCTGTCTGCCTGCACTTCCTCTTATCTCCTGCTGGTTCCTTTTTGCAAGTTTATCATTTGTCCATTAAAACACCATGACAAAAGGTTTCATTCAACCTGTGTCTGCTGTAACATTAAATTAAATTTTGTCTTTTACACACAAAGTAACAAACAAAATGGGCTTTGAATTAATTAAGTTTAAATGTAAGGTTAAATCTGTTTCAAATGAAAGTTTTTTTTTTTTTTTTTTTTTTTTTTTTCATTTGCATTGATTTATGCATGTCACTGAACAGTGTGGGGATCATTTGGCTGGGTTTTAATATGTTAGGGTTATCCTAAAATGTTCCCACCATGTCAGATTTCTTCAGTTTTTGCTCATTTGCCACATTTACATGCTTCACATCAAATAATTACAAATATGACCTGAGTAAATACTAAATGCAGCTTTGAAAGTCTTTCATGTTAAGCAAAAAAGCTATGCAGAACAACCTGACCTAAAATGAAAAAGCAATTTTCCCTTTCATAACATAGCCATTTTTAGAGCTTTGGGACTCCAGCGAACCACAGTGAGAGTCATAATCCACAAAAGGGTAAAACATGGAAAACATGAACCTTCCCTGGAGTGGCTGGCCTACCAAAATTACAAGCCTGCATCAATGATTAACCCAGGATGTCAAAAAAAGAGAGAAAAGAATTCGGAACAACATCTAAAGCCCTGCAGCAGTCACTTTTCTCAGTAATCACCAGTCATCATCAGTGTTAAGATAGAGAGTGGGGAAAAACTAAAATTAATGAGGGAGTTCGAAGCTGAAAACCAACACTGACCATAAAGGACTCAAATAGCCAGCTCATATTTGCCAAAACATTTTCATGATTCTTCAGTTCTTTGGGGAAAATATTCTGTGGATTAATGAGGAAACAAAAAAAGAACATCATGTTAGTATGATGGTCTTGGGTAGCTTGGCTTCTTTATAAATCCATGAGATGTGAGAATTTGTGGTTTTTCCACCAGTTAATCATGAAGGACAATGTCTCTGTGACCTTTTATCTGACGCACGCTTGAGTCATGTCGCAGATCAATTAACCAAAGTAAATAAGCAAGCCCACCTCTAAATGGCTGGAAAAAGGATAGAGGGGTCAAAAGAATGATCTTAAACAGGGCATTCATCCACAGGAAATCTTCCAGTCTTGCTGATGTGTGCCACTATACCTTGATGGGGATTTAAGACTGATTTCTAGTTGTTGCTTGACTGTACTATAGGCCACCAAGGGTAGCACAAGCAGTTAGAAAGTTAAGGGGCAACCTAATGTAGAATAAAATTGGTTGCAATAGCTTTTTTCCTTCAGTAAACAAATCTATCATTTGAAAATGGAGTTCTGAAATTGTCTGATTGCCTGAAATCTGCACTATAAGGCCATGCAGCATGTTTTACCTGATCTATGACTATGTATTCCATCAAATGATATCAGCAATAATTTTGTCTGTGTTAAACCTTCTACAGATTAGTCACAGAGGATAAGCTCTTCCTAAATACTTTCATTATCAACCAAAAGTCCTCTTATCTGCTCATGCTGTGTGATAAACAGCAATTATAAGTGTTTGAATGCTTCTTGCTAATGTTAAAAAGAGAATACAGGTATTTTTCTAAGATAAAATCACATAGTCAAATACTGACAGCCTGAAAGACTGCACTCAGACATAATTTTCTGATTGATTTCTGAGGGATATACACTGATATTTAATTTGATCTGTTTTCTAACCGGTTAAGTCCTTTTTATGAAGCAGAAAACATTTTAGGTTTTATACACTCACAGATAATTAGCTGTATTTGGAAAAAGTCTAACTTTGAGAAATTATTCATTTATTTTCTCACCAATAAAAACATCCATCAAACAAGACCCTGCTTTCATTATCTTCCCACTGAGTCCTTCTTGGAAATTACTTTGGTGTCTGATGTACTTTTATAATTAATTCTGGTATTTAAAATAAAGAACCTGGACAGAAAGTAAATGGTAATGAAAAATAGCATTTGTTACAGATCTTGAGAGTAGCAACCTGTTCCTGCTTATTTTTGCTGAGGTTCATATTATATCTCTGCCTTTAAAATGTCACTGCGCTGCCATGTGACCCCACATAAGGCAGGACTTTGAGGGAGTTAAATGTGACATTTGAAAAAAAAAAAAAAACTATTAGGTATGGTTCAATTTTATATATATAAAAAAATCCACTATCATGTATTTTCCAATGGCCTTTGATAAGGACAATGTTTTCTAAAAGGTTTATTGGACTTTGTAGAGTGACATTTTGCTGACCTAAAAAGAGCAGCTTGTTCCATCTGTCATCACAGAAAGAGCTGAGTCAGCACTTCAAAGCTGAATAGTAATAACTTATTTTTTATTTAGCTGTAAACTCAGCAGCAGCAAGGTCTTAAAAATTAAATATACACTAGAATCATGATGACGTTTTTATTTGACAAGTGACAACAATGCATATTTGGAATAACCAGTGTTTTCTGTCCAGATTTGCACATCTTGGTATATTTCCAGCTATTCTGTGAGGGACGTTCTGCCAAAAACAGTGAACAAGGAAGCAAGAACAAGGACCATACAAAAAGCACTACAGTTTCTATATTGCCATAATATGCTATTTGTGTGTAGAATTTTGAGGAAATATATTAATTTAATACAATTTGGAATAAGCCTGTACCATAACAAAATGTGGAAGTGAAGTGCGATGAGTACTTTACTGAAGAACTGTTCACTTTTTAATGTAACGTAAACATACAGCCATAAATGCCAGGTTTTACATACTCAAAGCATTTTCATATATTAGAATGGCCAGGTCAAATGCCAGAACCTAAATTAAATTAAGGATCTGTGGCAAGACTTCAAAATTGAAATTCACCGACGCGCTCCATCAAATTTGATTGAGGTTGAACATATTATTCTGTGTGGACAAAGGTCACAATAACTACTCTATATATGTTTTGTTAAGCAGATATATTTTTTCTCTAGTTCATAAATCTGTCTCAATCCATATGGTGAGTAGAATTTCCAACAAAACACTCAGAATACTTCCACACCTTCTCAGTGATCAACATTTTAATCATATTTTTAAGATTAATGGCAACAATCAGCTCAAATTGAGATAGACATAGAAAAAATTAAATATATGTATTTTTGTTGGTTTTTCATTTGCTATTTTCATATTTTTAACTTTCTTTAATAAGCATTTTAAAATATCCCTTTATGAAAAGAAATCAAACATTCATTAGTTTTACAGCTACAACTGTGGGTCCATCAGTAACCCAAAATGTTCCAAACACATGCCAAATGTTCCCCACAGCCATCATTAAACTTTCATCTCACCTTAATTTGGGTACAGAGCAACATTCTTTGTATTAAACTGTAAATTATAGAGTTGTAATTTGCTCATCTTTTTCACACTTTGATTAGAGGAGTTGTGACTTTCAAGTTGGACTGACCTCGAAGAATGAGTGCGATTTCTCCGTCTTGTGCCTCTTGTTCAAAAGGAGGCGGTTTTTATCTCACCAAACACCCTTTGCTTGATGAAATCAATGATTTAGCTCCCTTTTTTGTCTCCATAATTAGATGCATTTTAAGAGCAAAGCTTTTGATCTTTCTAGACATTTCTCATTTTCAGGAGGTGATATTCATTTTTTTAGTCAAACTCTGCTGAGCTAAGAGCTTAATGACCTTTCCTCGGTATGTTATCAAGTTTCTCACAGGCCTGGTTGCGGAGCAGTTCATTTAATTCAGGTAAAACAGCTAACATATAGGACATTGGGACTGAAGAAACTGAGTTTCCCATGCTTGATTCAATTAAATTCAAATTTAATTAATGCTGTGTTTATTCCTAATGGAAATTAAATGAGGTTGTAACTCACACGTAACTGCATGGATGATCATCCAAGTATCTTCAAAGAGTCATTATGGATGGTGATGCAGGGACGATCTGTGGTAGCAGTCAGCCTTACAGCAAATCTGATGAGGCCTCTGACTGAAGGCTGTTGTTGTTTGACCGTCTCATGGCAGTCATGACATGCTAACAGATAATATTTCACAGTAACATGTACTGGATGATTCCAAGCACTGCTAATCCAGATCGTTTGCTTTTGCTGCACCTTTTTGAATCTGTCTGGACATATCATTAGAAGTCCTGACAGAGAGACACTGATGTCGGGGACAGGATTCTTGTCCTGTAGGATCAATGGAAGCGATGGTTTGAACTTCCTCCTACTCTGTCAGCCCTTTAGTCCTGCTCTGCATCTATGAAGCTTTCTTTTCAACTCCTCTGTCATATGTGGTTGAAGTGCTGCTATTATTTGAGCTTTTGAGATGCTAATCAGTTGCTGGCAGTTGTAAAAATCAATGTCTCACTGCCATGCTTACACATCATAACTGTCATAGAGCAAAAAAAGCATTTGTAAGAATTTACAACAGAAGGAATAGTTGAATTTAAGTCCATCAAAAAGTCACTTTCAGCCATTGCCATGCAAATCTCAATATGTTGTATTGGGTATTTTTTTGACAGCCCAACTCAAGGTAGTGATAAAGAAATGGAAGAATGCATGTTTTTTTTGTTTCTTTACATATGATAAGAAAAGGTGTGGCATGTATTTGCTTTCAGCCAAGTTGAATTAATACCTGTACTAAATTACCAGTTGCAGGTCTTCTAGGATGTCCCTATAAGTTTGGAACAGGATAATTGTATCCCTATTCAAGCCAGTTAATGCAAAAAATCCTAAGTTCCAACAGATATAAATTAATTAGTAATTAATCTCAAAACACTTTACAAAACAAACTGATAGAAATTTTACATGTGAATACTGATCAATCCACTGAAATGATGTCAACAGATTTAAATTCAAACTTGATCATAGTTATAATATTATTCAGACAAGTTTGGATTACTATGTGGTGTGAAAAAAGCCCATCTGATTTGATTGAATCGTTGACTTTGGAGTAATTTTTCTGCATGGATGATGGTGACAGTAGAAAGACATGACTCCCTACAGCTTAGAGTGAGAAGAGACCATCTACTGCAACTAACATTCCCCTTTGCAAAGCAGTTTTACCATAATTTTTCAACAAGATCTAGACTTTGATTGGGTCATGTTAACATGTGAACATGCAATGTATTGTAGCTCTGGCTGCATGTTTCCAGTTGTTGCACTTCTGGAAAATGAACCTCCATCCTAATCTCAAGTCCTTTGAAACCTCTGGACGGGTTTCTTCCTAGATTGCCCTTTGTTTATGTCTAGCCCATGAACTCTGACCCATTACCCTGTCACTGCTTGTGACCACAGCATCTTCTTTGTTCTGGTTCATCTGATCTTTAAACTAAAATGTTTCATTTTCTTTTTACTTCCAACAATTTATTGCTCTTTCCACTCTTTTACAGAAGAGACATCTGTGGAGTTTTCATCTAATAGTTCTGTCCACAGATTCTCCCACCTAAACTGAAATGCTGTAGCTCCTTCTGCTTCTCTGATTAGCATTCTCAGACAGTCTTTCAGTCTTGATAGGTTTTCATACTCCTTCCATTTTCACATGATTGATTACGCAGGACTCTTTGAGCTTGGGACATTATTTTATAACCTATTTCCACTTTAAAATTTCTCCCCAACTTTAGCCCTGACCAGCTGTGTTCATTGGTCTACAGGATGCTGTTTATTCACTAGATTTCTCTGACAAACTTCTGAGGCCTTCACAACAACAGATAGTGGATGTAATGTAATACAATGAGGATGATTTTTAATCTTTTTTGCTAGTAGACAGAATATTTCTATGTTTCTGCGTGATTGTGAACTGTGCATGTTTTGAAAGAATATTTTCTTTCAAGACTCAAACCAACCAACCATCCCAAAAAAATTTTTTTGCCAGTGTTGGTCCTGATTGTGTACTTCCAGAAACACACACAATCAAATAAACCCACGTCTGCACCCATTGTACTTTTGTGTGGCTTGTGCTTTCTTCTTTTTCCTGAAACTGTCGTAGTTTCTGTGTTCACAGGAGAACATAATTACTGCAATAGTGTTTGCACATATCTGGCATTTCAAAATGAGTCTGTTGGAGAATTTCCTTTTGGTGTTTCTGTATAAAAGGTATTGATTTGATCATTATGAATGTGATTACTTGAAATGGGAGGGGAGCCAAGCTCTGAAAATCAATTTTGTCTCTGTGGCCCTTAAGTGTTTTCTATTTTTACGCCCAGTTTTCTCCCCTGTCCTGTTTCTTGGACTCAGGTCATTCTAGATAAGGCTGCTAGCGGAATGTGGAGGATTATCTTTTTAACATGGCAAGCTTTATTTCATTAATGTGTCACTGGGAATGGAATCAGCCCAAGCCATGTTGGCCACAAAATCATTCTTCAAATAGCAACACGGTAGCTTAGCTCCGACTGAACTCTTCTGTTGGGTTGAGAGAATTATGTTGTCATTCTCTTCCCTCCAACACAAACATAAGGGAGCTTATAGGTTCATGCTCTGGGTATTAACAGAGGGATTAGTGAAGCAAGCTTCTGGGATGCTCCAGTCTGTGATGCACAGAGCAGCAAGCTCTTAATTGTTGAGATATCTCCTTGATGTAACACAATGAAGTTTTTATTTCAAACGCCCCAGAACAAGATGGCAGCAGATTTTAGATGCATTCTTTCTTTCTGTGGGAGACCCAACATGATGTGTGGGGAGGAACTGTCTTCCTTCAGACAGCAATTATTCCTCTATAATCTGAACCATAGCTCTATGCGATGATAAGAAGCTGTGAATTCTGTGAGATGTGGGTCAGATAAACTGTGAAGCTGGACGAATTAACGTCATGACGTAGCAAATGCTTCTCATGGACTTAATTAAAACACTTCATAGATGAAGACAGAACAACTGAAGTTAGCAGGAGACAGTCTGAGGTGTAATCCCCCTGTGGT